>CM031239.1:637684314-638884314 GCA_018340775.1 Taxus wallichiana var. yunnanensis | reverse complement strand
TACTTTTCAATGACCTTCCTCTTACCTTTTCATACCTTGGACTATGTGGTGAGCTGGCACTCATTTTAGCCTCTACTTTTCGATTCAACTTTGGAGAAGCGTCATGTTGACATGTGGCTCTCTCCGATGTCTCCTCCATACTTAGTCATTTTTGGACTCGTTGTGAACTATTTTGAGCCCGAAGACTTCAGACCTTCACCATTTCTTCTCTTTTGAGCTTCTAGCTTCTTTGACATTGTCTCCTTCTTCTCCAACCCTGCTACTTCATTTTAAAGCCCACATGTTACCTGTTTGATGAATTTAAGGCACAAGTTCGCTCAACAGAGCTATTTGAATTTATTTACTACACAGGGTCACTTGATCTTTTTGCAGGGCCCACCACTCCACTGTAAAGTCCCTTTGCAACCTTGTTTTCCATCCTGGAATGTGAGCTCGCGGGTCTGAGTCATTTCCTTCATAATTTCCTTATGTGCAAGACTTTTCTTGACCAATTTTTCTGGGGGGTGAATTTGGGATAACAATTTGGTGACTCATGGGGACATCTACCTGCTAGATGAATGCACCAGTGGCCTTGAAGCATCCATTGGGCATGGAGTCAAGAATGATGCCCTGACACTGATCCTTCTTATAAAATGAACTCCCGACTTCTTGCACTTTTGCTAACCTCTTCTTGACTCTCGAGCCCACCCACGTGTCTACACTCTTAATTTTCATAATAAAATCTTGAAATGGAGTTTCTGAGAGTAGAAAATTGTATTGACTGGGCTTTCATTTGTCTCGAATGGACTGACTTTAAAACGCCTTTTGGTTGCTCTGCATTTGCTTCTTTTGGAACTAGTAATCATTTCACATGTGCATAACTATGAGTCTTCTTGCCATGAATACCAAGAGCCTCGGCCTTATGCACCTTCGAGCAATACAAAACTTATGTACAAAGACCAAATTATACATGCCTCAAACGAGACATGCAAAGTGTACATAAGCACTTATTCTGCTGGAAACAAAGTCTACTCCTACTCCTAAACTAACTAGAGAGAGAATGATAAACAAATCCTGCTACAGGAAGGGAGAAGTAGATTCCTTTACTCAAAAGGGGCAGCCATGAAAATGATTTGACACTAAATATATCTTCATGTATGAGTGAAAAACTGACAATAAGTTGGTCCTCTACCCAAATCATCAAGGTATCCGCATTAATGGAAAATACCTCCTCAAGCTGACTTGCATTGGACTCCTGGAGGTATTAATGATGACCCTCATAATTTGGTACTCATCCTCATGCCCTGAAGTAGACATGACTGGTTTTGGATTCTCCTTGGCTCTAATGAAGTCAAGTACTTGATTGGGCACACTCGATCCTTTGAATGTGCCCCTCATTCTCAATTTCAACTCCATGAATGGAGTTTTCAGAGACCCTCCTAGATGAATGGTGAGAGAGAAATTGTGATATTCTCCTACCTTTTCTCTTTCTTCTTATGTGATGAACATGGAAGACTCATATCTTCCAACCTTGGTTCCAGAGGGCTGTCATGAAGTGCAATTTGTTTTCCTTGAACACTTTCCTTCATGGCATCGGCTCACATGCTTGGAAGATGGATGGAGGATCAAATGATGTAATCTCCTCAGTGCTCCTCTTCATTAAAGCAATATTCCAAGTCCGACAAGTAGTCTTCCTCCTTGTTGTCTTGTTGCATGTGCTCTACCTCCTCCATGGTGTCCCCTAATCTCGCAACTTGATCACCATGGCTCCCTTCACTCTCAAACATGAAGTCCGAAAGATCAAAGTCTTCTTCAACATCGAGTGTGAAGGGGATGAAGTGGGAGGAAGAACTGAAGGATATTTTGTAGCCTGCTCCACACTTGGAGCCTCGAAACCGTGTATGGTCCTTCTCCTCTTCTACAAACTCATCCTCAACCACCACTAGTTCTTCAAATCTGACCTCCTTTATAGGCTTGACCATCAAGGAGATCTTTGAAACCTAAATTTAGTAGCCTAACTCTTCGATTGTCTTTCATTTCTTTTCTATTTGGATCCTCTTCTTGTTGTTCTCCTTGACTGGATTCTTAAGTCTCTTCCCAACATGGGGTTAGGAAAAAAAAAGAGGAGTGGTAGGTTGGGGTTCAACCATATTTGTAATTTTTTGTGGTAGGGAGGAGAGTGGAACTTCTTGTTTTCTTGGAGGGGGAGGTATCTCATTTGGCTCGTGTAAAGGGGATTTGAATTTGGAAGAGAAGAGGGCATAAAAACTGAGATGGGATGGAAGACTAGGGGATGGAGGGATTTATTTCACACTTGGGGCAGCATATGCTAGGCTTAAAACTTGGCACTGATGTAATGATAAATCTTTAGAGGAAGAAAAAGAAAGACAAGGAGTTGTTGAATGACTTACCCGTTGACAAGGTTTATTCATACTTTTCTCATATGCTTCTATCCCCTCAGTCCACTGTGCAAGTTGGGACAGCATTTCAATCATGAATTCAAGCTTCTCTTGAGGGTTGTAATGTCTTTAAAAAGGGCCTTCCCATGGACAAGGCTCCCGCAACCAATCTTAAATGCCTTCATTTGTGTTACGCCCTAGATCACACCATGCTAGCCTCCATTCTTTGAATCTTCTCCAAAAAAATAACATCCTCCATTTGATTGTTGTCATTGTATGCATACCCTTGCTCATGATAAGCTCCATGGCCAAACTAAATTTGACCCTGCTCATAGGGGTAGGCACAATTACTTTGGATCTGATCATAGTGTTGATATGGAGGAGTTGGAAAATGCATTGGAGGTGGATTTCACTACAGTAGAGGTGTGAATTCCATGAAGGGAATGAAGTCATGATTGCACAACTTCATGAAATGAAATAAAATGGGAGATATGGAAAGAAAAGTGAATGAAGATGGCTAGAAATGGATGGGAAAAGGTCTCAGTAACTTCATAAATGGGATTATTGACTAGATGGAGTCACCATATGTGTTTGTATTATTATGTTTGTGGAGCATGTTTTCATGTTAGAGTTTGGTACACCTTCCATGTGTTACACTCGGATATTTTTATGGTGGTCCCGCTCACCGGTGAGTGGGTCAAGGGGGTTCGGGGGGTGAAGCCCCCCCGATGGGGGCTCGGGGTGAAGCCCCAAGCAAATTTTCATGGGTGGTTTATTAACCCATGGGTAATGGGTAACCGTTATGGGCTGGTTTTGGGCCCATGGCTTTTCGGTACCCATTGTTTTGTAAAACCACCTCTTTGGCTACCTATTGATGTACTTATATATAGATGGATATACAATAGGATTGAGATGAGTGTGTTTTGTGAAGGTGAATAGTGTGTGTGAATTCGGGAGGGTTTTTTTAGCACAACACCAAACAAGATCTTATTATTGTAATTGTGAAGACTGTTGGCTTGTAATAAAATTTGAGCAAGTGTTCTTGGTGGATGTAGCCCACATTGGGTGAACCACGTTAAATATTATCTTCATGTTGTGCATTTTTCATTTCTGTAATTCTATTCATACTTCTTATTATTGCGATTCTGAGGAATTATTCCGCATTAGATATTATTAATTCCTAACAATTGGTATCAGAGCCTAGTTTGGTTTGCTAAAGTGTTGAATCGCAAGGAAAGTTTTTAGCTTGAGTGGGAGCTATGGTAGATGATGGAAGATCTAGGGTTGATAAATTCAACGGGTAGAATTTCAGTCTTTGGAAGATGTAGATGGAAGATTACCTTTATCAGAAGGATCTTTATACTTCGTTGTCTGAGAAGGTGAACAAACCCTTGAGTATGATAGATGCGGAATGGGATTTGTTGGATCGGAAGGCACTTGGAATGATCCGGATATGTCTTGCATCTTCGGTATTATTTAATGTTTCAAAGGAAAAGACTACAAAAGATCTAATGGATGCATTAGGGAAGTTGTATGAAAAACCCTCTGCCTCTAACAAGATATTTTTAATGAAAAAGTTGTTTAATATGAAGATTTCTGAGAATAGTTCAGTAGTAGATCATTTAAATGATTTCAATACTGTTCTGAATGTGCTAGCTTCAGTTACAATAGAATTTGATGAAGAAGTTAGGGATTTATTAATTCTATGCTCTTTACCTGAGAGTTGGAATAGCCTGGTAATGGTGGTAAGCAACTCGGTTCCAGCTAACTCAAGTTGAAGTTTGAGGATGTTGTAGGGGTGATTCTAAGTGAGGAAATGTGAAGAAAAAGCTCTGGAGAATCTTCTACTTCAGGGAATGCTTTGACAATGGAAACTAGAGGGAGATAGAAGAATAGAGGAAACCATGGAAAATCAAAAGATTGGGCAAGGTCAAAATCCAAGAGCAAGATTGTATGTTGGAATTGTGGAAAGTTTGGGCACACAAAGAAGGAATGTTGGGAGCTTTGGGATAAGAAGAAACAACAGGAAGAAAACAAGGAGGCAAATGTGGCATCGGGTAATGTATGCCAGGATGCTTTGATTCTTTCTTTGCATAATATTATTGAATCTTGGGTTTTAGATTCAGGGCTTCTTTTCATGCTACTCCACATATGCATTATTTTGTTGATTATGTTCAAGGATTTTGGGCATGTTTTTCTTGGTGATGATGAGCCTCAGATAATTGGAAAATGTTCTACTCAGGTTAAGATGCAAATGGGAATACATGGCTATTGAAGGATGTCGACATGTGCCTACATTAAGGAGAAATTTGATATCGGTGGGGGCAATTGGGAAGTGATGGTTGTCTTGTGATATTTACAAATAACTCTTGGAAGGTTACCAAGGGTGCTCTTGTGGTGGCAAGAGGTAAGAAGGTTGAACCTTGTATTTAACCACCGATAGCACTAATGATTGTAATCTTGTGGCTTCGATGTATACAACATTGTGACACTATAGGCTTGGTCATATGAACCATAAGGGCATGAGATCAAAAGAAGAATTTTCCTAGATATACGAAACATGTTTGGATTTCTCGTGAGAACCGCATATATGGGAAATGAAGCGAGTAAGGTTTCACAAGGTTGGACCTACGAATAACGAGAGTAAGTTAGAGCTGGTACATTCTCGTGTGGGGGCACTGTATCATCTCTTGGGGTTCAAGTTATTATGTTACTTTTATTGATGATGCAACAAGGAAAGTTTGGGTTTATTATATTAGAAATAAATCTAATGTATTTGATACTTTTGTTAAATGGAAATCCTTGGTAGAGAATGAAATAGATCTTAAGTTAAAATGTCTCAGTCGAGATAATGAAGGGGAGTATTGCAAAGCAATGAATTTTATGATTATTGTTCTAAGAATGGAATCCATAGGCAAAAGACAATTCCAGAACCCCAATAGACTAGAAGGGTGTCGAAAGAATGAACAAAACAATAATGGAATGTGCTAGGAGCATGAGGATACATGCAGGATTGCCTCTTTATTTTTGGGCATAGAAGCGGTGAGCACAACTATGTACTTGATAAACAGAGGACCCTCAAGTGCCTTGGATGGAGGCATACCTGAGGAGGCTTGGTATGGTAAGAAAGTCGATTACTCATTTCTTAGAGTCTTTGGATGTGAGGTGTTTGTTCATATTGACAAGGATGATAGGACCAAGCTAGAGGCTAAATCAAAAAATGCACTTTTATTGGTTATGGTGGTGATGACTTTGGATTTAAATGTTGGAGTATTAAGGAAAATAAAATCATTTGGTCTAGGGATGTGGTCTTTAATGAGAAAGTCATGTATAAGCAATAGTTGTAGGAAAACAGGAAGAATCCAAGAAAGAATATGCAATGGTAGAGGATCTTCCAGATGGGAAAGTGACCCATGAATTAGTTCAGGAACCTACTCAACAGGAACCCCAAACTCCTATAGTGAGGAGGTCTTCTAGGGTAAGAAAAGAACCTGAACGTTTTTCTCCTTCTCTTTATTATTTATTACTCACTGATAGTGGAGAGCCAGAGAGCTTTGATGAAGCAATGTAGGTAGATTCCAAGAGAAGTGGGAGCAAGCCATGGATGAGGAGCATAAGTCTCTCATGGAGAACCAAACTTGGGATTTGGTGAAGCTACCGAAGGAAAAAGAGCATTGCAGAAACAAGTGGGTGTATAGAGTTAAAGACAAAGAAGGAGGAAAGAAAATATATAAGGCCCAAGCTTGGTGGTCAAGGGGTTTTCATAGAAATAAAGTATAGATTTTGATGAGATTTTTTCTCCCGTAGTAAAAATGACTTCTATCGAATCGCTTTCTTGAATAGTGGCAGCAGAAGACTCACACTTAGAATAGTTAGATGTAAAGACTGCATTTCTCCATGGTGATTTAGAGGAGGAGCTATATATGTAGCAAAGCTGTAAGGATATGAAGTCAAAGGTAAAGAGGGATGGTGTGTAAACTGAAGAAGAGCTTGTATGGCCTAAAACAATCTCCAATTCAATGGTATAAGAAGTTTGATAGCTTCATGATGGAGCAAGGTTATATTAGATGTCATTCGACCATTGTGTGTATACAAATAAATTTGAGGATGGAAGTTATATTATCCCGTGTTTGTATGTTGATGACATGTTGGTTGCAGGAAATAAAAGTACTCAAGAAATAGCTAAGTGAATCCTTTTATATGAAGGATTTGGGGGTAGCCAGACAAATCCTTGGTATGAGGATAACTCGGGATAGGAAGGAACGGAAGCTGACTTTATCTCAAGAAGAGTACATTAAGAAGGTATTGGATAGGTTTAACATGTAGGATGCTAAACTGGTTAGGACTCCTTTGGTAGGCCATTTTAAGTTATCAAAGGAGCAATGTCCCAAGATAGAGTAGGAAATAAACCAGATGTCCAAGGTACCTTACTCATCAGTGGTTGGCAGTTTGATGTATGCTATGGTGTGCACTAGGCCTGATATTGCCCATGTAGTGGGAGCTGTGAGTAGATTTATGAGTGATCCAGGTAAAGAGCATTGGCAAGCAGTAAAGTGGATCCTTCGGTATTTGAGAGGGACCATGGGGATAGTTTTGTGCTACAATGGATCAGACACCACTTTACATGGTTATGTAGATTCAGACATGGCTGGAGATGTAGACAGCAGGAGGAGCACGATAGGTTATATTTACACTGTAGGTGGGACAACAGTGAGCTGGATTTCATGACTATAGAAGTTGGTGGCTTTGTCAACCACAGAGGCTGAGTATGTTGTTGCCATAGAGGCAAGCAAAGAGATGATTTGGTTACAACAATTTCTTGAGGAGTTAGGGCATAAGCAGGAGGAATGTAAGTTGCATAGTGATAGTTAGAGTGCTATACACCTAGCTAAGAACTCTGCTTTCCACTCTAGGATGAAGCATATACAATTGAGATATCACTTCATCAGAGACAACTTTGGAGGAAGATAAGTTAAAGTTGGAGAAGATTCATACCAATCAGAATCCTGCAGACATGATGACCAAGGTGGTCATAAGGGATAAACTAAAGCTATGTTTAGCTTGGTTGGCCTTCGCGGATGACAAAGTGAAGGGTTGAGAAGCTTTCTCGGGGAAATCAATCTCCAAGTGGTAGATTGTTATGTTTGTGAGCCTATTTTCATGTTAGAGTTTGGTACACCTTCCATGTGTTACACTCGGATATTTTTACAGCGGTGTCCCACTCACCGGTGAGCGGTCAAGGGGATTTGGGGGGTGAAGCCTCAAAGCAAATTTTCATGGGTGGTTTATTAACCCATGGGTAATGGGTAATCATTATTATGGGTGGTTTTGGGCCCATGGCTTTTCGGTACACATTGTTTTGTAAAACCACCGCTTCACTACCTATTGATGTACTTATATATAGATGGACATACAATAGGATTGAGATGAGTGTGTTTTGTGATGAATAATGTGTGTGAATTCAAGTGAAAATTCAGAGGGTTTGTTGAGCGCAGCTCCAAACAAGATCCGATTATTGTAATTGTGAAGACTATTGGCTTGTGATAAAATCCGAGCAAGTGTTCTTGGTGGATGTAGCCCACATTGGGTGAACCACGTTAAATATTGTCTTCATGTTGTGCATTTTTCATTTTTCATTGCATTTTTAAGTTGTGGATACTTACGAATAATGCAAAGTAGAAATTGATGCTCTCTTACACTTGACTTCGGTCTCTCAAAGGTTGCGTGTCTCTATGGTTATTTCCATTACTCGCTAGCATCTCTAGGCATGATTGACATGTGCACATATTTATACACGAGATTATAGGATTTAAATTATTGACTGGTTACTCTTGTTCTACAAGAATATGTTTTTCTCTGATGTAGTCACATCAAGTATCCACACTCACTTATTCAAGAGGAATTTTCCAAACCACTTCTATTCAGGCTTAAATCTATAAATTTCACTAATTATCCCAAGTGGGGAAAAAAAATTTGTAAAGATATGACCAAGGGTTTAAACTAATGCATTCAAAGTTAGCTTCATGTTTATCAACTTCCACTCGCCTATCTAAACTATCTTATTCATTGAGAAATGCAAAATTGATCAAATTCTCTCCTTTTACAAATATTGTCTACTTAGGCTTCTTAAGGTTTTCAACATTGGAATGTTATTAATTAAAATCATCCACAAGACTTAAGAGGTAAGTAATGATATCTCCGATCACCCTTTATTAGGATATAGGTGGGGGTAGGTTTGTTTGATGTAATTCCTAGAACTGATAATACTCCTTTCACAACTCTATTCTTTTAGCTTGCCTTCACTCACTAACCCCATCGTAGAATTATTCAGTCATTACTTTTGCTTGGGAGACTCATTCCACTAAAGATGTAACTTTTAAAAATCCCACTAAGCCCAAGAATCTGTGTAAAATTTCAGGCTTTCTCCATTGAAATAAATAGGTAAAAACTTGTTATTTGAAGCCTCTTATTAGGTACACTTTTGTTTTCTCAGTGCCAATAGCAAACTATTATGAAATTCTTCTAGAAGATAAAGGGTTTTGTCTTGATTCCTTTTAAACATCTAAAGTAAAACCTCACAGCCTTTTCTACAAATTTTTACCCAATTCCAAAAGTCCAACTGAAAAATATTAGAGGTTTTCGCTAGAAACCCTAATCGGACTATGTCAAACCCAAGAAGGCTTGTTCAACCATAAATTTATTTTGGTGTCAATTCAAGACTTAATAATTTGCATGGAAGTTTTTTTTTACTTTGTGCAAATGACGACCTCACCATTATGTTTCAAATTTCCTTAATTCATGTGCTTCACCTTTAAAACACCCCGCTCCGGCATAGAGATCGAAAAACTCATAATGGGGTTGTTCATAATTGCTTTAAGCCTTCTTCCTATTTTGCAATCCTTTGTATAAGATCACAGAGACCTGTTCATACTCATGACCTTGATTTCACTAGGAACTAGACACTTTTTCCTTCTTTAAACTCGAAACATACTAACTATGCATAAAGTTTTCCATAGAGAACCTACAAATTAGTCACTAAAATCATTCAAAGCTTTCCGAGTTTTTCATTTACAGCCTCTAGGAAGTTAGATATGCCTTTTCACCATTTATTCCTTTTTTGGACTTATCTAATATTTACCTATTAAGTCTCACCCAACCATTTACAAACTTGATTCCCAAGAGTCCGCATACAAGGAACATAAAATCCCGCAACTTTCTTTTGAGCTCCAAACTTGTTATTCAATTGATTGATCAATGAAAACAAAGTAGTTACAAATGAATATATAACTCCCCTAGCTCCAATGTTCTTCATAACTGATTTCAAACACTAAGATTTAAAACAATACAAGGGAGTTGTGGTGCACAATGGCAACTAGGATTACTCTAGGATTTAACACAACACAAGGAGACTTCAAATTAGTCACAAAAACAAATAAACACTTTAAAACCCCCCACTTGACTTTTTAGAAGAATCTCCTAAGCTAAACAAACCCAAATTGGTTCTACAAGTTTAAAATTTCAAATTATCAAAATTAGAGGGAAACCCTCCAATTCAAAATTTTGAACTTCCTAAGTTTATTGGACACCCAAAATGACTTAGTTACACCATTATAGACCTAAACAAACCAAAATTTACTAACACATGCCTATACTATCTCTATGTTATCCCTAGAGTAATGATGCCCCTGCATCATACTACCAAGGGGAAAAGAAAAGCTTCCATGGAGTTATACTTGCTTGCACACCTAATACTTGCCCTTTCTTCCTCTGTTTCCAATTTTGTTTGACCTCTTGGGATTGCTCTAGATCTACAAATATTTCTTGAGAGATAGCTTGAAGTTGTACCATGTTCTTAGCAATATTTCTTGTATGGATCATCATTTCAAACTCTTTACTTGCCATAGGATTGTAACTTTTCTTCTTCAGTAGTGGATTGAGTCTCAACACCTAATTTATGCTCTTATAAATGGTTCCTTGATGTTTTGACCTGTGATATAGGTCCTAACTTGACCTTTTACCTTTTGTTACTTGTTTCCATTCTCAAAATTGAGAAAATTTGATGTTGGTAATGCATATTCTTCTTCATATAACTATTCCACTATCATTTTCTCTATCAAACATGCACCATCAACATCCCCACATGAATTAGTTCTTAAAATCTGAGTTTATTGTTCATTCTTGACTGTCATTTTTTCTCACTATGCTTGTCTCCTCCTTGTTCTTGCAACTTTATGATTTCTAAGACTGGTTGGTCACTTCCTATAGGACTAAAATTATTCATTTCAAGGTCTGATTTGGTCTCATATACTGAGTTATGCCTTTTTATTTGGCTCTAATAGTCCACCATTGTCTTTATGCTCATCATGACTTGGGTTTCCATTCTTATCTTCCACATTCTCTTTATTTTGTAGAAAATTTTGGTATTCATGCTCTCCACTCAACCATGCCCACATCTTCTTTATTGTATCCACATTTTAATCATTCACTTCACCACCTTCATCATGTTGAAAGAATGATTTTAACCCCAAAAGAATTACTCTAGGTCGCTTTCTCAGTGCCATGCATCTCTATCCTTCAAAGGGATTTAGTGTATGCTTTACTCCATCTTTACAAATGTGTATGTATTTGTCCACCCATCATGGATGGATCTCCTGTCAAATTTCCATGGTCTTCCTAATAGAATATGGCATGCATCCATGGGTAAAATGTCACATAATACCTGATCATAATATCTACCCACCTTGAAATCAACCAAACACTGTTGAGTTACTAGTACTTGATGCTCTTTTTTTACCCAAGAAACCTTGTATGGATTAGGATGCTTAAATTTCTTCAAATCTATTTTTCTACCATTTCACTAGACACTAGATTGTCAGTACTACCATTGTCAATAATAAGCTTGCAGCACTTACCTCTTGATTTGCATATTGTCCTAAAAATTTCTTCTTTGCACTGGTTCCTCTTGCTTTCTTGTATTCACCATATCTCTCCTCATCATCAAAGACTCTCATTTCAGGTTCTTCTCCTCCATGTGGTGATGTTGCACTTCCTTCTTCTTTTGCATGTGCCACTTGGTTCCTTGCTTCACTAACTCTATTGTTGCTTTCTTGAGGGTATTCAAGACATTCAAAAGATCTATGTCCAACAAACTTGTTGCATCTGAAACATCTATATGTGAATTCACCTCTACCTCTTCCATATCCACCTCTACCTCTGTATCCATATCCACCTCTTGAATAACCACCTCTGAATGATCTCTATGGTTGTGAAATAGTAGTTTCTTATTCATTTTTATACTATTGGTGTTTTCCTCTTCTCGGACTATTGGTTTCTTCTTCTTCCTCCTCTTCCTCTACCTCTTAAAAACTAAGTATGTTTTCTTGAAAACTTCTCCTCTGCTCTTAAGGTTGCTTGATATGATTCCTCTACTGATCTCAAATGAAATAGGATAATTTATTTACCTTGCCACTTCTTCAAAGATCATCATGTACATTTCCAGCACCTCATAGCCAACTTATAAAACTCATTAGTATAATCAGTTACACTTGCCTCTCTCTGTCTCAAATTTTGCAATTTCTTAAATAAAATAGTTTGATAATCAGCATGAATGAATTTACCTTTCATCTTGGCCACCATCTTGTCCCATTTCTTGATCTTCTCCTTATTTCTGCTTAATATTTCCTGCTGCACAAAATCCCACCATATTGTTGCATGTCCAGTGAGATTGGTGACTAGCAAATTTCACTTTCTTATTCTCTGCAATGCCCTCTAGATCAAAATATTTATCCATCTTAGTTATCCAATCTATAAGCTATTCTAGATGTAGGCTACCTCCATGTTCCGCACTTTCATATTAGGCTTTTTCCTTTCTCCTATGATTGTTTTTAGGAGTCTTACATCTCGTATCGTCCTCTTCTTCTAGTGCTTCGCCACTTGTCTTTCTTCTTCTTCTTCTTCTTCTTCTTCATCACTATCTTCTTCTAATGCCTTTCCTCTTCTCTGAGACACTTCTAGTGCTCCTAATATTTCTTGAATATTTGTCAATACTACAATCCAATCAACATCTCTTGGCTTCTCTCTATGTCCTCCTCTAGTTGCTCTTCTTGGTGGCATTTTTTCAACCTCTTCTCTTTCCTCTCAACTTCTTCTCTTTCTCTTCACTGCTTCTTGCCTTCTCTCTTTCTCTATCACTTTCTTATCAATTTATTTCTTCTTTCTTATTCTCATATTTTGATACCAATATGATGTAATAACTTCAATTATCCACACTCACTCATTCAAGAAGAATTTTCCAGACCACTTCTATTCAAATTTAAATCTACAAATTTCACTAATTAACCCAAGTGAGGAAATAAAAAATTTTAAAGATATGACCAAGGTTCTAAAACAATGCATTCAAAGTTAGATTCATGTTTATCAACATCCACTCTTCCTATCTAAACTATCTCACTCATTAAGAAATGCAAAATTGATCAAATTCTCTCCTTTTAAAAAATTGCCTACTTGGGCTTCTTAAGGATTTCACTTTGTTGGAATGCTATTAATTGAAATCATCTACAAGCCTTAAGACGTAGGTACTGATATCTATGATCACCATTTATTAGGATATAGGTGGGGGTAGTTTTGTTTTATGTAATTCCTAGAACTCATAATACTCCTTTTACAACTTTGTTCCTTTAGCTTGTCATCACTCACTAACCCTACCTGTAAATTGATTCATTCATTACTTTTGCTTGGGAGAATCATTCCACTAAAGGTGCATATTTTCAAAAGCCTACTAAGCCCAAGAATCTATGTTTAGAATTCCAGGCTTGCTCCTTTGAAAGAAATAGGTAAAAACTTGCAATTTGAAGCCTTTTATTAAGTACACTTCTGCTTTCTCAATGCCATAAGAAAAATGTTATGAAATTATTCTAGAAGATAAAGGTTTTTGTATTGATTCCTTTTCAAACATCTAAAGGAAAACCTCACAAATATTTTCTACAAATTTTTACCCAATTCCACAGGTCCAATTGAAAAATATTAGAGGTTTTTGCTAGAAACCCTAACTGGACTCTGTCAAACTTGAGAAGGCTTATTTAACCATAACTTTCTTTTGGTATCGATTTAAGGCTTAAGAATTTGAATGGAAGTTTGTTTCTACAATGTTTAAATTATTTCCTTACTAGTAGGTTTCAAATTTCCTTGATTCATGTGCTTCGCCTCAAAACACCCTACTCTATCACAAAGATCGAAAAACTCATAATAGGTTGTTCATATTTGCTTTGAGTCTTCTTCCTATTTTGTAATGCTTTGTATAAGATCACGTACACCTATTCATACTCATGACCTTGATTTCACTAGGAACTAGACACTTTTTTTTTTCTTTCAACTCGAAATATACTAATTGTCCATATATTTTTCCACAGAGAACCTACAAATTAGTCACTCAAATCATTCAAAGGTTCTTGAGTTTGTCATTTACAGCCTCTAAGAATTTAGATATCCCTTTTCACCATTTATTCCTTCTTTGGACTTATCTAATCTTTACATGTTAAGTCTCACACATCCATTTACAAACTTGATTTCCAAAGTGGTTTGCATACAAGGAACATAAAACCCCGCAACTTTATTTTGGAGCTCTAAAGTTGTTGTTCAATTTATTGATCAATGAATACAAAGTAGTTACAAATGAATATATAACTCCCCTAGCTTGAGTGTCCTTCATAACTGATTTCAAGCACTAATAGTAGAAACAATACAAGGGAGTTGTCTTTGCACACAAATGGTAACTAGGATTACTCTTGCATTTGACACAACACAAGGAGACTTCAAATGAGTCACAAAACTCAAATAAACACTTTAAAACCCCCGCCTTTACTTTTAGAAGAATCTCATAAGCTAAACAAACCAAAATTGGTTCTACAAGTTCAAATTTTCAAATTATCAAAATTGGAGGGAAACCCTCCAATTCAAATTTTGAACCTCCTAAGCTTATTGGACACCCAAAATGACTTAATGACACCATTATAGACCTAGAAAAACAAATATTTGCTAACACATGCCTATACTATCTCTATGCTAGCCTCTGGATTAATGATGCCCCTGCATCATTCTCTTTAGATTTATAGTGGAATTGATGAAGAAATGAAGTTGGAGCTTGTGCTAAACTTTTATTTGCTTCAATCAATGCCTCTTTATCTGATAGTTCTCCTCTACTACCTTTTGGTTTCAGATTCATTCCTTTGGATTATGGATAAGATAGATTTAGTTTAAACTGAACATTAAACTTAGCATCTGCACTTGGATTTGTTCAATAGGGAATCGAACTTGGCTCGGTTGGCTACTTTTTCTAACAAAAATCGTAAGAATCATTTGTGTATGTTATATGACCTCTCTATTAGGCTCTCTCTCTTCTATTTTAAAACAGTATTCTAGTCCTCGTTTTCATTCCCATTATTTAACCTAGGTCGTAGGGAGTAAAAACATCAACTGTGCCTTGATTTGGATCTAGATAAGAGACCAATGAATGATATCCCGCCAATGAAATCCCTTCCCAAAAATAGGAAAATAATCCATAACTATACGTTCCAGCGTAGCATGTGAAGCCTTTTGCTCGCAGAGAAAATGATTTTTATTTGATGATATGTCTGACTAGTCGGGAATAATGCCCAAGCACAGACGTCAATGAGATGATTTGTATTTACACTGCCCAAGCATGAGATAGAAGAGTGCAGGAAGCTTCACGTAGATTGGTGGATGATGCCACACTAGTTTTTGTTCGTTAGGAGGTATTGTTTCCTTCTCTTCGTTCTCTCATGCCAAACAATGTCTTCACACACGTCAAAACTTCGGCAGGGATCACAAAACAACTCTGATACAACTTTTATAAAATAAATAATCTTGAATTGATAGATTTGATATCTGATACTTATCATACTTGTAACAGGTCTATTTATACATGGCGAGGATAGAGAGAACACCAAACACCTTGAACAGACCAAGCGGAAAGAGATGGAAGGTCAAATGTCAATCTACATGTTGGAGGTGAACCGTCTGGTGGTAAGAGAACAATGGAATACGCCAACAAAATATTTCCATATCCTTATTTTTGAACATCATCTTGAACCTTGTTGTTATTGTAATGTTGTAAAGAACCTTACAGGAAGTTTCTTGAAAACTTGATCTTCACGATATTTACTAGTGTGATATATTGGGCATTGTTGTAAGATTCTCATTTTCTCTATAGTATAATATATGGTCATTTGGGAACACATCATATGTTTTATACTCCATCCCAATGTCTTTTATTGCTGAAGATAATTCCTTTTGTGAATGAGGAATCTTATTTGCCTTTGCAAGTATCATATCTACCAAAAGTCTACATGATACAACAAAAGATATTTATATTATTCAATATACACAATATTCAAAACTTGGATGACATGGAGAGATATAATGTAGAGGAATTTAAAATCTACCTCAAGAGATCAAGTAAGCATGGATTTGTCATTACATGCATAACCCTCAAGTTTAAATAAAACATAAGTGTTTCCAATACAAACAAATTTTTGTTTAGGTAAAAAAGTGTCCTAGCAAGTTGAGTTAGGGGGTGAACTTATTCAACATATATGTGTAGAATTCTTATATAAATTTATTCACTCCATCCTCAATTATTCATGAAGTGGTAGACCCATATATGTGTCTTCTTATTCATCGTGAGATTCACGATCATCGATTGTCATATGTCATTTCATCAACATTATTATGAACTTGGATTGGCTATACATTACAATATCATTTGAAATAAATAATAATAATGCAATATGTAAATTTCATATTTGTTAATAACAAGCATACTTGAATTTTCATTATAGTTATACCTCTTATACATAAACTGCATGCTTTTTTAATTTTATATTTTTGGACTTTTCAAAAGTGCAATATATCATTTCACTAAAGTATTCATCCGTCCCTAGAGAATATCTCAGTGCATGTTCATCTGGATATTGATATGAAGATATATTATTTTCTTGCATGGACCATGGACTATAAATGATAAGCATCTAACTCTCAACTTGAGACTTATATTTTTATAGTTTGGTCATGGGTAATTTCTTACTAATATTTTCATAAACTAAAACGTTATTAGTCTAAACTTGGGTGTCGTTTATGCCATAATATATTTCATCTACTCATGAAAAATATGTCTCTTTCCCCTTACAATATCTTTGAGTTTCATGTCTATGGTCTCTTAATTTCCATGATGGTATGCTCATTGAATCGATCAGTTTACTCATTCATTTTGTATAATTTAAGAGAGGGTCCATTATGAATATTATTTAAAATAAAAGAATTAAAATTTCATCCTAAATTTAACTTATAGATCTAAATAACTATGCTCTTTCCACGATTTATCATCATTAAATATTATTATATGTGTTATCTACTAACACCTAGGTCATTTGTTTTGATAAAAAGGAAATTATATGAAACCTTAATCTACCTATCTCAACTTTATACAATTATAACAAAAATGATCATGACTATGATCATATTAATCTCTAATGATATTTACTTCATTAAATAAATAATACAAAGTGCTAGTAAAGAAAAGTACCCGATTTTCTATTTTGTTCAAGTATAGTTGTTAATTGGGTAATAGAGTCCTATAAAAATAACATTCATGACAATAGTATAGGAAAATAGTTAAAATAAATGTATAACACACACCCAAAACCCAATTTTTGTGGTTATATCTACACGTTGTAACTATTTACCTTTAGTTCTAGTGTTAGAATTTTGTCTTCTCTTACCTTATTTCATTGAAGCCACTCAACACCCACTAGAGAAAGAGAAAACAATAAGACCTAAAAATGAAGGAAAAGAAGAAGTAATCGAAAAGGAAAATAAATCTAATCTATGAAAATGAAAACATAAGATCATGAGGTCCAATATTCAACAACATGTTATAATAAGACGTACGATAAGTAACAAGGTTCAAGTTTGAATCCATACGTTTCTTTTTTAGTTCGCTAGAAAAACATACAACTCTTAAATAAAAATAATGGTAGCATATTAGATATGTCATATATACTAGGGGTGAAATGGAGTTGGAACAAAACTTGAATCTTATAACTTATCATAGGTCTTTGTTTTCATTAGAGATAGAGTAGATTTCCTTTCATCATCTAGTATCAATCTGAAAATTTCTAGGAAGAAATGTGGTATCATGGCAGAAATTATTACAAAGTATGCACAAAAATGGTTTTCTAAAAAGGGGAAAAGAAATCCACACTCTAAAAGATTTTCCAATATTCTAAAGTACAAGTTGTTTGCTCCCAATGAGTTCAAAAAATAAAACAAGATTTTAGGTTACACGTGTTTGTTATTGTTTTCTATTCATGTATCTTGCTTCTTATTTGTTCTCCAAATCCTCTCATAATATTAAGGAAAATATGAGATGAATACTCAATTATTTCTTCTTTAAATTATGGTTTTGTATAGAATGTTACAGGCATTTGACCAAATTATCAAATGTTCAAAGTCGACACAATCCTTTCACCCCCAAAGAGCTTGGAAAAGTGGGTGCAGGAAGGAGAGAAATTTAATAAATTTAACTACAATAAAGTTGGTAGGTGCACCTAGAAGGTTCTTTAAGACCATTAAACACTACGAAAACACCAAAATACCAATTAGCTAGGAAAATACTTATGAAATAGTTAGAAAAATATTTATGAAACATTATAATTTTTATTTATAATCATGAAACATTTATAAAAATATTTTTGATCATGTTTTATTTATGTTTATTAATGGGAGAGGGAAGAAACACCCAACATTAAAACAACGCTTTCATACCATTGGTTGATGGAGCGTCGCCTCGAGGAGTGGCTATGTAAATGTCTTTATACAAATTATCGAATTTATCAAAAATAATTATATGTTGGTTTCATAATTAACACTCTTTTATGTGTACATTACATATACGAAGTTTATATGTAAGATTTCTCATACTTAATTGGTTACAAGAAAAATAGTGCTATGTTTTGGTACCCATGGGAGCGAATCTAACTTTGAGGTAGCTGTAAATGTGTACCTAGTATAAGGGAATGCATTAATATTCTTAGAAGTGCCCACCAAAATCGTGTCACGCTTCTCATTTATGTCGGTGGTGTATGTAGATTTGGAGAAAGGAACAAATATATGTTCATATTACATGTATACCAAGTGAGTTAAAACTAACCCAAACATGGATGAAAAGTATCTCAAATCACAATTTTACCTTGTTCAAGAAAATGTTATTTATTTTGACGAAGTTTCTAGTTGTGAAACTTAATCAAAGTATAAGTGCTCGAGACATGCCTTCACCCTTGTTCTGCAACCTACTTTTCCTCATGGGGACCTAACACTCTATCTCATGACATTTTGATAGTATATGATAGATTCCACATCTATAACAATGTTAAGGACATAGATTATATGTTTATCTTGGTTTAATAACCAAAATTATGATTATATTTTACCAAAATATATTATCTTGAAGTGAAATATCATGCATATTATCTTGAAGTGAAATATCATGCTTAATTATATATCTATGAGAACAAATTTTCTTTCATTCCATAACTAAATTTGCATGCTATAATTTGTATTTGTGCATCCTAACATAATAGTTCTAGGTGTGAACATTCTCAAGGTCGGGCTCATTTGTGATTCTCGCTTTGAAATAGAAATATAAAAAATGCATTGTGGACATCAATTTATTATCAAGAACATCCATGTCATGCCCTCATGTCTTTAATATTGTTTCTCTTCCCAATTGAATAATCCCAAATGGAGTCCTACAACCATCAAATCTGCAAAGTTTTACTTCCTTCCTTAAACCGTAATGTTAAGACATTTTCCAAAGTAAGCATAGTCCTACAACCATCAAATCTGCAAAGTTTTACTTCCTTCCTTAAATTGTAATGTTTAGACATTTTCCAAAGTAAGCATAGTTAAGTGTTGTGGAATTGCAAAATTTAAGGACCCAACCCTTCATTTTTTATAATTGATTACATAGATGTGACTCCAATATATATAATTATAGATATCTAGAAGAATTTATACCTTAGTTGATTGTGTAATAAACCATCACCCTCATCAATCAGACTACAAATTTTTTAATATTTCCTTTCATTTTTACAAAACCTCAAACAATTTTAGGAGTATACAATGTAATGGGAAGGAAAAGGGAGTGGTCAACAATGGTGACTATTTTTATTGCAGTTGGGCTTAGTGAATGTATATCCTTCCTAGCATGCATCCTTCCAATCAGTAAGGGGCAGAGGAGTGTGTCATCTTTTAAGCTTAGAGACTCTAGCCTAATTCCTACTCACAACCAAATACTTTAATGGATTGGTGGAGGTCAAAGATGTGCATGGAGAGCTATTCTCTAAACTATGCTCAATTTGAATCGACTAAATCCTTGTGCATAAAATCATGTATTTTCATCGATATCATTTGCATCAACCATGCTTTTAGTATTAAAGAAACAAATGATTCATTGAGTAAAAATGATGATTTTGTGGGTAAAATGAAAGAGGCCTCGGGAGAAGTGTTGGTGCCTTACCATTTCATGGCAGGGGAGAATGAGGTTAAATGCGAGATAAGGGGAGATTGAGATTGAATGTACTAGCATTGGGGCCATGTTTGCAGCTACTTCATGTGACCATACTATTTTTTACTTTGGGATGTTACCTCAACCAAATACCAATTTTAGAAGTTTGGTAATATAACCCAATTATAACAAGCTATTTGAGCCATTAAGATGCCTTGAATGTGAACTATTTGACATGTAACACCCCGAACTTGTTACTTTCTCCTAAGCATACAAGTGTTGATATGTGATTTCTTGTAAAAGGATGTGTTCCTCGATTCAGAAATCATGCTTGATATGTACTGAATTTCTTGCAGATTGCAGATCTTGACTGAGTCAGAATATGAATAGACTCTTTTATTTATTTCATTTTGTGTCTGAATATTAATCTGAGCACGGAATGAATTATAGAGATATTCATCCATAATATCTAGACTTGGATCAGTGGAATTGATCCAAGTAATGCTTTAAATCTGTTTGCGATAAATTAGATCACAGACCTTGAACAGGTTGCAAGGTATGGAAGCATTGATTAAGCGGGTCAGGAGTATGACTCAGGCTGATCTTGAGAAATGAATTGGTTCCCGATATGGAGGTATATCTGGAAGGTCTCGGTCATGGACCAAGTAATAATTCTGTCATGTATATTTCTGTAGCCTAACTATGTAGAGTAAATCCTGCTCGAGATGCATGATTTTAGGTCTTTCTTGGCATATAAAATGTTATACCTAATCGGAATTATTAATGGTTAGTAACCTAAAAAAACTAAAACCTAACCTAGGGGTTAGATTATTGTTAAGCTAACCTAGACCTAGGCTATGTGTTAATATCCTAAGTTAGTATCTATGTGTAAATTGGTTAGTATGGGTATTACCTAAATTCTAACCTAAGATACTAACCTAACTATTGAGGAGGATGTAAAGGGGCCTATGGAGGGTGCGAACCATGGGCGGCGTTTTCTATGGCAATTAATGCTCGGGATAAGGATGAGGGACGGAGTCATGGCGGAGGTTTAGGCGGCGCTAACCCACGTGCAGGCGTGGCAATTTGCTAAGTTTGGAAATGAGCATGAGTTGTAGTTGGACTGTCGCCAATTCTGGCGGTCGGTGGAAGTTGAGTTTAAGCGGGAAAGTTGGTTTAATGACATTCAATGTTCTAGGGAGACGAGCTCGGAACTCGCGAGAAGGCATGCAAACGGGAAGTTGAAGGTTTGTTTGGTTTGTCGCGATTTTCGGTCTTCTCTCTCTCTCTCTCTGCTTGTTTACTGGTTCTTCGCACCAGTTCTCCTTGAGTTGCATGGCAAGAATGAATTTCTCTGGCTCTTTTCTCTGTCTTGGAAGATATATATGTGATGGAGACAGCGAAATTTTGTTGGTCGCTTTATCGAGGAAAAGAAAAGGAAGTTTGAGCTCTTCCTGTGGTCTGCTTCGGAAATTTTATCAAAATACAGGCATGTTAGGCCCTAACCTTTAAATATCTTGCTGTCTTTCAAGTGCTTTCATTAGAACAACTCTGTTCAAATGTTTTGTGAAAATTAGATGAATTTTCTATGGAGATCTTGTTTGATTTTTGGCACTGTATCTCTTCTGGTTCGATTTTTCAATTTCCTCTTGATGGGTGTTTATTGAAATCGAATTTCGGCTCTATTTGCTTTGAGTATTCATTCTGGCTTATACATGTGAGGTATTTATTTATAAAATTTTGAGTGTTCGGCCTGTTTGGCGTGAGCCCTTAGAATATACCTGTGTGTAGTATAAGACCACTGTATGTTTTTGATTAGTGGTCGTTGTTTCTTGTTATGGAAACTGTATGGAATGATTCTGATGAATACTGTAAGATTGATCAGTATTATTGCTTCTTTGGGAACTCTGTCGTGGGATTTGTTGACAGCGACTAATGATACTTTCGGGTTTCATTTGTTTTCAAATTTTTGGCTTGGAACAAGCAACTGTTGTGTTACCGTAGTCTTTACGACCCAGCGGAAGTGTTTTCCTTGTTATTGTGGAAACGGGATTATTGTTGACTGTGTATAACATTGTTACATCTATACTTTATTATAACGACTCAGTGGAGTCCTTGATTGAATCATATATAGCTATCTACTGTTGTGGATGTAGATTCATCCTTGTGTTTTGTTATTTGATTTCGTGGTAGCCTTATAGAGAATGGAACAGGCCTTCTGACCACGGTTATTTGTAATAAATAATGAGTATAGATTTCCTGGGTATGTATTGCATTTCTTTGTGAAAGCTGTTTGAAAGTTTCGAAGCGGCTCAGTTGATTTCCTTGCTTGAAATGGGTATTCGATTTGCTTCACTTGTTTCATTCTGAATGTTTGCCATGAATGGCATAGATGGATTTATCAACCGATTTCATAGTACGTTGCTGTAGGGTTCAGTGGTTATGAGTACAAAACCATTAACAGTTTACAGTATGAATTCATATGCATTTGCTTGAATTGTTACCTCCGTTTGAATCATTTGGAATTCTGGAAAGGTAGCTGGTACTTCTGTCTCTTTCTGAACTTGACCTTGGACACTGTCTTTGTCACTGTTGAGATCCTTGAGTATGGATGACTGCTTGTGTTCCGACTGGTTTGGGTAAGTCGCGAATATCACACTAAGACTTGTGATGCGCCAAGGTAAGGATCGATTGTTGTATTCCCTTCTTTTACTTCATCCCGATTTTGACCGAGCAAGAATAAGTATGTTATGTTCCTTTCCATTTATTCAGCCGATTTGGTTCGAGCATGATTTGGAAATACTTGTGTGGTCAACATAGCATAGTCTCTAGAAACCTCAAATTGCTTGATCAAAGGTTGTTGTTTACAGCGATACGCTTGTAGTTTCTTGTTTTCAACTTGTGTCAAAGCCTTCTTGTGTAAAAGGAACTAGCATTGGGCTTAGGGTTGATACATGAATTGTTGATGTGTTAGTTCTTTGTACATGAGTTTTGGCTTGTGTTTCTATTTCTTGATTTAGAACAATGATCTTGATTGCGGCTTGTCTAACTTGTTCATTGATATATTTGGATAAATGTTTTCATAGGAGAAGACGGTACAGTGATGAATTTATGTGAAAGGAAGTATGAATGGATTGGTTCTTTCTCTTCCTTTATTTAATATTTGTTGATATTTGTCTAACAGTGGGAAATTGTTTTGTAACATATTGGTGGAATCCCGAATTGTTATGTTATTTCTTTTTTTGGAAGAATGAAACAATCTGACCAATGTTGTGATTTTGGATTCAATGATTGTTTGTGTACATTCGTTCCTTGTTTCTTAATATTTGATGAAATATTAGAAAGTGATTAAGACTATTTTGTATAATGATAAAGTTGCATATTTGTAATCATTTTGTATTACAAGGGCATAGTCTGATTATGTTTACTTATGTGAATATCTGATCTCATTTAAACAGGGTGTTTAATGAAAACAATTGATGGATTGCAATTGTTTTAAAAGTTAGTGCTTATCATGCTCAGTTCATTGAACTGACTCATGTTGACTATTTTTGCAGATGGTTACCGTAAGAGGTAAAAGCAATGCAGATCTGACAAGCTGATCAGATTGTTTATTTGATTTATAATGAATTACAGCTTGATTTTACAGATGTACTATATGAGAAAAGATGTTTCTTTTCCGTTAGCATTATATCAAGTATACCGTTGCATAAAATGTAATTGTATAGTTTTAAAAGGAATGAAATAAGTGTTTGATACTTATGTGTTGCATTCTATTTCGGAAGTTGACCTTCTTCGGTTTATGTAACGAAGGGGCATTGTTATCATTGTATAATATGGATGCTTTTGTGATTGACAATGGAAGCTTGCAAGAAAATGAGATTGAATTCTTATGAGTATTTAGAAGTTCTAATCTGTTCTAGTGAAAGCAATATTGGAATTAAATATTTGTCTTTCTAGAAGATAGGTTAAAAGTGAGCCTAAAAGTGAACGATAAACAAACTGGATTAAATTACTAATCCCTAGTCCTAAGTATGACAGGGCAATATTAAATTGGATTCTTAATCATTTATATCTTTATACTAAAAAGTATGATATAAATTCAGTTAAGAGAACTGATATGCAAACAAATGGAGTTCAGAAGGCAATCTCAAGCAAAGGTTATGAGATATTGTCCGATTCTGTTGCTTTAGAAACAAGTGTATTCTAATGACTCCTTGATGAGAACTGGCCGTAATACCTCTACCATGTAATGGGTTTTATAGAGGAGGGTCGTCTTAAGACGAAGAATCCAGGGATTTGGGAAGGCTAACCTTAGGGAAAAGTCTTTAAAAGTAATTTAAACTCAAGTGCGTAACGCCGGTTACTCTTTGAGTAGATCTTTTGAGGCGGATTTAAAGGTTGACGACATAAGTCAATCTGCAGAAAGTTGTACCTCCAGAAGATTAGGATCTTCTCGGGTTACAATAATGCGAGATGACTTATGGCGACACCCTTCGCATTGATCGCTAAGATTTACACTTGATTTCGCATTTGAGTTACTCTGGGACCGATTAAGAACGTGGTCATGTTATAAGATCGCTTGAGATTCGGGGTATCATGACACACTGGTTGAACTGCAAGGTTGAACCAGTATGTCATCATATCCCTAATCCTCGTGGGCATCCATATAACATTATCACCTTGTTAATCTTCCTCCGAGTGATTCAGTTGTGAAGGAAGGACTGACGGTAGTCAGTATAAGACATTCTATATAATATAAGAATGGGGTGAAGGACGTATTCCAGTTGACGAGTATGCCAAGGAATACGAGACATGAATGATATGTTTCAAATCTTTGGCCAAAGTATCGCAAGCTGCTGATTGCGTTGTCCTAATTCACCTAGTCTAAGGGATGAGATGCCGATGAATAATAGTAACAATTATTCAGTTAGATTCCTTGGACAGAGCATTCTGAATCCCAGATTAGGGAAGAGAACCGCAAGAGTAATGTGTTAAATAAAAACACCGACTCTTATTACTCATGAATAGATCGGTAGATTACCGAGTCATGGAATGAATAGATCGGAGGTACTCCGAGTCATTACAAATGTTGCATATGGTCATTTTATATAAATGGTTATTTGAATTGTGAGTTCTAAATTATGTATTTAGAACCAGTATGCAATTATCAAAAAAAAAAAAATTGACTTGTTCTATTGTCTAAAATGAGGATGTTACATGACAAGGAGAAAATAGTGGGCCAACAAGTCTCATCTTCTACATGCGGGTGTCACTAAACCTACATGGATGCACGAACATAGAACACAAGAAATGGTTGGGAATTTATATTTAAACATACCTATTGAATTTTGTTGAAAATTTCTAAAGACTTTTAAAAATATCTATTTTTAGCATATTTGACTACCATGGCATTCCAGAGAACAAATTTCTTTAAGGCTTTCTGTCAAATAGTTGTGGAATTTGGCTTTAAATCTACCAATTGCATTTTCTTGAAAGTTTCTAAAGCCTTTTCAATGAATCCATTTTTATAGCTACAATCAATGTTGTCCATGCGAACACATCTCTTTGAAGCATTTTGTCAAAAAGTTTGCTTTCCTTTTCCATGCTTCCACATTTTGCATTGTCTACCATAGTGGTTACAACTTCATATGACACATTTCCTCTATCCTTTATGGTTTGATAGGTGTCCATACCCTATTCCAAATCCCCCATATTCGCATAGGCAAGAATGTTGGAAAAGGTTGTGTGAGGATTTGATAGTAGATCACATAAGAAATACCTCTAGGAAATTTTGCAACACTCCTTTTTAGTAGGAACCTAAAACTCTTCTCCCGAGTTCTTGTATCAAACATTTATTAATATTTGGTGGGTGGGAAGAATTATAGAACATGACTCATTAAATTTATTTGGATGTAGTTGGATTGAATTCCATTATGGCACATGTTCTTTGCATAGGTGAAAAATTACACCATTGGATACAGGAGATATATACAAAATGGGAGATGATAAAAGTAAACTGTAGTAGAGTTTTGAGGGTAAGCTAGTAAATGATATCTTAAGTTTGTATATACATTCCTGTGAATGCAGATAAAATAGAGTATAATAAGGTTTAATAAGTGCATCTTGATGAATGAAATAAAACTGGTCTAGAGTTTATTAAAGGTGAAATATAACCTTTAATTTGATATTTCCTTTCTTGATCTTATAATAGGAGATGCTTACAAATTTGGTATTTTATGTGAATGAGGAACTATATATGAGAATCTAATGTTTTTGGGTTGTAGAGGGTTTTATAGCTTATGAAGGGCTACAAAAATGTATAGAGAGATAAAGGCCAACTAAAGACGTCATATAATCTTGAAAGAAGTTGATGCATGTGTTTTGGGAGATGAATTTCTATATGTATCCTTGATACAATCCTATTTGGATAGTGGAATTATCTATCTTGAGTTTTGAGGTTATTCTTTGGTATGCTTATGACCTTGTTAGATAGATATGAATTATAATATAAGTCTGAAGACAAATCTACATGTGTATGAAGACCTAAAACATGTCACATTCCTAGCATAGATTGTTATAGTTGGGTTAACTTTGTATTTTATTTCCTGAAGTTTTACTTTTCATATTGGCCATTAAACACATTAAAGAGAAGTTAGGTAGTCAATGTCTGTGTAGTGGTGGTTTTCATGACCTTTTCAAGAGTATCAAAGATTTAATAGATGGGAAATTTTCATTCTCAGCTACCTAGGACCTTAAGTTCTGGTTGTAAGATTAGCAATCATGAAAAAATACTTGTTGAGGGGTAACTATTGATTATTCATCGTCATGGATTCCATCTTATTAATGAAGGAATGAAGTGGAGGTCCATCAATATGTTCGAGATAAGTAGAATGTCTTGGAACTTCAATGTTGTTCTTATAAAAATGATACTAAACTCAAGAAACCTAACCATACTCATGCATACATTGGAAGCTTAAAAACACGTGGCTTATGAATTCCCTATTCTATCTCAAAAAATCATGAAGCAATACAACATGAGTCATTATAATAATGAAGAGATAAAATGTTCTCAACCTCATTTATCATTCATATAATAATGACAGACAAACTCTACAAATTATTGAAACCCTAGATATTCTATCGGAAAGGTCAATAGGAATGTGTTATAGGTCAAAACATCAAGGTTAGTTAGATCACTATCACCTTGTGAAGGAAAGAGCCTTGAACTTGTAAGTCGATATTGTATAAAAAAGGCATCGCAACATTGTTCCTCCTTGGGTGACAACCTCGGTTGGGCGATAGTTTCTCGACAACCCTATTTGAAGTTCATGAAAGGAATATTCCTTCCATTCTCATAATAAGGAGAAAGACTCAAGTTTAAGAGTCTATGCTAGGAAAGAATAACACCTTGAAATGTAGAGGAGGGAATAACAACTTGAATCACATGTATTTTGTTGTATTAAATTAGTTTTCTTAGTATTTGTACTCATTGGTGAGTTTCTTGAGAAAAGGGAAAAGGAACATGGCAAAGTTGAAGATCAAGACATATGTGAGCAATATTTATCATTGTATATGATCTTTATTGATCTTGTAACAACTAGTTATCGCTACTAATTCTTATCCTACAAGTTAATCCCATGTTTGGCTTAGAAAGGAATGGCAAAATCATATAACAAAGCACTAGATTTCTCCATCGGTAAAGCTATTTGATCGATCTATAAAACCATATTTGCACTAAAAAGGGGGATGGTGTCGTGTCCGAGGCGAAATCGGTTCAAAATGCCTTTACACAGCTCAAGTTGCATAAGATGTCCCATTTTGTGCATATCATGTGACCATTGCAGTCCATGATGCCACATGTTTGCTAGGTATTTTGTCAAACAATTCACATCTCAGTTGTATGCTACCGTGTTTTACATACATATGTAGCAAAGCACTTATAACAACAACATCCGGGAGAGAAAAAGTTGCATTACCATCTACTATATATTTAGCCGCCAAAATCTACCAAGCTATGGATATGGCTATGCGATCTACGCACGCCGAGAATTGATCACTACAGAGAGTTACCCATTACAAAACTAAATTGCATTACCATCTACTATAGATTCAGCTCACCAAATTCTACCAAGCTATGAATATGGCTATGCGATCTACATAGGCTGAAAATTGATCACTACAATAGAGTTACCCATTACAAAGCTAAACAAGGCTATTTGCTATGGTAGCTTTTTTTTTTGTGTAGAGCGAGGCATCACCTTCTATTGGGTATTAGAGCAAGCAAAGAATCTCCAAAGACTTTCAAACAGGTAAACCAAGTAAATTCCAATGTGGAAGGCAATGCCAAAGGAGACATACAAGACCCATATCCATGAAAGACAAATAGGGCAATCAGAACTTGGTCTAAATCAGAAAATAGTACAAGAAATATGGATGATCCCTGCTCACCTAAGGTCCGCTTGGCACTGCTTGCTAATAGTTTTGAAATTGATAATGAGATCCCCTTTGCCACTATATTTTCATGGCGGCCTGCACGAACTCCATCTGCCACATTGAATACGATTCCTGCTTCATGACAAAATTAATTTTAATATTAAAATTTAGGGGTGCAATTTAAGATCAGTATTTAGATACATGAATATAATTTTGTTTGTTGTAATGATAAAACTAATCCCAAGTTCCATGTGATTCTTCATTACACCTCAGCGTGGAATCTCGGGTGCTTGGAATATTATTATTTATCACATGGGAATTATGACTTACCATGTGCGGATGCGGAAAATCTGGTTTATACTCTCGTTGGACGTATTTAAGGCTGAAAAAGAATTTCAAGAAAATAATTGATTAGACAATGTGGCAAATACTTATCAATTTTGGATAGCCAAACACCTCTTGTATACAAAACGTGGTAAACATGGACACCGACTCTAACTGACTTGGAAACAAGTACTAATGCTGACCATTCTTCTTCTTATTATTTTAGAGAATCCACACTACTCAAACTCAAACTCAAACTGAATTAGCAGATGGAAACTCTGTTGCGAAAAGAGTGTCATCAGCAGCAGCAGGTCATGTTGTGAAGTAGGGAAGATTGATGATTCAATGTTTTGGAAAGAGTGCAGCATGTGTGGCGATGTGGGTTTTGCAGAAAAACTCTTCCAATGCAACTCCTGTCTCTTCAGATTTCAGCACACGTAATTCTCCTCTATTTTCAGATTTTAATTCATTTTTCTTATCTTTTTGCGGGGTGTTTGAGTTGTCATGTAATGAAAATTGTGCAGGTATTGCAGCAGCCTCTATCCAGCATCATCACACAGGAACACTTTCTCCTGCGAATGGTGCATTTACACTGAAAAGTACAACAAGAGGATCAGCACCACTCCTTTACCAACAGATTTCAACAATGCTTGCAAACGTCAAAGTATTTCGCCGTTTAAAGAGGGATTTATAAGTATTAAGAAAACAGGGAATTTAGAGTCACTTGGTGTTAAGAAAAGGGTGCATGTTCACGCTCCTCGCCGATACAAACGGCTTGCGGATTTTTTTCTGTGAACTGCCAGAGAGGGTTAAGTACAGTCTGCAGAGAGACCTGATGTATTGGCGGTTTACCCCAACTGATTAATAAAAATGTATATACATTTGTAAGATACATGTCATAGTACTTGTTTCACAATTATGTATGAATTAAGATTTACTTTTGTAACAGAATTTGTACATATAAATTTATATAAAAGTTCACGGCTAATACAAAATAGCATCGACAAGTGTTAAATATATAAAATCATGTTGGCTAGATTTTCTGCATAGCTAAAAACCTAGGCAGTCATGAGATAAATCTCCTTCATTTACCGGTGAGGCTCCCATGTAAGATTTGTCAATTAAAATATGCTAGTATCTATATGGGGTTTTACTTTAACCATACAGCTCATGAACCATAGCTGTATAGTTTTGCAGCAAGTAAGCAGCTGTTAAAGAAAGGAAATATTTAAAGAAGAAAATAATAAAACACAGGGAAGAAATAGGGAAGATGTGCAACCCAATCAATAGATAACAAAGTTGATTGCATGCACATAGACGGAACCAATAGATATCAACACACAGAATTATAAGCAAAGGTAACTTCAAATCTAGAGCTAAAATAACCCAACGTTTATAAGTAGATCTCGAGATAAAAAGTTAGAAACAAAATGCACCGTGACACAAAGTTCTCCTCCGGAAATGCTTCTTTCTATTCCTTTGCTTCAAATAGCTATCGGGATTCCAACACAAAGTCTGGAATACAAGAATCTCGCTTACAAATTCTCGTGTTGATATCTATTAGTTCCGTGTCTATGTGCATGCAATCAAATCTATTATCTATTGATTGGCTTGCACATCTTCCCCGTATTTTATTATTTTATTCTTCTTTAAATATTTCTTTTATTTTTAACAAATTGCTTACTTGTTGCAAAACTATACAGCTATGGTTCATGAGCTGCATGGTTAAAGTAAAACCCCATATAGATACTAGCATATTTTAATTGACAAATCTTACACGGGAGCCTCACCGGTAAATGAGGGAGATTTATCTCATGACTGCCTAGGTTTTCAGCTATGCAGAAAATCTAGCCAACAGTTTTTGGCAACTCACTGGGAACAACTATCTTTGCAGATCAAAGCTTATCTTTTGAAGATCAGAGTGTTTTCCATACAACTCTCAACCTAGTTGAACATCCATTCACTTGATCTATGAAGGCACAAGGAAGGATGGATCATTTCTTCAGATTGCAGGAGCAATTCAACTTCAATCATCCTCCTCAAGTTAGAAGCCGCAGATCTAGTCTCTCACCAAGAAGGAGAGTGCACACTCATCCAGATCCGAGATCATCTTTAGCATAATCCGGTGGCTGGAATTATTCACCAAGTCTACACAAGGAGAAGATGTGCCCCGCTCATCATGCAGAACCAAAATCAAAATCAGAACCAGATAGTACTTGTCCCATGGGGAGCAGCTTTTGGGCCACTGAACTTGACTCCACCTATGCACGATCTGCCTCAAAGGATCCAGAAAGAATTTTCCAAAATTCTTTGGAGATGGAAAGCAAAATCTGGATGATCATTTGGCAGCCTTCTTCATATCTTGTGGTGTGCTTGCAGTGGAGCATGAAGATGTCTCGGTCAGACTCTTCATTGAGACTCTACACGACTTGGCTGGCGAATGGTTCTATCGGCTAGCTCCTGGCACCATAACCAATTGGGCCACTATGCGAGAGCAATTTCTGAAAAGATTCAAGCCTGCAGAAGATGCTAGCATGTTGATTACTCAACTGACGCAATTAAAGAAGGAGCCAAGTGAGAACATGTGGGACTTTATTGCAAGGTTCCAAAGGATTTTATATAAAATCCCCACTTCTGCCGCATTGAGTGATGAAAATCAAAAGACATTTTTATAAACACCTATTTCCAAAAGTTGGATATCAACTGAGAAGGGAAAGACCTATGAATTTACTTGAAGCATAAAATGTTGCCGTGGAGGTTGAAGATGACTTAATCATGGTTGGAAAACTCAAACAATCACCCCACAAAGGAGATGGAGCTTCTTCAAGTAGTTCAGATCCTTTATTGCAAAGATTGGCTAATGATATGCTGCAAATCAAGAAGTAGATATCTCAAGTAGGAAATGTGACCCCTTCCAGAATAGCTCCTACTCAGACCTTTAACTGATCAAAATCAAAATCAAAATAGACTTGTTGCTGCACCACAACGGTTGGCAATTGAAGTTGCTCCAAGGAATAACTTGGAAACTAATGAAGAAGATCTAGGCATTGACGAATCATTTGATGATGAAGACTTTGTAGATCCCACTGGCGACTCCAATATTGGTTACCTGGACTACGAATCTGACGAGGGCTATTATGAATCTTTTGAAGATTCTGATGGTCACACATTTGCGGTGTTCACAAGGTCCCAAACACGCCAAAATGCCGAAGCATCCACAAGCGGCCAAAGAAGAGAAAGAGAAGATCCTGGGCCGGATGTTACTATCCTGAAAAGAGGTAGTACACTACCTTCTTCATTAGCTCCCAAAGATAAATATGCAAATTCTTTCAATTCGCAGCAGAGGGCCAACACGCATCCGGCTGAAGTAAGTCAAGCTTTTGACATTATTGATCACATTAAAAAGACCAAGGTCCAAATGTCAGAAGCTAAGTATTTGAGGGCATTTCTGATCAGCTAAATAGATTGGTCAAGTATGTGTAAAGTAATGGTCCCAACCCTCCAACAAATAATACTTCATGGGGTATCTTGTCAAGCCCAAAGATTACTCCTTCAAATAATGCGGCTGCAAGTTCTTCTCCCTCTACTTCTTCTCCTACTACATTGGAAAGGATCAAGCCATTCTATGTATCATTGCTTATTAATGGATACAAATTGAGCAATTACATTTTGGACTCTGGAGCTTCTGACAACGTCATGCCTGCCAAAGTTGTTGATGCCTTGGGTCTCACATTGACAAAAACCATCGGAAGATGTTATTCAATGGAAAGGCAAGTGCCTCTTGTTGGGAAAATCAAAGATGCACAGGCAGTACTTGCTTCTTTCCCAGACAAAAGATTAAAGATGACTATCCTTGTAGCAGACATCCCAGTGTCTTATGACATGTTATTGAGTAGAAATTTCTGTAAAGAGTGGGTGGTGGAGAAGTCAAGATGGATTGGTCTTGTGTGCACATACCAATCAAAGGAGTTAATCAGAAGTTAGAACCTGAGAAGAAATCCAAGTACACAGTATCGAAGTCTGAAGATCCTAGATCTCAGATCTTGTTTCAAGAATCTGATCACGGAGTCTATTATCTAGAAATGGATAAAGAAGAAGTTCAACCTATGATCCAAGAACCACATCAACTTGATAATAAGGTTTGGTCTCTGGAATTTGATGGTAGTTGTTGTTCATTTGGATCCGGTGCAGATGTTCTTATCTCTCCAAGGGAAAGGTGCATGCACATTCCTTCAAATTGATGTTCAAAAATACTAACAACACGACAGAGTATGAAGCACTGTTGTTAGGTATGGAGCAGGCAAGAACAATGGGAATCAAGCTCTTACATGCAAAGGGAGATGTTGAGCTGATTGTTAAGCAGATAAGAGGTCTCTATCAAGTAAAAAAGGACAAACTTCGGCATTATAGAGATCAATTCTATTCTGTTATCCTAGATTTTTCAGCTTTCTCGGTATCTTACATTCCGAGAGAACAAAATTCTAGAGTTGATTCACTTGCAGTGACTGCAGCTTTGTTAAATCCAGATCAGCCTCCCACATTTTTCAGATAAGGGGATTACAAAGTTGAGATGGTCTTCCACCCAAGGTTCCTGACAACGTCCAACAATGGCAGGTTTTTAACGATGACAAGTAGATTGTTGCATTTCTCCAACAAAAGGACAACTTCGAAGAGATCTACTATGAGGGAAGCAACTCACCTCCAGAGACAAACTATTGTGGGAGAAATGGATGCAGATGTCTCAGGAAGTCGGAGATTATCCAGCTAAAGGGAAATAAAATTCCTAAAGGCTTGGTATCTCTTGAGGAAATGTTCGACAAGCATGATCAGATGCTTAAAAAGAATGAAGAAAGTGGGGAAGGTTCTTCCTCCAAGACACAGTTACTAAATTTGGGAGCAAGCAATGATCCCAAATTAGTAAATCTGGGTAAGTGTTGTTCAGAGTAGAAAGAGAAGCTTTTACAAAGCTTCTTAAGAAATACATGGATGTTTTTGCTTGGTCTTACTAGGATCTAAAAACATATCAGCCTGCAGAAGTTCAACACTATATCCCATTAAAACCAGAACAAAAAGCCTTTCAAGTAGAAGCTACGGTGGCATAACCCTACTATTTCTGGGACTATCTTTGCAGAGATCCAGAAGTTGTTAGATGCAAAGATAATTTATCCCATACATCACTCTGAATGGTTAGCCAACATAGTTCCTGTGAGAAAGAAGAGTGGTGAGATTAGGTTGTGCGTAGATTTTTGCAACCTCAATCAAGCCTCATTAAAAGATAACTACCCCATCCCCATCATGGATCACACTCTGCAGGTGGTCACTGGATCTGAAATGCTTTCCATGCTTGATGGTTTCTCAGGCTACAATCAGATCAAGGTGTCTGAAGAAGATCAATACAAAATGGCACATTCATTACACCTTGGGGAACTTTTGCTTATCAAAAAATGTCATTCGGTTTGATCAATGTGGAGCTACGTTTCAAAGAGCTATGGATTTAGCTTTTGCTCATCTCAAGGATGTAAGCATAGTGGTGTACCTTGATGATCTGACAGTCTTTTCCAAGAATAGAAGCACACACATTTCAAATCTGGAAGAGGTTTTCATACAATGCCGCAAACATGGTATTTCTCTAAACCCTAAGAAATCTATCTTTGTTGTAACAGAAGGAAAGCTACTAGGACACATTGTCTCCAAGGAAGGAACCAAGATAGATCTGAAACATGTGTCAAATCTATTCAGACTTTGCCATTGCCAACATCCAAAAAAGGGGTTCACTCTTTCTTTGGTAAAGTTAATTTTCTCAAGAGATTCATCCCTGACTTTGTTGAGCTGACTCGTCATATCTCAAATATGATGAAGAAGACACAAGATTTCAAATGGAGCAGCGAAGGGAAGGAAGCTTTTGAGAAAATTAAGGAGGCTTTGTCAAAGCCCCAGTCTTGGTTTCACCTAACTTTAGTAAAGAATTTATTCTTTACTGTTATTCCTCCGAACACACCATGTCAGCAATCTTGATGCAGAAGAATCAGGAGGATGTAGAAGCTCCGATTGCTTTCATGAGCATGCCTCTCAAAGCTTATGAGTTGAAATATACTCCAATGGAAAAACATGCATATGCAGTGGTAAAGGCGTGTAAAGCATTCAAGTACTATATTCTTTCCTCACATACTGTGGTCTGGTTCCAGATACTGCAGTGAAATCTATCCTCACCCAACAAGAGTTAGGGTTGTTAAGAGGCACATGGGTGACGAAAGTTCAAGAATACGACCTGGATATCAAACCTACAAAGCTGGTTCGAGGAAGAGGTCATGTGAATTGATGATGGAGATGAAAGCAAACGCTAGAGAGGGAGATCAAGATCTGCCTATGGTCCTTTTTATAGATCTGGTGGAAGAGTGGTACAGTAACATTGCCTATTTTCTAACTTATGGAGAATGCCCGGATCAACTTTCTCAAAAGAAAAACATACTATTAAACTAAAATCCAAAGACTTTGTTCTTTGGGATAATGGTTTATACAAAAGAGGATTGATGGCGTATTTCTCCGATGCATAGATAAAGCTCAGTAGGATCAGCTCTTAAAATAATTTCATAACATGGCTTGCGGTGGTCATTTCTCAGCCCGAGTCACTGCTCACAAGATCCTACGAGCAAGGTATTACTGGCCCACACTTTTCGGATACTGTGCAGTGGGTATCTAAGTGCCAAGCGTGCCAACACTTTGTTGGGCGTGTAAAATTGCCCGCATTACCTTTAAAACCAATTGTAATTGAAGAACCCTTCCAGCAATGGGGAATGGATTTTATTGGTATGCTCAACCCGGCCTCTAGTGCCAGCCATCACTATATTCTAACAACTACTGATTATTTCAGTAAGTGGGTAGAAGCCATTCCTGTTAAGAACGCCACTTCCGCGGAGGTGTGTAATTTTATAAAAGAAAATATTGTTGTTAGGTTTGGCGTGCCCAATAAAATAGTAGCAGACAACGCTCCAAATCTGTCTTCTGAGGTTGGTTGATTTCTACTACACTCATGGGATCCAACTGGTACATTCCTCCAACTACTATCCACAAGGGAATGGCCAGGCTGAATCAAGTAACAAAAATTTGGTGACTATCGTGCGAAAGCTAGTAACTAAGAATCAAAGAACTTGGCATAAGAAGTTATTTGATGCATTATGGGCAGATAGGATTACACCAAAGAGGGCTATAGGCATGTCCCCTTTTCAGCTATTATATGGAAGAGACACAGAGTTGCCTCTTACCTTGGAACTGCCTGCCCTACAACTTTCTAGAGCCCTGGAGGATTCTACATTCAATGATGCTATTGAAAAAGGATAATGTATCTGACTGAATTGTGGGAGGTACAAACTCAAGTTGCAGATAGATTATCAGAGCATCAAAAGAAGGTGAAAGTTATCTTCGACAAAAAGGCCAGGAAAGAAAGTTTGAAATCAATGATTGGGTCCTTTTATGGGACAAAAGAAGAGAAACAAAAGGCATGCATGAGAAATTCGATTCACTATGGAAAGGGCCTTTTGTGATTAAAAAGATCACTGGAGCAGATAGCTTCATTCTTGCTCATCAGGATGGAGTTGAATTGTCGTTTCCTTTCAATGGGCAACACTTGAAGTTGTTCCTGGACATGAAAAGTAGGGTAAAACCTATATGTATATAAATAAAACTTTGTTTGTTTTCCTTGTTTTGTTTTTGTGTTGTGTTGTTTTTGTTTTCCTGACCCCATGCCCAAAAGACAAGATACGAAACCAAAGATGTTGGGATCTCATCTTTTCCTTGTCATTTTGACAAGAGGAAAAGATGTCCACAGATGGAGCCAACTAGTGTCCCAGTTTCACCCTGAAATCTAAGACTACCCCATGTAAAAAAATTGTACTTTTAAAATAATGGGTCATTTTGTGTTTTTATTGCCAGAAAGTGTCTGTATTGTGTCAAGATATTCCCAGAGAGTCATATTAGCCAATTTCACCAAATACCCAGATGCCCAAAATCGTTATATTCTGTCACTGGGGTTTGCCTGTGAAAATTTGTATTTAATTATTCTGAGCCCCGTTTGAGGCAAATTGTGCTCCGGTTTAACCCTGTTGTGGTCTTACATGTCAATATTCCCATATACCAGTAGGGTTTTAACCAGGAATGAATCTTGGGCTTTATCGTGACTTCTGGCAACGTTTTTGCGTTTTTGTGTTTTCGTTTTGTTTTTGTGAAATTTCTCTAGGTCGATTCCTTTGCGGTTTGATCGATTTCTTGCACAGGTATCTGGAGATCACCTATGGACGTTATGCCAGAAGGAATTTGTCACAGGAGGTCTGGTTCTCTCTGAAAAGACGAAGTCATGCACGAAAAAAGCTTCTTCTGGGCAGGTCGCATTTTTGGGAAAAGAAGATTTTAAAGCTACAATGGGATTTTTGGTAGCAGCAGGCAGGTGGGAATTTTGTACCTGCCTAGCAGGGTACTTTTTCCCATGGAAGCAATGCCACTTAAGTCACAATGGGAAAATTAGAGGCGGCAGGCGCGGAATTTCTTACCTGCCTTGCAGGGTGAAAATTCCCATTGTGAAATAAAAGAAAATCACTTAAGGCATTGATGGGATTTTCTTACCTGCCTTGCAGGGTAAATAATCCCATTATGAAAGTCAAACAACTTAAGTGGATCATGGGATTTTTGGAGCTGCGGTGCAGGGTGAATAATCCCATTGAAAATTGGCTTTTAAAAATAGAAATGGCTTATGTCAAAAAGTGCGACCCCTTTTGGGATAGAAGGACAACTTTAAATGCATTAATTAATTAATTCTTTCTCCAAATTTGGCGCCCAAGCATGAGGAAAAGTCAACAAGGGTAAAGAGGATAAAGGAAATTAGAATTAGAATTCTAAAATTAAATAAATATAATTTATTTAATGCAGCCCCCTTCATGTCAAAAAGTGCGACCCATATTGAAGAGGAATAATACTTTTTAAGTATTAATTGATATAATTAATTCCTATTTTTAGTGGATGAGGTCAAAGCACACTGTGAAGCTTAAGTGGATTGGAAGTAGTGAGCTAAAATTAAATAAATTTAATTTATTTAATGGCAGCCATGAGCATGCACAAAATAGGCGCCCAAATTGAAGAGAAAAGCATGTTAATTAATTAATTAATTGCCAGGAATAGGAGGGGCAATAATTAATTATAGAATGATGAGGGTTATATAAGCATGGGCTGCCATAAGGATGAATTAATTAATTCTTTAGCAAGGAAGTGCAGCCCAGGCAATTTTGGCACCCCATTTGAAGAGGAATTTTGCTCAGAAGAAGGTGTATTTATTGCTTGAAGTCTTCAAAGTTTGGCGCCTAGGTTTGAAGGAGCTTGATTTGTGTCTGATTAATTGTCTGCATAGTGGTACAGGTGCTCAGGTGAAGTTGATAAAATTCATGCTTGCTTTGCATGCAAACAAAACATCAAATTTTGGGGCAGTAGGCTTGATATATGCAGATTTTTATAATTAAAATCAAGTGTTCATGTTCCGGTTGCTATCTTTGTCTGAATTAATTGCAAGAATTCATTACAGTGCTTTTATAAGAGAAAGGGAGCTTAAATCAATGTCCAATACATTGAACATATCCTCCGAATCTGAAGAAATCTCCAGATCTGCACGGTTGTAAAGAATTCCGGCCGAATAAAGAGAAAAAGAATTGCTCAGACAAAAAGATTCGGCCATGGCAAAGCGGGATGAAAAAGAAAGCACAACAGAGTCATGCATCACTTCTAAGTTTGCTGACATTGGAGATACAGATCTAGGTCTAGAACCTCTTTCCAAATTGATTGATAGATCCAGAGCTGGAAAGACTTCCCTCATGCGTGCAGTCAAAAGCAGTGGAATCATTCGAGCTGCAACATTTCCATTCACAACCCAGTTGCCAGAATTCATCATGGAGTGTGCTAGGTCTTACCATCCATTATCCAGATCAATCCGAGATGCTGCGGGGAAGACAATAATTTGGTTGGATGCACAGTTCATCAATTATTGTCTAAAGATTCCAGCACGAAAGGTGGTGACTACTATTAGCATACAAGATGCCAACAATAGATGGGAAAAACATAAAGTTGACTGCGTGGGCATAATGAACAACAGATACATGAAGAAGCCCAGATCTCCTTCCAAGTTCCGAGAACTCTTCCACGATCTAATCTGGTACAAGAGGTGGATGATATTGCCAAATTGTTATGCAGGATAAATGGCGAAGCGAACGCTCACAACTTCCGCATGGATGTATGCTTTCATCAGGACCATTGAAATCAACAAAGCAGATTCAATAATCAATTGGTGAAAATCATTAGTGACAACATTGGTGAGCAGCTCCGGAATGTGAGGCGTACTTACAGCTTCAAAATGACTTCGTATTTGGTTTATGCAACAACTTCACAGTCTTCTCCAAGCTAGATAGATGTGGTGTTCTTTCCAAGGACCCTATTTTTGAGTGCTACCCACAACTTACTGTACCCGCATGCAATAAAGATTACAAGGTGGTCAATGATGGATTCTTCTACGGATTCATTTGCAGGTTGGACGATGATCTAAAGGCCAACAGGGTGAGCAAGGAAGCGTGGGAAGCTTGTGTCCAGGATTGGCAGTATCTTCATCCAGTTTGCGGATTTTACATACCTCAGGGTCACCGGCTTTTCGGGAGAACCAGTTAAGTTGCCCAGATACCCGAGTGATAGATTGGTCATCATGGAGTTGAGCAGACAACTCGTGGAGATGCATGACCTACAGTCAAATGACACAAGTCTACAGGCTTCTTCCCGATCACTGTGGGCCATTATAGCTGCCAGAGCATTCATAAAGCCCGAGGAATTGAAGCGGAGATGTTCTCTGAGTACGAGCAAGAGTTCTTCCCAGCACGGCTGAACTTCGATCCATTTGGAGTGGCAAGGAAGACAATCTCCCAAGAGTATGTGCATGTGCCTTCATTGGAAGATTTCTGGATGAAGTGCAGAAGCGAGTACGAGGTTAGAAAGAAAGATTTCAGCAGGTTATCAATGTGGCAAGTGTTTGACTTTGGATTAGCACGGATACCTGCGGATCTTAAAGATGATGGGCCTGTGTTACTTGACACATACCATCGGATGGGAGGAGATAGAGTTGTACTTCAGGAGAGCATAGGTGGTTGCCATATGATCGAGGAAAGGTCTGCCGCCGTTCTGGTCAATACTTCAAACTGGTTGCTGATGAAGGGATATTGCCTTGATGAAGCATTGATGAATCAAATCACGGGCAACTTCGGCACAGAGATTCCCTCAAGAGGAAGCATGGAGGAGAAAGCAACAGAAGGCCTGAAAAGATTAAAGTGCACAGAAGGTCTCACTTGAAGGAGAAGATCACTTCTACTGCTATGGTGTTAGTTCCGACTTCTCCAGCATCAAGTACTTCACCAACTGTTGCACCTCAGAGATACTTGCCATTCCTCCATTGAATCCGAAACATTCATCTTTTCTCCTCAGCCACTCCATTCAGCACCTCTTCTTGAAGAAACGTTGAAGTTGCAGATGGCAGAATTTGAAAGAGCTTTGTCTTTGGATGATTCAGAGGATGGCAACCACAACACTATAGTAGTTTTAGATGGAGAGGAATCAGAGCGCGAGATAGTGGTACACTCGGCAACTTCTCATTCTCAGAAGTAATTTCTCAGAATGGTTGGCTTCGCAGTTGGTTCCAGAGGCTAGAGAGGAAATCAACTTGGAGGAACATGACTTGCAGCTACTCCTGAATCTAGGCGGAAAAGACAGAAAACCTAAAGTTGCTAAGGTAACTTCAAGGTTGATCATTGAGGAGTCGGGCGAAGTTCACTGAGATGTCAGTTCCGGCAGAAGGGAAGGAGGAGGATGAGCTCACGATAGAAGATATAATAGTAACCAGAGTACCCATAGGTCAAGCCACCACAGAAGGATTGAAGCAGGACACACAGACATTGATAGATGCTCTATTCCTTAGGCTTGACAAAGAAAAGGCGGAGAAAGTTGAACTTCAGAAGCAAGTATCTCAGTTGTGCGAGATCATTGCCAAGGTTGCTAAATCTTCCACTCAGCCAATTTCAGCACAAAAGCAGGTGAGTGATCATCTGATGCAGGAAGTGGAAGATGCAAGTAACTAGGTTAAAGCTATCGATGAATGGAAAGGTCTGATCATTCGTCAAGCTTTTGTACAACTCGGAGAGGTGCCAACCCACCTAAAGGTTATGAAAGATGCATCAGATCAGCTAAAGAAGCATTGGTAACAAGCACGATAGATATGAACATAGTTGTTGAGAGTAACTTGAGTACTTTGGCCGAAATAAATAAGTTGCCGAGAGAGGTGTTGATTGCGGAATGGATTGTGCCCGATGGATCAGTTGAGAAGGGGAAACAACTTGAGTTTGCAGTATCTTTCCATTTGGAGATCTGCAAAATTATCTTTGAAAAGGATGCAGGCACTTGAGAGTATGGCATCATCTTTACCAGACAATGTCATTGCTTTCACTAATGAGGAAGTGGTCGGGAATGTTACTTCATACACAAGGACCATTCCTAGCAAAGTGCCTAATTCCTGGAAGGATCTCTTCTGATGGTGCAAGGGAGAATTGATGGAGTTGTTAGGCCTTTCACGATGAATTCCATCAATGAAACTGGTGGCACTATAGTCAGATATTGAGAAGTTCGGGCCTAGCTTGGAGGATGTGGAAGCGTGTATCAGGGTATTGAACGAAGGCTTGCTGCAATTCAGGACAGAAAAGGAAGTTGTGGCTAAGACAGATGGGAAGATGTTGAATTACATGTTCGACAAGTATATTCAGTATCAAAACAAAAAGAAGATGTAGATGTTACAGTTGGCGTGTCTTTCTTCTTCTTCTTCTATTTTTCACGTTCTCGGATATAATTGTAAAACTTTAAAGTTATTGGTTTTGAAACCATTACTTTAAGTTATGTGGAACGATTCTATTAGTTAAGTGACAGATGTGTATAAGTTTGAATATGGACCGGATGCATGTCACTTGAAGAGGAATTAGAGGGGGATGATTGCCAGATGTTATCTTTACTTTTTGTTTATGTTCCAGTTCAGTTGAGTTTCCCATTTGTATTTTCCCTTCTACATTCTATAAGTAGAAGAAGAACCTTCGGGTTAAGGATCAAAATTTGTAAGCAGCATTCTTGTATTCCAGACTTTGTGCTGAAATCCTTGATAGCTATTTGAAGCAAAGGAATAGAAAGGAGCAGATTTCTAGAGAACTTTGTGTCACGGTGCATTTTGTTTCTAACTTTTTATCTCAGATCTACTTATAAACTTTGGGTTATTTTAGATCTAGATCTGAAGTTGCCTTTGCTTATAATTCTGTGTGTTGATATCTATTGGTTCCGTCTATGTGCATGCAATCAACTCTGTTATCTATTGATTGGGTTGCACATCTTCCCTATTTCTTCCCTATGTTTTATTATTTTCTTCTTCTTTAAATATTTCCTTTCTTTAACAGTTGCTTACTTGTTGCAAAACTATACAGCTATGGTTCATGAGCTGCATGGTTAAAGTAAAACCCCATATAGATACTAGCATATTTTAATTGACAAATCTGACACGGGAGCCTCACCGGTAAATGAGGAGATTTAAATTTATACAATTATTGTACACTCTTCCTACGTTCAAACTTTCAACAAGTTGATCCTACACAAGCCCCTTGTTATGCATTAGAATAACACATCACAAGTCATAAAGACATTGATATTGAAAGGAATTTGTAGAAGAAAAAAAAGAAACGAGATTAAGAAAGAACATTATAAATTGACATCTACAAATGTCTACACACTTTAGAAAATTATTTCATCACTAAACTATAATACCCAAATTCAATGATCCTTTACCATGATATCTACACTTTGAAGCACAATAACTAAGACTAATAATTACTACAGAAATAGAATGTTATTTACAGACAACAATGTTTACTCATGAACCATAAGACTTCGATGAATGGTTTTATCATCAATTTAGAGTGATTCTCTTTATAAAAAGTTTCAAAAGTGGAAAATAAAGGTACTTAGAATATTCCTCTAAAAAGTAAGAAGAGGCTAAGAAGAATCTAGAACTATGAACACCTAGGGAGATCAAATAATCCATCAATGAATGAAGAGAATGGAACATACTTAGATCATTCATGTCAAATCAAAGTGGAGGGAAACACAATCATTACTTGAGAAAAATAAATTCTAATATAGAAGAGATTACCAAGAAAACATAAATGGAACTCTACGAAAATGAATGCATACCCTAATTGGCTATCAAAATGGCCACGTAGCATTATTTCATTCATCCACTCCATGGGTTCCATCTCTTTCTTTCTCTTATATCTTTTAGGCCTCTAATTGTGTGGATTTACAAATTTCAACACATGGTGGAAATTTGTCATGGGGATTCACAATAAAAACATTACCTATATTCATGACTTCATACATGGTTTTAAATATTAGTTAAAACATACCAAGTATATTACTCTATATTAAGGGGCATTAGGGGTTAAAATATAAAGGTTTTTAAAATATATTAGGGTATGGTATGTTGAGTAATAGGAGAAGGACTTATGAGGTAGATGAAGATCCCCTCAATTCATACTATATTCATTGTGTGTTTTTTCAAATTAGTTGTATGGTTTTAAGAGAACCAACTTGTATTTCAAGAGTAATTGCATTACATAACTCTCAATATATGTGACATCCTTCATAGTATCATTGTTAATGTATAATTTGTCATTCGAATCACTTTTTAAAGGAGAATGGATGTCATGAATATTAATTAACGAGAATGATTAGTGTGACAAATGTAATTAGAAAAGAAATGATGAGATACATTAAAGTACACATAGTGAGGGTTTATTTTTTTCATGTCCAATATGAATTTCATTAAGGTTTTAAGTGCAAATGTAATTATTTTTTTGAAAATGTAAGAGATTGAATCTAACATTGAAGAGGTGGAAATAAAAAGGGGCATAAAAATGTTAGAGGGAAAATGAGTAGTCTAGATATATTGTAAATAATGGGAATATTATAATTGAAGAGTTGTATTGGGAGGTGGTGTTAATAATATAATATTGAGATGTAGATTTAGAAAGAGGGGTATTATAGTATCCTACGAACACACGTGATAGGGGCATAAGTTTACACAGTGAAATTTGTAGTCTTGGCCTCCAAAAGAGTCTTCTATCTTTACTTCTCTCCTTTTAGTTTTACATGGACCCTGAGCTTCAAATATTGTGTCACATGGCATAAAATCGAAGTGTTTTTCTTTAGAGCCTCAAGTTATAGCTCACCGTGTTGAAGTCGATGGCATTGCACCACATGGCACAATTATGTGATTATAGATTCATTATTGACGACCAAACAATATTAAATCTCAACCACCAATTATGTCATCTTCACATGGGATTCTTGGCTTCTCTCATCCACTATCAACCAAGCTCTAAATCTTTGACAAAATGCGAGACATGGCCTTCTTTATGGCTTAGTCAATTAGGTTCTTTTCTAAAATGTGAGTCCTACATAGCCTTTTCTCCACTATATTATGAAAGTGTTTTCTTGTATAAACACTATAATTACTCCTTTTGTAGTAAATGTGGGATAAATCCCTTAAAGTGCAAACATGGTTTGACCTTAATACAACCCTTCTAAATGTAGGTGTGGCATTAAAGGAAAACTAGGTTCCTTCCACGACCCTAAGAAAATGAATATGGCCTATTCCATTCATTTACACCTTTGACTAATCACACAATGAACTGCAAAGTCATTGAAGAGCTCGAGATTCATCCTAAGACTAAAAAAATGAACTCAAGACCCTAAAAATGTAATGGGGCATTTTTTAGTGCCCAAACTTCATTAATAGATCCCGATGATAATTAACTTGAACCAAAATATCTTCTTTCCCATGGGCATTGGGTTATGCTTATTGCCAACTTTTGGGTTGAAACTGGTCTAGTCAATAGTGATATTAAGGAGAACGCATCCATTGTTTGCAAAATAGTGCAAACCCTCCAAAACTACCTTTCCCTGTAGTTATCAATTTTGATAGCTCTATGTTAAACCTCCCCGAATTTACACTCCCCCTCAATGTGTTAATGTCTTCAATTAACATAGGCAGTCCTAAACAACTAAACCTCGACAATGGCTTGGACTCTCACAATCCACAAAACGCAAAGGTTAACCTTTGCCAAAACAACTATAGACATTAAGGATACTAAACATCAAAAACACTTTCAGAGCTATTTCATGCATTTACTAGCTTAAAGATTTACACATATCACATCCTTTCTCTTTTCAATAATTCACCAAATTAACCCTTACCTTTTGTTTATATCGAAAAGAAAGGAAAACTTATTCATACACTAGTGCCAACTAAATGAGTTCAATACTCTCTCCTCCTTGATGAGTCTTCCTTGTTTCCATACACTAGACAAGTATTGAGTTACCATTTGTGGATTACATTTTCTTTCTGCGGTAGACTTTGGTGGTACTCGTTGGATTGTGCAGTGTGGGAATTAATACTTTTCACTATCCAAACAGTACAGTATCTCTTCTAAAACAAAACGTGATAAACATGGACACCCAAGTCCAACTAGCTTGGAAACAACGATAACCATTGTTATCCTCCTCATTATTTTATGGAATCCACACTCTACAGATTGCACTAAACCAGAATTACCAGATGGAAACCCTGGTCATCAGAATTTGTTGTGAAGGGAAGATTGTTCCAAATGAATGCACTTACACGGACAGATTCTCATATTACGAATTGTGCATTTACACGCAAAAAAAGGAAGCGTTGACTCTTTTACTAACATATCTCAAGAATATTTGCAAACGCCAAAGCATTTCACCATCTAAGGACAAAAGAAGTCTGAAGAAAATGTAAGAGTAGGACTCTTTTCCAAACAATTTTCAAGAATAATTGCAAACGTCCAAAATATTTATTTTTATTTTTTTTTTTTTGAAGGTCTGGATTAAATCCAATCTTCTTTAGCGTAAATGCAAGCTCCGAGGGGTATCGGTTCCGTCAAAGTTTTCCGGGGCACGATTCCGGTCTTATCTCTTTTGAAGATGCCTTAGGCCTTTGCACTCGGCAATAATTAATCTTTGGTGGACTCTTTGAAAGCCTAACAACATATTTCACCCATTTGGATTTCTAGAAAATAAAAGTAGGGTTTTTTAACAAACAAATTTTAAGAATATTTACAATCATCAAATTATTTCACTACTATCCAAAGTGTTAGTTTGTTAGCTTGGACAGCTGTTCATCCATTTGCTAAGATTAGATAATAGTTATCTTATTGTTGAGAATGTATTAATTATTTTGTAATTATTGATTTCTTTTAGTGACACCTTACTGACCAAATTTGTTATGGTTGTTAAGTTGTTATGTATCTCAACCATCGATTGAGATTCATCTCGGTCGTTGGTGTTTCAATGAGAGTAGTATAAAAGGAGGTCATTGGACATTTGGAGAGTACAAGTTTGGAGAAGCATTTGCGGTGCTAGCAAAAATGAGTTTGTAAGTTTGCGGTGATAGCAAATAGTCTTGCGAGTGTTAGCGAGGCGCAGGTGATAGTGTTGGGGATAGCAGTGGGGGAATATCAGCGAGAGAAGTTGGGAGATTGTCAAAGTTCTGCTAGTAAGAGGAAAGGAATCTTTGTATCTCTTAATTTGCTGAAGTTAATATAATTTCTCATATGTAAAACTGCTGGTTTTCCTTAGGGGTTTTTCGGGGAAAATTTGTCCGAAAATATTGTGTTCATTGTGTTACGCATTTCTTTCCGTATTCTTATTAGTGAAGTTGCAGTTGTGTTATTTTTCGATATTAGCTGTGAATTAGTTTTCGTTAGTTAAATAATATTTTAAGATAGGAGATTAATAATCGTTTACTCGATAGAATTTTCACATGGTATCGAGCAAAGTGTTAAGGGTAGAAAAAGGTTTTCCCTAGGAAAGAAATTGAGGGTTTCTATAACCTAGTTTGATCTCTTTAAATTTTTATTACTTTTATCCTTTGAGATGGCTTCAGCTGGTTTGAGAGATCAAGACAAATTAGATGGTGCCTCGAATTTTGGTGTCTGGAAGGCCAGACTTTCTTTATTGTTGGAAGAGAATGGTATAAAGGATTATGTTACCACTGTTGTAGTTGTACCTATGACAACACAACTTGCAACATATAAGAAAGAGGATGCCAAGGCGAGGAGGATTGTCCTTGATGGTGTCAAGGATCATATTGTTCCACACATCTCCAAGTTAGATACGGAAAATAAGATGTGGGATGCCATTATGAATCTGTACCAGAAATGCTACCACCAATAGGAAGATGATTCTCAGAGAAAAGTTGAAGAATACCCGGATGAACAAGGGAGAAGATGTTACAAGTTACCTCACCAAGACTTAGACTTGTCAAGGATGAGTTAGCAGTTGTTGGAGATAGCCCTAGCGATGATGAGATGGTACGGATAGCCCTAAATGGGTTTACTAAATAGTGGGATGTTTTTGTTCAAGTTGTTAGTGGACGAGACACCTTACCGAGTTGGGATCGACTATGGACTGATTTCACTCAGGAGGAGTTTAGACTAAGTCTTGTCAATGGGGCCAACAAGAGTCAGAAAAGTGAGGGAGAACAAGAAAACGTTGCCCTAGCGGGAAAAGGGAAAGCAAAGAAGGGATTTAGCAAAGGATCAAATTATCAAAGTGAGAAGAAGAAGAAGGACTTGTCTAAGGTCAAGTGCTTTGGTTGTCATGAGTTTGGCCACTATGTCAGTGATTGCCTGGATAGGAAGAAGGGTAAGAAGTAGGTGGCAGCTTCAGCAAGTGCAGAAGAACTCTCCAGTAGAATGGAAGATGAGTTTGCACTCATAGCTTGTATGGTCAGCTCAACCTCACAGTGTGTTTGGTATATAGATAGTGGGGCGTCATTTCATATGACAGGAGTTAGAGAGTACTTCTCCAGAGGAGGAGGACACCAATATCCAGATTTCTATGGGGAACTTGTCCAAGCTCAACCCAGTTGGGAAAGGGACTGTTCAGTTTCAGAGGGAGAATGGAAAGATAGTTCCACTTCATGATGTCTTGCATGTGCCAGGCTTAGGTATGAATCTGATTTCTGTATCTGTTCTTCAGGATAAAGGGTATAATGTACTTTTTAGAGGGACACATGTGTTGATTAAGCACAAGGATTGGAAATCACCCATAACTATTGGAGTTAGGAGTGGTCACCTTTATAGGTTACAGTTTGATACTCCTAAGGCACTTATGAGCAACAATAATCCTAGAGATCTTGGAGAGCTATGGCATAGGAGGATGGGCCATATTCATCATGGAGCACTTAAATTGCTTCGTGAGACAGTGACAGGTGTTCCAGAGGTGAGCACAAAGCATGATGATGTATGTAAGGGATGTGTGTTGGGGAAGTTTGTGAAAGCATCTTTTCCAAGGAGTGACAATAGATCTAAGGGTGTTCTTGATCTAGTACATTCAGATGTATGTGGACCAATGTCGACAAAGTCTCTCAGAGGATATGTGTACTATGTTACCTTTATTGATGATTTCTCCAGGAAGACCTGGATATACTTCTTGAAGACCAAGGATGAGGTTTTCAGTCGCTTCCAAGAGTTCAAGGCTCTTGTGGAGAACTTGACAGAAGGAAGATAAAGGTTCTTCGAGTCAGATAATGGAGGTGAGTACAAAGGAAATGACTTCCAGGATTTTTGTACCAGAGAAGGAATCAAGAGAGAGTGGACGGTTCCTTACAATCCACAACAGAATGGAGTTGCTGAGAGGAAGAACCATTCTATATCGGAGGCAGCAAGGGCTATGCTACATGACCAGGACATGCCCGCTACCTATGGGCAGAGGCATGTGTAGTACAACAGTTTACATTCAGAACAGGGTTCCACACAAGGTACTAGGGAAGATGACACTAGAGGAAGCTTTCACAGGGAAGAAGCCAGATGTAGGTCACTTCAGGATATTTGGGAGTTTGGCATATTGTCATATTCCAGAAGATACACATACCAAGTTAGATCAGACTGCAGAGAAGGGGTACCTTGTTGGGTACAGTGAAACTTCAAAGGCATATAGGATTTTTATTCCAGGGACTAGAAGAATTATTGTCAGACGTGATGTCAAGTTCATGGAGGACAAAGCATTTAGAAGGTCCAGAGATTTTCCAGCAGATGATCAAAGTGAGCAGCCAACAAAAGCTCCAAGTCCAAGTCAAGGGCAACAAAGCTCAAGTACAGTTACTAGTACAAGCATAGACTCAGGTAGTGAAGATTCACAGAGTATGGAGCAACTGGTGCAGCAGGATATGCATCTAGAAGATATAGAGGTTGATATTTCATCCTCTACGTTGGTAGCAGAACCGTGAGGTTCAAAACACACAAAGGGATACTCAGGAGTTTGTGGGAGCTCCTAGGAAGAGTACGAGACAGAGGAGAGAACCAACCAAGTTCAATGACTATGTGGCATTAGTCAGCCAGTTGGTAGATAGTGAACCTTCCAGCTATCAAGAGGCTGCACAACATCAGGTATGGCGAGATGCTATGGTTGAGGAATATACTTCAATAATGCAGAATGATGTGTGGGAGGTAGTGCCTAGACCAATAGATAGGGCAGTAGTTGGATCACATTGGATCTTCAAGATAAAGCACGGTGCAGATGGTAGCATCGAGAAATACAAGGCAAGGTTTGTGGCAAAGGGGTTCTCTCAGAAGGAGGGAATAGACTATGAGGAGACATTTTCTCCAGTGGCCAGGTATACTTCTATACGAGCTGTAATCTCATTTGCAACATAGATGGGATGGCAGATCCATCAAATGGATGTCAAGATAACATTCCTTAATGGTGAATTGAAGGAGGAGGTATACATAGAACAACCAGAAGGCTTTGTAGCACACAACAAAGAGACCCACATGTGCAGATTGAAGAAAGCCTTTATACGGACTCAAGCAGGCTCCTAGAGCGTGGTATGAGCGCATTGATACATACTTGCAGAAAATGGGCTTTGTGAAGAGTGAGGCAGATGCTAACCTCTACTACTTGGTGGTTGGGGCGAGGCTCTCATTCTTGTTCTATATGTAGATGACTTGTTTCTTATAGGTGCACTAGGGCTCATAGAGGATTGCAAGAGGGACCTTGCAGAAGAGTTCGAGATGAAGGACTTGGGACTCATGCACTATTTTCTAGGCATGGAGGTGTGGTAGACAGATGGAGAGATTTTCCTTGGTCAAGGGAAATATTGCATTGAAATCTTGAAGAGATTCGAGATGGAGGATTGCAAAGCCATGTCTACACCTATGATCACTAATTGGAGGAAGGTAGATACATCTAAGGACAAAGATGTAGATCCCACCTTATACAGGTAGTTAATTGGTTCGCTCATGTATTTGGTCAACACCAGGCCGGATATAGCATTTGCAGTAAACTCTCTTAGTCAGTTCATGGTTGAGCCAAAGAGAGTGCATTGGACAGCATGGCTAAGCATGTGTTGTGTTATTTGCGTGGTTCAGTTGAGTATGGGATCATATATGTTCGAGGTGAAGGAATCAAGTTGATAGGCTATATTAACGCAGATTGGGGGCGTAGTACAACAAAAAAAAGGAGCACTTCAAGGTGTTGTTTCAATTTAGGATCAGGAGTTGTTTCTTGGTTCATAGGAAGTAGAAGTATATGTGGCTTTGAGTTCATCAGAAGTAGAATACATTGCAGCTAGCATGGCGACATGTGAAGCTATATGGCTTTAGAAGTTGCTAGTGGCCTTGTTTGGTCAGAAGGTTGAGACTACTGTGATACACTGTGACAATCAGAGTTGCATCAAGTTGTCTGAGAATCCAGTGTTTCATGATAGGTCTAAACATATAGATATCAGGTATCACTTCATCAGGGATTGTGTACAACGAGGTATTGTTCAGCTACAATACATACCTACAGAGGAGCAGGTAGCAGACATTCTGACTAAGGCATTGGGGAAGGCAAAATTTATCTTCTTCAGAGATAAGATGGGTGTCATGCAAAACAACTTCCTCACTAAGAGGGAGTGTTAGTTTGTTAGCTTGGACAATTGTTCATCCATTTGCTAAGATTAGATAATAGTTATCTTATTGTTGAGAATGTATTAATTATTTTCTAATTATTGATTTCCTTTAGTGACACCTTGCAACCAAATTTGTTATGGTTGTTAAGTTGTTATGTATCTCAGCCATCGATTGAGAATCGATCTCGGTCATTGGTGTTCCAATGAGAGTAGTATAAAAGGAGGTCATTGGGCATTTGGAGAGTACAAGTTTGGAGAAGCATTTGCAGTGCTAGCAAATGAGTTTGTAAGTTTGCAGTGATAGCAAACAGTCTTGCAGTGTTAGCAAGGGCAATGATAGCGTTGGGGATAACAGTGGGGGAATATCAGTGGGAGAAGTTGGGAGATTGTCGAAGTTCTACCAGTAAGAGGCAAGGAATCTTTGTATCTCTTAATTTGCTGAAGTTAATATAATTTCTCATATGTAGAACTGGTTTTCCCTTAGGGGTTTTTCTAGGGACAATTTGTCTGAAAATATTGTGTTCATTGTGTTACGCATTTCTTTCCGTATTTTTATTAGTGAAGTTGCAGTTGTGTTATTTTTCGATATTAGCTGTGAATTAGTTTTCGGCAGTTAAATAATCTTTTAAGATAGGAGATTAATAATCAGTGACTGCAATAGAATTTTCACACAGAGAAGGAAGAAGTCTTAAAAACAAGAGTAAGATTCTTTTACAAACAAATTTCAAGAATATTTACAAGTACCAAAACATTCATTTTAAACATCACTTGTGTTTGTCTCTGCTTGACAATAGAGTCAAGTTTTTGCAAAAATATCCCAAAAACAATGCAAAGTGTAATGGTTAGTAATCCGGTTTGATAAGCAAGAGGTCGTGAATTTGATTTTTGCATCACTCATGCAAAAGTGTTTCATTATATCCATTTAGATAGGTTTACGTAGATTTGTTTTCACATTAATATGTACACAAAGTAACACTTTTAAGGGAAGAGTTTATATCTAGTCTATGCATTCATATGCACTATCCTTTGAAACCTTATATAATTGGTAGTCTATACAAAAGTAACACCTTTTAAGGGAAGAGTTTATACAATATGCGTATTTATATGTACTATCATTTAGAATTTTATATAAGTGGCGGTGTGTACATAAAATGACGCCTTTTAACAAAAGAGTTTATACAATATATGTATTCATATGCACTAGTCTTTGATACCACTAGTAGTTTGAAGCTTTTACCACATTTTCTAGTGGTGATTAGTCAACCAAGCATTTTAAAACTCTTTAATAAGAGCAAGTTAAATAATTTGTAAAGAAATTTGATATATTAGTGGTTTACCTTAGATCCATATATATATATATATATATATATATATATATATAATTTAACATGTTTCTTATTGATTATTTATGAATCAGGTTTTAAATTTAAGAGTTATTTATTTTATTCAAATAATTTTATTCTTACAAATATAAGAAAATTCTATTAATATAAATATCAAAAACTTATATTTATTGAATAAGTATTAATACCCATTTATACATAGTTTATATAAAAAATTAACAACTAACATACAAAAAATAGTGAAAATATTAAATATACACAAACAAATTAAAATACTGACCATGAAAACTGTTCCACCTATCTATAAATTTTTTTTTTTTTGGGTCAATTCATTACCTATATTATCTGCAGTAAAAATCCTTGTATTATTTTACATTCGGATACTTGACAAAATTGATTTATTGCGCAAGGTAGGATTTGAACCTACGACTTTCTGCTTCGGAAACAGACGCTCCATCCGCTGAGCTACAAGCGCGTCGTACAGTTCAAAATATTGTTTGTTGTTATTTTTATACAACGAATATTACATACGCTAACAGAAAACGGTGGCTAAAAATGTTTCTTACATACATCTTTTATTACAATAGGAGGAAGTTTCATTGATTACTAAAGGCGCAACGAAACTTCCATATAAACGAGTGCATTCAAAATGAAAGACAAATATGATATGGTAAGATGGTAAAGCATGTGTAGCCCCGATACCAATTCAAACAAGAATTTTGACAATTCATTTTTATTTTTGGTTCATGGCGAGACATAAATAAATTAAAAACTCGTGATATATATTTAGAGGAAGAACTTCAATATTATATATGTTCTCACAAAATTAAAATTTAAAATAGTTAAATTGACATTTTAGATTTGTGGTTTGCAAGTCACACAATTTATTATTGTACTTTAAACATTTCTAAAAAAATTGTAGAAATTTTGACCATGCAAATATATGTGATGTTTACGCACCACCATATTTAAAACACAATAAAAGGAGGAGAAAACAAAATTTCTAGGAAAAAATGAGAGATAGATATATAGAAGTTTTGTAAAACTTGAAAAACATGTGTTATTGTTATTTCTCACCTACACCCAACCACACGTGTATAAATGGTGTAAGATTCCTAGGTCATGCGTTAGACTCTCTAATCTATAAATAACATCGATAATATAAAACATTGCATAGAATTCAAAGGTAAATTGACTTATACAAGCACAAAAGCACAAATGTCCCACTTGAAGCACCTTGATAAGATTGACTATGTGATTACATAAAGTGATTGCATACATGTACACTAAGATCAAAAGGCTAACTAGCTACTACAACACTTAACACATGATGAACTCATTAGGAAACCATGGAAATATTAAGTCTTGTTGGGTTTCAGAATGGAACATGGCTAGAAACCATAGTCAGGGGACAAACGTGTCCCTCCTCTTTAATGGGAGAGGTTCCCTTATTGAAAGCGGAAAAAAAAAATGTACAAATATACAACTCTCAATGTTTGGACCCTAATATTCTGGAATGTTTTCATACTTAAAAGATTATCAATACGAAGGATTGGAAGAGTAGAGAGATGAAGAAGGAAGAAAACAACAATGTTTTCAGGAGATATAGGTAGTAGAATATATCCTTACTCACATTGAACCAAGAAAATATAGGAAAAGATCAATCACTTCATCACCAATGCGAATTTGTAGACACAAAGTTCTAAAGATTACACAAACAAGAACACAAAGTTTCTTTTGAATGCAAAGACAAATGATCCATCGAATCGAGCAAGGAGAGAGAGAGAGAGAGAGAGAGAGAGAGAGAGAGAGAGAGAGAGAGAGAGAGAGAGAGAGAGAGAGAGAGAGAGAATATGAGATATAACAAAGAAATGAGAAAGAAAGCTTCTGTATTGAATTACTTCCAAATTTACAATGTTCCTAAAAAACCTAGAATTCCTTTTTCCATGGCCAAAACATGTTCTTATAACAATTCATGTACATCCATACTTTGTCCCCAAGAAAAGAATATCCAAAAGGAATAATGTTTTTGTAGATCCGTTTTTTGGAAAGTGACATGAAACAAATGCACTCATGAAAACCATAGGCTCAAAAAGGTGAATATTTCATCAGTTCAAGCATGATTACTTTAGCAAGGGGCATCTCATGATTTTCTTCTTCATGTGGTCCTGTCATTTCCACCTTTTAACCACTTTCATAGCACTCAAGTGCTTACATGTAAGTTTTCCTCCTTTTTATCGTATGTATGCCCGATAAACTTTGTTTTATGATAATCAAACTTTACATCTCTTTAAACTTATCGATTTGGCTCCACAACAAACCAAAAATGCATCTCATGAATAAACGAAAAGGAAATAGAGAGAGAAGAATGAAGAATGGTTCACATTTGTATTCTTTAGAGCTCTGGTTCGTTAATGGCATCAAAAACCAGATGAGTGCATTTTGGCCACTCTTTCCCTTTGTCATTTTTGGAATTGGACCCTACGCATGGCAAGTTCAAGCAAGCAATGATGGATCTGGGGAAAAAAATCCACGTTTTAAGACATTTGGGAGAAAAGTACAAATTTCTCATTTTTCTCTGCCCCTTCGCATCCCCGCCAAAGGTCAGACACGTGGCACACCCTAATTGGAAATGGGGTCACGGCTCAAATTATCATTTTCCTTTCTGGCCCGCTATGATTTTTTAACATGAACGTGTGGCACACCCTGATTGGAAATGGGGTTACGGCTCAAATTTTCATTTTCCTCCACCGCCCATCCCGATTTCATTCTTCAACACATGGCATCACCCGATTGGTTGCGGGGATGTGCTTCACTTTTATACTTTATTTATTTTGAAAAGGGAAAATTCCAACTTTTCCCCCAAAAGTCCATGCCTCCACCGTTGACTTTTCAACGTAGGCCACGTGTCCCTTTCTGATTCGCTGCGGGCTTCAACTCAGAATTTATCCCTTCAATGAGCGGGGCCACGAGTCATTTTAGAACTTTTCACCCTTTCACCATAATGCCTTAGAGAATAAAATGGATCCATCACCCCGAACTTCTGCCAAAACTACTCTAGCCAATCAGGGACCCGCGGGATGTGGGGCAAATATGACATTTTTTCCAAAATCACCAAAAGTGATAAGTTCAAAAGGAACCCATCCGGCCGCATCCAATGAGAAGAAAACGTGTAGCTTCACCTTCTAAGAAATAATTTGCCAGGGAAAAGAACGTAGAACATTGTAGAGAAGGAAAACGCCATTTTTGCACCCGATGAAGATTTTCTTTCACACAAAGTTAATATGTGAAGAATGCAAGTTTCCACATCCTTCAAATGCATAAAAGAAGATCATAAACCCCCTCTCATCCATGAAAAATAGATAAAACGTTATAATGGCTGCAGACTGAGGAAATGCATAAAATGTCATGGGGGATCAAAACGAGCACTTGAGGGGTTCGAAACACGAATTCCTCTATGACAAGACTTCAATTTTCATGAAATTGGATTTCAAAAAAAGGGGGAAAATTGAGGGGACAAAAATTAACTCCTTATGGGGATGATTTGGTAGAGGAAAGATGTAAAATCAAGAACCATAGAGAATTCTCGGCAGGGATGAACAGATCGGTGCCCTATCCATTGGGAAATAGAGTCAAAAACAATATCAACACAGATTTACAACGCACACAAGGAAACAAGTAAAAACAAGAAAAACCAAAACAAAACATTATACAAAATGTACAGAGGGACCGCCAAAACTCTTAGGTTTTGAAAAACTTCAAAAATTTCCCACTATAAGGAAGTGGGAGAGGAGAACCATCCATGTAATCTAGGTAAAAAGAGTTCTCACCAAAAATGTCTAATTTTAAAAGGACCAAGCCAAAGGGAATCAAATTTACCATGGCTTCCTCGAGGTTCATGCCTTTTGTCCCAAAGAAGAACACTGTCTCCCACTTGAAAAGTTTTGGGTTTAGCCTTTTTGTCAAACAAAGCTTTTACCTTGAGTTGATGAGCTGATATTTTGTCAACCACTTGCAATCTGTCTTCATTCAACTTCTAGAGGTACATAATTATTTTGTCTAATGAATTGGTAAAGTTGACATCCTCAATGGCCTTCATCAAATGTAAGATTGGCGCTTCAATGTCACCGACAAACCGAGCTTCAACTCCATATACCACTTGAAAAGGAGACATTCCAATGGATCTCTTAGGTGTAATCCTATCTACCCATAAAGCATCATATAGTTTCTTATGCAATTCCTCTAAGATTCATTGACAAGCTTCCAAAAATGGTGACCAAGTTCTTGTTAGTTGATTATACTTGCCCATTCCCTTGGGGATAGTAATCTGAAGAGTGGGCAAGGGAAATGCCATAGCCATAGCAGAAATCCATCATCTCAATAGAAGAAAAATTGGAAGCATTTTCAGTGACAATCTTGTTTGGTATCCCAAACCTTATTAAGATGTGCTCCTTGATGAAGTTACATACTACTTCAAAAGTATTACTTTTAATCGGAATGGCTTCCACCCACTTGGTGAAATAATCAGTGGCAGTCAAAACATGAGTATGCCCTACACTTGAAGGTGGATTGAGTGTCCCAATGAAGTCCAAACCCCATTGTTGAAAAGGTTCCTCAATCACCACTAGTTTGAGAGGTAAAGCAACCAATTTGGGTCTTCCAACAAAGGTTTGACATGCTTCACACTTTCCTACCCACTTTGATGCATCTTTGAACAAGGTAGGCCAATAATATCTAGCATGGAGGATTTTGTGGGCTGTGATAGTAGAAGAGAAATGACCTCCATAGGCCTAGTCATGAAAGGCTGAGAACAATTTCTTTTGCTACTCTTTGTCAACACATTTCAAAAACCTTCCATCTATCGTTTGAACAATGCATTTTCCCACAACACATATTGCGCAGACCTTAATTTGATGGCTCTCTTATCCTTGGAACTCAAATGGGATGGAAATTCTCCATAAGTAATAAAGTGTGCAATGCCAAAGATATAATTAAATCGAGGTGAGGAAAAGAACAACAAGGATATCAACTTCCTCCTTGGACAATTTGACATCAGCTCCTTTAGCAATGAGTTCACATAAGCCCTTTCCTCAAACTAGCTTGGTGGGTTTGATGTCAAGATCATACTCTTGAACTTTGGCTACCCAATTGCCTCTCTTGGTTCCAAATTCTTGTTGTGTAAGAATGGATTTAATAGTTGTATCAGGCACAAGCACAATAGAATGAGAGTTGAGGATGTAAAAATGAAACTACTTCACAACTTTGACCATTGCAAAAGCATGTTTCTCCATCATGGTGTACTTCAGCTCATGGGATTTCAAAATATAACTCATGAATGCTATGGGGATTTCATGACCTTTAGCATTCTCTTAGGTTAACACAACAACTAGAGTACTTTTAGTAGCATAGCAATAGATAATGAAGTCTTTCCTAGAATCAGGGCATGCAAAGATTGGAGCCTTTCTTTATAGCTCTCTTGATGTCTTCAAATGTAACCTTTCCTTCAGAGGACCAACCAAAAGTTTTCTTCCCTTTCATCATGTGGGCTATGTTCAAAGTAAGTTCAGCAAAATCAAGTATGAATCTTCTTAAGAAGTTGATCTTGCGAAAGAAAGAGTGCACACCCTTCTTGCTTATGGGGAGAGAGATTTTCTGAATTACTGGACTCTTTCTCGATCAATCTTAATTCCCTCCTTAGAGACAATGTGTCCCAATAATTTTCCCTCGGGTGACACAAAAGATAGATTTCTTGGGATTCAAGGAGATGTCATGCTCTTTACACTTTTGGAGGACAGCCAAGGTGTTGGGAATTATTAGCTCTGGTTTTGAAAACACAATGATGATCAAGGTATACAACTATGCATTTTCCTTGAGACTACCAAAGGATAGGTCCATTTCCCTTTGAAAGGTGGCACTAGCATTGATGAGGCCAAAATACATTATGTATACTTTGCTTAATCTAAATCAAATGAAGCAAAACTACCACCTAAAATAGTTCTACAATTTAGCTAAAACAAAGTATAAACACCATCATGATAAGAATTAAACAAGGGTTAGATGCTAGCATTCATCAATACAAACTTTGAAACTAACAATGCTAAATATCTAAACTCCTCTATTCTTTAACAAAAAATAAATGAATAGACCTAAGTAAGCTCCATGGCTATCAAAATAGTTGTCCTTAATGTTCCAAGAACCTAGGAATGGGGGCTAATCAAAGTTGGGCTACAAGACCCTTTTGACACCTCCCATATGACCTAAGCACTTTAGGCTAGAATATGAAGCTTAGCTCTTCAAGATGATGAACTCTCAAGAAAACAAGGTGCAAGCTCTTAGTCTCTTTGCTATATGCTTTGCATTTGCTCTCTTAGGAGTTTAGGTGTAAGTAAAAAGGTAGGTGGAGGGCTCTTTATATAGCCCAAAGGATAAAGGATTCAACACATTCTCATGAATGTGGGATAAAGGTAAAACATGATTAGGAATGGATAAGGTTGCTTTATTAAAGGTAACCTTACTTTAGAAGGGTTTAATACATGTTTAGCAAGTCATGGGAGTTGGGGGTATTTTAATTAATCAAAGGTGATTAATTAATAGGTAGATGTAAGCTTATAGAAGCCAATTAGAGGAATATTAGTATGATTTAGGCTATTATAAGGGGATTAAATCAATTAAATATTGATTTATTAGTTAAATGAAGGGGAAGACTAATTAATTAATAATAATTAATTAATCTAGATAGAAGAGGTGATTTATTAATGAAAGGTCATTAATTAGGGTATTTGTTGGATAGGAAACTTAATTAATTAGCTTAGTGTAATTAATTAATGATGATATGAGGGAAAATGAGTGCTTTTGATGATATGTCGTTGATTTGCGAGAAAGGGGATAATTAGTGCAATTTAAGTATTTAAATTGCTTGGGCATAATTATAGGTGTCTACATTTGCCCCTCTTTGGGGTGGCGTAAGTGATGCCACTTCAAAGATAGTAGACAGAAGAGATTTTGAAGGGATAGAAGAAAAATTAGTAGGAGGGAGAGATGCCCCCTCGAGTGTCGATGGGGTGATGGAAGAAGCCGATCGACGATCGAAAAAGGTGAGATATAGGCAGAAGAAGGGGGATGAGGCAGGATGCCTCGATGAGAGGGAGAATTAGGGGTGAAAGGGAAGTGGTGTAGAAGAAATATGGATGAGGGGGGAGAAGAGCTTAGCCTCTAGCCATGTATTTGTTTGAAACAATTTGGATGTCATCATATTGCCATAGGAACTACATCATCGGTCCTTATGAAAAATATAAGCATACGACAAAGGTAGAATGACATGAAAAGCCATAATACGAACAATTTCCATTGCTGAAAATACCAACTCCACGCAACATACAAAAAAATGCAATGCAATACGAGAAGGAAACAAGCTCATATAACGGGGAAAACAAGTACGAACACACATATCAACCCAACAACGGTCAAGACAGGTTGTACAAATGTTTTGTTATCGGTCTTTGAAGAGATCCACAAGTTCATGATTGATGACAAGGGTTAAAAATGATGCCCCAAGAAAGGATACATGTAAGGGAAATGAAAATGGACACGGGGTCCATGAAAAGTGTTTGTGCTTGTGACAACGAAATTGAACACCCGAGCAACCAAAAGTGCCCCAGAGTACAGATGAAGCAAGCAACTAGCTTTTGTGAATGGTTGTGAATCCGGTGATCCACGAGTCATATTAATCGGGGAAGATGTGAGACAAACCAATAGGATATGGAGAAAATACCATGCATAAGACACAAGTTTCAGCCGTAAGAAGCAAGTTACCATTTTGTAGGGTGTTTTACTTTTTAGGAATTTTTTGAAAAAAATTTTGCCTTGTTTTTGGATTTTTTGATATAGTAAATGTTTGTATTGTTTTGGCTTTCTGAACCATGATAAACAATAGAAGAAAGGAGAATAAGAAAAAGAAGGGCCTAGGGGCAATAGAAAGTGCCCTAGGTGGAAGAAAAGAGAAACAAACGACAAATAATGTCCTTGTTTAGTGGAAAAATTAAGAAAAAATAATTATTTGAAAAATAATTATTTACGAGGTGTGAAGAAGAATAAAAATCACCAGGGAGCAATAAAATTGTCTGGGGGAGAAGAAAGGGGTATTGGACAAAAAATGCCCCAATACGGTGAAAAATAAGAGAAAAATAATTATTTAATTAAAAATAATTATTCCACAGCAAACAGAGGAGAAAACGGTGAGCTAAATGGGTGTCCCGGCCATCCGATCGATGAAAAACAGGTTAATATACCCCCTGAGGGGGATAAAAACATGCAATCAGTTCATTTTAACCGCTCGAGTTTAGAAAACTTACCATGAGGCTCGACACTCGGGAGAATGGTGATCACACGTGATCGTTTGAGGCGTGCTTTGTAGATTGTAGATGATAGATCTGTAGACAATATCAAATGTTGTTTTCAAGTGTTATTTTGATGTATATGGATGGGATGATATGATGATATTGGTGTGGGGGGGATAGATTTTTGATTATGCGCAACCCCTCTTGCCCCCATTGATGATATGATATGTGATGATTAGCTTAGCATACATGCATGATGTAAAACTTAGCATTTTTGTTTATATATGATGTATAGATGATGCTAGATGTGATGATAGTGATGGTAATGTGATGTGAATGATAACAAAATAGAGCACATGCAAGAAACACAACCAAATGCTACAAAGAACACCAGGAATTAATGCAATACACCATGAATCACCATGCCTTATTAACAAGTAACAAAACACAACCAAATGCATTAAGAAAGAAATAAAGAATTAACACACTAGCATGTCGAAACCCACTACAATATGCACAAGCAAGAATGAATCTATTCTAAGCAAGAAAAGATAAACTATGACAAAGTACACCCAAGCAACAAACAACTCAAAAGCAAGCACGCAAAACACTATACAAGCAAGCAAAAAGCAAGAAAACAAGACAATGCAAGTAAATGTTTTTGTAAGATATGTTTTCATAAACCGATTTTCTATTGTTTAGGTTTTTGTGAAACAATTTTATATTGTTTTTGTGTTTTGTGAAACAATTTTCTATTGTTTTTGTGTTTTCTCAAAACAATGTTTTTCTATTGTTTTTGTGTTTTCTCGAAACAATGTTCTATTGTTTTTGTGTTTTTCTCGAAACAATTTTCTATTGTTTTTGTGTTTTTCTCGAAACAATTTTATATTGTTTTTGTGGTTTTAACAGTTTTCCAAAGCTATGTGCAGGTAACCAAGAAAGCATGGATGCCCCCAGCGTTAGGTGGGGAATATACAAGGGCAGAAGCCACGCGCTTATGAACAAGAAGGTGAAGTCGTTGAGTTTCCCCAGCGTAAGATGGGAAATAACGAAAGACCACATCCCTCACAGATGAATAGAAGAAGGCAAAGCCGGATCAAGGCTGGACAAGATGGTGTGCACAAGGAAACTCGAAGGCAGAACCAGGTCTAGGACAAAGACAACTACCCTTCTAATACAGAATGCTTGTGAACAACGAATCCTCCCGAGGCGCCGGAAACCGGTTTTCACCCAAGGACTTGTCCAAAGTGCCACAATTGCGTGGTTTTCACTAGTGGACGACCTGTTTTCTCTTTTTCTTTTTCTTTTTTTTTTTTGATGTTTTTGTATTTTTTTGTGATTTTTATGACTTTCTTGTGCCATGTTTAGGCATAAAACCTCTTAAGATGCATGGCATTCATTGGCTCTCGGAGCTCATCACCATTGGGGTGAGCCAGTTTGTATGCCCCGGTGCCATACTTGGCAACTATGACATAGGGTCCTAACCAGTGTGGTTCGAACTTCCCTTTCTTTTCTCACTCTGCTCTGGTGTTGAACTGGTTCTCCTTCATAACTAAATCACCCACCTCAAACTAGCGAGGGATGATTCTCTTGTTGTAGTTGCGGGAGATTCTGTGTTGATATACCTTCAGGTGATTAAGAGCGCGAATGCGCCTCTCATCCAGGAGCTCTAACTCAGCCAATCTTGCCACTCGATAATCTTCATCCTTATCCAAATAGTCTCGAAGAGAAATTCACAAGGATGGGAGTTCGATCTCTAAAGGGATGATAGATTCTGTCCCAAACACTAGGGAATATGGCGTCGCACCCGTAGGAGTGCGAATTGATGTTCGGTAGGCCCAGAGGGCTGGGTGGATTTGTAGGTGCCAGTTTCGACCAGTTTTACTAACCATCTTCTCCATTATCCTTACCAAAGTCTTGTTTGTTGCCTCAGCTTGTCCATTACCCTGAGGGTAATATGGCGTGGACCATTTCAATCTGATTTGGAACCGTTGGCAAAGACCTTTCACAGTTTTGTTCTTAAATGACTTCCCATTATCTGTGACAATGGCTGCAGGGATACCATATCGGCAAATAATGTGATTCATGATGAATTTAGAAATCTATGCTCCTGTGACATAGGTTAAAGGGACAGCCTCCACCCATTTTGTAAAGTATTTTGTAGCTGTGATGATATGTGTATGACCATCAGATGAGGTAGGAGTAAGCTTCCCTATTAGATCAAGTCCCCATTTAGAGAATGGCCATGGGGTAGTGATTGGTTGCAATGGTTGCGATGGAGCATGGATGAAATTTCCATACTTTTGGCAAAGCACACATTTTCTAACATAATTACAACAATCAGTTTCCATGGTGGGCCAATAGTAACCTACTCTTAACAGTTTCTTAGCCAAGACCATTCCATTTGTATGTGCTCCATACTCCTTCGTGTACTTCTTTAATTGCTGGATTGACTCCATCACATCCAGACAACGTAATGTGATTCCCATCGTATAGCCACGACGATAAAGTGTACCTCCTAAAAAGGGTGTAATGGGCTATCTGGTGAATCGAATTAGGCTTTGCTTTTGAGAGCGGGAGATATTGGGAGGAAAGTACTTGTCCTTAAGATAGGTGAAAATGGGTTCATACCATGGGAATGGGGACCAACAACCTCACAAGCCAGGAAAGATTCTGGCATGTCATACGCGGGATGGCGTAGATTTTCTACGAAAAATGGCATATCATTGTTCCCTGGTGGAATACGAAGCATAGATCCCACCATTGCCATGGCATCTGCCGATCTATTCTGCGCTCTTGGGATCTGCTCAAAGGTGATGCACACAAAATACTCCTTTAGAGTTTCCACTAACTTTTGTAAGGTATGAGCTTGTCATCCTTAACTTTATACTCATCATTAACTTGTTTGATGATTAGCTGTGAATCACCTACAACCTTAACATGTTGAATATTCCACTTGATGGCTAGCTTCATCCCTGCAATGAGTGCTTCATATTCCATAATGTTGTTCGTGCAAGGGAAGGCCAGGTGGAAAGCTTGCGGTATAGGATCACCCGAAGGAGTAATAAGGACCACTCCTGCACCTGAACCATGAAACGTAAAAGATCCATCAAAATGTATCTACCATACGACAGATTCTTCAATGTAGAGCAAAGATGCATCTGGTAGATCCAGACTCAAAGGTTCTGTGCTTTGCAAAGGTGCTTCCACTAGCTGGTCGGCAAGTACTTGTCCTTTAACTAATTTTTGATGGACAAATTCTATATCAAACTCACTGAGTAGAATGATCCAATTAGCCATTCTACCTGTGAGGGCGGGTTTGGACAACAAATACTTGAGTGGGTCGACCTTGGATATGAGCTTGGTCTTAGTATTTAGCAGGTAATGGTGAAGTTTTGAAAGGTAAAAACAACGGCCAAGCAAGCCTTTTCAATCTGAGGATAATTAAGTTCATAGGTGATGAGGGTGTGACTCAGATAGTACACTACTTTCTCTTTATGGCTAAGGTCATATTGGGTGAGCAGTGCACCAATAGCGTATTGTGTAGCGGAAATATAGAGCAAAAGTGGTTCTCTGGAGTAGGAGGCATGAGGATAGGTGGATTAGCCAGGTATTGTTTAAGCAAAGAAAAGGCTTGTTGTTGCTCGGGTCCCCAGATGAAAGCGACATCCTTCTTAAGAAAATGAGTGAATGAGTGACATTTATCTGCAAGCTGGGAGATAAAGTGGACGAATGGCTTGAATTTTCCCTTGCAAGAAGCTACGTGCGATTGCTTGATATTCTCAGTGGAGGCATTTCGTGATGGCGAGACACTTTAGCGGGTCTACCTCAATACCTCGTCTTGACACGATGAAGCCTAATAGTTTCCCGGATAGCACACAAAGACACACTTCTTTGGATTCATCGACTTTGTATTCACGCAGGCGTTCAAAGATATGCCGTAAAATGATAGGATGATCCTCTCTTGTTTTGGACTTTCCCAGGATGTCATCTACGTAGTCTTCCATGATGTCATGAATCATATCATGAAATATTACTGTCATGGCCCGCTGATAAGTTGCTCCCACATTCTTAAGGCCAAATGGCATCACCTGATAATAGAAGGTGCCCCAAGGAGTTGTGAAAGTTGTTTTGTGTTGGTCTTCCTCAGCGATCTTAATTTGATTATAACTTGAAAATCCATCCATGAGTGATAGCATTTCATACCCTGCGGTTGAGTCAACAATCATGTCAATGTTGGGCAATGGAAAGTCATCTTTAGGGAAAGCTTTATTGATGTCCCTAAAATCATGCGGATTCGATACGATAGGTTTCTTACGGATAGAAACAATGTTCGATATCCATTCGAATAATCAATTGGCACGATGAATCTGCTTCATGCAACCCTTTCCAACTCTTCTTTAACTAACAAGGCCACTCTTGGGTGCATCTTTCGAAGCTTTTGTTTGATAGGCTTAGCGTCTGCGTGCACAACTAGGTTGTGCATGACCAAAGTTGGATCTAAGCCGGGCATGTCTTTGTAAGACCATGCGAACACATCAATAAACTCTCGTAGTAGCATAGTGAACGTCTTTTGTTCTCTGGCCGAGAGTGATGCTCCCAATTTTACTATCTTGGGATCTTCTTCGGTACCAATATTGACATCAATGGTTTCTTCAACTAACAATTTTGATAAATCCTCCATACGCGTAGGATCGGGAGGTAGGTTGAGATCTTCATCCAAGGATGTCTCTACGAGATTTTCATCCTTGGCGTGGTCACTTTGTTTGTCCTTTGATTTTCTTATTTGTTTGTCAGCCAGTGCCTCAAAGAGGTTTTCACTGTGTGACTTGGACTTTGATTTTTTCCGAGGCTTTTCTTTAGAACTCTTGCCCTCACTTTTCTTTAAATTTTGCTTGACCACGAAGTTCAGCCTCCTCGCCGAAGTAGGCGCAAGTGTCTAAGTCGATAAAGAAACCCTTCTTGTGATCTCCAATGGGAATTGTATCCCTTATGCCCATGAACTCTGCAATAGCCTCGTCATTCTCGAATAAATCTAGTGGCACGTGACGTTGTTGGTCCCATTCAACAAGGGAAGGGTACACAAGGTCAAGGGTCGGTTCGGTGGGGGTTATGGTCAGGACAACATTGTTCATGAAAAGGTTCGTGGAGGCCAGATCCTCATATAGGCTACAATGGGAATCCGTATCATTGTCTAGGTACTCGGAGCTATCCTCATGCTCAGAACAAGTCACATCTTGATCGTTGGGGTGTGCTCCATAAGGGTGAATCCCAATGCCATATCTTTCTATTTTGAAATGTGGAAGAGGGACTGGTTCTCTTTGTCCTTGTTCATTCCTCCCACATCCTAGGCCTTTGTAGCCCATGGAGTACATCATTCTGCTAGATTTTTCATATTCTGGGGTTTGATAACAAGATGGTTGAGTGTCCTCAGGGACCCAAGTAGTAGGTGGATCAAGTAATTTTTCCTCAGCTAACAAGCCTCCAGGTAGGAACTGACCCAATAGTGTGTTCCTCTCTAGGTCTCTGAAGTGGTAGTTGGGTCGACCTCTAGTCTTGGGCGATAAGGAGAGGTCAGAAACCAAGAGTGCTTGTTGTACATTATACTCCCCACAACCATATTCCAGAATTTTCATCTCCCATGAATCAAATGGAGATGTGGAAGTGGATGCCCCATGAGCATAAGACCTAAGAGAATTTGAATCTACTCGGGATTCCATGGCCTCGAGAAAAGGGAATGGCCATATATCCACGGGAGGGACATGCATATGTACCATTTCGTGTAAAGCTATTAAGAGCTCTACATGAGCAAAGGGCTCTGAAATCTCTGGTATTGTTACCGTATGTCCCTCATGCTTTAACTTGATGCATTGATGAAATGTTGATGGCACGGCTGCATGGCATGGATCCATGGTCGGCCTAGAAGCATATTATATGGAAGTTCCAAGTCTAGGATGTGAAACTTTGTCTGATGGCAAGTGGGGCCCACCTCCATGGGCAGCGTAATGGTGCCTGCTGACTCTCTTTCCGCATTGTCGTATGCGGTGATAGTGATGATATGGGACTCAAGATCTTCCTCCGTATGTCCCAATTGTTTGACTAATTTAAGCGTGCAGATGTTCAATCCAGATCCATTATCCACAAGCACCCGTTTGATTTTCCTGCGGGTGACAACTACCTCAATGTATAAGGGAAGATTATGTGTAGGATTCTCGGTAGGGACCTCCCTATGGTTGAAAGTGAGATGCTCACTTGGTGCAATATTTGCCACCACGGCTTGAAGGTATGTAGGATCGACTTCTAAAGGCACTCCCGACCCCTGAAGAGTTTGATACAAAATGTCCTTATGCACATTGGATATCTTGAGAAGATCTAAGATCGAGATCTTAGCAGGTGTCCTCTCAAGTTGTTCTAAAAGGTTATATTTATCAGTTTGCGGGGTCAACAGAGAGGGTTCGGAATCACGAGGCGGGCATGCCTTGTTACCATAGTGCAGTCCTTTCCTTGATCCGGATGGTATTGACACGGTCATCGTAGGGGAGTGAATACATCCGATAAGTGAATCGTAATGATTGTTATCTCTTTTGGTATATAAGTAATTCATGGCTTTATAGGTTTGGGATGACTCTCCCGATCCGGCTTTGTCTTTTCCGACTTATCATGCTTGGGGAATGGTTCCTTATAAATCCCCATTTTCTCGTTAGGTGTTTGCATTTTGCCAGGGTTATCCACCTCTATCTCCCCATTATCAATGAGGTCTTGAATATAGTGGCGAAGTCACAAACATTTGTCTGTTTTATGACCTTTAACGCGATGCATTTCACAATATTCATGCTCCTTATACCATGAAGGTTTAGGAGCGTTGTCATCAAATGGTTGCATTGTAGGATAGGTCATCATGTGGGCCGCATCCAACTATTTTAGTATGACGGACAACGGTTCATTGAGGGAGGTGAATGTTCATCGCTTTGGTGGTGGTTGAATTGGGCCCTTGGTTAGTTTAAAAGGTTGACTGGTTTGGACCGTTTGAACACGTTTGGAATCAATGATTCCGTCTCCCACCACATTTTTGTTTTTGTTAAAGATCTTTGGCTTTTCATGGGTTTGACACTTTGGTTGTCTTTAGATTGGGTTTTGAGGGTGCCTTTGGAAATGAGAGCCTTTTCTATTTGAATCCCTTTCTCGATAACCTCCTCAAAGGTGCGGACACAATGCATTTGGAGGTGGAAAGCTATATCTGGGTTGAGATTAGGGACAAAAATACTGACCAGCTGCTTCTCAGGGAAAGCACAAGGGAAGCGACTAGCTATCCCTCTCCATCGTTGGAGGAAGCTGGCGAAGGTCTCATTTGGGCGTTGTTTTGTGCCACACAAGTCTGCCATGGTGATGTCACTCTCTATGTTATATGAGAAATGACGCATGAATCTTTCCGCCAATTCTGGCTAGGTGAAAATTGATCCTCGTGGTAAGCGCGTAAACCATTCCAATGCTTGACCTCCGAGACTCTTAGGAAAAAGTCTGATGAGGTAATTATCACTATAAGACACCTCTTGACATGCCATGTAGAAATCTTTAACATGATCCCTTGGGTCTCCCTTTCCTTTGTATTTGTCAAACTTTGGCATATCAAATTTCTTTGGAAAGGGTTGAAGGGTCATTGTCTTGTCAAAAGGATAGGGGCATAGTTCTTCGTATTGGTATTTCCTAATACTCCCTATATTGCTTTCTTGTATGCTCATAAGCGTTGCTTTCATAGATTGCACTTCTTGTGCGAGCAATTGTTCTCTAGTGGGAGAAGGGGATGTGTACATGATGATACCCCATGTCTTCTTCTCCTTGGTTTTCTTGATGGAGTTCGTGGATCCTAAACTTAGGCCTTGACTTTTGAACGTTCTTGTTTGTGTCTTTCTGTACCTGGAAAGTAAGCAAAGCTAGTTGTCGGCTTAGGTTACTGAGTTGTTGTTGGATTGTGACTTGGTTTGTGTCTTCTTCTTCTAAAGGTTCTTCCTCTTCGTATTGTGGAGGTTCTTCCCCTGTCTCATGTTCTATCTTGTTTCTTCATGCCACTTTGATGAGGGTATTCTATGCCCTACCACTTTATCATTTTCTACGTAAGAAGTGGAAGCATGCCCACTTTGTTAAAATATCTTCCATATTGATAAGGGGGCGTTCTTCCTTAGTAGTGTCATTTGTAGGTAATATTGGTTCATTCTCGGTGGGCAATTTGGCCCCTAATTCCATGACCCATGCCAAAACTCTATCTTTGTTTCTAAGGAGAAACTCATCTAGTAGAGTGGGGTCAAAATCAAAGTCTGCGTGTGGTGATTCTAATTCATTTCCACTATGATCGACCATCTCTTCGGTTTCCTTTTCTACAGAAAATAGTGGTCCTAGATCATGTCCAATAAAGGGGTTTGACCCTTGTCTGTTAGAGGTCTCCCAAGCTTGTGCTTGTTGTTCCTCATATGTTTGTTTCTTTAACCCTAGACGTGTTTTGGGAGCCATGTTTTCATGATAAGTTTCACTAAGGTAAGTTGTAGATTTGTTCAAAATTCAATGACTACCCCTAAGTGAAACACAAGATGTACATGTTAAGAGTAAATTAACAGTGTGAGAATACCAATGTGATAGAGTGATAAAATCACCAATGAAACAATCGTTTGGTATTAAAACTTAATCAAATGAAGTACTTCCTAGACTACGTTTCAAAGTAATTTGCGACGCGAGATGATTAACAAGATGTCTCCACTTATGCCAAGTTCAAAGGAATGAACAAGACGTAAGTAAATACATGAAGTTAAATGTGATCTCCCAATCAAGATATACGATGAGCAAGCTCAAGTCTGATTAAGACCTATATCTCAAAAAGTGCCAATTACGATTTGTGAATGACACAACAATATCACCAAGATATGTTAACCCACTTTGCAAGAAAGTGAAGTATTGATATCGAGGTGTTATTGATATAACACGCACAAATGGTAGTGCCTAGCACCTTTTGAAATCGAGGTAATAATAAAACCGAACAAAAAAAAAAAGCTCAAAGTATAGCTAGGAATAGTTAAGAATGTGTGCAGCGTAACCGTACAATATAGGTATTTATGTCGAGTTTACAAGAAACAAGACGTAAATATCGAAATTGTAATGATACGAGACAAACAAGCTAACTCCTCTATGGAAGTCCGCGGTGATGAACCATGCCTAACTACAATGACGATCTTGACGTGGGTATCAAGATCACAATGGCTACCAAATGACGTGAAAATGCCTCCACTCACTTTAGACGTTTAACTAACCCAGCCGCAAACATGGATGGGCGTAAATGGACATAAAAGTGAGAGAAACAGTCGAATGGCAACACAAAGGTAATCACACCTCTTTTGATCAACAAAGTGTCAAAAGAATATGAAGGAAATAAATCAAGAAAAATGACAAAAATGCTAGCCTCACTTGGCGAGTTTCACCTTGCCCTAAGGCAAGTAAAAACTAGGCGAAAGTAATACGTCACACACGTTTCTAAGAAGGTTCACAACTCAACACTATTTTAAAATGGTCAAAGTGGGCTCTGGCCAAAGTATATTCTCTAGGTGGTTCTCTCACCCTAGGTGTTACAAAGTTGCCACGAGCAGTGTGATTTACCCAAAAAGTCACACTTTACTAGTTTGGGAGTATCTCGGCTTTACTTTACCCCCTTCAAGAATAGTAGGCAACTAGTGCATCTACGTGTACTATCACTGGGGTCACCACAATGGACAACTTGTAACACTATCTCACAAAGGAATCACTAGTCAAGTAGGTAGTGCGGAGCACTTCCCGTTTCGTCCACAAGGTTCCCTCTTGCGTGGACTACTTTGGGGTTCCTGGAACCACCCCCATTGTTGTAGCTTAAGGCGTTATGCCAAAGGGGTTATGTTCTAGTTGAGCGGAGAGGGACGTACCCTTTTCCGAAACCTGTACAATACAGTGTTTTGAATATGTTGTTCTTTTTATCTTGTTTAATTAGGTGTGGTTTGCTTGAACACCTTTAACAACTTTGTATAACAACTATATTAGTAGTTTTTGATTTTGTTTTGATTCCTCCTTTCTTTGACAAGCGTTTTTAGGTCCTGCACTCAAGCGTTAGTAGTTCTCCAAGAAAATCACATTATTTAAAAGAGGATTAAGAGTTGCTTTTGATTCTCAAGATCATCCAAGGATGCAAGAGAAGAGCATACACAACAAATAATCCAACTAAAAAGTAAAGAAAATCTTTTCAATCAATGAACCATACAAAATTCTTGATAAATGTTCATTCCCTTAAACCAAAAGTGAAAGATGAAGTTTCCAATTTACCAAATGTTATAAAATGAAGACTAAAGTTGTTTTGATTCTCAAGATCACCCTAAGGTGCAAGAGAAGAGCATACACAAACTTTATCCCAACTATATAGAAATGGAAAACTTCAAATCAAAGGACCATTGAAAAATGCTTTGTAAAAGGTTCATTCCCTTAAACAAAAAGTGAAAGATGAAGTTTCCAATTTACCAAATGTTATAAAATGAAGACTAAAGTTGCTTTTGATTCTCAAGATCACCCTAAGGTGCAAGAGAAGAGCATACACAAAATTTATCCCAACTATATAGAAATGGAAAACTTCAAATCAAAGGACCATTGAAAAATGCTTTTGTAAAAGGTTCATTCCCTTAAGCAAAATGAATAATCAAGTTTCCAAGTTTAATCCCAATGTTAAAAAGATAGAGATCAAAGTTGTTTTTGATTCTCAAGATCACCAAAAGGTGCAAGAGAAGAGCATACACACGCTTTGGTCTAAATCGAGTAAGCATGGAAATACAACATTCATCAAAACATTAGACATGTTAGAAAATGACCAGTTTTAAAATAATAGAAAAACCTACAATTTTTGTAAGTATAAATCCTAAATTTATGTTTTCATTGCATATTTAACTTCAATACCTTTCCAACGCAAAAAAATGGAGTCATTTCGAGTTCGGGAGCAAAAGTTATGGCCTTCGGAAGATGGGTTACATATGCTCTTATGCTCATGGGTATGCACTTGACATGCACTCAAAAAATGTCAAAAAAAACGTCCTTAATCTGCAAAATGGGCATTTTTTTCCAACCAAGATTCAATTTTGACAACAACCCATCACATTAATATATGAATAGAAGACTCAATGCTATCAAACATTAACATAATGACTCAAAATTTAAGATTTTCAAGAAATTGACAAAACTCATGTAAATGATTAAGCTCTAAAAATGAAAACATGATGAAATCTTGAAATTTTCTCAAGAATTTAAGATTTTGTAAAATTGACAAAACTAACCTACATGCATGTAAAATGATGAAAAACTAGTGTAAAATGCTCTAAAAAATAAAAACATGATGAAATCTTGAAATTTTCTCACCAAGATTTAATTTTGACAGCAACCCACCACATTAATATGTAAATAGAAGACTCAACACTATCAAACACTAACCTACATGCTCAAGAATTTAAAATTTTCAAGAAATTGACAAAACTAGCATGTAGAATGTTGAAAAAGTAAGCTCTAAAAATGAAAACATGGAGAAATCTTGAAATTTTCCCATCAATTCCAATTTTGACAACACTTCACCTCCTTTATACCTACAAGAAGACTCAACACATATGCTCTGAAATTTTCTCAAAATGATGAAAATTGAAATTTTTTCAAAGAAGTTAGATCAACCCATCACATTAATATGTGTATAAAAGACTTAACAATCAAACACTAACCTACAACTCAAAATTTAAAATTTTCAAGAAATTGAAGTGCAAACTAGCATGTAGAATGATGAAAAAAGTAAGCTCTAAAAATGAAAACATGGATAAATCTTGAAATTTTCCCATCAATTCCAATTTTGACAGCACTTCACTCCTTTATACCTACTGAGGAATACTCAACACATGCAAACTCAACAAAACAAGTTAAGAAAAACAAGTTAGATCAACATGTGTAAAAGAGGGTTAGTAACCAAAAATAAAACTTAACTACAAAAACTTGAAATTAAGTGCAAAGGACAATGGAGTAAGTCCCACCGGGTGTGCCAAATGTGTGCATGGTTTTGTGCTTTTAGCTAAGTTAGATGAATGAGAACTAACACCTAAATAGTTCTATAACAAAGCTAATGACAAAATCTAAACACCATCAAAGATGAGAGCTAAACAAGATTAATACCTAGCATAATGCATTAACTTTGAATTAAACAATGCTAAAGTATTTAAATCTCTACTTCTCTAGATTACCAACAAACAAGTAAATGGACCTAAATAAGCTCCATGGCAATCAATATTTGGTTGTCCTTGATATCTCCAAGAACCTAGGAATGGGGGCTTATCAAAGTTGGGCTACAAGACCCTTTTGACACCTCCCATATGACCTAAGCACTTTAGGCTAGAATATGAAGCTTAGCTCCTCAAGATGATGAACTCTCAAGAAAACAAGGTGCAAGCTCTTAGTCTCTTTGCTATATGCTTTGCATTTGCTCTCTTAGGAGTTTAGGTGTAAGTAAAAAGGTAGGTGGAGGGCTCTTTATATAGCCCAAAGGATAAAGGATTCAACACATTCTCATGAATGTGGGATAAAGGTAAAACATGATTAGGAATGGATAAGGTTGCTTTATTAAAGGTAACCTTACTTTAGAAGGGTTTAATACATGTTTAGCAAGTCATGGGAGTTGGGGGTATTTTAATTAATCAAAGGTGATTAATTAATAGGTAGGTGTAAGCTTATAGAAGCCAATTAGAAGAATATTAGTACGATTTAGGCTATTATAAGGGGATTAAATCAATTAAATATTGATTTATTGGTTAAATGGAAGGGAAAGCTAATTAATTAATAATAATTAATTAGTCTAGGTAGAAGGGGTGATTTATTAACGGAAGGTCGTTAATTAGGGTATTTGTTGGATAGGCAACTTAATTAATTAGCTTAGTGTAATTAATTAATGATGATATGAGGAAAATGAGTGCTTTTGACGATATATCGTTGATTTGCGAGAAAGGGGATAATTAGCGCAATTTAAGTATTTAAATTGCTTGGGCGTAATTATAGGTGTCTACATTTGCCCCTCTTTGGGGTGGCGTAAGTGATGCCACTTCAAAGATAGTAGACATAAAGAGATTTTGAAGGGATAGAAGAAAAATTAGTAGGAGGGAGAGATGCCCCTCGAGTGTCGATGGGGTGATGGAAGAAGCCGATCGACGATCGAAAAAGGTGAGATATAGGCAGAAGAATGGGGACGAGGTAGGATGCCTCGATGAGAGGGAGAATTAGGGGTGAAAGGGAAGTGGTGTAGAAGAAATATGGATGAGGGGGAGAATAGCTTAACCTCTAGCCACTTATTTGTTTGAAACAAATTTGATGTCATCATATTGCCAAGAACTACATCATCGGTCCTTATGAAAAATATAAGCATACGACAAAGGTAGAATGACATGAAAAGCCATAATACAAACAATTGTCCATTGCTTTAAAAATACCAACTCCATGCACATACAAAAATGCAATGCAATACGAGAAGGAAACAAGCTCATATAACAGGGAAAACAAAACGAACGCACATATCCAACCCAACAACGGTCAAGACAGGTTGTACAAATGTTTTGTTATCGGTCTTGAAGAGATCCACAAGTTCATGATTGATGACAAGGGTTAAAAATGATGCCCCAAGAAAGGATACATGCAAGGGAAATGAAAATGGACACGGGGTCCATGAAAAGTGTTTGTGCACAAAAAACAACACCCGAGCAACCAAAAGTGCCCCAGAGTACAGAGGAAGCAAGCAGCTAGCTTTGTGAATGGTTGTGAATCCGGTGATCCACGAGTCGTATTAATCGGGAAGATGTGAGACAAACCAACAGGATATGGAGAAAATACCATGTGCAAGACACAAGTTTCAGCCGTAAGAAGCAAGTTACCATTTTGTAGGGTGTTTTACTTTTTAGGAATTTTTGAAAAATTTTGCCTTGTTTTTGGATTTTTTGATATAGTAAATGTTTGTATTGTTTTGGCTTTCTAAACCATGATAAACAATAGAAGAAAGGAGAAGAAGAAAAATAAGGGCCTAGGGGCAATAGAAAGTGCCCTAGGTGGAAGAAAAGAGAAACAAATGACAAATAATGTCCTTGTTTAGTGGAAAAATTAAGAAAAAATAATTATTTGAAAAATAATTATTTACGAGGTGTGAAGAAGAATAAAAATTGCCAGGGAGCAATAAAATTGTCAGAGGAGAAGAAAGGGGTATTGGACAAAAAATGCCCCAATACGGTGAAAAATAAGAGAAAAATAATTATTTAATTAAAAATAATTATTCCACAGTGAATAGAGGAGAAAATGGTGAGCTAAACGGGTGTCCCCATCCGATCGATGAAAAACAGGTTAATATACCCCCTCCAGGGGGTAAAAACATCGCAATCAGTTCATTTTAACCACTTAGTTTAGAAAACTTACCATGAGGCTCTGACACTCAGGAGAGATGGTGATCGCACGTGATCGTTTGAGGCATGTTGTAGATTGTAGATGATAGATCTGTAGACAATATCAAATGTTGTTTTCAAGTGTTATTTTGATGTATATGGATGGGATGATATGATGATATTGGTGTGGGGGATAGATTTTTGATTATGCGCAACCCCTCTTGCCCCCATTGATGATATGATATGTGATGATTAGCTTAGCATACATGCATGATGTAAAACTTAGCATTTTTGTTTATATATGATGTATAGATGATGCTAGATGTGATGATAGTGATGGTAATGTGATGTGAATGATAAAAAAATAGAGCACATGCAAGAAACACAACCAAATGCTACAAAGAACACCAGGAATTAATGCAATACACCATGAATCACCATGCCTTATTAACAAGTAACAAAACACAACCAAATGCATTAAGAAAGAAATAAAGAATTAACACACTAGCATGTCAAAACCCACTACAATATGCACAAGCAAGAATGAATCTATTCTAAGCAAGAAAAGATAAACTATGACAAAGTACACCCAAACAACAAACAACTCAAAAGCAAGCACATTAAAAACACTATACAAGCAATGAAAATTTTCAAAAAACAAGAAAACAAGACAATGCAAGTAAATGTTTTTGTAAGATATGTTTTCATAAACCGATTTTCTATTGTTTAGGTTTTTGTGTTTTGTGAAACAATGTTTTTGTGTTTTTCTCAAAACAATTTTACAATTTTCTATTGTTTTTGTGTTTTGTCAAACAATTTTTTTCTATTTTTTTTTTTGTGTTTTCTCAAAACAATTTTCTATTGTTTTTGTGTTTTCTCGAAACAATTTTCTATTGTTTTTGTGTTTTCTCAAAACAATTTTCTATTGTTTTTGTGTTTTAACAGTTTTCCAAAGCTATGTGCAGGTAACCAAGAAAGCATGGATGCCCCCAGCGTTAGGTGGGGAATATACAAGGGCAGAAGCCACACGCTTATGAACAAGAAGGTGAAGTCGTTGAGTTGCCCCAACGTAAGATGGGAAATAACGAAAGACCACGTCCCTTATAGATGAATAGAAGAAGGCAAAGCCGGATCAAGGCTGGACAAGATGGTGTGCACAAGGAAACTCAAAGGCAGAACCAGGTCCAGGCCAAAGACAACTACCCTTCTAATACAAAATGCTTGTGAACAACGAATCCTCCCGAGGCGCCGAAACTGGTTTTCACCCAAGGACTTGTCCAAAGTGCCACAATTGCGTGGTTTTCACTAGTGGACGACCTGTTTTCTCTTTTTCTTTTTTTATTTTTTTTTTTTTTTTTGTATTTTTTTTTTTTTTATATTTTTTTTTTTTGTGCCATGTTCAAGCATAAAACTTCTTAAGATGCATGGCATTCATTGGCTCTCGAGCTCATCACCATTGGGGTGAGCCAACTTGTATGCCCCGGTGCCGTACTTGGCAACTATGACATAGGGTCCTAACCAGTGTGGTTCGAACTTCCCTTTCTTTTCTCACTCTGCTCTGGTGTTGAACTGGTTCTCCTTCATAACTAAATCACCCACCTCAAACTGGCGAGGGATGATTCTCTTGTTGTAGTTGCGGGAGATTCTGTGTTGATATACCTTCAGGTGATTAAGAGCGCGAATGCGCCTCTCATCCAGGAGCTCTAACTCAGCCAATCTTGCCACTCGATAATCTTCATCCTTATCCAAATAGTCCCGAAGAGAAATTCACAGGGATGGGAGTTCGATCTCTAAAGGGATGATAGATTCTATCCCAAACACTAGGGAATATGGCGTCGCACACCCGTAGGAGTGTGAATTGATGTTCGGTAGGCCCAGAGGGCTGGGTGGATTTGTAGGTGCCAGTTTCGACCGGTTTTGCTAACCATCTTCTCCATTATCCTTACCAAAGTCTTGTTTGTTGCCTCAGCTTGTCCATTACCCTGAGGGTAATATGGCGTGGACCATTTCAATCTGATTTGGAACCGTTGGCAAAGACCTTTCATAGTTTTGTTCTTAAATGACTTCCCATTATCTGTGATAATGGCTGCAGGGATACCATATCGGAAAATAATGTGATTCATGATGAATTTAGAAATCTTGTGCTCCTATGACATAGGTTAAAGGGACAACCTCCACCCATTTTGTAAAGTATTCTGTAGCTGTGATGATATGTGTATGACCATCAGATGAGGTAGGAGTAAGCTTCCCTATTAGATCAAGTCCCCACTTGGAGAATGGCCACGGGGTAGTGATTGGTTGCAATGGTTGCGATGGAGCATGGATGAAATTTCCATACTTTTGGCAAAGCACACATTTTCTAACATAATTACAACAATCAGTTTCCATGGTGGGCCAATAGTAACCTACTCTTAACAATTTCTTAGCCAAGACCATTCCATTTGTATGTGCTCCACATACTCCTTCGTGTACTTCTTTAATTGCCTGGATTGACTCCGTCACATCCAGACAACGTAACAGATTCCCATCGTAGCCACGACGATAAAGTGTACCTCCTAAAAGGGTGTAATGGGCTATCTGGTGAATCAGGCTTTGCTTTTCAGAATGGGAGATATTGGGAGGGAAAGTACTATCCTTAAGATAGGTGAAAATGGGTTCGTACCATGGGGAATGGGGACCAACAACCTCACAAGCCAGGAAAGATTCGGCATGTCATATGCGGGGCTGGTGTAGATTTTCTACGAAAAATGGCATATCATTGTTCCTTGGTGGAATACGAAGCATAGATCCCACCATTGCCATGGCATCTGCCGATCTATTCTGCGCTCTTGGGATCTGCTCAAAGGTGATGCACACAAAATACTCCTTTAGAGTTTCCACTAACTTTTGTAAGGTATGAGCTTGTCATCCTTAACTTTATACTCATCATTAACTTGTTTGATGATTAGCTGCGAATCACCTACAACCTTAACATGTTGAATATTCCACTTGATGGCTAGCTTCATCCTGTGCATGAGTGCTTCATATTCCATGAATGTTGTTCATGCGAGGAAGGCCAGTGGAAAGCCTGTGGTATAGGATCACCCGAAGGAGTAATAAGGACCACTCCTACACTTGAACCATGAAACGTAAAAGATCCATCAAAATGTATCTACCATACGATAGATTCTTCAATGTAGAGAAAAGATGCATCTGGAAGATCCAGACTCAAAGGTTCTGTGCTTTGCAAAGGTGCTTCCGCTAGCTGGTCGGCAAGTACTTGTCCTTTAACTGATTTTTGATGGACAAATTCTATATCAAACTCACTAAGTAGAATGATCCAATTAGCCATTCTACCTGTGAGGGTGGGTTTGGACAACAAATACTTGAGTGGGTCGACCTTGGATATGAGCTTGGTCTTAGTATTTAGCAGGTAATGGCAAGTTTTTGAAAGGTAAAAACAACGGCCAAGCAAGCCTTTTCAATCTGAGGATAATTAAGTTCATAGGTGATGAGGGTGCGACTCAGATAGTACACTACTTTCTCTTTATGGCTAAGGTCGTATTGGGTGAGCAGCACACCAATAGCGTATTGCGTAGTGGAAATATAGAGCAAAAGTGGTTCTCCTGAGTGGGAGGCATGAGGACAGGTGGATTAGCCAGGTACTGTTTAAGCAAAGCAAAGGCTTGTTGTTGCTCGGGTCCCCAAATGAAAGTGACATCCTTCTTAAGCAAATGAGTGAATGAGTGACATTTATCTGCAAGCTGGGAGATAAAGCGGCGAATGGCTTGAATTTTCCCTTGCAAGCTACGCAGTTGCTTGATATTCTCAGGTGGAGGCATTTCTGTGATGGCAGACACTTTAGTAGGGTCTACCTCAATACCTCGTCTTGACACGATGAAGCCTAATAGTTTCCCGGATAACACACCGAAGACACACTTCTTTGGATTCAATCTGACTTTGTATTCACGCAGGCGTTCAAAGATACGCCACAAAATGATAGGATGATCCTCTCTTGTTTTGGACTTTCCCAGGATGTCGTCTACGTAGTCTTCCATGATGTCATGAATCATATCATGAAATATTACTATCATGGCCCGCTGATAAGTTGCTCCCGCATTCTTAAGGCCAAATGGCATCACCTGATAATAGAAGGTGCCCCAAGGAGTTGTGAAAGTTGTTTTGTGTTGGTCTTCCTCAGCGATCTTAATTTGATTATAACCCGAAAATCCATCCATGAGTGATAGCATTTCATACCCTACGGTTGAGTCAACAATCATGTCAATGTTGGGCAATGGAAAGTCATCTTTAGGGAAAGCTTTATTGATGTCCCTAAAATCTATGCAGATTCGGATACCGATAGGTTTCTTCTGGATAGGAACAATGTTCGATATCCATTCAGAATAATCAATTGGCCTGATGAATCTGCTTGCAAGTAACCTTTCCAACTCTTCTTTAACTAACAAGGCCACTCTTGGGTGCATCTTTCGGAGCTTTTGTTTGATAGGCTTAGCATCTGCGTGCACAACCAGGTTGTGCACGACCAAAGTTGGATCTAAGCCGGGCATGTCTTTGTAAGACCATGCGAACACATCAATAAACTCTCGTAGTAGCATAGTGAATGTCTTTTTTCTAGGCCGAGAGTGATGCTCCCAATTTTACTATCTTGGGATCTTCTTTGGTACCAATATTGACATCAATGGTTTCTTCAACTAAAAATTTTGATAAATCCTCCATACGCGTAGGATCGGGAGGTAGGTTGAGATCTTCATCCAAGGATGTCTCTACGAGATTTTCATCCTTGGCGTGGTCACTTTGTTTGTCCTTTGATTTTCTTATTTGTTTGTCAGCTAGTGCCTCAAAGAGGTTTTCACTGTGTGACTTGGACTTTGATTTTTTCCGAGGCTTTTCTTTAGAACTCTTGCCCTCACTTTTCTTTAAATTTTGCTTTGACCACGAAGTTCAGCCTCCTCGCCAAGTAGGCGCAGGTGTCTAAGTCAATAAAGAAACCCTTCTTGTGATCTCCAATGGGAATTGTATCCCTTATGCCCATGAACTCTGCAATAGCCTCGTCGTTCTCGAATAAATCTAGTGGCACGTGACGTTGTTGGTCCCATTCAACAAGGGAAGGGTACACAAGGTCAAGGGTCGGTTCGGTGGGGGTTATGGTCAGGACAACATTGTTCATGAAAAGGTTCGTGGAGGCCAGATCCTCATATAGGCTACAATGGGAATCCGTATATCGTTGTCTAGGTACTCGAGCTATCCTCATGCTCAGAACAAGTCATCTTGATCGTTGGGGTGTGCTCCATAAGGGAAAATCCCAATGCCATATCTTTCTGTTTTGAAATGTGGAAGAGGGACTGGTTCTCTTTGTCCTTGTTCATTCCTCCCACATCCTAGGCCTTTGTAGCCCATGGAGTACATCATTCTGCTAGATTTTTCATATTATGGGGTTTGATAACAAGATGGCTGAGTGTCCTCAGGGACCCAAGTAGTAGGTGGATCAAGTAATTTTTCCTCAGCTAACAAGCCTCCAGGTAGGAATGACCCAATAGTGTGTTCCTCTCTAGGTCTCCTGAAGCGGTAGTTGGGTTGACCTCTAGTCTTGGGCGACAAGGAGAGGTCAGAAACCAAGAGTTCTTGTTGTACATTATACTCCCCATAGCCATATTCCAGAATTTTCATCTCCCATGAATCAAATGGAGATGTGGAAGTGGACGCCCCATGAGCGCAAGAACTAAGAGAATTTGAATCTACTCGAGATTCCATGGCCTCAGAATGAAGAGGAACAGCTATATCTATGGAGGGACATGCGTATGTACCCTTTCGTGCAAAGCTATTAAGAGCTCTACAATGAGCAAAGGGCTTTGAATCTCTTGGTATTGTATCGTATGTCCCTCATGCTTCAGCTTGATGCATTGATGAAATGTTGATGGCACGGCCTGCATGGCATGAATCCATGGTCGGCCTAGAAGCATATTATATGGAAGTTCCAAGTCTAGGACGTGAAACTTTGTCTGATGGCAAGTGGGGCCCACCTCCATGGGCAGCGTAATGGTGCCTGCTGACTCTCTTTCCATGTTGTCGTATGCGGTGATAGTGATGATATGGGACTCAAGATCTTCCTCCGTATGTCCCAATTGTTTGACTAATTTAAGCGTGCAGATGTTCAATCAGATCCGTTATCCACAAGCACCCATTTGATTTTCCTGCGGGTGACAACTACCTCGATGTATAAGGGAAGATTATGTGTAGGATTCTGGCGGGACTCTCCTATGGTTGAAAGTGAGATGCTCACTTGGTGTAATATTTGCCACCGTGGCTTGAAGGTATGCGTAGGATCGACTTCTAAAGGCACTCCCGACCCCTGAAGAGTTTGATACAAAATGTCCTTATGCACATTGGATATCTTGAGAAGATCTAAGATCGAGATCTTAGCAGGTGTCCTCTCAAGTTGTTCTAAAAGGTTATATTTACTAGTTTGCGGGGTCAACAGAGAGGGTTCGAAATCACGAGGCGGGCACGCCTTGTTACCGCAGTGTAGTCCTTTCCCTTGATCCGGATGGTATTGACACGGTCAGCAGGGGAGTGAATACATCTGATAAGAAATCGTAATGATTGTTATCTCTTTTGGTATATAAGTAATTCATGGCTTTATAGGTTTGGGATGACTCTCCCGATCCGGCTTTGTCTTTTCCGACTTATCATGCTTGGGGAATGGTTCCTTATAAATCCCCATTTTCTCGTTAGGTGTTTGCATGTGGCCAAGGTTATCCACCTCTATCTCCCCATTATCAATGAGGTCTTGAATATAGTGGCGAAGTCACAAACATTTGTCTATTTTATGACCTTTAACGCGATGCATTTCACAATATTCATGCTCCTTATACCATGAAGGTTTAGGAGCGTTGTCATCAAACGGTTGTGTTGTAGGATAGGTCATCATGTGGGCGCATCCAACTATTTTAGTATGATGGGACAACGGTTCATTGAGGGAGGTGAATGTTCATCACTTTGGTGGTGGTTGAATTGGGCCCTTGGTCAGTTTAAAAGGTTGACTGGTTTGGACCATTTGAACACGTTTGGAATCAGTGATTCCATCTCCCACCACGTTTTTGTTTTTGTTAAAGATCTTTGGCTTTTCAGTGGGTTTGACACTTTGGTTGTCTTTAGATTGGGTTTTGAGGGTGCCTTTGGCAATGAGAGCCTTTTCTATTTGAATCCCTTTCTCGATAACCTCCTCAAAGGTGCGGACACAATGCATTTGGAGGTGGAAAGCTATATCTGGGTTGAGATTAGGGATGAAAATACTGACCAGCTGCTTCTCAGGGAAAGCGCAAGGGAAGCGACTAGCTATCCCTCTCCATCGTTGGAGGAAGCTGGCGAAGGTCTCATTTGGGCGTTGTTTTGTGCCGCACAAGTCTGCCATGGTGATGTCACTCTCTATGTTATATGAGAAATGACGCACGAATCTTTCCGCCAATTCTGGCCAGGTGAAAATTGATCCTCGTGGTAAGCGCGTAAACCATTCCAATGCTTGACCTCCGAGACTCTTAGGAAAAAGTCTGATGAGGTAATTATCACTATAAGACACCTCTTGACATGCCATGTAGAAATCTTTAACATGATCCCTTGGGTCTCCCTTTCCTTTATATTTGTCGAACTTTGGCATATCAAATTTCTTTGGAAAGGGTTGAAGGGTCATTGTCTTATCAAAAGGATAGGGGCATAGTTCTTCGTATTGGTATTTCCTAATACTCCCTATATTGCTTTCTTGTATGCTCGCAAGCATTGCTTTCATAGATTGCACTTCTTGTGCGAGCAATTGTTCTCTAGTGGGAGAAGCGGGGATGTGTACACGATGATACCCTGTCTTCTTCTCCTTGGTTTTCTCGATGGAGTTCGTGGATCCTAAACTTAGGCCTTGACTTTTGAATGTTCTTGTTTGTGTCTTTACTGTACACTGAAAGTAAGCAAAGCTAGTTGTCGGCTTAGGTTACTGAGTTGTTGTTGGATTGTGACTTGGTTTGTGTCTTCTTCTTCTAAAGGTTCTTCCTCTTCGTATTGTGGAGGTTCTTCCCCTGTTTCATGTTCTATCTTGTTTCTTCGTGGCACTTTGATGAGGGGTATTTTATGCCCTACCACTTTATCATTTTCTGCGTAAGAAGTGGAAGCATTCCCGCCTGTTAAAATATCTTCCATTTTGATAAGGGGGTGTTCTTCCTTAATAGTGTCATTTGTAGGTAATATTGGTTCATTCTCGGTGGGCAATTTGGCCCCTAATTCCACGACCCGTGCCAAAACTCTATCTTTGTTTCTAAGGAGAAACTCATCTAGTAGAGTGGGGTCAAAATCAAAGTTTACGTGTGGTGATTCTAATTCATTTCCACTATGATCGACCATTTCTTGGTTTCCTTTTCTATAGAAAATAGTGGTCCTAGATCATGTCCGATAAATGGGTTTGACCTTTGTTTGTTAGAGGTTTCCCAAGCTTGTGCCTGTTGTTCCTCATATGTTTGTTTCTTTAACCCTAGACGCGTCTTGGGAGCCATGTTTTCGTGATAAGTTTCACTAAGGTAAGTTGTAGATTTGTTCAAAATTCAATGACTACCCCTAAGTGAAACACAAGATGTACGTGTTAAGAGTAAATTAACAGTGTGAGAATACCAATGTGATAGAGTGATAAATCACCCGTGATACAAGCATTTGGTATTAAAACTTAATCAAATGAAGTACTTCCTAGACTATGTTTCAAAGTAATTTGTGATGCCAGATGATTAACAAGATGTCTCCACTTATGCCAAGTTCAAAGGAATGAACAAGACGTAAGTAAATACACGAAGTTAAATGCGATCTCCCAATCAAGATATACGACGAGCAAGCTCAAGTCTGATTAAGACCTATATCTCAAAAAGTGCCAATTACGATTTGTGAATGACACAACAATATCACCAAGATATGTTAACCCACTTTGTAAGAAAGTGAAGTATTGATATCGAGGTGTTATTGATATAACACGCACAAATGGTAGTGCCTAGCACCTTTTGAAATCGAGGTAATAATAAAACTAAACAAAAAAAAAGCTCAAAGTATAGCTAGGAATAGTTAAGAATGTGTGCAGTGTAACCATACAATATAGGTATTTATGTCGAGTTTACAAGAAACAAGACGTAAATATCGAAATTGTAATGATACAAGACAAACAAGCTAACTCCTCTATGGAAGTCCGGTGATGAACCACGCCTAACTACAATGACGATCTTGACGTGGGTATCAAGATCACAATGGCTACCAAATGATGTGAAAATGCCTCCACTCACTTTAGATGTTTAACTAACCCAGCCGCAAACATGGATGGGCATAAACAGACATAAAAGTGAGAGAAACAGTCGAATGGCAACACAAAGGTAATCACACCTCTTTTGATCAACAAAGTGTCAAAAGGATATGAAGGAAATAAATCAAGAAAAATGATGAAAAAATGCTAGCCTCACTTCAGCAAAGTTTCACCCTCATTCCTAGCCAAGTATCATTTTATAGATTAAGGGACATTTTTTTGACATTTTTTGAGTGCATGTCAAGTGCATACCCATGAGCATAAGAGCATATGTGTAACCCATCTTCCGAAGGCCATAAATTTTGCTCCCGAAATCGAAATGACTCCATTTGTTTTGCGTTGGAAAGGTATTGAAGTTAAATATGCAATGAAAAATAAATTTGGGATTATACTTACAAAAATTGTAGGTTTTTCTATTATTTTAAAACTGGTCATTTTCTAACATGTCTAATGTTTTGATGAATGTTGTATTTCCATACTTACTCGATTTAGACCAAAGCGTGTGTATGCTCTTCTCTTGCACCTTTTGGTGATCTTGAGAATCAAAAACAACTTTGATCTATATATTTTTAACATTGGGATTAAACTTGGAAATTTGATTATTCATTTGGTTTAAGGGAATGAACCTTTTACAAAGCATTTTTCAATGGTCCTTTGATTTGACGTTTTCCATTTCTCTATAGTTGGGATAAAGTTTGTGTATGCTCTTCTCTTGCACCTTAGGGTGATCTTGAGAATCAAAAGCAACTTTAGTTTTCATTTTATAAAATTTGGTAAATAGGAAACTTCATCTTTCACTTTTTGCTTAAGGGAATGAACCTTTTACAAAGCATTTTCTAATGGTCCTTTGATTTGAAGTTTTCCATTTCTATATATTAGGATAAAGTTTGTGTATGCTCTTCTCTTGCAACTTAGGGTGATCTTGAGAATCAAAAGCAACTTTAGTCTTCATTTTATAACATTTGGTAAATTGGAAAACTTCATCATTCACTTTTGGTTTAAGGGAATGAACATTTATCAAGAATTTTGTATGGTTCATTGATTGAAAATATTTTCTTTACTTTTTAGTTGGATTATTTGTTGTGTATGCTCTTCTCTGGCATCCTTGGATGATCTTGAGAATCAAAACAACTCTTAATCCTCTTTTAAATAATGTGATTTTCTTGGAGAACTACTAACACTTGAGTGTAGGACCTAAAAACACTTGTCAAAGAAAGGAGGAATCAAAAAAATCAAAAACTACTAATACAGTTGTTATACAGGTTGCCAAAAGGTGTTCAAGTAAACCACACCTAATTAAACAAGATAAAAAGAACAACATATTCAAAACATTGTATTGCAGGTTTTGGAAAAGGGTACGTCCCTCTCCGCTCAACTGGAACATAACCCCTTTGGCATAACGCCTTAAGCTACAACAATAGGGGTGGTTCCAGGAACCCCAAAGTAGTCCACACGAGAGGAACCTTGTGGATGAAACGGGAAGTGCTCCGCACTACCTACTTGACTAGTGATTCCTTTGTGAGATAGAGTTACAGGTTGTCCATTGTGGGCGACCCCAGTGATAGTACATGTAGACACACTAGTTGCCTATTGTTCTTGAAGGGGGTAAAGTAAAGCCGAGATACTCCCAAACTAGTTAGTGTGACTTTTTGGGTAAATCGTGCTCGCTCGTGGTAACTTTGTAACACCTAGGATGAGAGAACCACCTAGGAGAATATACTTTAGCTAGGAGCCCACTTTGACCATTTTAAAATAGTGTTGAGTTGTGAACCTTCTTTTTGAGAAACGTGTGACGTATTACTTTCGCCTAGTTTTTACTTGCCTTAGGGTGAGGTGAAACTCTACCGAAGTGAGGCTAGCATTTTTTCATTTTTTCTTGATTTATTTCCTTCATATTCTTTTGACACTTTGTTGATCAAAAGAGGTGTGATTACCTTTGTGTTTCCATTTGACTATTTCTCTCACTTTTATGTCCGTTTACGCCCATCCATGTTTTGGGTTAGTTAAATGTCTAAAGTGAGTGGAGGTGTTTTCACGTGATTTGGTAGCTATTGTGATCTTGATACCCATGTCAAGATCATCATTGTAGTTAGGCGTGGTTCATCACTGCGGACTTCCATAGAGGAGTTAGCTTATTTGTCTCGTATCATTACAATTTCGATATTTACGTCTTGTTTCTTGTAAACTCGACATAAATACCTATATTGTACGGTTACGCTGCACACATTCTTAACTATTCCTAGCTATACTTTGAGTTTTTTTTTGTTCGGTTTTATTATTACCTCGATTTCAAAAGGTGCTAGGCACTACCATTTATGCATGTTATATCAATAACACCTCGATATCAATACTTCACTTTCTTGCAAAGTGGGTTAACATATCTTGGTGATATTGTTGTGTCATTCACAAATCGTAATTGGCACTTTTTGAGATATAGGTCTTAATCAGACTTGAGCTTGCTCATCGTATATCTTGATTGGGAGATCGCATTTAACTTCATGTATTTACTTACATTTTGTTCATTCCTTTGAACTTGGCATAAGTGGAGACATCTTGTTAATCATCTGGCATCGTAAATTACTTTGAAACGTAGTCTAGGAAGTATTTCATTTGATTAAGTTTTGGTACCAAATGATTGTTTCATTGGTGACTTTATCACTCTATCACATTGGTATTCTCACACTGTTAATTTACTCTTAACACGTACATCTTGTGTTTCACTTAGGGGTAGTCATTGAATTTTGAACAAATCTATAACTTACCTTAGTGAAATTTATCATGAAAACATGGCTCCCAAGACACGTCTAGGGTTAAAGAAACAAACATATGAGGAACAACAGGCGCAAGCTTGGGAAACCTCTAATAGACAAGGGTCAAACCCATTTATCGGACACGATCTAGGACCACTATTTTCTGTAGAAAAGGAAACAAAAGAGATGGTCGATCATAGTGGAAATGAATTAGAATCACCACATGCAAAATTTGATTTTGACCCCACTCTACTAGATGAGTTTTTCCTTAGAAACAAAGATAGAGTTTTGGCACGGTCATGGAATTAGGGGCCAAATTGCCCATTGAGAAGGAACCAATACTACAAACAAATGACACTACTAAGGAGGAACACCCCTTATCAATATGGAAGATATTTTAACAGTGGGCATGCTTCCACTTCTTACGTAGAAAATGATAAAGTGGTAGGGCATAGAATATACCTCATCAAAGTGCCACGAAGAAACAAGATAGAACATGAGACAGGGAAGAACCTCCACAATACGAAGAGGAAGAACCTTTAGAAGAAGAAGACACAAACCAAGTCACAATCCAAAAAGCAACTCATTAACCTAAGCCAAAACTAGCTTTTCTTACTTTCCGTGTACAAAAAGAAAACAACAAGAACGTTTAAAAGTCAAAGCCTAAGTTTAGGATCTACATGAACTCCATCGAGAAAACCAAGGAGAAGAAGACACGGGTACCATCGTGTACACGTACCCACTTCTCCCACTAGAGAACAATTGCTCACACAAGAAGTGCAATCTATGAAAGCAATGCTTGTGAGCATACAAGAGAGTAATATAGGAAGTATTAGGAAATACCAATACAAGAACTATGCCCCTATCCTTTTGACAAGACAATGACCCTTCAACCCTTTCCAAAGAAATTTGATATGCCAAAGTTCGAAAATACAAAGGAAAGGGAGACCAAGGGATCATGTTAAAGATTTCTACATGGCATGTCAAGAGGTGTCTTATAGTGATAATTACCTCATCAGACTTTTTCCTAAGAGTCTCGGAGGTCAAGCATTGGAATGGTTTACGCGCTTACCACAAGGATCAATTTTCACCTGGCCGGATTGGCGGAAAGATTCGGCGTCATTTCTCATATAACATAGAGTGACATCACCATGGCAGACTTGTATGGCACAAAACAACACCCAAATGAGACCTTCACCAGCTTCCTCCAATGATGGAGAGGGATAGCTAGTTGCTTCCCTTGCGCTTTCCCTGAGAAGCAACTGGTCAGTATTTTCATCCCTAATCTCAACCCAGATATAGCTTTCCACCTCCAAATGCATTGTGTCCGCACCTTTGAGGAGGTTATCGAGAAAGGGATTCAAATAGAAAAGGCTCTCATTGCCAAAGGCACCCTCAAAACCCAATCTAAAGACAACCAAAGTGTCAAACCCACTGAAAAGCCAAAGATCTTTAACAAAAACAAAAACGTGGTGGGAGACGGAATCACTGATTCCAAACGTGTTCAAACGGTCCAAACCAGTCAACCTTTTAAACTAACCAAGGGCCCAATTCAACCACCACCAAAGCGATGAACATTCACCTCCCTCAATGAACCATTGTCCCTCATACTAAAATAGTTGGATGCGGCCAACATGATGACCTATCCTACAACACAACCGTTTGATGACAACGCTCCTAAACCTTCATGGTATAAGGAGCATGAATATTGTGAAATGCATCACGTTAAAGGTCATAAAATAGAAAAATGTTTGTGACTTCACCACTATATTCAAGACCTCATTGACAACGGGGAGATAGAGGTGGATAACCCTGGCCACATGCAAACACCTAATGAGAAAATGGGGATTTATAAGGAACCATTCCCCAAGCATGATAAGTCGAAAAGGAAAACCGGATCGGGGAGAGTCATCCCAAACCTATAAAGCCACAAATTACTTGTATACCAAGAGAGATAACAATCATTATGATTCACTTATCGATGTATTCACTCCCCTGCTAACCATGTCAATACCATCCGGATCAAGGGAAAGGACTGCGCTGCGGTAACAAGGCGTGCCCACCTCGTGATTCCGAACCCTCTCCCATTGACCCCGCAAACTAGTAAATATAACCTTTTAGAACAACTTGTGAAGACACCTGCTAAGATCTCGATCTTAGATCTTCTCAAGATATCCAATGTGCATAAGGACATTTTGAATCAAAATCTTCGGGGGTCGGGAGTGCCTTTAGAAGTCGATCCTACATACCTTGAGACACGGTGGCAAATATTGCATCAAGTGAGCATCTTACTTTCAACCATAGGGAGATCCCTACCACGAATCCTACACATAATCTTCCCTTGTACATCGAGGTAGTTGTCACCCGCAGGAAAATCAAATGGGTGCTTGTGGACAACGGATCGGGATTGAACATCTACACGCTTAAGCTGGTCAAATAATTGGGACATACGGAGGAAGATCTTGAGTCCCATATCATCACTATCACCACATACGACAACGTAGAAAGAGAGTCAGCAGGCACCATTACGTTGCCCATGGAGGTGGGCCCCACTTGCCATCAAACAAAGTTTCACGTCCTAGACTTGGAACTTCCATATAATATGCTTCTAGGCCGACCATGGATTCATGCCATGTAGGCCGTGCCATCAACATTTCATCAATGCATCAAGCTGAAGCATGAGGGACATATGATTAAAATACCAGGAGATTAAGAGCCCTTTGATCATTGTAGAGCTCTTAATAGCTTTGCACGAAAGGATACATATGCATGTCCCTCCACGGATATAGTTGTCCCTTTTCATTACTAGGCCATGGAATCTCGAGTAGATTCAAATTCCCTTAGTTCTTACATTCATGGGGTGTCCACTTCCACATCTCCATTTGATTCATGGGAGATGAAAATTTTGGAATATGGCTGTGGGGAGTATAATGTACAACAAGAACTCTTGGTTTCTGACCTCTCCTTATTGCCCAAGACTAGAGGTCGACCCAACTACCACTTCAGGAAGACCTAGAGAGGAACACACTATTGGGTCATTCCTACCTGGAGGCTTGTTAGCTGAGGAAAAATTACTTGATCCACCTACTACTTGGGTCCTTAAGGACACTCAACCATCTTGTTATCAAACCCCGAATATGAAAATCTAGCGAGATGATGTACTCCATGGGCTATAAAGGCCTAGGATGTGGGAGGAATGAACAAGGACAAAGAGAATGAGTCCCTCTTCCACATTTCAAAACAGAAAGATATGGCATTGGGATTCACCCTTATGAGCACACCCCAACGATCAAGATGTGACTTTTTCTGAGCATGAGGATAGCTTCGAGTACCTAGATAGCGATACGGATTCCCATTGTAGCCTATATGAGGATCTGGCCTCCATGAACCTTTTCATGAACAATGTTGTCCTGACCATAACCCCCACCGAACCAACCCTTGACCTTGTGTACCCTTCCCTTGTTGAATGGGACCAACAACGTCACGTGCCACTAGATTTATTTGAGAATGATGAGGCTATTGCGAGTTCATGGGCATAAGGGATACAATTCCCATTGGAGATCACAAGAAGGGTTTCTTTATCGACTTAGACACTTGCGCCTACTTTGGCGAGGAGGCTGAACTTCGTGGTCAACAAAATTTAAAGAAAAGCGAGGGCAAGAGTTCTAAAGAAAAGCCTCAGCAAAAATCAAAGTCTAAGTCACATAGTGAAAACCTCTTTGAGGCACTGGTGATAAACAAATAAGAAAATCAAAGGACAAACAAAGTGACCACACCAAGGATGAAAATCTCTTAGAGACATCCTTGGATGAAGATCTCAACCTACCTCCCGATCCTACGCGTATGGAGGATTTATCAAAATTGTTAGTTAAAGAAACCATTGATGTCAATATTGGTACCAAAGAAGATCCCAAGATAGTAAAATTGGGAGCATCACTCTCAGCCAGAGAACAAAAGACGTTCACTATGCTACTGCGAGAGTTTATTGATGTGTTCGCATGGTCTTACAAAGACATGCCCGACTTAGATCCAACTTTAGTCGTGCACAACCTGGTTGTGCACGCAGACACTAAGCCTATCAAACAAAAGCTCTGAAAGATGCACCCAAGAGTGGCCTTGTTAGTTAAAGAAGAGTTGGAAAGGTTACTTGCAGCAGGATTCATCAGGCCAATTGATTATTCTGAATGGATATCAAACATTGTTCCTATCCAGAAGAAACCTATCGGTATCCGAATCTGCATAGATTTTAGGGACATCAATAAAGCTTGCCCTAAAGATGACTTTCCATTGCCCAACATTGACATGATTGTTGACTCAACCGCAGGGTATGAAATGCTATCACTCATGGATGGCTTTTCAGGTTATAATCAAATTAAGATCACTGAGGAAGACCAACACAAAACAACTTTCACAACTCCTTGGGGCACCTTCTATTATCAAGTGATGCCATTTGGCCTTAAGAATGTAGGAGCAACTTATCAGTGGGCCATGACAATAATTTTTCATGATATGATTCATGACATCATGGAAGACTACGTAGATGACATCCTGGGAAAGTCCAAAACAAGAGAGGATCATCCTATCATTTTGCGACGTATCTTTGAACGCCTGCGTGAATATAAAGTCAGATTGAATCCAAAGAAATGTGTCTTCGGTGTGTTATCTGGGAAACTATTGGGCTTTATTGTGTCGAGACAAGGTATTGAGGTAGATCCCACTAAAGTGTTTGCCATCACTGAAATTCCTCCACCTAAGAATATCAAGCAACTATGTAGCTTACAAGGGAAAATTCAAGCCATTCACCGCTTTATCTCCCAGCTTGTAGATAAATGTCACTCATTCACCCATTTTCTTAAAAATGACGTTGCTTTCCTTTGGGGACCCGAGCAGCAGCAAGCAAGCCTTTGATTTACTTAAACAATACCGGCTAATCCACCCGTCCTCATGCCTCCTACTCCAGGAGAACCAATTTTGCTCTATATTTCCGCTACGTAATACACTATTGGTGCGTTGCTCGCACCCAATACGACCTTAGCCATAAAGAGAAAGTGGTGTACTATCTGAGTCACACCCTCATCACCTATGAACTTAATTATCCTCAAATTGAAAAGGCTTGCTTGGCCGTCATTTTTACCTTTCAAAAACTTCACCATTACCTGCTAAATACTAAGACCAAGCTCATATCCAAGGTCACCCACTCAAGTATTTGTTGTCCAAACCCACCCTCATAGGTAGAATGGCTAATTGGATCATTCTACTCAGTGAGTTTGATATAGAATTTGTCCATCAAAAATTAGTTAAAGGACAAGTACTTGCCGACCAGCTAGCGGAAGCACCTTTGCAAAGCGCGTAAACCTTTGAGTCTGGATCTACCGATGCATCTTTTCTCTACATTGAAGAATCTATGCATATATGCGTATACATTTTGATGGATCTTTTACGTTTCATGGTTCAGGTGCAGGAGTGGTCCTTATTACTCCTTCGGATGATCCTATACCACAGGCTTTTCACCTGGCCTTCCCTTGCACGAATAACATTGTGGAATATGAAGCACTCATTGCGGGGATGAAGCTATCCATCAAGTGGAATATTCAACATGTTAAGGTTGTAGGTGATTCACAGCTAATCATCAAATAGGTTAATGATGAGTATAAATTTAAGGATGACAAGCTCATACCTTACAAAAAGTTAGTGGAAACTCTAAAGGAGTATTTTGTGTGCATCACTTTTGAGCAGATCCCAAGAGTGCAAAATAGATCGGCGGATGCCATGGCAATGGTGGGATCTATGCTTCGTATTCCACCAGGGAACAATGATATGCCATTCTTCGTAGAAAATCTATGCCATCCCACGTATGACATGCCGGAATCTTTCCTGGCTTGTGAGGTTGTTGGTCCCCATTCCCCATGGTACGAACCCATCTTCACATATCTTAAGGACAACATATTCCCTCCCAATATCTCTCATTCTGAAAAACAAAGCTTGATTCACCGATAGCCCGTTACACCCTTTTAGGAGGTACACTTTATCATCGTGGCTACGACGGGAATCTATTACGTTGTCTAGATGTGACGGAGTCAATCCATGCAAGATTAAAGAAGTACACGAAGGAGTATGCGGAGCACATACAAATGGAATGGTCTTGGCTAAGAAATTGTTAAGAGTAGGTTACTATTGGCCCACCATGGAAACTGATTGTTGTAATTATGTTAGAAAATGTGTGCTTTGCCAAAAGTATGGAAATTTCATCCATGCTCCATCGTAACCATTGCAACCAATCACTACCCGTGGCCATTCTCCAAGTGGGGACTTGATCTAATAGGGAAGCTTACTCCTACCTCATCTGATGGTCATACACATATCATCACAGCTACAAAATACTTTACAAAATGGGTGGAGGCTGTCCCTTTAACCTATGTCACAGGAGCACAGATTTCTAAATTCATCATGAATCACATTATTTGCCGATATGGTATCCCTACAGCCATTGTCACAGATAATGGGAAGTCATTTAAGAACAAAACTATGAAAGGTCTTTGCCAATGGTTCCAAATCAGATTGAAATGGTCCACACCATATTACCCTCAGGGTAATGGACAAGTTGAGGCAAAAAACAAGACTTTGGTAAGGATAATGGAGAAGATGGTTAGCAAAAAACCAGTCAACCGACACCTAAAATCCACCTGCCCTCTGGCCTACCGAACATCAATTCGCACTCCTATGGGTGTGACTTTATATTCCCTAGTGTTTGGGACATAATCTATCATCCCTTTAGAGATCAAACTCCCATCCCTAAATTTCTCTTTGGGACTATTTGGATCGGGATGAAGATTATCGAGTGGCAAGATTAGGCCGAGTTAGAGCTCTGGATGAGAGGCATTCACACTCTTGATCACTGAAGGTATATCAACACAAAATATCCCACAACTACAACAAGAGAATCATCCCTCACCTAGTTTGAGGTGGGTGATTTAGTTATGAAGGAGAATCGCTTCAATGCACGAGAGCAAAGCGAGAAAAGAAAGGGAAGTTTGAACCACATTGGTTAGGACCCTATGTCATAGTTTCCAAGTATGGCACCGGGGCATACAAACTGGCTCATCCCAATGGTGATGAGCTCCAGGAGCCCATGAATGCCATGCATCTTAAGAGGTTTTATGCTTAAACATGGCACAAGAAAGTCATAAAAATAAAAAAATACAAAAAAAAAAAAAAAATCGAAAAAGAAAAAGAGAAAACATGTCATCCACTAGTGAAAACCACACAATTATGGCACTTTGGACAAGTCCTTGGGTGAAAACCGGTTTCGCCTCGGGAGGATTCGTTGTTCATAAGCATTCTGTATTAGAAGGGTAGTTGTCTTTGGCCTGGACCTGGTTCCCCGCCTTCAATTTTCCTTGTGCACACCATTCTCGTCTAGCCTTGATCCGGCTTTTCCTTCTTTTATTCATCTGTGAGGGATGTGGTCTTTCGTTATTTCCCATCTTACGCTAGGGGCAACTCAACGACTTCACCTTCTTGTTCATAAGCGTGTGGCTTCTCCTTGTATATTCCCCACCTAATGCTGGGGCATCCATGCTTTCTTGGTTACTGCATAGCTAAAGCTTTGGAAAACTATCAAATTGTTTTGAAAAACACAAAAACAATATCAAATTGTTTCGAGAAAAAATAATAGAACATAAAAACAAAATAGAAATTGTTTCGAGAAAAACACAAAAACAATAGAACATTGTTTCGAAAACACAAAAAACACAAAAACAATAGAAAATTGTTTCACAAAACACAAAAATAATATAAAATTATTTCACAAAACCCAAAAAAATAGAAAATCAGTTTATGAAAACATATCTTACAAAAATATTTACTTGCATTGTCTTGTTTTCTTGCTTTACTTGTTGCTTGTATAGTGTTTTGCGTGCTTGCTTTTGAGTTGTTTGTTGCTTGGTGTACTTTGTCATAGTTTATCTTTTCTTGCTTAGAATAGATTCATTCTTGCTTGTGCATATTGTAGTGGATTTTGACATGCTAGTGTGTTAATTCATTATTTCTTTCTTAACACATTTGGTTGTGTTTTGTTACTTATTAATAAGGCATGGTGATTCATGGCGTATTGCATTAATTCTTGGTGTTCTTTTTAGAATTTGACTGTGTTTCTTGCATGTGCTCTATTTTTTATTATTCACATCACATTACCATCACTATCATCACATCTAGCATCATCTATACATCATATATAAACAAAAATGCTAAGTTTTACATCATGCATGTATGCTAAGCTAATCATCACATATCATATCATCAATGGGGGCAAGAGGGGTTGCGCATAATAAAAATCTATCCCCCCTGCACCAATATCATCATATCATCCCGTCCATATACATCAAAATAACACTTGAAAACAACATTTGATATTGTCTACAGATCTATCATCTACAATCTACAGCATGCCTCAAACAATCACATGCAATCACCATCTCTCCTGAGTGTCAGAGCCTCACGGTAAGTTTTCTAAACTAAGTGGTTAAAATGAACTGATTGCGATGTTTTTTTTACCCCCCTCTAGGGGGGTATATTAACATGTTTTTCATCGATCGGACGGCGGGACACCCGTTTCGCTCACCGTTTTCTCCTCTGCACGTTACATTGTGGAATAATTATTTTTATCTTATTTTTCACTCTTATTTTTCGTATTGGGGCATTTTTGTCTAATACCCCTTTTTTCTTCCCATATAATTTTATTGCTCCTAGCGATTTTAATTCTTCTTCATACCTCGTAAATAATTATTTTTCAAATAATTATTTTTTCTTAATTTTTCCACTAAACAAGGACATTATTTGTCGTTTGTTTCTCTTTTCTTCCACCTAGGGCACTTTCTATTGCCCCTAGGCCCTTCTTTTTCTTCTTCTCCTTTCTTCTATTATTTATCACGGTTTAGAAAGCCAAAACAATACAAACATTTACTATATCAAAAAATCCAAAACAAGGCAAAAAATTTCAAAAATTCCTAAAAGTACAAATACCCTACAAAATGGTAACTTACTTCTTACTTACTGAAACTTGTGTCTTGCGCATGGTATTTTCTCCATATCCCGTTGGTTTGTCTCACATCTTCCGTGATTAATACGACTCACTGTGGATCACCGGATTCACAACCATTCAAAAAAGCTAGCTTTGCTTCATCTATTCTCTAGGGCACTTTTGGTTTCCCCGTGTGTCGTTTCATTGTGTACAAACACTTTTCATGGACCCCGTGTCCATTTTAATTTCCCCTTGCATGTATCCTTTCTTGGGGCATCATTTTTAACCCTTGTCGTCAATCACGAACTTGTGGATCTCTTCAAAGACCGATAACAAAATATTTGTACAAACTGTCTTGACCGTTGTTGGGTTGATATGTGCATTCGTACTTGTTTTCCCCGTATATGAGCTTGTTTCCTTCTCATATTGCATTGCATTATTGTATGTTGCGTGGAGTTGGTATTTTCAACAATGGACAATTGTTTGTATTATGGCTTTTCATGTCATTCTACCTTTGTCGTATGCTTATATTTTCATAAGGATCGATGACGTAGTTCCCGTGGAAATATGATGACATCCAAATTGTTCCAAACAAATAAGTGGATAGAGGTTAAGCTCTTCTCTCCCCTCATCCATATTTCTTCTACACCACTTCCCTTTCACCCCTAATTCTCCCTCTCCTTGGGGCATCCTACCTTGTCCCCATTCTTCTACCTACTTCTCATCTTTTTCGATCGTCGATCGACTTCCTTCATCACCCCATCGACACTCGAGGGGGCATCTCTCCCTCCTACTAATTTTTCTTCTATCCCTTCAAAATGTCTTCTGTCTACTATCTTTGAAGTGGCATCACTTACACCACCCCAAAGAGGGAAAATGTAGACACCTATAATTATGCCCAAGCAATTTAATACTTAAATTTCACTAATTATCCCCTTTCCTACAAATCGATGACATATCATCAAAAGAACTCATTTTCCCCTCATATCATCATTAATTAATTACACTAAGCTAATTAATTAAGTTTCTATCTAACAAATACCTTAATTAATGACCTTCCATTAATAAATCACCTCTTCTATCTAGATTAATTAATTATTATTAATTAATTAGTCTTCCCCTTCATTTAACTAGTAAATCAATATTTAATTGATTTAATCCCTTTCTAATAGCCTAAATCATACTAATATTCCTCTAATTAGCTTCTATAAGCTTACATCTACCTATTAATTAATCACCTTTGATTAATTAAAGTACCCCCAACTCCCATGACTTGCTAAACATGTATTAAACCCTTTTAAAGTAAGGTTACCTTTAATAAAGCAACCTTATCCATTCCTAATCATGTTTTACCTTTATCCCACATTCATGAGAATGTGTTGAATCATTTATCCTTTGGGCTATATAAAGAGCCCTCCACCTACCTTTTACTTACACCTAAACTCCTAAGAGAGCAAATGCAAAACATATAACAAAGAGACTAAGAGTTTGCCTTATTTTTTGAGAGTTCATCATCTTGAAGAGCTAAGACTTCTTTCTAGCCTAAAGTTCTTAGGTCATATGGGAGGTGTCAAAAGGGTCTTGTATCCCAACTTTGATTAGCCCCATTCATAGGTTCTTAACATTAAGAACAACTATTTTGATAGCCATGGAGCTTACTTAGGTCCATTCATTTATTTGTTGTTAGAGAATAGAGGAGTTTAGATATTTAGCATTGTTAGTTTCAAAGTTTGTATTGATGAATGCTAGCATCTAACCCTTGTTTAATTCTTATCATGATGGTGTTTATGCTTTGTTTTAGCTAAATTGTAGAACTATTTTAGGTGGTAGTTCTTGCTTCATTTGATTTAGCATTAAGTAAAATATACATGCACACACAAGATCACCCTAAGGTGCAAGAGAATAGCATACACAAACTTTATCCCAACTATATAGAAATAGAAAACTTCAAATCAAAGGACCATTGAAAAATTCTTTGTAAAAGGTTCATTCCCTTAAGCAAAAAGTGAAAGATGAAGTTTCCAATTTACCAAATGTTATAAAATGAAGACTAAAGTTACTTTTGATTCTCAAGATCAACCTAAGGTGCAAGAGAAGAGCATACACAAACTTTATTCCAACTATATAGAAATGGAAAACTTCAAATCAAAGGACCATTGAAAAAATGCTTTGTAAAAGGTTCATTCCCTTAAGCAAAATGAATAATCAAGTTTCCAAGTTTAATCCCAATGTTAACAAGATAGAGATCAAAGTTGTTTTTAATTCTCAAGATCACCAAAGGTGCAAGAGAAGATTATACACACACTTTGGTCTAAATCGAGTAAGCATGGAAATACAACATTCATCAAAACATTAGACATGTTAGAAAATGACCAGTTTTACAATAAAGAAAAACCTACAATTTTTGTAAGTATAAATCTCAAATTTATGTTTTCATTGCATATTTAACTTCAATACCTTTCCAACGCAAAAAAAATGGAGTCATTTCGAGTTCGGGAGTAAAAGTTATGGCCTTTGGAAGATGGGTTACACATATGCTCTTATGCTCATGGGTATGCACTTGACATGCACTCAAAAATGTCAAAAAAACGTCCCTTAACCTCAAAATGGGCAAATTTTTCCAACCAAGATTCAATTTTGACAACAACCATCACATTAATATATGAATAGAAGACTCAACGCTATCAAACATTAACATACATGCTCAAGAATTTAAGATTTTCAAGAAATTGACAAAACTAGCATGTAGAATGATGAAAAAATAAGCTCTAAAAATGAAAACATGATGAAATATTGAAATTTTCTCACCAAGATTAAATTTTGACAGCAACCCACCACATTAATATGTAAATAGAAGACTCAGCACTATCAAACACTAACCTACATGCTCAATAATTTAAGATTTTCAAGAAATTGACAAAACTAGCATGTAAAATGTTGAAAAGTAAGCTCTAAAAATGAAAACATGATGAACGGGTAGAATACCTGTGTTCAAGTCCCACCGGGCATGCCAAATGTGTGCATGTATACTTTGCTTAATGCTAAATCAAATGAAGCAAGAACTACCACCTAAAGTTCTATAGTTCTACAAAACAAAGCATAAACACCATCATGATAAGAATTAAACAAGGGTTAGATGCTAGAATTCATCAATACAAACTTTGAAACTAACAATGCTAAATATCTAAACTCCTCTATTCTCTAACAAAAAATAAATGAATGGACCTAAGTAAGCTCCATGGCTATCAAAATAGTTGTCCTTAATGTTCCAAGAACCTAGGAATGGGGGCTAATCAAAGTTGGGCTACAAGACCCTTTTGACACCTCCCATATGACTCAAGCACTTTAAGAAAGAGTCTTAACTCTTCAAGATGATGAACTCTCAAAAGGGCAAGGTGTAAGCTCTTAGTCTCTTTGCTACATGCTTTGCATTTTCTCTCTAAGGAGTTTAGGTGTAAGTAAAAAGGTAGGTGGAGGGCTCTTTATATAGCCCAAAGGATAAAGGATTCAACACATTCTCATGAATGTGGGATAAAGGTAAAACATGATTAGGAATGGATAAGGTTGCTTTATTAAAGGTAACCTTACTTTAGAAGGGTTTAATACATGTTTAGCAAGTCATGGGAGTTGGGGTACTTTAATTAATCAAAGGTGATTAATTAATAGGTAGATGTAAGCTTATAGAAGCTAATTAGAGGAATGTTAGTATGATTTAGGCTATTAGAAGGGATTAAATCAATTAAATATTGATTTACTAGTTAAATAAAGGGAAGAATAATTAAATAATAATAATTAATTAATCTAGATAGAAGAGGTGATTTATTAATGAAAAGTCATTAATTAGGGTATTTGTTTGATAGAAACTTAATTAATTAGCTTAGTGTAATTAATTAATGATGATATGAGGGAAAATGAGTTCTTTGGACGATATGTCGTCGATTTGTGAGAAAGGGGATAATTAGTGTAATTTAAGTATTTAAATTGCTTGGGCATAATTATAGGTGTCTACAGTAACAACCTACAACACTTGATCCATTATGGGGAGAGGATAATTATCCTTCAAAGAGGCTTGATTCAAATTCCTAAAATCAACAAAATCTGGATCTCACCATTCTTCTTCCTAACAGGCACAATATTAGCAATCCACATTGAATGGTGAATGGGGAATGGGGAAAATGATCTTAGCCTTCAATAACTTTTGGATCTCTTGAAATATTGTATCAACAATTTTAGGGTTATATTGCCTCTACTTTTTCCAAAGGGCTTGATCCTAGGTTTTAGAGGAATGAAATGTTGCATCTCTTTTGGCTGAAAATCCTTAAGATCATCATAAGAATATGCAAGAACATCAACATACCTTTTCAATAGATTTGCTACTTTCTCCCTCTCCTCTTGTGTGTAGCACTTTCCAATGTTTACCAACATGGGTTCATTAAGACTCCCAATGTTTATCTTTTCATGACAATCAATGACTCTGAACTCCTTTGGAATTTTTGGACTTGATGTACCTATCATGTTTATCAAATAACTCTTCCAAACTTACCAGCCCTTTAGGTATCTTATTACCTTTCAGTTTTATGTAGCCATCATGATCCATTTCTTCTTTGTTATCTTCTTCATTTGGGGGCACACACTCTCTAGGAAGATTTCCACTTCCTTTAAAGTACAACTGGTCAAAATTATCTTTGAGTTCAAGGAAGGAAAGCAAGTGTTGATCATCATTAAAGACATGCCAATTATTTGCATTGTCAGGCACACTAGGCCTATGAATCATCTCAATGGTGAATTTATCTTGGGAGAAATCTGGATGAGGGATCAGTAGAGACCCCGAGACAGCCAAGGAATCAGCCCTGGTGTTTCTTTCCCTTGGCATGGCTTCAATGGAAAAGGCATCAAGGAACTCAATGGAATCCCAAACCAGATTCCTGTAATGTTTCAACCTTCTATTCTTCACTTGAAAGAGATCTCTAACTTGTTTTACAATCAGCTCTACATCTCCATGAGAAAGGAGATTCTTGATCCCCATCTCTTTTGCCATGCTTAAACCAAGGATGAGAGCCTCATACTCAATCTGTATTATTTGTGTTTTTGAATTGGAGCTTGAAGGAGAAAGGATGAATTTTCCCTTCAGGAGAAATAAGCACCACACCAACTCTAGAACTAGCTGAGGAGTAGCTCCCATCAAATTCCAAAATCCAAACACCATTAGGATCAAGAAGCACTTCCTTAGGATGGTTAGCCTCATCTTGTGACATGATCATGTAGTTACCATGACCAATGTCCTCATAAAGTATTTGTGCCTTTGGGTCATCTATTTTTTGCACGATATATTCAGTTTGTTTCTCAGAAGTAGCTTCTTCATTTTCCCATTCACTAGAATAAGAGCATGTGACCAATCCATCATGATTTCTCCTCCAACATCTTTGCAAAAATTTCTACTCAACAGCATGTCATAGGAAGGGGGAATATCAGCTACCAAAATGGTGGCTAAAACTCTCTTCTCTGGAAAAACAAGAAAGGCTACTTGTGCATCCTTAATCCTTCTAACTAATGGCACTTCTCTACTTTCCATTGAGTAACATGAACCAAAAGTGTGGGTTAGGGTTAAGCCTAGGGCATGAGCTACCTTAGTAGGCATCACATTATCTGAAGCACCAAAATCAATAACACAATTGCTGAGTTTGTGGCCAGCTATGAGGAGAGTGACATAAAATGGTTTGATCTTCTCATCAGATGAAGTGACTACTACCACAAGGCTTGGTTGAGATGAAGGAGAAGGAGTGGGAAAGATACCTTTAGAACTAGGGGATGAAGGCTTGGATTTAGAATTTACAAAGTCTACCATCTTAGCAAAGGCCTTGGGATGGGTTTGGTAGAATTCATCTTCTGAGATCTAGATCTTAGTTTTCTTGAGATGGTCAATAATGTCAAAAGAACCAGAGGTAGATGGAACATCATTGACGGGAGTAGTGAAACTTTTGACTTATCAACTCTATCATTTGAAGGGAAAGAAGTTTTAACAACATAAAGAGAGGAGGAAGGAACAACATAACCTACCTTGGGTGTGGAAGAAGTTGGAATAGGAGATCCTCTACTTGCAATCACTGGAATGGTTTTAGGAGGTTCCTTAGATCTTTTAACAGGTTGCACCACTTTATCCTTCTTGTTGGATTGCTCATGAGTCATGACAACATATGATTCATTTTTCATCTTTGCAACTCTTTCTTCATAATCATCCTCTTCATCTATACCTTCAATGGTGAGAAAATGGACATGAGATCCACTCAACTCTTCTAATTCTTCATCAACTTCCTCTTCATGTTCTTCATAGATTTCATTCTCCTCCTCATCATCAGGCTCCAACACTTCACATGTTGCATTGAATGGAACTTTAACAGTGGGCCTTTAATTTCCAATTTGGTCTGAGGAGAGGGCAACCAATTCCTAGGCTAAAAGTTCTTCCTAGGAACATCCTGATAAGGAGCATGCTAGGATAACTACTTCTTGAGAGTAATGAGATCATTAGCAAGTTTCTGTACCAATTGATCTGCATTAGCTCCAGGAGAAGATGTGGAAGAAGGAGATGCTTTGGATTTGGATGATTCTCTCCTTAGCTTGCCAGACATGATTAGATCATCTTTAACACTGAAAAAATCTCTGATCAACATCTAAAGTGGCAAGATTAGCTCTTCTAAGTGCATAGCTCACTTCAGGTAGTTGGGCATTAAGGAAGAAACATTTCTGAATCTGATCCATAGGGCATGTGTTTTGTGGGATCTTGTTAACCAACATGTTGAATTTGGCCACAAATTCCCTCATGGGATCATGTGACTCTTTCTTGATTTGAGAAATCTGGGCCAAGAGGGCATGTACATCCTCAGCAGGTTTGAAACGCTACTTAAATGTGGTTGTCATGATGTTTGAATTGGTGATGGATCGAAGCAGGGAGATGATAAAACCATTCATCAACATTATCTTGCAATGTCTCTACAAAATGTCTAATAGAGATATCCTCATGTTCAACTCTGAGAACACCACAAGCAATAATGAAGGCCGTAATATGCTCATTTGGATGAACCTTCCCATCACCTTTGAATTTAGGGAAATTCTTTCTATTGCCTCTAGGCAATTCATGTAATGGCTAGGGAAGAGCAAGAGGCCCAACCCTTTGGCCCCAAGGTAGAGGAGCTGCCATCCTTAGAAATATTGTTTGGAGAGGAACTAAAACACTAATGAGAATCAAAGCATGTAAATTAGGACTGATTTGATCTTGAGGGATGTCACTCCCAGAAGTTTTGTCTCTAGCAGGAGGAGTGCTTGCAGATCTTGTTCCTCTTCTTTTTCTTGATGAAGGGAGAGAGAAACCTTGATGATCCAGAAGTTGGAAATGAGGGTATTCTTCCCCAAGGGTTCTTCTACCCCGAGTGTATCTTGGAGTCTCTAGATCAAATATGATCAAGAAGTTGTTATTCAAAACTAGAATCCATTTGTAATGAATTCCCCAGTGAGTCACCAAAAACTATTGGGTTTCATAATGGAACATGGCTAGAAACCATAGTCAGGGGACAAACGTGTCCCTCCTCTTTAATGGGAGAGGTTCCCTTATTGAAAGTAGGAAAAACAAATGTACAAATATACAACTCTCAATGTTTGGACCCTGATATTCTAGAATGTTTTCATACTTAAAAGATTATCAATACGAAGGATTGGAAGAGTAGAGAGATGAAGAAGGAAGAAAACAACAATGTTTTCAGGAGATATAGGTAGCAGAATATATCCTTTCGCATTGAACCAAGAAAATATAGGAAAAATATCAATCACTTCATCACCAATGTGAATTTGCATAGACAAAAAGTTCTAAAGATTACATAGACAAGAGCACAAAGTTTCTTTTGAATGTAAAGACAAATGATCCATTGAATCAATTAAGGAGAGAGAGAGAGAGATACAGAGGAAATGAGAAAGAAAGCTTTTGTATTGAATTAATTCCAAATTTACAATGTTCCCAAAAACCAGAATCCCTTTTTCCATGGCCAAAACATGTTCTTATAACAATTCGTGTACATCCATACTTTGTCCCCAAGAAAATAATATCCAAAAGGAATAATGTTTGTTATAGATCCGTTTTTGGAAAGTGACATGAAACAAACACACTCATGAAAACTAGAGGTTCAAAAAGGTAAATATTTCATTAGTTCGAGCATGATTACTTTAGCAGGGGCATCTCATGATTTTCTTCTTCATGTGGTCCTATCATTTCCACCTTTTAACCACTTTCATAGCACTCAAGTAATTACAGGTAAGTTTTCCCCCTTTTTTATCGTGTATGCCCGATAAACTTTATTTTATGATAATCAAAATTTACATCTCTTTAAAATTATCGATTTGGCTCCACAACAAACCAAAAATGCATCTCATGAATAAACGACAAGGAAAAGAGAGAGAGAGAACAAAGAATGGTTCACATTTTTATTCTTTGGAGCTCTGGTTCGTTAATGGCATTAAAACCCAGATGAGTGTGTTTTGGCCACTCTTTCCCTTTTTCAGCTTTGAAATTGGACCCTACGCATGGCAAGCTCTAAGCAATGATGAACCTAGATAAAAAAATCCATGTTTCAAGACATTTGGGAGAAAAAGCATAATTTCTCATTTTTCTCCACCCCTCCACATCCCTACCAAAGGTTAGACACGTGGCACACCCTGATTGGAAATGGGGTCACGGCTCAAATTCTCATTTTCCTATGCTAGCCCGCTGTCCCGATTTCATTCTTCAACACATGGCATCACCCAATTGGTTATGGGGATGTGCTTCACTTTTATACTTTATTTATTTTGAAAAGGGGAAAATTCCAACTTTTCCCTCGAAAGTCCATGCCTTTGCCATTGACTTTTCAATGTAGGCCACATGTCCCTTTCTGATTCACTAGCGGGCTTCAACTCAAAATTTATCCCTTCAAATGAGCGGGGCCACGAGTCATTTTAGAACTTTTCGCCCTTTTTCCATAATGCCTTAGAGAATAAAATGGATCCATTGCCCCGAACTTCTGCCAAAACTGCTCCAGCTAATCAGGGACCTGCGGGGATGTGGGGCAAATCTGACATTTTTCCAAAATCACCAAAAGTGATAAGTTCAAAAGGAACCTATCTCAAGCTATATCCAATGAGAAGAAAATGCATAGCTTCACCTTCTGAGAAATAATTTGATGGGGAAAAGAACATAGAAAATTTCAAAGAATGGGAAAACACCATTTTTTTAGATTTTCTTTTTGCACAAAGTTAATATGTGAAGAATGCAAGTTTCCACATCCTTCAAATGCATAAAAGAATATCATAAACCCCCTTCCCATCCATGAGAAATAGATAGAACGTTATAATGGCCACAGACTGAGGAAATGTATAAAACATCGTGGGGGATCAAAATGAGCACTTGAAGGGCTCAAAACACGAATTCCTCCATGGCAAGACTTCAATTTTCATGAAATTGAATTTCAAAAAATAGGGGGGAAAATTGAGGGGACAACAAGTCTACATCAAGTTCACCAAACGTGTAAGTATCAACACAATAATCACTTATTTCCATTTAATTACACTTATATTACAACATAATACACACAAATCATCTATGGACAATGTTGATTACAAAGTTTCTATCAATATTCATCAAAAATTTTGGTTACAATATGTGAATGTGCACAAAACATCATGATGTAGCCACTAAAAACCCCAAGTTATGCGTCAATACAAAATATTATAGAAGATGCATTCAAGAGTTTAAAACCTAGTTTACTTATCAAAATTTCTATAGAACATATGAAAACAAAATTTAGAACATGGAAAAAGTCACAAAAAATTAGAAAAGGGAGAAATTTTTAGGATTCCAAAATACTCTTGGTCCTACTAGTTGGATGTGGACTATATTATGATGCTAATTTCACTTTTTTGTGAAATTCCCTTTAATTTCCTTTTAATATTATAATGTGTTTCTATTTAGGAGACATAAAAGGATTAATTAATGCATTAGGAGGACATTTCGATTTAATTAACTCCAATATAAATTCCCCAAATCAAAATAATGCTTTATAAAGTGATGATTGACCTAAAGGCTAACAACTATCAAAACACAAAGGAGAAATTGTGATGAGCCTTTAGAATTCCCATTCCAAGCACCATTTTTCCACTATGCTCATCTTACCTTGTTTAAACGGATATTAGTTTTATTATAAATATACTTCCATTGAATTAAAGAGTTGTTTTGTGCATGAATCTTGGTTACCTTTTATCTTTCATATGCTTTTTAAATTTATTGATATAAGTTGATTTTGGTGTTGAAAATGTGAATGGAATAACTTTAATAATTAAGCGCATGAATCACATAAGCCTAGTGTATGACTCACACAGATGTGCACATGAATCACATAGCAAAGTGCAAGATTCACATAAGTCAAGTGTATGACTCGCATAGTCGGCACAATATTTGCACAAATCGTGGAACTTCCTAGTCAACATCAATTCCATCACGAACTTGGTCTGGCTAGGTGGAAACTACCTCTTTATACATAAATATCATTCAGTTAACATGGTTTAGTCTTTGCATTAAAATTCTAACTAGTAGTAACTAGTCCTTGTTCCATTAAATCCTCCACTTTGCAAGGAGTGTGATTACTTGAGTTCATCTAAACTCCAAATATATCTAGATTCAGTTGAGTGTTGTTTATAAGAACTCCACTTCCATCCATAAGACGAGTTCTACCAACAATCTACATGCATGACTAGCACATCGAATCAATAATTACAAGTTATATTTTTGTTATGATATAAATATGTTTAGTTAACTCCTGCATGTAACTCTTGCATGTAATTCAGAATAATAAGTTCTCTTGGAAGAAGAACTAGACTTCACCTAATATATAAGGTGTTACCATCATAGAATAAGTGTGGTATTTTCTTAGAAATAAAGTAAGTGCATTGTAAAACCAGTGATAAATAAAGGGCATGATTATAGAATCAAATGTGTTTTTGTGAGTAAGATGTTGTAACCAGATTAGAGGGAAGGAGAAAGGGCCACTCCCCCAATGTGAAGGTAAGTGTTGTTTATTTCTTGTTCATCTATTTCAGTTTGTTTATTTTCAAGCATTACTGTGTTTTAATCATTTAAACTATAATTTTACTTCTGCATGTTTCAGTTCCTCATGGTTATAGAGTTAGAAGTATTTTTCTCTTTTTTCTTTTATCGGTTTTGATAATTTAGGATATATTCTTAGTAATAGCAATTTTTTATTTCTCAAATGATTAAGTTGCGTGCTCAATACATTTCAAACCATTCTTTGTTGCAAATAGCCTTGGACACCTCCCTGGTATTGACAAAATATTGAATAATTAAAGTGCGAGTATCAATGACACTCACAAAATTACACTTAGCTGATTTTGTGAGGATTTGGGAGACATTAATCTGAGTGTAAAAACATGTTGATTTGAGAGACTGAAAGTTCTTTATTATCAAAGTGGCTCCTGAAACCGTACCTTGTAAGAACTATACAACTAGGTCAAAATTGTCTATACGGTCCCGACCCTTCCATTGTGAGGTCCGAGAAGTTAATTATTAATTAAATATTGGATCTTTAACAATAAACTACAACATAAAATATAAGAATTAAATAAAACACAACACAAATATTTAACATGGAAAACCCCCCGAGGGGTAAAAAACCAAGACAAAGGTAAGATTCCATTATTTGAGAAACATACTTACAATCTAATAATAACCTCCATTCCCCTCACTTCTCTCCATGTAAAATCAATTCACCCACGTGAATTCTAAATTAATTAATTACCTGACCTTACAAGTCAATTTAAATAGTTTAAATGGGTGTGACTTCTTGCAAAGCACCCCAACTATTAATTAATTGATTTATAAAAATCAATTTAACCATAAACACATAGTTTATATTAAATAATTTAAAATATATAATATTCTAAATTATTTAATTATAAACTATAGTTTATTTATAAAAACACTTAATATTAAATGTTCTAACACTTCCCTTAATATTAAGTGGGGAACATATGCCAAAGTTACATGTTTATACAACATGATTTACAAATCCATAAACCATAGTTAAGGTTTAGGCTAACATATCAATTTTGAAGGATTTATACACCTTCATCATGCTAAACTTACCTTTTGGTACAAAAGGATTTGGAATCCATAAATCAGAAGTTATGATTTAGGCTAAACATGATTTGTGAGACTACATCTCACAGTTTCTCATGGAAAATCTATACCAACATCTCTAGGAGCCTTTTATAAAGTAAGGACCTCCTTTACAATATGATGCAACATTACTAGAATACACAATAAACTTAGAGTTATAAGTTTACTAAGTTAAAAATAAATATTTTAGAATGTTTTACATCGAAGCGAAGTATAGAGGAGAAGGAGAAAAAAATTGCAACCATTAGGAGATGGTATTGTCATGCACACTCTCCCTCAATGGAAACTCTGAAATTCCAAGCATTACTTAAAACTTACAAAACTTTACAACACACAATGGCTTTGTAAACATATATGCAACTTGATCTTCAGTGGGTAGTACTAGAGATCTATATCACTACATAGTACCTTCTCTCAAATGAAATGCATATGAATCTCTATATGCTTTGTTCTTTAATGTTGAACTAGATTCTTAGCAAGAGAAATGAAACTTTGACTATCACATAGAAGAGAAGTACTTCCTTTAAATTCCATGTGAATCTCTTCCAACAACCGCTTTAACCACACCACTTCTTTTGTTTCTTCCATTGCACTTCTATATTATGCCTCATTATAAGAGATGTAGACCATCGGCTACTTTTTACTACTCAAGTAATGACACTTATAGAAAAATTGAACACATATCCATTTGTAGATTTTTATCTATCACATCACCAACATGGTTAGAATCACAATATCTATATAAACATGCATTGTTAGAAGTATAATGTAAAACAAAATTAATTGTTCCTTTAATATATCTCAATATTATTTTGGCTAACTTCCAGTGATCCTAATATGGTTCCTACATAAATATGGATGCAATACCTACTGCATATGCAATGTTAGGTCTAGTAATAGTAAGATAAATCAAACTACCTTCAAATTTCTAGAAAGTAGTAGGATTAAATTTTTCACATGTAGGTTTAGGATCTAGTTTACAACTCAATTCTATAGAAATAACATCGATGATGTAGGAGCATCAACATGGAGCAGTTAAGATAGGAACATTTTTATCTTGGACCATCTTAGGTATTGGTCATGTGCTTAAGAACCCTTGTTAGGTCATTAAGTGTTCTAGTTTTCAAATTTAGCTTGGTTTCTCACTTTCGTGCCTAAAAGTGAAATCTGAATTTTAAAACCTTGTTGGTAATTTTTTGGATTGTGGCATAAATTCTACAGGTTTAAGTGTATTGGATAAGAATACATGACTTCATGTCATGCCTCTTATGTTCCTAGTATTCAAATTCAAATATATAGTTCTTAAAACATTAAGCACTTTTTATCCGATGTTATGAACACACAAAAATCACCCAAAAATAGTTAGGTTTTAGGTAAGATGTGAAAAGGGATAGATGAACTCAAATTGAGTTGGTTACACATTCCTTCATAGGAAAAAATTGTGTGGAAGGGTTTTAGAGAGTGAAAGCAATGAAAAGGAAAGAGAAACTTTGTTTTGGTGAGACAAGATTGATTTATGATTGTTTTCCTCTTGAAATCATGATATATGCACATTTTCTCGCTTGTAATGATTGGATTTCTTGTTAATCAAAAGTAATGTCTCTGTGGGATCCATTATGAGGATTTTGTGACTAATCTAAGGTTAAATAATGGTGTTTTTGTACAAAAATATTTTGTGAATAAAGAACTGAACTAACCAAGTATTCCTTTAAGAAATTCATGTTCTAATGTCTCTATGTTTCATAAAGGAATGATTTCATGGTTCCAACACTTATTTTAGATGATACTGAGCTCTATTTTCATGAATAGTATGTGTCTTTTGAGTGTGGAATAATCTGTTCTTAATATTGTGTTCTTTGGAGTAAATGTAACCTGTTCTCTTGCTTGAAATAGTAAAGAAGTGTTTGATTTTGCAATATTATAAATTAGTGTAGATTATTGTTTTCTCATAAACATTGAAGGACTATAATATACCTACATATACATTTTTAGGTATTCAAAATGGTATTTTTCATTTTATAATATTTTATCTCTATTTTAGTTTCTCGAAACCTTACTTATGGTTTAGGAAAAGTAGAAGATTAAATTGGTTAAGTTTAAAATAAGACTTGAAAAATTACATAAAGCATCCGAGGAGTAAGTAGAGACAAATTTTTGAGGTTAGAAAGGTTATTGATGAACCAATTTTCCCATCTTCCAAGAATTTTGGTTCATAATTTTAAGACAGTTAGAGATACCTAATCGCAAAAAGTGAGTTAGCGAATTGGAGGATCAAAATATGAACTTAAGCCATAAACATTTGAGAGAATTAGGTTTATTCAAAATGGTATCTTGAATGAAGTTTGGTTTTTTGTAACTCTTTTTACTTTATTTTTTACTACAAGAGTTTTCTTGGGAGGGCTATAAGCCTAGTAAGGTATACTTACCAAGGAATGAGTAAAAACATCTAAATGATCTAGGTTTTGAGTTTCCTTGCATCATTTGTGGTATTAGAGAAACTGATACCATAGAAAACAAAATTAAGAAATGAAGAGAGAGAGAGAGAGAGAGAGAGAGAGAGAGAGAGAGAGAGAGAGAGAGAGAGAGAGAGAGAAGAATAGTGATATGAGGTGGTAGAGGATGCATAAAAACTAGATATGTTATCCTAGAAGAGTTGAGAAATATGAGAGTGAGTTTTGATGTAAGATTGATAATAGTATCATATAATTAGATAATATGACTCATGACAAGTGATGCAAATGATAGGGAAGAAGAGCTACGCTTACACACAAGGAGAGATAGAAGAGCTTGAAGAGAGTGAAATAGACAGGTTGCTTAAAGTGATCATTGGACAGGATCAAAACCAAAGTTGGAAATTCCTACATATGCAAGTAGCCTTGATGGAGAGGAACTCATTGATTAGATAACTACTTTGGACAAGTACTTTGAGTATGAGAATGTTCCTAAAAATAGAAGGTTAAGTTTGCTTGTACAAGATTGAAAGGACATGCAACCATATGGTGGGAATTCATACAGGATGAGAGAATCAAACAATAAGAGAATGATTAAGGCATGGGGTAGAATGGTACAAAATATCAAGGATAAATTCTTAGCTAGTGATTACTCCTAAACATGAAGCTTCAAAATATAAAAAAATGAAATGAGTGTTAAAGGCTATACGAGAAGAGTTTTATAAGTTAACAATCAGATCAAGGCATGCAGAAGAAGATGTTGAAAATATAGCAAGGTACTTGAATGGGTTGAGGTATAACATTCAAGATGAACTTAGCTTGGTAAGTCCTATAACTTTAGAAGAATGTTTCCAATATGCATTGAAGGTAGAAGACAAGTTGAATAGGAGGAAAATGCAGCATACTAGAGAGTACAAAGGTAAATATTTCAAAGGTAAAGGAAAATAAGTAAGAAAAAGAACAAAAATAGAAAGGAAAAGTAGAGGACCAACCAATGAATGTATAAGAGGTGGCTACTCAAGAGGAAGAAGTAACCATGAAAGAGGAAGAGGTGAGTAAGGTAGGTGTTTCAAGTGCAACAAGTATGTTGATAATATATCTTATTAAAATTTCCATAGAACTCTCAAACAAATGGTAGTAGGAAAAGAGAAGCAAGAAATCATATTATGTAAGCTGATGAAGAAGAGATTGTGGGTTCAAAAACACAAATAGATGAACTTGAGACAAGAGAGTCACTAGTGTTTAGGAGCATCTTACTCAAACCAGAAAGGAAAAATGAACCAACCCAAAAGAAAACATTATTTAGGACCATTTTCAAATCTCAAGGTAAGTTTTATAAGTTTTTATAGATGGAGGTAGTAAAATAATTTGATTTCCTTATAGATGGTTGATAAATTAGGAATTAAGAGGATAAAGCATCCAACACCATACAAAGTGTCATGGCTTAAAAAATGCCATCATGTTCTTCTGATTGAGTATAGTGTTTCACCGATTCTTAGAAAATTAATGAAACATATAAGGGTAGTATGCCAAGAGGAATACCTGTTTGTAATTTTGGTTGAAGGTCATGCGCACATTCTTATTTCCTTATGCAAGTTGATTACGAGAGCTCCTTTTTTCTAGGAGGAACTACCTGTAAATGCAAAACAATACCACTAGATAGAGTTAAACAAAATAATGAGTGGAATACCTAGCGGAAGCTAGATTTGGGAAGCGTGATGCTTCCTAAATAGGTTGTCAATCCACTTCTTATATAACAATATTAATTCTATTCAAAATATACATGAAATAATGATCCTATTAGAATTGAAATGATTTAGGTATCTCGTACAAAACAATAAGAAAGGTCAGGTAAAAGGTGATTGAGGTCAAAATGAGTCAGGTGATTGGTTAGTGTTATTACTATAAGTCCTGGGTATAGGCTATGGGCAAGGTCTTGAAAAGATTAAGAATGGTTTTAGGTTGTTGGGAAGTGGGTATGAACTCATTGGTCTGAGGTATATTTCTAGGCATAGTAACCAATGTCGGTAGGATGACCGATGTCGGTTAGGCAGAATGACCAATGTTGGTAGGGGAAATTATTAGAAAGTCATTGGAATTGGTTTTCTAGATCCTCTGTGATTTCACAAAGGTTAGAAATAGTGAGGGTGAGGTCATAATATGGTCTTGGAGGTTCATAGATGATTAGAAGAGGATAAAACTAGGTGAAAGGGTCAGGTATGGTAGGGTGATAGGTTGGTGGGAGTAAGTGTAAGTACGACTATGGAGAAAGATAAATTACTTGAGAAGAATAATAAATCTAACTGAAAGAAAATGAAGATAAATGAAGAGGTGGAGGTACTTACTTTGAAAGGGTATATTTGGAGAACATAGGTGATGAGGATGGTGATGACAAAGGTATAAAGAGATGAGCTGTTGTATTCGTGCCATGACAGTTCAAACCTTCATTCTTCTATGTGTGAATCCATGATCGCGAAGAAGATGATGAATGTCAGATGGTTGTTGGTAGTGCTTCCATGTGTTTTCCTTTGCTTGAGTGCTTCAGAAATTCAAGTGCTCAAAGTCTCTATTCATATGAGATCCTGAATCGAATGACAACCTAGGAAAATGCTTTTGGAAATGTATTTAACCTAACCGGTGATGGTTAGATGATTGGATTCGGTTCGGGTATAACCGGCGTCGGTCAAGGAGGAATATCTAGGTTGGCCAAAAATAGTCAGATTGTTGTTATTTTTTACGTGATCTCCAACCTTCTTCTAAGTCTTAGGTGATGGATCACGGGAGATAAGGAGTCTTTTTAGGTTTGTTAATTGGAGTTAATTCTATGTTTAGACTAAGTCCTAGTTGGTTAGGATTGGATTAGACTTGGTATTAGGTCATTAATGAGGTTTGAGTGGGTCATTTGAGTGAGGTGGATAGGTGAGTTGGTTGGGTGAGGTGGTTAAGTGAGGATATTAATTAATTTAATTAATATAATTAATTCAATTAACATGTGCACTAGGGAATATAAATGGGTATAATATGGTTAATTTAATTAATGGGGTTTTAATGGAAGTATGACCCAATTTTGGTGTCTACATTTGCCCATTTTTGTCGCATAGCTTGTATTGGTACGTGATGCTGACAAAAATAGGAAGTCGTTGCCCCAAATATAGGTGAAAGTTGTTGGAACATAATGATTAAGTGGTCTGGCCAACCCTTAATTAATATGGGTCCATCACTATTATATAGGTTAAATATTTAATAATATGAAATACTTTTCTATTATTAAATATTTATACCTAGGTAATATACATTAGGTAAGTATTTAATAATGTGATTCATTTAAGTTTATATTTATTAAATACACTCACCTAGGTATATGTGTCAACCATTTTAAGTTGAAAAGGTGGGTCGGAGACATACCCGATCACCTTATATAAAAAGGACTCTAGGTCCTCATTTGATATATTCGGGAAATATATCAAAGGTGTGCAAATCAAGTGATTTGGTTTTACCCTTGGTAAATAGGGTTTTAAGGAGGAGGTGATCTTACTGGATGTAAAATAAGTTCTTTGAAGTAAAAGGTTATTTTCAAAGTGGTTTTTACCCTATTGGGGTTTTCCACTATAAATATTGTGTCACCTGTGTTATTTATTTCTTATAAGTATTTCTTTATTTACTTATGTTATGATGTAATGTTTATTTAAATATTTATTGTAACATTATATAATATGTAATTTGATTAAATCCATATTTATTAGAATCCTCAAATTCTAACATGGTAATAGAGCAAGGTAAATTAAATAAATTAAGATCAAATGTTTTGTATTTTTTGAAAGATGGTAAAATGAGGGTTTTAGAAGGTCCCACAACCTTATACAAGGAGCCCAATGGCTAGATTAAACATTAAAGCTTACATAGAGAGAAAAAACCCAAGAAAATTTCCAAAAAAATAGGCCAAAGAGCAAGCCCGAAGCAGCAAAACAACATCATATGAGCTTCTTAAGCTCAATTATAATATTCTTGGCTTGGATAGACCCCGATTCATCAGCAAGTTAGTCAACAAGCATTAACAGCTTGGTACAATCTTTGGTAATGGCCTTCTTGGTATTTTTAGTGAAGTTCTCCCAAGCTTTGAGAACCGAGAAGGAGCATTTCAGCTTGGCCAGAATGGAAGTCACCAGCTCCACATGTCAGCCTTCCGACTGGTTCTCGGTGTCGCCACAGAAAATCAGTGTTGGCCTTCTCAATGTTGCCAGAAATAGAGTCAATCTAGTTTGTGCTAGCATCCAATTGAGCATCTTGGGGGTTGGTGTCACGATCCTCCATGATAGTGTTATCGGCATCCAGCTGGAAGTTAAGACCCTCCTCCTTGAGCTCCACCTCCATCCTAATCAAGATAAGTCGGGAGAATCGGGATACAATGAGAAAGCCCCACCAGGGCATCTAAGATGTGATGCTTTGAGTTGGAGGCCATAGAGGAAGTAGCAAGCACCACTAAAGACACAGGAGTAACAAAAAATAGGACAAACTCAATGAGGCGGACGAACAAGGGAGGTAGGGGGAACAAAACCCGCTAGGATTTCGACATCGAGTCAGAGTCGGAGGAGATTTTCGGTAGCGGCGATGGCTAGAGGAGGGGTGGGAATCGGGGATGGAATGGGGGAGGAGGTGGGTGTACGGTGGGGCTGACTGTGCTTGGGAGGAAAAAGACTCAATTCAGCAGGGGAAGTGGAAAATTTGAACAGAAGGTAGAGGAGGCCCTGATGTAGAATGGGCCCTTCACCCTCCCTAGCCAGGTTGATGGAATGCTCAAGCGATTGGAAAAGGAAAGTAGCCAGGTTGATCTTTTTCCCCCACCATAAGTGCTGAGAGGATGAAGAAATGGGGACCATAGACTAACCTGTAATGGCCATCGATGGTGAAGTACCTCATGATCACCTCGGTGACTCTATCCCAGGGAGGAAGGAGGGATTCCCGTATATAGCCCGAGAGGTACTTTGTTGGCTTCTCCCCTTTGGCGATGAAGTCTTGGAGCTCCATTTGTAGAGGCTTCTTGAAGTACACTACACCCAAGGAAGGAAGGCCGGTGACAGAAGTGATGGCATTTGTGGAGATAGTGAAGCGGGTGTTTCCTATCTGAACTCTGTCGCATGACCAGGTGGCCAGAGCACCATATAAAACCAATGCTGAGTAACCTGACATCCTATCGAGGAACGTCATGATGCCATTTTTGCTAAGGATGCTCCACACCTCCTGGTCCTCCTGTAACTCTGTGCATGAAGCAGGTTCAATGCGCTTGAGTTGCCCTCCCATTTTCAGAAAATCATGGATGTGGTTCGAGGAGACAATCTGTGACTCGGATTTAAAAAGCTTTCCATAACTGTGGTATCCTTCCACATCATCCTTCCATCTAAGATGGGAGTAATTATGATGTGGAATGGGGAATCCCGACCAAGATCCACATGAGTGTAGTAATACTCATCACACATGCATTGCTCCATAGAGTAATACTTCAATTTAATATGGAAATCATTACCGCCGTCAAAAGTGAGAATGGAGTGTCTATTGTCGGCTTTGCTGACATAGGAATTAGACTCCCATCCCCACATATTAGCTAGATAGAGAGCAGTCATTATGGGTAATTTGAAGGAGATTGGTAGGGAAATTCTCAAGCCAAGTTTGTTGAGAGTCAAGGAGGACACCAATGTTAGCCAAACAATCCACCACCTTGTTTCCTTCCCTAAGAGTGTCTGAAACTTGAGTTGCTGAAAATTTCTTTGGAGGATCTGGATGTCAGCAATAATGTTTTTAATAGTCCACTGACCTGGTTCATCCGAGTTGAGGAGAGTTATAATATTGAGAGAGTCACTTTCCACTATTAGGGGATCATTGCCAAGTTTAAGACTCATCTCCAACCCTTTTAAGATTGCTAACACTTCAGCCCTATGATTTATACCTGTGTTAAAATTGAATGCACTAGCTACTTTAGGGGAAACATCCGAACTTTAGAGGATCGCCCTTTGAATTCCCAAGGTTACCTTTAGAAGCACCATTTGTATTAAGTTTCAACCAACCCAGAGGAGGAGGGAGCCACTTAACCTCCACACGAGCCTGGGAAGAGGATTTGGCTATGGGAAGGATCATCATCTACTGACACCAGTCCTTGTGATTACATAGCTGAATTTTCTGCTGATATTTTTTCCATAAGCAGCTATTGAGATTATCCTAGAAGAGAATAGCTATATGACTGCCACCCTCTCTCGGATCCCAACATTGATCTTTGAAGATTCTCCTATTCCTCTCTTTCCATATACCCCAAAGGCCGTGTGGGAGGATGAGTTTCCAAGCCAGGGAGAGGGCTAGGTGAGTGAAGGGGGAGTACCATTGTAGGAGGGTGTCATGAATAGAACTTGGGAAGGTCCAGACAACTCTAAAACATGACAAAAGCCCACTCTAGACAACTTGGGAAAAGGGTAGGCAGTGTAGAAGGAGATGAGAGGAGGATTCCAAGGCTTTCCAATAAAGAACACATCGAGTGGGAAGCGAGAAGCCTCTCCTCTTAAGGTTCTCACCCGAGAGGAAAGCGTTCTTGAAGGACACCAGAAAAGAAGCCAATTTTGGGAATAGACTCTTTGGGCCAAATTTTAAAGAGGGGAGGGCCAACAGTGGTCCTGGGGCTTAGTGTAATAGGTAGCTTTAATAGTGAAGGCACCAGAGGGGGAAAGGGGCCAGATACGTTCATCAGCGGGGGAGGAGAATGGAATATAGAGGGAGGAAAGGGAAGATCTCAACTGAAACAAAAGCTGACTCTGAAGATCACTGATGCCCATCCAATCCGGAATATGCCAAGAGGGGATAGAGTTCTGAATACTCCAGTAACCAAACACTTTTCTACCATGCCTATTGATGAGGTTCCTTTTGATAGGATCCCAAACAGAGTTGAGACTCAGAGGTTTATCCCCAATCCACCAATCTGACCAGAAGTCAATAGATCTGCCATTTCCCAATCTCCACTTGGTCCCAGAACGGAGAAGAGGAAGAGAGCTAATAACTGAGTTCCAGATGGCCGAGCCACGGGGAGGGGATGAGAGAAGGAAGTCTTCATCCTGTATCAGGTATTTGGATCTTAGCAGCTGAGCCCAATGTGAGTTACCTTGAGCAACTTCCCAACCGATTTTAGCCAACAGAGCAACATTCATATCAGCAATCTGTCTTATACCAAGCCCGCCTAGATAGGTCGGTTTACAGACTTCATTCCAAGAGACTAGGTGAATCCATTTTTTGGCTTCAACCCCTATCCACAATTTTTTTGGATTCCTTCGATAGTAGTAATCACTGAGGCAGGCATGTTGAGAAGAGACATGAAGTAGATAGGTAGACTCTGCAAAGTAGCTTTGACCAGTTGAAGTTTGCAAGCGTAGTTATTAATAGCACCTTTCCAAGCAACCAATTTTTTTTGGTATCTCTCAATGATAGGATTCCAAAATTCTTGGTTTGTTTTCCTTTGAATAGGGGATGCCAAGATAGGTGGAGGGAAAGTCCACAATTTTACAACCAAATATGTCAACAATCCTTCTTTGAGTTTGAGCCGTGGTGTTTAGGAAGGAGATACTGATTTTGTTGAAGTTGATTAATTGTTGAGAGGCATGTTGATAGTCTTCTAAAATTTCTTTCAGGGCACGAGATTTAATCACCGAAGTAGCACTCAAAAGCAGGGTTTCATCTGTAAATTGGTGTGAGTGGTGGTAGGGGAGATGGAAGTGATTTTGATGCTAGAAATAACCGAACGACTTTTGGCTCACTCAAGAGCTCACGAGGGAGTCTACCATTCACAGGGAATAGAAATGGAGACAGAGGTCCTTGTCCTTGCACGTACCCAAAATTGTAAGGTACTTGATTTTCTTCTTTTTCTTTTTCTTGGCCTTTTGTTCTTCATGATGAAACCGCCCGCCGCCCCCCCCGATCGGGCGCGGCGGTCTCAGTAACCGCCGCCCCCGCTCGCAGGGGCCCCGTGCGCACTTTTTCCAGAACGTTCTTTGACGCGACTCGCGTGAAATATCACGATTCACCAGCTTTCTTTGCCGACTTGAGCATGCATTTATGTTTTTGGTCCCCTGGAATAGTGTTTTTTCTTTGTTTATTGTTTAGGAGTTCCATTTGGTTTTGGTTTTTGGATGTTTCAATTCCTATAAATGCATGGTTTGTGCATAAGCAAATGGTCTACCCCTCATTCAATTTCATGCTCTGATTCTCATATTTCAGTCTTTTATTCTTGTTTAGAAGCCATAGTGTTAATTCCTTGCATGTTTAGATAGTATTGTTCAAATTAAGTTAGTAAGCCACGCACTCCATCTTGTGCAGCAGCAAAGGTCAGTTATCTCATCCAAATCCAGCTTAGAAGCTTGCCTCTGAGTTTATCTTTGCTGTAGATTTGCTTTCATCATATCTTGGTGTTCTTAGTTCAATTCATTATATGCCTGGTTAGCTTTATTCAGCTGTTGGTAAGCCACATATCCAACTTGTGCAAGCAGTGTCTTTATTTTATCCAATCTATTGGAACAGAATCGCTTAGGAAGCCATTAAAGTTGCAGGTTTTGCTCTTCGTATAGGATAGTTACAGGTTCTGGTCACTTCATGTTGCATGGCTCGCAGTGAAAATCCCGCTAGGAATCGCATAAGCCAAGCTCTGTACTCTTGCGCTATCCCTCTCCTACTCGCATTTTCGGTCTGCATTCTAAGTTGTCCTTGTCCCAAAATCTACTCCTATCGGTGCTAGCATCACACGCTTTTCTGGATCCACGTGAACACGAAAGAACGAGGAGATCATACTGAGGGGACGAGATCACATACACCATCGGATTCGCCACTGTTCTGCGGAATCCAGGTTTTAAATTTCAAAGTTCTAGTTAGAATCATATCAAATAGAGTAGTTAATCGCTTTATTTCAATAAATTCTATTCTCGATATTGCCAGGGAAGCTGTGGGGATTGATAGTTTCTGAGAAACTATGATTCACTCCTCACTTCTGAGGTAGGATCGAGAATCTTGCCGGTAGATTAGACAAAGTTGTTTTATTTATTTAGAGTAATTCTACAAAATCGCACAGGCAAATAACTACACTCGGTTATCTTGTCTGTTTCAAATTATTGTTTAGTTATTATTTCTAGATACGCTTAAAATAGTTTGCTTTCCTTAAAATTATTAAAAGTTTTCTTAGAAGAATAAAAGTTATACAGTTAGATTTATTTCACATAGTTAGAATTTGCTTCATTACAGTTAGATTTGCATTTTGTTTCGTATGACAATCACGGACCTCAAGAGCCTGTGGAATATATATTTGAGCCAATCGTGCCTCAACCAAACCTAGTCACAACGCAATAGTTGACATAGACCAAAATCTCAGGATACAAGTATTCCGAACAACCACAGATTTACAACAGATCAGTTCTCAATTAAGAGGATTAAACATAGAAGACGACCAAGCACACATTTTTGGTCGAACCAACCAAACTATAGATTGCCCTAGGCACAACACTCACATGACTCAGTAAGGGCTCAAAGAGAACAAACATTCGGTGCGATCCTTTAGTTCCACAAATGTACGCTGGAGACACCCTCGTAGATATAGATACCACTTAAGAATCCAGTGTCATGAAACGCCTATAAGGTATTCTGAGAAGATTGCACAACTATTGGTTCTAAATATAGAAGCTGAGAAAGCATACGATTACTGGATACTAGGGATTAGAACTTGATCTCACGTATGACCATAACAGACCGCAACAACCGAGAGTCTATGGTCAGTGATCCACATCCCACACCCAACGAGTCCACAAGTCAATTAGATATAGACACTAACCTACGCACCTTGGTATTCAGGTCCACTCCACTTCCACCTATCATCATCGAACAACTATCCTTACTAGATATCACGGCTAACGAAGCTAGGGAATTCTGGACTAGGCCAGAAAATCATCCGTAGAGTCAAATTATATTCATCATCCACCATATGACCTTATCAGGAGATATACACGAAACTATCCCAGGTCATTTTCCACGTATTCCGCAACCCATAGATCGAATCACGCCAGAGCTCGATATTGATTGGAGCCTTCGAGCAGTCATCCTTGCTGATCGATCTATCACACCACTCCAAGTTAGAAGGGCCTTCTTTGCCTTAGATTCACAAATTCCACTAGTGCGTGTCGAAGACATTAGACTGCCTAACTAGTTTGTCTGAATCCAACGCATATTCTACCCCCACCGGCTGTCTCGGCACGACCTCGAGAGGTCGGGTACGCGGAAGAGTCACTTGTAGATTCTCAAGCTCGCCTGTCGCTTTTCCGGCGTACAAAATTGGTGAACCCGACGTGAAACAAACAAGATTAGTAAAACTGACATAAACTGCCTACTTTCTTGTCTGGAGTCATAGTATTACACTTTCACTTTAGTACGCCTTCTTAGAACCGCTTCATTAAGTTTTCATAAATCACCTTCGCTTCTTCCCATTATTCTCGGGTATTCATATACCCCCCGAATATGTCGGGATTCGATGCATACGGCAGACCCCTCTTAGGTCTTGAGGCATACTACGCCCAACAAAATAGGCAATCATCACCCTCGCTCTCAGTATGGGGTGACAACTATTCAACTAATCAGTTGTCAACACAAACCCCAAGAATCAGATATAGTTCGTCTTTTCAAACTGAGGAGTTAGATCAACCCCCTCGAACCCAACAAACAGAGCCTTCAGGTTCAAACAATATGACGTTTACCGGAGAATCTGGTTCGTCTCCTCAAATGCTACTCAGACCACAAATTAGTAGGCAATCAGATCCATACCTGGTCTTAGATGATGGACAACCAACACGTTATCCTAGGAGTGAACAACGCTCCCGGGGAATGTACCCACCTATAGGAGGTTTACAAATACAACCCGAAATCTCTTTTCAAGAAAATACCTCTATGCCACTGCATACAAGAAATATTCTTGGATAAACTTGGCAAGATAGCGATCAGTTTATGACAGGATATCACGTACCTATACAACACCAAGGTATACAACAAACGCCGCTCAGGAAAGTACCGTGACTTCACCAAATGAAGTCATTTCAACGTTAGTAGAAAGAGTGAGAGGGTTAGAACTGGCTCAAGCAAGTCAAAATTCTCCGTTCATACAAACAGGAAGTTCCAATCCTCCATACCACTCTGGCCAAGTAGATCTCCTCACAGGAGTAGGCACATTAGGCATGCCTCCTCAATATCCACAACAAACGCCAACAAGGCCTATCATCTCTAACACTATTCCTCCCGGTCTAGTGTCGAACAGTCCGTTCCTCGACAATACCCCATCCTACTTAAACATATACTCTAAATCACCACAAGGAGATATGTTCTCCTCTCCCGGCATGTTTGCTCAAACACAGGGACCTCCCTATGCCCCTGCCAACGCATACGCTGCACCGTATCAACAACCTATCCCACCACCACTCCCTCAGCAAACACCATCAATGGTCGAAAGCTATGCGATAGGGACTTATTCAGAATACCTAAAGGAACCCTTAGATTTCACCATACGAAGCGTCATGCTTCCAAGACCTCTCCCTGATTTTCCCAAGTTCAAGGGTGAGGGAGATCCAAACGCGCATATCAAAGCTTACGCTACAGCCATTCGAGAATTACTCCCATGGGATGGGGTTGTTGCTAAAATATTCCCCAAAACGCTGGAAGGCATTGCTCTCGATTGGTATTATAGAATACCTGAGGCTTCCATACATTCATTCAAACAACTTGTGTTTGAGTTCATCAAGGCCTTCGACATGAACAAACTATTAAGAACAGAATCGGGAGTTCTTGCACATCAAACAAGAGCATAACGAGTCTGTCGCCCACTTCATCCAAAGGTGGCGTACCATCTTTATTCATCAAAGCCAGTGCTCCCAAACATGGATCGATGGAACTATGTGATTTATTCCTTCATTCTCTCAGCAGAGAAGTGAAGGAAGAAGTCCAAGTTCCCACTAAGGACTTATGATGAAGTACTTGAGAGCGCTCTTCGAATAGATCAAGCAGCGATAGATAGTGGTCGTAAGACATATGGAACAAACGGAGGTTAATCACCTCCACTCAAAACACTACAACTACCACAAATGTCAATCAAGGACCCAAAATCCTTAACAAAAATCGTGGGGTAACAACGGATGGGGTAACCGACCAGCCCAAGAGGGTAAATGTTGTTAATGCTCCGTCACAAACAAACAACCAACGAAACAACAACTTTACCCCGACAATCAATACAGTGGATTTTAACCATCCACAACAACAACAACAACAATGGCGAAATCCCATACAAGGGCCAAGCCAAAACTCATTTGGTTACCAAAACCAAAGTCAAAACCAGAAACAACAATTCCAAAACTTTAGTCCTAATAGGCAACAGTTTGATCAGAATTTTAGGCCACAATACACACCAAACCAACAAAACGGGAATTACAACCCCAATTCTTATTGTGGTTTCCATAAAATTCGGGGTCACGATACTAGAACGTGCCGTGACTACAATAAATTTATGCAACGCTTGCCAGAAGAACAAAGACAGCTTCTTCATGCACTGCTTTTTGCGGATCCCGCTCATCATCACCAAATACTCTCGCAGGGGCGCTTCTCCTCGTAATGCTCCTCAAGATCTTTAATGATCCGCTCCCAAATCATGATAAGAATAGGCTGAATCCAACCGAAACAAACAAAGGTGCAAAGATGGAAACAATGATCACGAAGCCTCGACTTCATTAAATCCATCTGGGCCGCGCCACGCTTGGGAGCTCAACCGAGACCTAAGATAGTCAGCTTTGGTAGAATTAGACGCCGAACTACCTATCGAAGCTATAACAAGAACACGAGAGTATTTCTCTCAACCGAGCCCAAGTCATCTCGCCAGAGATGATAAGAGTCATCAAATAGTTGAAAACCCATCTGTGCCTATGATTTAATTAGTGACCTAACAAAGACCTTCTCACACATTTCATTTTTGGACTTACTAAAGAACTCTCCCTCACAGAGCTGCTCTTTTAGAAGCATTAGGTCTAGGCCATCTAATTAACATCACTCCACCTCCCGAAACACAAGTAAATCACGAGATTTTGATATCCACCTCCGGGCAGCCGGACAAGGATGTCGAATTCATCTTCAAAATAAGTAAAATGCCCACAGATGCCGAGATCGCACGCCGAGGTGACTCCACCTTACACTTGCAAGTGTGGGTTTATAATAACTATGTAAAACGGGCAATGGTCGACGATGGGGCCAGCTAACATAGTCCCTTTCTCTTTCCTCCAAAACTTGATATGGAGAAACAAACTGTTCCACTACACGAAATACCTTGAGAGGCTATGATAGCCTTAAAGCCACTTCGATAGGAACTATAATACTGCCGGTCACCTTAGGGCCCAAAACCATCTTGACTGAGTTTTATATTATAGATCGGGAAACTAACTATAATATGATCCTCGGCCGACCTTGGATACATCGAATGAAGGCAATCCCTTCTACTTTATTTCAAGAAGTAAGATTCTTGCATCTAGGAAAGGTATTTGTAGCCAAAGGCGATCCAAAACCTTTCGATTTACACCTAGCTGATTTAAAGAAAAGACCAGGGGTGCACTCAGAATTTGAACTTCCAACAAACCAACTTAATAAACCCTCTGACCCAAAGCCAGAGGAAAAGTTGGTACCTACGACGGATCTTGAAACTACCAGTGTAGCCAAAACAATTCCAACCCCTAAAGATAAAACTAAAGAAACAAGATTGGCTAGGGACTACCGCGAAAATCGTTGAGTTGATAGAACAAGATTCACCAATGTTCTTACCATTCGATTCAAGAGGGCATAGGATTTTCCTAGGTGTGGTTCCTTGCACAGAAGATCTCTCGTATATGGTAGAAGTAGAGTGCGCAAACGCAATGATGCCCCAACATCTATACTCCCGCTAAGTATTGACTCTCCATTTCGATGGAGCTAAATGTCGCATGGAGCGGGGGCAGTATAATTTTACTTCGCCCGAGGAGAAAGTCCTCCCATTCGCTTTTAAATTAAACTTTGAATGTACAAACAACGGCGCCGAGTACGAAGCCCTCCTCCTTGGCCTTACCTTAGCCAAAAGAATTGGTATTGATAACATCGTAGTCCCGGGAGACTCGCAATTAGTGACAAACCAAGTTTCAAGTATATGAAACTAAAGCCGAACATTTGCAACTCTACAAAAATGTCAGTATTAGATTTAAGCAAGGCGTTTAACTTTATATCCATCAAGCAATCCCTCGAGAGAAAAATCTTCTCGCCGATTCAATAAAGAACCTCAAAGATCACGTTTTACTCCAAGCAATGAGTTAAAAGATACTCACCACAAAGATCCATTCGTGATGAACCATTGATAAAAATAATGACAAATCCTCTTCAAGCGTAAGTGAATCTACCATCCTAGACCATGTCGGAAATGATGCGGCTACTTTGGATTACTTAAATGCCTATGCAAAGACTACATCTCTCCTATCACATGCTAGATTTATCCCCGATTCCGCATTCGCCTTCCTACTTCGAAATCCCGTAACGGATCTTCCTCACAAACGGAACCTAGCATATACGCAATAGAAAAAATGGGGATGATCTAGATTTACCTCCAAAGACCACCCGAGTTCAAGAGGGTAACGCCTCTTTGATCGAGGAAACAATCGATGTCAACATCGGACAAGATGAACCAAGAATATTGAAACTAGGTTCTTCATTAACCCTTAAGAAGTGGAAATACATACTCGATTCTCAAAGAACATCGAAGGCGTTTGCATTTAATTACAAGGAGATGACGGAGTCGCACCCCACATCATGTGCACAACCTCGTCACTAGATCGATGCAAAGCCAATTAAACAAAATCAAGACCCATGAAGCCCAAAGTAGCTCTCATGGTAAAAGAGGAAGTAATAAAACTCCTTCGTAGGATTCATCAAGCCAACTTGACTACTCCCAATGGGTATCTAACATCGCTTCCCTGCTTCTCAAGAAGAACGGAAAGATACGCATTTGCATAGATTTCCGAGACATCAACAAAGCGTGTCCTAAAGACGATTTCCCATTACCATCCATAGACGTTATCGTTGATGCAACAACTGGTTTTGAACTCTTGTCTCTCATGGATGGATTCTCGGGATACAACCAAATCAGAATATCCGAGCAAGATCAAGCTAAAACCACGCTCATAACTCCTCGGGAACCTATTGCTACACTACTGTTATGCCATTCGGTCTCAAGAATGCCGGTGCTACCTACCAAATGCTGCTATGACATACATATTTCACGATCTAATTCATAAGATCGTGGAATCTTACGTGGATGACTTATCGCCAAAGCCAAGAAGCGCCAGTGACCATCCTAAGTACTCCGTCATTCTTTCACGCCTAATAGAATACAGAGTCACGCTAAATCCAGAGAAATGCGTCTTTGGTGTAACAGGAGGAAAACTCCTAGGTTACATCATATCGTCACGGGGAATAGATGTGGACCCAACCAAAATTCGGCTGTCCTCGAAATGGTTCCACCTTCAGACGAATCTGGAATCAGGTCATTTCTCGGAAAGCTAGGTGCAATCCGAAGATTTATCCCGGACTTAAGCTTCGCCATTCATCCAATCAATAATTTACTCAAGAAAGACTATAGCATTGATTGGACCGAAGACTGCAATGAAGCTTTCAACGCAGTTAAACGTTTCTTGCTTATCACCACCTACGCTAATGCCACCTAAGCAAGATCGCCCGTTGATTTTATACTCACGAGCTACCAATGTCTCACTAGCCTGTATGTTGGCCCAAGAAGACGATAACAAGAGAGAACGTGTGATTTATTTCATTAGCCGAACACTGCTCGACTATGAAACACGCTATACACAAGCAGAACGAGAATGCCTCGCCATAGTCTTCGCAACCAAATGCCTAAGACACTATATGCTAAATCAAGAAACGAGGGTCATGGTGAAAACGGACCACTTACGAACTTTCCTCACACAGGGGTCCTTGTCTAAAAAGGCTGGACGTTTTATAACCTTAATGGGAGAATTCGAATTAACATTTGTAAATCAGAAGTCAGTTAAGGGACAAATCATTGTGGATTGGTTAGCTGATAATCCATTAGATGGAGGCGATCTAGTAGATTTGGATTTTCCAGATGAGTGCGTATACTACATCGAAACTCGACCCGCTATCTCTGAGTGTCCTTGGTACACTGATATCATTAATTATATCATAGACCATACGTACCCGGAGGCAGTTACACCGCAACAAAGAAGGCGGTTACGCATAATCGTAGCTAAATATGTCATTATAGAGCAGTGTTTCTATCGAAAAGCATTCGATGGAATGCTCTTAAGGTGTGTTGACACAGAAGAGTCCAAGAGGATTCTCCATGAATCCCACAACTGGTATATGTGGAGGCCACTTCGGTGGCCATGCCACCGCTCGAAAAATACATCGAATGGGCTATTTCTGGCCCACTCTAGAACGTGACGCGATAGAGTTTGCACGCAAGTGTCATAAATGTCAAGAATTCTCTCATGAGATCCACATGCCGGCACAAGCTCTACAACCAATCGCAACTCCATGGCCCTTTTCTACATGGGGTCTAGACTTAATAGGGAAATTCTCTCCCTCATCCACAGACGGCCATAATTTTATAATCACGGCCACTGAATATTTTACCAAATGGGTGGAGGCCATGCCTTACTACTACTACTGGTTCCAGTAATCGCTAAGTTCATTTTAAACCAAATCATTTGCAGGTACGGTATCCCACAAATCATTATCTCCGATAATGGAACTTCTTTTAAGAATGAAGAGGTTCGTGAGCTATGCAATCAATTTAAGATAAGCCATCATACGGCTTCCTTGTATTATCCCCAAGCCAACGGACAGGCTGAAGCAACAAACAAAACACTGAAAGCCATTCTCCTTAAAACGGTAAAAGAAAACAAGCGAGATTGGCATTTAAAGTTATACCCGGCCTTATGGGCCCACCGAACCTCAATAAGAACACCAACGGGAGCAACTCCTTTCTCGCTGGTATTTGGGGCAGAAGCAGTTCTCCCACTCGAGGTTGAAATACCTAGTCTTCGCATTTCATTACAAGGAGTTCTGGATGAAGACGCTTACAGAGAAGCGCGTCTTTCCCAACTAGAAAGCCTAGATGAAACCAGGTTAGATGCTGAACAACGACATAGAGTCTACGCTGACCGGATGTGCCGGCAGTATAACAAGAAGGTCTATGAACGTGACATATACGAAGGTGATCTAGTTCTAAGACTAGACAACTGGATCGATAAGAAGACCGGCGAAGGAAGGAAATTCCGGCCCAAATGGTTGGGCCCATACCGAGTCATGAAGGACTATGGAAATGGTGCATACCTCTTATGTACGTTAGAAGGTGAGGAGTTTGGCGAAACAGTCAATTCCCTGCACCTCAAACGTTTCTACGCATAAGCAGCTAACGCTACCTATATAGCTATCTACATTGCATTTTCATATAAATTAGGATCATTTTGTCCATTCGTTTCTTACACAAATTGTGATCAAGGAGTCTATTCTCAAAGCAATTCATTACAAACTCATGATGTTGTTGGCACAAAACTTTCTAATCATATCTCTCCATTTTCACGATATCATCAATCACTTCAGAATCTTTTATCAAATAAAATAGACATGACAAAGTCTTAACGGTAACCATACCAAGATCTGCAAGTCTTTTCTCGCCTTGATTTCTTCTTAGAATAGGTGTCTTGCCTAAGGTCTATTCTAGAAGCTTCATGGTGTCACATCTATCCCATATATACATCTCTTTGGAAATAAGCATATACTGACATTTTACTCAAAAAGACAAGTCAAAAAGTGATTAAACAAAAAATTTTAATTTTACACATTTCCTTGCCCCACCAACCTTCGGTGATGAGCTTACGTCTCTTACTAGTGACGTAGGGTTGGGAAAGGATGGAAATGCCCTTACTCGCCTATGCCTTGCCCACGGTGATAAACCCACGCTTCTTACTAGTAGCATGGGGCAAAGTGTAGGGGGTCCTCTTGACAAAGCAAACGTTAAAAGGTCATAAACAAACTATTCAAACTTTGAGTCAAAAACGAATGAATCAGATATTCAAAATTCCAAAAAGAGTTAAAAATCCTAAAAACCCAGATTTTGTCTACTATGTGGCCATCTACGGGTCTAAGTCTAGATAAACCGCAAAGCAAGTTGCATCCAAAACTATGAAGTCACCCGGTGGAGTCAGTAGGCTTGAGCTTTCAATTTGGTTCCGCCAAAGCTTTTCTATCTTTCATCAATATCATTTCATCACATTTCATAACTTGCGCCCTTCCCGGCTCTTGTGATGAGCCCTCGCATCTTACCGTCATGCGTGGAGTTAGGAGTGGGGCAAGTTTATCTGCTCATCATATTTGTTATTTTCATCACTTTGCCAAAACAAACATGAGGTATCCAAATTGCTCACGTAAGCTAAGATTCAAAATCACAATATATCTACAAGATCATGTATCAAAGATCATGAAACACAAAAAGAAAGCAAACATTTGCATCATCTGTTTTCCATTGCATACATTCTAGAAAGCATATAAAACATACATCGTAGTATACACAAAGCAGTTGGAAACAGAAAGGGAAAACATGAGTGACAAGTTTTGGTCCAAAAACGAATGCATATATATAAATAATCAATGTTTATATACAATGCCATCATGCACTAGGCATGGTCAAAACGCTCAAAGAGCCCGTGATATACAAAAGAATCTATAAAATACATAGGAGCCAAGTGGTCTCTCAACCCCTACGCGACCCCTCCGAAGGTGTGCGCCCTCGCCTAGGGCTCCGGCTACGCCGGCTGCTCTGAATGCACGGAGGGCTCAGGGTCCCGAGGGGCAGCCGCGGTCTCGCCACGAGAATGGCTCCTCATAAGACGCTCGGCTGTCCTATAGCCTGCCAACTCTGTACGGAGAGTCGACACCATCCTGGCCACGTGCCAAACGGGAGCGAAGACGCTGCATGCCTACCGGCACGCCGAGGGCTCCCAACATCTACGGACAGCTCCGCACGGGTCCTATCCATAGGGATCATCAGGGAATCAGTGCATACCCTGCGGATTAGATCCCGCCACTCATCAACAGTCTCTGCAAACAAAGAAGAAAAATGAATTAGAAACTAGACAAGAGGCTAAAAGATACAATATCAAAACACAAGGAGAAATAGCAATTAAAACAAATCCTAAACTAAACAAGCATTGAAAGGAAGAAAGGATAACTTACTCGGATCACCGGGCCTCCAAGATGGGTCGCTAGGGCCAGCACCCGCCGCAGATGCCGCTACCGACTGAGGGGCTGCTCCTGTAGTAGGAGCAACATGACGCCCCGCAACGGACTCATCCTCTCCACCATGGCCCTGGGAGAGTGGCTCCTCTGAAGCTAGAGTCTCTCTCTCGCACTCTGCTCGGCCCTCTCTCGCCGCATGATGTCCTGAGTGTCATACCACTCAGATCACTGTCATCCGTCTCGCTCCTCCGATCCTCCTCTCGTAAACTCCTCGAATCGAGTCAATATCTATGGGGTCATCGCCGCTGTGAGCAGGACCCGCAAAGCATCTGAAGCAAAGGTGCCCGAGGCGCACCAGCCTCCCTCTAGCTCCGAACTATCCTCCCGGCTGCAATGGGAGTGCCAGAGTGATCACTGCCCAACCACGGCCTCTGTGCCCCCTCTAGCCTCGCTGATCGATCTATGACTCGGTGCCACTGGAGGAAGCATGCCCGTATATGGAAGGCCAAACTGCTGAGGAACCCTGCCAAAAGGATGTACCTCCACTCGTCCCACGCGGTCAATAAGCTGCCCTGTGGTGGAGCAAGAAATCAATGTAAGAGTCTCCTCTCCCCATATACCGGCCATAAGCTGGTACGGTGTCGCCTCCATGTCTGCTGTAGTAAGAGAGGCAACTGGCTGGTGAGGTGCTCTAAGCACCGACATATCTGTCCATCTGGCTGCCCTCACAGCCCCTGGATCTGCCACCTCCACGCCCCTGCCATAAGGGATGAAGCGCTCATACACCCAACTCATAACTAGAGTAGGGTGGCTCAAAGACTGTCCCTGTAGATGGACCACCCTGTATAAATCATGGTAGGTGGTCCCTGTAATATCTCGCGCCTGTGCGTATATCCGGCCATGCCCTCTATCTCAGTGCAATGATGGGGGCCCAAAGAAGATAGTAAAGTATCCCCTCCCTTGTCCCCGATCAGCCTCGAGGCAAGGATCCCCATGATAGCCTGTCGAAGTACGGGGATGGGCAAAGAAGGAATGGATCGGACTCTCACTCCCTTCTTCGACCCCGTGGAGATGACTGCATCTCCCATGTACGCTGCCCACTGTGCAATCTGTGCTCGGGACCCTGCCGTCTCTAGTGTGAGTCTCCTCCCGATGATCGGGACCCCCAGGATACGGTAGACATCCTCCAAAGTAATGGTCCACTCACCACGGACCCCTGGCAACCGGAAAGTGTTCCGATCTGCGTCCCAATATGAGAACAAGTCACAAAGGATGTGACTAGATGGTGTGACATGAGGCACACGCGATATACGCAATATGCCAGCCCTCTGTAATGTATCCTCCTCATCCTGAGAAAGGGCATCCAGTACCCCGGGCAGCCAATCACACTCTCTCTCTCTGGCTCCATCTAATATACTCCTCTTTCACCTGCATACACCCAAAAACACACAAAACAGAGCAAGTTAGTATCTGAACGATACCGAGAGAATCATAAAAACATATAGAAATGATAAAAATACAAGTGCAGTCTCCAAAATAAGTTCTTTTGCATTCTGTGCAAAACCGCCGCCCTGAGCAGGGAGGCGGTTTTGTAACCGCCACCTTTAAGGCGGCGGTCACGTAACCGCCGCCCTGATCAGGGCGGCGTGGTAACCGCCCGCCCGGCTGTGGCGGCGGTCGCGGTCCGAAAACCCGCGCGGGTTTTTAACCTTAAAAAGCCCAAAACAAGCAAATAAAGACCATTTAACCTAAAAATGGAGCCTACCCAGTAGGCGCCCCCCCTAGGTGGACCTTTTGAACCTAGCATTTTCAAAAATACCCCCTCATTGCAAAGAATTTGCCATTTCAAATTTAAAGAGGGAAAAACACAAAATGGAAGAAAACCAACCTGTGATCGCTGAGGTCGGTGTTCCGCACGTGGAGGCATGATCACGATTTCGCTGCGAACGTCTCGACTCTACTCGCGTGAGAAACCGTCACCGTGGGTCCCAGAGCTCAAAATCAATCAAATCAACTCACGCAAATGAATAGGAAAATGGGCCCACTTTCATATATATATATATCGCTTCGCTTTTAAATGCCTTTTTCACAGTGCTCGAGCACCGATGGAGGTAAGTTTCTATCCCCGCACGAATGGTACGTTCTCATTCCCTATTATTTTAGCGTTTATTTTCCAAGTTATTGCATCTATCTCGCACTTGAGCTCTCTTTTCATTTTCAGTAGCGGGAATTTCGGATGGCGTCATTTCAAAGACACTGACGCGTAAGGTATAGCTTCTAACTCCCCATTTCGGGATCGCCATACTGACCCACCGCTTTATGCCTCTTCATGGCTAAAACGCTTCTCCGAGGGGGCAATATGTACGTACCCAAAATCAGTAAGGTACTGTACGCGCAAATAAAGTAACAAGTGCCCCGATGATGATACAGTCTCTCCTCGCAAGGTGTTCGGGATCCGAAAAGCCCTCGAGTATGCGTTAACATCCCGCATGCCCCGCTTAGCCCCAACGCCTTTGTTTTCCCCTTTTTCTTCTTTTTCCTTGGCCTTTTGTTCTTCAGTGACGAAACCGCCGCCCTACAGGTGGCGGTCTCAGACCGCCGCCCGATCGTGGCGGCGGTCTCTCAAATCCGCCCGCTCGCAGCGGCGGTCCTGTGCACTTTTTCCAGAACGTTCTTTGACGCGACTCGCGTGAAATATCACGATTCACCAGCTTTCTTTGCCGACTTGAGCATGCATTTATGTTTTTGGTCCCCTGGAATAGTGTTTTTTCTTTGTTTATTGTTTAGGAGTTCCATTTGGTTTTGGTTTTTGGATGTTTCAATTCCTATAAATGCATGGTTTGTGCATAAGCAAATGGTCTGCCCCTCATTCAATTTCATGCTCTGATTCTCATATTTCAGTCTTTTATTCTGTTTAGAAGCCATAGTGTTAATTCCTTGCATGTTTAGATAGTATTGTTCACTGTTAGTAAGCCACGCACCCATCTTGTGCAGTAATGTTGTTATCTCATCCAAATCTAGTTAAAGCTTGCCTCTCGAGTTTCTCTTTTTGCCGTAGATTTGCTTTCATCATATCTTGGTGTTCTTAGTTCAATTCATTATATGCCCGGTTAGCTTTATTCAAATTGCTGGTAAGCCACATATCCAACTTGTGCAAGCAAAGTGTCTTTATTTTATCCAATCTATCGGAATGTAATCGCTTAGGAAGCCATTAAAGTTAGCAGGTTTTGCTCTTCGTATAGGATAGTTACAGTGTCTCGTCACTTCATGTCGCATGGCTCGCAAAGAAAATCCCGCTAGGAATCGCATAAGCCAAGCTCTCAGACTCTTGCGCTATCCCTCTCCTACTCGCATTTTCGGTCCGCATTCTAAGTTGTCCTTGTCCCAAAATCTACTCCTATCTAAGCAAGATCACACGCTTTTCGGATCCACGTGAACACGAAAGAACGAGGAGATCATACTGAGGGGACGAGATCACATACACCATCGGATTCGCCACTGTTCTGCGGAATCCAGGTTTTAAATTTCAAAGTTCTAGTTAGAATCATATCAAATAGAGTAGTTAATCGCTTTATTTCAATAAATTCTATTCTCGATATCGCTGTGAAGTCATGGGGATTGATAGTTTCGAGAAACTATGATTCACTCCTCACTTCGAGGTAGGATCGAGAATCTTGCGGAGATTAGACAAGTTGTTTTATTTATTTAGAGTAATTCTACAAAATCACACAGGCAAATAACTACACTCGGTTATCTTGTCTGTTTCAAATTATTGTTTAGTTATTATTTCTAGATACGCTTAAAATAGTTTGCTTTCCTTAAAATTATTAAAAGTTTTCTTAGAAGAATAAAAGTTATACAAGCTTAGATTTATTTCACATAGTTAGAATTTGCTTCACATGCTTAGATTTGCATTTTGTTTCGTATGACAATCACGGACCTCAAGAGCCCAGTGGAATATATATTTGAGCCAATCGTGCCTCAACCAAACCTAGTCACAAAGAATAGTTGACATAGACCAAAATCTCAGGATACAAGTATTCCGAACAACCACGATTTACAATGATCACTTCTCAATTAAGAGGATTAAACATAGAAGACGACCAAGCACACACATTTTGGTCGAACCAACCAAACTATAGATTGCCCTAGGCACAACACTCACATGACTGTAGAAGGGCTCGAAAGAGAACAAACATTCGGGTGCGATCCTTTAGTTCCACAAATGACGCTGGAGACACCCTCGTAGATATAGATACCAGCTTAAGAATCCAGGTTGCGAGAACGCCTATAAGGTATTCTGAGAAGATTGCACAACTATTGGTTCTAAATATAGAAGCTGAGAAAGCATACGATTACTGGATACTAGGGATTAGAACTTGATCTCGCGTATGACCATAACAGGACCGCAACAACCGAGAGTCTATGGTCAGATCCACAGATCCCATACACCCAACGAGTCCACAAGTCAATTAGATATAGACACTAACCTACGCACCTTGGTATTCAGGTCCACTCCACTTCCACCTATCATCATCGAACAACTGTCCTTACTAGATATCGCTAACGGTTAGGGAATTCTCGACTAGGCCGTAAAATCGTCCGTAGAGTCAAATTATATTCATCATCCACCATATGACCTTATCAGAGATATACACGAAACTATCCTGTGTCATTTTCCACGTATTCCGCAACCCATAGATCGAATCACGCCGAGCTCGATATTGATTGAGCCTTCGAGTAGTCATCCTTGCTGATCGATCTATCACACCACCTTAGAAGGGCCTTCTTTGCCTTAGATTCACAAATTCCACTAGTGCGTGTCGAAGACATTAGACTACCTAACTAGTTTTTGAACTGTAACTTTTTAGAACGCGGATCAAGAAAGTCCATCTAACTTTGTCGAAGGATTTTTGCATGTCTAATTTGAGGATCATCCCCACCAGACTTGAGTGATGAGAAGATTGGATGGATTCATGAACAATGATGATACCCTTGAATAAGGTGCCCACTAATGAAACCATTTTGATTCTCTATGATGAGGTTATTCATCAGAGGCTTAAGATGGGCTGCTAACATTTTGGTTATGATTTTGTAGGAGGTGTTGCAGAGGCTAATTGGCCTGAAATTAGAAACCAATTTGGATCCAAGAGCTTTGGGGAAAGATATATGAAGGTGGTGTTCAATTCTTTCAAAAGGTCATTGCTGGACTATAATTCCATAACCTCCTTGTAAATATATTACTTGATGATTTCCCAGAAGATATGAAAAAAGGCAGTGGGAAGGCCATCGGGCTAGGGGCCTTGTCCCCTTTCATAGTGAAAACTGATTTATGGATTTCCTCCATAGAGAAGGGTTTCATTAAGTTTCCATTCATGTCCTCTGAGATTACTTTGGGAATGTGTTGGAGCATCTTGGACATAGCTTGCTCATTGGGAGGGTCCTCTTCCTAAAGGATATTAGAATAAAAGGAGACTAATTCGTTAGAAATGTCAGTGTCAAAGGTTAAGGTGTTACCTGCCGAAGTAAGCAATTCCTTGATTTTATCCCTACTTTTGTGCTTAGAGGTAGTAATGTGGAAGAACTTGGTGTTGCGATCTCCCTTCTCTAGCCAAAGTGCTCGAGATCTCTATTTCCAGTAGGTCTCTTCTTCCCTTAGGGTATTGTGGAAGTCATTGAGAATATGTCTTTCTTGATTATGGAGTTGTTCCATTCTTCCTTCAACCTCCATCAGAGTGGAAATGTCAGCAATTTCTTGAGTCAACCTTTGCTTATGGTTTTTGATGTTGCCGAACACCGTGTTCTTCTAGATCTTAAGCTATTTTTTATTTCCTTAAGTTTGTTGGAGAATTTAAACATTTCAGATCCCTAAACTTTGATATTCCACCAGCTCTTTATGAGAGGGTCAAGTTGATTATTTTCCAGCCAAGCGAGCTCGAATCTGAAGGGAGGATTTTTTATGTTCAACTTATTATTGGCACAGAGGATTAAAGGGTTGTGGTCGGAAGCTGCATGGGGTAAGGAGCTGAGAAAGAAATCAGGGTAAAGTGAGATCTAGTCCAAGGAACCTAAAGCTCTATCCAATCTGCTTTGTATGTGATTTCTGCCAACTCTGCGATTTGACCAAGTAAAGGACGTCCCATGAAGGTCCATGTCCAGAAGAGTCTCTCCCCTTATAAAGTCAGCCAAAGCTTCCATGTTGTTGGGGTTAGGTGGGGCTCCTCCTTGTTTTTCAGAGGGGTATAGAGTACAATTGAAATCTCCCATAATGAGCACCGGGAGATTTCCACAATTCTTTATGAAATTAGAGATGTCCTGCCAGAGTCTTTCACGCTGAGCTTCCAGGTTTGGGGCGTAAACATTGATTGCAATCCATGAAGCATTAGAATCCACTTCCTGGAAGAGTGTGCACAAAAAATTGGGGTGCTATAAAAGGCAATCACCTTTGAAATGTTTGGGTTCCCAGAGGGTGCATAGGCCTCCCGATTTACCCATTGTGAGCTGAGAAGCAAAAGAAGTAGTTGAGAAAATTTTCAAGAGACGGTCATTCTTTTTGAGTTTGGTTTCCTGAAGCATGATAATGTTAGGAGAGTGCTTAAATTTCATATCCTTGAGGACTCTCTATTTTTACAGAGAGTTCAGCCCTCTAATATTCCAAGAGATCACCTTCATTTCTTGGATTTAGATTTGTTCCCCACAACCATGGGGATGGTGCTTTGAGTACCTTGGGCCACATTTAGGGCTGATTCTTGCTGCAACTTGACATTACCTAGGATATGACCACACACTTTCTCAAAGCCAGTATCAGGTTTCCTACAACTCCTGCAGGTTGTGCAAGGATTCAAACGTCATACGAGGATTGAGTGGAAGGGGAGAGTAGGGAATCAGAGGGGGAAGGAAGGGCGAACCGATGAAAGGAATGTTAGTAAGGGGAAGATTTGATCCCAAATTAGGAGGGGGAAGGGAGAGGAGGATATTGGAAGGAGGGGAGCGGGAGGGTGAGAGAGAGGCTGAGGCTAAAAGATCCACCGAAAGGGGGCCGCTAGGGGATTGGGGCAAGGGGAAGCCAGGGAGACCTCCTCGGGAATAAAGGCCAAGGAAAGGGGAGGGGAGTGGTTGATAGGGGGGCAAGATGGATTCAACAAAGATCTCTCCTTCTTCCAAGAGGGAAAAGGGGTTGGAAGTGGGGATGACCGGGGTCTCTCCAGGAATGGTCTTAGGGATAAATTTTCCTTTCTTTTTGGGAGAGGAAGCCAGGGTTTTGGGTTTAGGCTGAGGCTTAGTGGGACATCCGAAGCTCTGTGGCCTATGCTTTTGTAGATTGAACATGCTTGTGGGATATATTCATATTCAATGCTTTGAGACCAGGTTCCAAAATCTGACAGGAGATCAATCGATTTTGGGAGAGTGCTACTTACATCAGTGTTAACACAAAAATGAGCATGGATGAATATAGTCTTGGCCTTAGTGGTCTGGTCTATTGTGATTAATGAACCCATAGAAAGAGCAATACCTTCAATAACATAGGGTGCCATAGCTCCAGAGGAAGGCCTGGAAGATGAACCCAAATTAGAGCCCGTGTCATTGTTTTGGTAAGTGGGTTGAATCTAGGAGACCATTTCATGATATAGAAACCTCTTCTGCTAAAGAACTACTGACCACCTAGAAGAGCTCGAGAGAAATCCTCTTCATGCTTTGAAGGAGAAGAGAGACAAGACCGTTTGGCATCGCAGCTATTTCCAATGCACCACAAGGGTTCCATTTAAGTTGGGCCCATTTTTTAATATATTTGAGAGGGGGTCTAGGATCCATTAGTTTTCCGATAAGGGACGAGATCTCTAGAGTCGATAATGCAACCTTCATGATGTGTGAAGGGATGTGAAGGGAGAGGGCCTAATCGAAAGCATGGGTGTCGATTCTCCCGGGGGATGCAGAGGAGGACCTCTCCACAATTTTCTTCTAAGCCTTGGGGAGGTCGGGAGACAAGCCTCCGGATTTAGTAGGATAGGACTCCCGATCCGGACCGGGAGGGTCTAACATCGAGCCAACACCAGGGAGATCAGAATTCAAAAAACGGAGGCGGCAAAAATGCAAAGCGGCGGTCGGTGTGAGTCTAAATCCAAATGTTTTGTATTTAATTTATTTAATTTGTATGGGTTTTTCAACCAACTCCGAAAAGGTAAATTAAATAAATTAAGATCAAATGTTTTTATTTTATTTATTTAATTTGTACGAGTTGTAACTTGATTAAATCCATATTTATTAGAATCCTCAAATTCTAACATGGTATGAGAGAAAGGTAAATTAAATAAATTAAGATCAAATTTTTGTATTTTATTTATTTAATTTGTATGGGTTTTTCAACGGGTTGAATTTTTCAATGGTAAGTTAAGGAGGAGACAAAGCTCCATCAAAATAGGATTTGAATTTTTTCCATTGGAAGTGTGAAAAATGTTGTCTCCTTTGTAAATTCTAAGGTTTATGTAGAATTTAAAATTACATGGCTTGGTAAATGTTTTTAAAAAATTCATGAGGGGCCCCGTAATAAGGGTTATATGTGTTTATTTTTTAAAAGTATATATACTATAGTTTATAATTTTTTATAGACTATATGTTGTTTTTTATTTACATTATATAAACTATATACCTCTTTTTAAAAGTGAATATATTTTTACATTATAAATTATAATAGGTTAATATAAGGTATTAAAATATAGCCTCCTAATATTATATAGAAGAAGAAATTATAGAAATACATAGCAAGTTTTGGCTGCATTAAAATTTGACTAAATGCTAAATGATCACAACAGACCAAACATAAGGTAGTATGACGGTCATTTAGACATCAAATTTAAGTTGGCCGGATCTTTGTCTACATTATTTTTTTCCAGAAATTTGAAGTTGTTTTGCATTCTTAGGGGTTTCTTCTTCACTTATATATGGTTATAATTTTTTTATATATAATTTAGGGTATAATGCAAAGCCCTTTATATTGTGGGTTATTATTTTGATCATGGGAGGTTAATTAATATGCATTGTAATGAAAAAATTAGTTATGATTAAATATTTTATGTAGATATATAAAATTTAGATCTGTTTATATTAAAAGTATTTCTTTTTTGATAAATATGTATCTAACTCTGTGGTCTATTGTATATTATAATGGGGTGTGTTTTATAGGTTCAGAAAACAATGACATCCAACTATTTATGTCTTGACAAAACCTAGATCCTGAATGGAACCAACAACAACATTTGGAAGATCAGGGTCAAATCATAAGTTATGGCGAGGAAACTTTGGACAATTGTTTCTAGATTTGAGGTTGATCCCACCGGTCGTCAAACAATTGTAGATAACATGAATACATTCTCACAACGAATGCAAGAGGCTCTTTCCATGATTTTGTGCAATGTGAATGATGAGTACCTTCTACACATTGGTAATATCGAACATCCGAAAGAGGTATGGACACAACTAGAATCCATGCATGAAGGTACGCATTTATCTAAAATTATTAAATTAGTTTTAGAATTACTTACAACTCCTATGAAAGGAGATGAAAAAGTAGTTAATTTCTTAGCTAAAATTAAAAATATTAAAGCACAATTAGATGGATGCAATTGTGATTTAATTGGTGAAAAATTAATCTACTTTATTGTTCAGTTAAATATACATGAAAAATTTAGGAATTTTATTTCGTCTTGAACTCTAAATATCAAAATGTAAATGATCTACTTGATTTAAATACCTTGAGTTCACTTCTAATACATGAAGAGCAAGTGATGATGAAATTTGACTCTAAGAAGAATGCCTCTCAGGCACTTCTTGCTCAAAATTTAGATTTAAAACCTCACAAGCCCTTTTCGGATCAAAAATTTAGATCTAAATCTTCTTTAGTTGATAAAATTTTTTTTTTTTCCGATCAATTGTGTGTTAGCTTTAGTGCTAAATGTCATAAATGTGGTAAATTTGGACATAAAAAGGAAGATTGCAAAACTAAGAAAACTATCCATAAAAATAAAAACAAATTGTTTTGTTCTAAATACAATTTAAGTAAAATGTATAGCTCTAATGATATTCCTAAAACTATTGCATTATATGCTGCATTGTATTCTTCCTCTAATTCTGAATGGATTTTAGATTCAGGTGAATTAAATCATATGACTGGTGTTTCAAATTCTTTATTTGATGTTGTGAAAATCAATGAACGTGTGTATCTTGGTGATAACTCATCTTTAGAAGCAATAGAGAAAGGAAAAGTAAAATTTGCTAATGGTGTGTTGAATAATGTTTTATTTGTTCCTAAGCTCAAAAAGAACCTTTTATCATGTTCTCAATTAACTCATGATGGTTTGGATATTCAAATTTTGAAAGATACTTGGTATATCAAGGATAGTAATGATAATATAATAGCTGAAGGAATTCAAAGAAATGGTTTGTATATTTTTGATGATTTCTATTCTGCATCCTATTTTGTTTCTCAAAGTTTGAATAATTCAAAACTATGGCATGAAATATTATGACATGTTAATTATCAAAGTTTATATGAAATGGCTAGATATAATCTTGTGAAAGGTTTTTCGGTGTTTTCTTCTTCTCATGATGTGTGTGAAGGGTGTTTATGCTAAAAAAAGTGATAAACCCTTTCACTCACATCTTGAAGAGAGTTCCTCTTCCCCACTAGAACTTATTCATAGTGATGTTAGAGAACCTCTTGAAGTAGATTCATTAAATAGTTCTTTATATCTTTGTGACTTTCATTGATTATTTCACTAGGATGATTTGGTCATATTTTCTTAAAAATAAATATGATGTACAAATTTAAGGAATTTAAAGCATCTGTTGAAAATTCTTCAAATTATAAAATTAAGAGACTTAGAAAGATAATGGGGTGAATATGTTAGCAAAGAATTTGATTTTTTTGTATTGATTATGGTATTAAAATGGAATTAACTTCTCCTCATTCTCCCCAATCTAATGGTGTTGCAGAACGTAAGAATAGGACTATTTTAGATATGGCTCGCACTATGCTTCATTCTACTAGTCTTCCCAAATTTCTATGGGTAGAAGCAATGAACACAATAGTCTACATTCTAAATAGGGTTTCCACCAAAGCTATTCATCTTTCAACTCCTTTAGACAAATGGTCATATAAAAAACCTGATATTCTCATCTAATTTTTTTGGTAGTCCTGCTTCTTTATACATTCCTAAAAAGAAAAGAAAGAAACTTGATATGACTTATTTCTCTTTTGTTTTCATTGGATATGGTATTAACACTACAGGTCCAAGGATTTATGACCCTGTAAAAAGGGAAGTAAATGAAAAATGCAATGTGGTGGTTTTGGAAAAATGCTTTTGTTCATCTAATAATGGTAAAGATGTTCCTAACTCTGTCAATATTTTTAATGATGGTTATGATTATGATAATGAGAATATAGTAAATGGTCATGATGATGTTTCTTATGTTGATACTATAGATGCTTCTAAATCTCCTAACTCCCTAGTTAAGAAACCAAAATGGGCTCAATCTGTGTTAGAAAGTTCTAATCCTATTGATCTTAGGAAAATGACCAGAAGCCATCATATGTACCATGCATTAATGACCTTGTATGAACCTGAGCCACAAAGTTTTGAAGAAGATTCTCAGGATGAGAAGTGGATCAATGCAATGCAAGTTGAATATAATGCCCTAATTCAAAATCAAACCTGGGAGTTGGTTCCACCTCTAGAGAAAAGAAGTATTATAGGGTCTAGGTGGTTATACAAAGTAAAATATAATGCAGATGGTAGTATTGACAAACATAAAGCTAGACTTGTTGCTAGAGGTTTCACTTAGAAACCTGGTATTGATTATGTTGAGACATTTTCCCCTATAGCTAAAATGAGTACTTGTTAGGACCTTATTTGCAATTGCCACTCAATTTGGGTGGGAAATCCACCAAATGGATGTGAAAAATGTCTTTTTGAATGGTGATTTAAAAGAAGAACTTTACATGTCTCAACCTAAAGGATTTGAATAAATTGGTAAAGAAAACTATGTTTGTAAATTGAAAAAAATCCTTGTATGGTTTAAAGCAAGCTCCTAGAGCTTGGTATGTGAAAATTAATTCTTTCTTTAAATAGTTAGGATTTTTAATTGTTCTTTTGACAATGATCTATTAACTAAGTAAGAAGGATCACATATTATCATTGTTTGTATATATGTTGATGATTTGCTTATGACTGGTGATAATCTACTTTAATTTGTAGTATTAAAGAAAAATTGAAACAATACTTTGAAATAACTGATTTAGGTCTCTTGCATCATTTTATTAGCATGACCGTATTTCAAGATAAACATTCTATTATTATTTCTCAAGCACGATATGAAACCAATGTATCTTGAATTTTTTAACATGATTGATTGTAAACCAATTTCTACTCCTGGAAGTTGGACCTAAAATTGATCCTAAACCTACATGTGAAAAATTTGATCCTATTTTATATAGGCGGTAAGTTGGTAGTTTGATATATCTAACTATCACCGACTAGATATTTCCCATGCGGTAGGAATTGCTTCTAGGTTTACGTAGGAAACTTATAGAGATCATTGGAATCTTGTAAAAGGATTATTAGGTATATTAAAGGTACAATCAATTATAGATTGTATTATACTAAGAATGAAAATGCTAACTTATATGGATTTTGTGATTCGATCATCTTTGGTGATGTATTGACGAAAAATCTACTTGATTATGTGTTTAAATTTGGTATAGTAAAAAGCGACCAACATTTTCCATCTCTTCAACAGAAGCTGAGTATAGAAGTGCAATGGAAGTTGTAAAAGAGGCTCTATGGCTAAAGAGGTTGTTCGATGAGATAAAGATGAAGGATACATGCAGTGTTCCTTTGTTCTGTGACAACCAAAGCACCATAGCTCTTGCACATAATCCAAGAAAAGCATCGAGAGGATGAAGCACATTGAGATATATATATACACTTCATCCGTGAGAAGGTGCTAAGTGGTGAGATAGATCTCAAGTTTGTGCTGACTAAAGAGCAGGTTGCTGATATCTTCATAAAGCCCTTGAGTGCTGCAAAGTTTTGTCACTTTTGTGAAAATCTTGGATTGTTAGAGTTTCCATTGAGGGGGAGTGTGCATGAAAATGTCACCTCCTAATGGAACTTGGTTTTTGTAAAAATACCTTCGGGCAAGTGTAAAAAGACCTTCGGGCATGTATACCTCCTTGACTTCTTTTTAGAAATAAGTGTAGAAAGATCTTAAAGGCGGTCTTAAGTAAAATCTTTAGTGATATTGAGTTTACTTGGTAAACATCTAATACAAGCATATTATTAAGGAGGTCCTTGGTTATAAAGACTCCTATATGCTTGGGTTCAATAACATTTTATGAGAACCTATGAGAATATGTAAAACTCACAAATCATACTTAACCACTGATCATGGGATGATCTTTGGGATTCCAAATTATTTTGTACCAAAAGGTAACTTGAGTATGATGGAGGTGTTATAATTCCTTCACCCGATATGCTAGCCTAAAACCTTTATGGTTTAAGGATTGTAAATCCTGTAATGTACCACGGGTAGGTAATCTATTAGCATATGTTATCTCACTTAACATTAAGGGGGAGTGTTGGAACATAATAATTAAGTGTTCGCCAACCCTTAATCATTATGTGTCCATCACTATTATATAGGTTAAATATTTAATAATATGAAATATTTTTCTATTATTAAATATTTATACCTACGTAATATACATTAGGTAAGTATTTAATAATGTGAATCATTTAAGTTTATATTTATTAAATACACTCACCTACGTATATGTGTTAACCATTTTAGGTTGAAAAGTTGGGTGGGGAGACATACCCATCACCTTATATAAAAAGTACTCTAGGTCCTCATTTGATATATTCAGAAATATATCAAAGGTGTGCAAATCAAGTGATTTGGTTTTACCCTTAGTAAATAGGGTTTTAAGGAGGAGGTGATCTTCTTGGATATAAAATAAGTTCTCTAAAGTAAAAGTTTATTTTGAAAATAGTTTTTACCCTATTTTGGTTTTCCACTATAAATACTTGTGTCAATTGTGTTATTTATTTCATGTAAGTATTTCTTTATTTACTTATGTTATGATGTAATGTTTATTTAAATATTTATTGTAACATTATATAATATGTAATTTGATTAAATCTATATTTATTAGAATCCTCAAATTCTAACAAGAGTGGCGTTACCCCAAGTAGTGCTGAAAGTGACCCCGTCAAACCAAGAGCCGACGAGGTGTGAGACAGAATCAATGAGTGGTTTGATAAATGGGTAAGTGATGAAAGTGAAGGTAGGTGAGTTGTAGGTAAGGGTATGGGCACTTTGGGTAATGGGTAAGGGTCAAATTGGGTAATGGGTAATGAAAATTGAATGCACACACACGTATAGATTGCGACATGGTACCAGGTTGAAGAGCTTGCAAACTCTACATCATCCAAGGTCGATAGGTTTATCCAAACAAGGTTGAAGTGATTCAAGTATCCGGGTACATGATATGGTCTAGAAATAAAACTTAGGTTAGGTGCAGGAATGTTTAGGTATGATTTGGTACACCAAAGGTTTGGTCGGGATAAACAACATGACAATAGGAAAGGTAAGGTCACTAGGATAAACAACACGGGTAATGACATCGCAAGCTATAACAAGTAAATAAGTTAAAGGTCACAAAAAGTGGTTCGGGTAAAGGTATATAGGTTACGCATGGGTGGGGCCAAGGTATAGGTAAAATAAAAAGTCTGTAAATGTAATTAAGGAAATGTATGGGTAATTTAGGCTTGTGGGTAGGGTACAATGGGTGTTGGTAATGTCAAAAGGTATTCGAAAGTAATCAATTTTGTTCAAAATGGGAAAAAGGTAGGTGAAATGGTACCAAAAGGTGACCAATGTTGGTTATAAGGTTATCAATGTCAGTTTGGTATGACCGATGCCAGTCATGTCAAGTTAGGGTTATAAGGTAGAAATTCTATATTTTACGGAATCATTGTTGTCTTTTGACTTTGAGAAAATGACATAGTTGATTGACTTGTGCATTTTTCTTAGAGAAAATACAAGGCATTGTACTTGGATGAGGTGGAGGTTACTAAGTGGTGAGAGGAGCCAGGTAGATGGGTCCACGAGAGCAGTTGGAGACATGTGATTGGTGGAGAGATTTGAGGTAGATTTTGGCATGGTAGAGGCGAGAGAGGGTTTGGGTGGACCACCGATATAGAGGCCAGACATGCCACCACGTAGGCGACATCGTGATGAGGTAGGGGGCATTCCTAATTTTTTATTTGCTAAACTTTTGGTGAAAAATGAAGAAATTGGGGTGGGGGGTTTTCATTTTGAAATGTGGGTGAAAGGTGGGTAAAATCAATATGGGGAAGGGAAAATGTAGGATAAATGGGATAATAAATTAATATCAGGTAAATTAGGGTGGATTGGGGTAGGTGGAAGGGTAGGTTTTGGTAAATTTTAGGTGAAATGGGTTATAAGGGGACAGGTTTTAGTTTTGGGTTGCTGCGATAGAGATCGACATCGGTTTAGGTTTTGGCTGACCAAGTCTTAAAAGACCAACATTAGTTAAAGATAATTGATGATGGTCATAGAAAACTAGTGATGATCAAGGTGACCTGCACTGGTTATGGTTTAAAGAAAAACAAGAGTAAGAAGGGTTATTTGGAAATAAGAATAGGTGGGAAGGGGTAAATGAAGAGTGTTGTTAGAGGGATGAGGGTAAAATGTGAGTTTGACGAGATATGATTAGTAAGTAATTTCAAGTAATGTTAAGATGATGGGTCATGATTGTAAAGGGTAGTAGGCTTGTAGGTTAATTAGGTACATGGGGTAGGCATGATTGATGTGTTTGGGTATAGTTTTGGGGTTAATAGGTAATTAGAGGTAATCACATCTTAATAATGTTGTGGTTTTTGGATACGGGCTAGGGACCAACTGTAGATGCGAGACAAAGAACCACCTCTATTGGTAGCGATGTGTCTAGTGTGACTATGGAGGAGTTAGCATATGATGGATGTTATACTAATTGGGATCTAACACTATAGGTGTATAGCTCAAGATCCTAACTTGATGGCACGCACTCATCGTGGCAGATGGGATTCAACGACCAACACGTTTCATTTAATGACAAGTGAGATGAAATTCACCCTAGAGGACATGTCAATGATCTTATAGCTACTGATTATTGGGGAGATAGTGTATTCTATTTCTTTAGAGGCATTAGTGGAGCTGATAGTGGCTATATTTGGGGAGGTGATGGGTGAGTTGAGGTACCATAGCATGAGCCTTAGCTATGGAGACATGTATACGGCCCATCCTCAGGAGACGAGGTTGGTTGTTTTGATGATGAAGGCGGTATGTTGTTTCACCTTACCAAATGTTGAGGGTGGGAGATTCCCACGAGCACCGATGGGATTTATCTAGGATATGATGAAGGAGAAGATCTTCTTTACTTAGGCACTGACATTCCTAGTGCAACTATATATGGAGTTGTGGGCTAATGGAAGATTGTAATTTAGTTTGTGTTGCACCTTTTTACTACAATATTAGGCATATGATCACATCATATGTGTACATCTAGTGGTTTGCCTTGACATGATTGGTTTGGGGTGGCCAAGTTCATGTTGGATATAGATGTTGGGTACCAATTTATAGGAAGGATAGGGTGGCTAGGGCCACACGTGATGTTTTATACTATAGGAGGTTGTTGGAAGGACTATTAGGGGTAGATATTTTATGGAGGCCCTACATTGGCTATCCATCCTATAGAGGCATGGTAAAGGATATAGAGGAGTTGCAGTTGGAGAGGTGGATATAGGGCGGTGTGTCGGCGAGCACGAGTTGATACCCATGGATAGGGTTAGATGACACTTTGGTTTACCATATGATGTACCCCCACCTTTTCCATAGTACATGAGAGATGACGTGGAGAGACCTATGTCTCCACCACACCCGAGTGTGCCGAAAAGGCAAGAGGAGTAGCAGTGGATAGGAAAATTGATGATACTTTGGAGTCACCAATGGTTATAGGAGATGGTGGGTGGCACATATACAAGCGACACCACCAAGACTAGGGAAGAAAGACTTAGCCACCATCACAATGTAGAGAGATACCCTAGAGGTCGGGTGGTCACCACTGCAGAGCACATATTACAATTTTACAGGGGACAACTAACTGCAGATCAAAGGCATAAGTTTCCCTTTTATAGGAGCAAGTGGTGGCCCTACAGGCCCAGGTGCCCACGCAGGGGTGGTGAGGGAGATGAAGGAAAAGTTACCGCCTTACAGTGCATGTAGCATGGTTACAAGGCCAACTTGCCTCTACACAAGCTCAAGTTATGGCCCTAAAGGTCCAGAGTTGTAGCAAAGGTGCCTCCATAGGCTCAGGGATAGGGTCCCATAATACATGCATCAACGAGAGACAGGGTCCCATGATACATGGAGGAGGGAATGGATCATGATACAAGGATAGGGGCCGGTGTTAGTAGGGTAGAGCTTGCGAGTTGTTTGTGAGACCTATGATACCACCGTAGACGGTGATAATGGTGAGATTTAGGATTCCTAAATGAGGCCTGGTACTATTAGGATCACTTTATAAATGTTGAGATAGATGACCCCTCCTATGAGTACGAGGGTATAACATGTAGCGAGTGAGAGGAATAGATATCACACTCATAGTTTAGAGAGCACATGGGGATGATGAGCCTAGAGATAGGGTCACGGTGAGGCTACGAGTTTATGGAGGTTATTCCCAGTGACAATCATGTGGAGATTAGACCAAGACCCCTAGAGGTTGGAGAGATGTTGGCAGGGCGTAAAATTGGAGGAGAGGAGGAGGAGACGGATGAGATAAAAATGGATATCAGGTGAGGTGATGATTAGTCACTAGATAGGATCTGTGTATTGATTTTTGATATATACTTGAGTCTACGTGCTTTGATGATAGTGAGGATGTATATGAGATTTTGAGATTTTGAGTTTTATACCGACTGCATGCCGAAGATAGTGAGGATGTATCTGAGTGATTGAGATACTTGTATTTATTTGTAGTTGTGTACATATGTATGGATACACAAACTTTCCTAGTTATATATATTGATGATGAGAGTTATTAGATAGATAATGTACCTATGTTATAATTTTCATTTTTATTTGTATGTGATGGAAAATAAGTGAATTAGTTATGATTGAGTTGAGGTCGAGTAGGCATGGTTGAGGTAGGTCGATTAGGCATGGTTGAGTTTAGGTTAGTTAGGCATGGTTGAGTTTTAGGTCATCTAGGCATGATGAAGTCTAGTATAGGCATGGTGGAGTCAAGGTCATGTAGGCATGATCGAGTTAGGTCAGTTTGGTATGGTGGAGTCATGTATAGACATGCCTTGGTTATGTTTATGGGTTTGATTTAATTTCCAAGTTATTAGTAACATGAAAAAAAAAGATAATGTATAGTTATGTTATGGTGTAAACTTCCAAGTATGTAATATTATGGAAATGTGAAATGATTAGTGTGTGATATGATGATGTAATAAATAAGTAGGTAGGCATGTTTATATACTTGTATGTTTGTTTAATTTCCAAGTATTATATAAGGTGGAAACTAACTAAGGTAGAATGTGAATAGAGAAATGAGGGGTGGAAATTGGTTAGGGTAGACATTGGTGAGCTAACCTCCAAGGGCCCCATGCCCTCCGAGTTCTACCTACATAGCCACCTGTGAAAAGGGGCCTCAAGCCAATGTATTTATCCCTTAAGTTAGGGAAGAATATGATGAGGTAGAGGGATGGTTGGGTAGGTTTTGGCATGATTGAGTCTAGGTAAGTTAGGCATGGTTGAATTTAGGTCACTTAGGCATGATTGAGTCTAGGTCATGAAGGCAAGGGTGAATTGAGGTCATTTAGGTGTGGTTAATTTGAGGTGTTGAAGGATTGGTCCTATATAGGAGAATCAACAAGTTAATGAAGAAGGTGAAGGGTAAGAGGTAACTAAAAAGAGACACCTAATTCAAAAGACCATAAGAAGTTTATCATACATAAGATGGGCTTATGAATGTAAGACCCTAAAGGTGTTGCATGATGGACTATTCTAAGGTTGAGGAAAGTAACGTGATCATGAAATGTCACATTTGCGACACATCCCTTGAGTGGGTAGGAAATTAAGGAAATTAAGGTGAAAAGGGGATGAGTTAAAATTGGTTGGTTTTAGCGTAACATAATTTGAGACAACATGCCTATTTGGTAAGAGACCCAAGAGTGATCTAGAGGATCCTCACCGAGAAACACCAATCTAAGATCTTATCATAATAAGTTGCAATCAGTTGTAAAGCATGGAGAAAAATTAGATGATTCCATCAATATCTTGTTTGCAGGAAACAAAGCTCATTTGCAAAAGTTATGGCCCATTGAAATTTTTGGGTAACTAGCAAAATATGGGACTACGTGCAAGTTGGATGGATGCACGCTCACCAAGTGGATCAATGGGATTGTGACATATGGACAATGTAGGTGACAGAGCAAAATATAGGTTTGACACAATCAATTATGGAGGGGTGTCTTGGCCTCCTTCACTTCACATTGCATATCATGAGGGCTCTTGCATATATGTATCAATAATGTGTTATACACCATACATGTGGGACTAATCAATTAGTGCAATTAAATATTGCAACTAATTATTTCACATATTTTCCAAACTGCCATATATTAAAATACCCATGCATAAATACTTGCCAACTCACACCCCTTATCTCTCCAACATCCATGCATTCACCCACTTTGAGCGCCCCATCCTTGGGGATAAGATGGCTCTTAAGCCAATGAATACATACACCACCCACCTATATATATGCCTTCTTGTTTTCATGCCTAACAAATGTGGGATCTTATCCCAATAGAAAATGCACCCCACAAGGAGTGGGATTTGAACATAGGCCACTTGGGTAAAAGGATAGGCACCCAACCATTACACCCAAAGCTATGAAGTAGTATAAAAGGGCTTTGTTGTATATGAAGGGATATTGGAAGGTGACTGTGATATTGTTTTTCTCATAACTTGAGCTAGAGAAGGAATTTTGAGGTGATGTAAAAAGTGACTCTTGTTATTTTTGGCAGAGGAACGTGATGAGAAGATAATATTCTTGTAGAAATCTTTGTAAATATTTATTTTCAATATTTTAATAGATCGATCCCATTCAACCGGACCCAGAGACATAGGCCACAAGCGTCGAACTCCGTTATCAATTTTTGTATCAATTTGCTGGTGATTCATCTATGTATTTTCTAATTTACATAGTACTTTCAGATTTATTTCCTTTATTAAAAATACAAAAGGTTATAATAGTCAATTTTTATATCAAAAATCAATACAAAACAAAGTTAAGTGTCAAACAATTGCTTTAGTTAAAATTGATTTTTAGATCATTGTATCGAGCTAGTTTTGAGTGATTTTGGTTCAGATTAACGGTTTTTGGATTACAAGTTTTGTGTTGGATGTTAACAAGGTATCGATCTAAGAAGGGTGAAGGAGAGTTAGTTGAAGGAGATCCCAAAATTGGTACTAGACGGTCTCGAATTCCTACAATGGTAGATCGAGAGGAAGAAAAATTTCATCAATCATTCCTATAGATGAAGGAAATGGTGGAAGAAATGTACCAAGATAGAAAAAGGGAAAAGGGAACTAGAGAAGGTAAGAAAGAAGAAAGATCTAGTTCTAATAATCCTAAAAGAGACCCTTTGAAATCTGATTTTCCTTCATTAAAGTTAGATATCAAGTTTGAATTGCCAATGTATACTGGAGAGCTAAATGCAGAGAAGTTGGATAACTGGGTCAAGTAGATAGAAGTATATTGCAGGGTTCAGATAATTGTTGATGATGAAGCAAATATTCATTTGGAAACTCTTTGGATGGGTGGCACAACACTAATTTGGTGGGAGAGTAAGCTTCAGGAAGTGGAAGAAACCAAAGGTATAACAATCACTTCTTGGTCTAAATTTGTTTCAAATATTAGGCAACAAATTTATCCTCTTGTTTATAAGCAACAAGCTATGATGGATTGGAAAACATTAAGATACACTAAGGGATAAAGTGTTCAACAATACACACATGAATTTAGGAAAATGGCTATAATTTTGGGAATTTCCCTAAACACGAAGAAGAAACACTTTGCTTAAATATATTAGTGGATTGCATAGTTATCTAAGGCATATGATACTTGTTTTAGATCCTACTAATATTGACGCAGATATGTGTTTAAGAAACCCATTTGGAAGCACAAGGTAAAATGAGAAAGGAGTCCTCTTCCTCTTCTTTTAAACAAAAGAACAAGTAACACAAGTAAAATTTTTGAAAGAATGAGGAAAAGGAAAGGGTAAGCATAAAACAAACTCTATTGTTAATAAGGAGATGAAAAAACATTTTGTAATAATTTTAAAAAGAACCATGATGAGTCTAAATGTTGGAAATTACATCTTGAAATTAATCCTAAATGGATGGTGAAGAAAGGAAAGGAAAAGAAAACAAACACTGCAGTTCATGATCTTGGGTCAGATTCAGGTGATGAAACCAAGATCACAACTATGAGTTTTCAAGGTAAATCAACTCTTTCAATTTCCAACAATAGTACTTCAAATGTTGCATCTTCTTCTAGTAAACAAACTATACATGATGATAAGAAAATGAATGAGCTTTTCCACATTAGAGTAATTTCAAAGCATACGAAAATTGATACTCTTTTTGATAGTGGATCTCAAGCTAATCTAATTTCTGAGGAGGTTGTTAAGAAATTAGGACTCAAAACTAATCCACATCCTAAGCCTTATCCTTTGGGATGGGTTTGTGATGATGTGAAACTACAGGTAACTAAAACTTGTACTTTCAGATTTTCCATTACAGACAAGTTTATAGATGAGGTTGAATTGGATGTAGTTCCTTTGGATATTTGTGGGGTGGTTTTGGGAAGTCTTGATTCATATGATCGTAAAGCAATCTTCTATAGGGAAGAAAATAAATATTTTCTTGTAAAGGATGAATTGAGTTTATTATTAGAGATCACCATGAAAAGAACAATCTTCCTTGGTAACTACGAGTCGAATGAAAAGGCTTTTAAACTCAAGAAAATTTTTGTGCTCATGGTGGTCAAAGCCAAAGAGAAAGTACATGAGATGGCTTTTGAGCATTGTGATATGAAACATAAGGATGAATTGGTAAAAATTGTTTCTGGTTTTGATGATGTTTTTCAGGATCCACAAGGTCTACCTCCCAAAAGAGGGGTTCAACATGAGATACAATTGCTTCAGGATGCACCTCTTCCCAATATCAGAATGTATAAGTTTTCAGTAGTAGAGAATGAGGAAATCAAGAGACAAGTAATGGAACTTTTGGCTCAAGGTATAATCCATCCATGTACATCCCCATGTGGTTCACCAATTATTTTGGTTCCTAAGAAGGATGGAACTTGGAGAATGTGTGTTGATTTCCGTGCTTTAAACAAGATTACAGTAAAGAATCATTACCCTCTTCCTAGAATAGATGATTTATTGGATCAATTAAAGAATGCAATTTATTTCACTAAGTTAGATTTAAGAAGTGGTTATCACCAAGTAAGAATTACAGAAGGTGATGTTTGAAAACTATTTTAAAATGAAACAGGGATTGTTTGAATGGTTAGTGATGCATTTTGGTTTGTGCAATGCACCGAAAACATTCATGAGAGTTATTAATGATATTTTTAGACAATTCATTGATAATTTCATTATTTTCTACTTAGATGATATTCTTGTTTTTAGTAAATCATGGGATGAACATGTTAAACACATTCAAAAGTCTTAGATGCACTAAAAAAGAGAATTTGTATTTGAAGATGTCAAAATGTGAATTCATAAAACATCTTTAATTTACTTGGGTTATGTTGTAGGAAATGGAGAATTGAGAATTGATCCTACAAAAATAGAGGTTATTGTAAAATGGCCTAGACCCACTAATGTGACGGAAGTTAGGAGTTTTCTAGGTGTAGTTCAGTACTAGAGGAAATTCATTTCTAACTTCTCATATATTGCATCTCCTTTGCATGCTTTGACAAGTATTAAACAAGTCTTTCAGTGGGGAGGAAAACAATAGAAATCCTTTGATACACTGAAAGAGAAGATAAGTATCACTCTGATCTTGGCACTTCCATATTTACAACATTCATTTGAGATTGAGACAAATGCTAGTGACTATGCAATGGGGGCATTTTTGATGTAGAACAAATGACCAGTGTGTTACCATTCAGAAACCTTTACAAGTGCGGTAAGAAACTATCCAACTTATGATAAAGAGTTGTATGCTTTGGTTCAAAGTGTTAAAAAGTGGAAGCATTATTTAATGGGAAAATAAAAAATTATAGATACTGACCATCAACCACTTCAATACTTAAAAACACAAACCAAATTGCAGCAGTCTAGACATTTCAGGTGGATGGGATTTTTGCAACAATTTTATCTTATAATCAGTATAAAAAGGTATTGAAAATAAGGTTGTTGACATGTTATCTAGACCACCGGTGGTAGTAGCATTTATTATTTTGCAACATAGTTATGTGGCTCATGTTAGTTACTGAAGGAACAATATGTTAATGATGTTGATTTTAGAAAAGTGTATGAGGATCTATTAAGTGGGAAACAAGTAGGAGAAAAATATTATCATTTACATGAAGGATTCTTATATCATTACGTAAAATTTGTATTCTAGAAAATGAATATGTGCATATGATTAGAGAAGCACATACTTCTCTTATTTTAGGGAATTTTGGTGTTAGTAAGACAGTTTCACATTTATAGAAATATTGTTATTGGCCTAAAATGAATGAACATGTAAATAGGTATATTAAGGTATGTGTTCTTTGTGCCACAAACAAGCCAAGTAACAAGAAATTAGGAATTTACACTCCTCTTCTTCTTCCGAAAATTCCTTGGGAAATTTTTTCCATGTATTTTGTAGAAGGATTGCCCATGACACAAAAGAAACATGATTACTTAGATGTGGTAGTGGGCCAGATTTAGTAAAATGTGTGTGTTGGTTCCATGTACTAAACAGATAACTAGTGAGGGAACTACACATTTGTTTTTTCAGTTTGTTTGGGTTGATTTTGGATTACTTACTTCAATTATATCTGATTAGGATTCTAGATTTCTTAGGTAATTTTGGTCAACATTGTGGGGGTTAATGGACATAAAATTGAAAAAGAGAACTTCTTTTCATCCACAGATCGATGGTCAAATAGAGTTTGTAAACCGCACAGTAGTGCATTTTCTTAGGGGCTATTGTGGCAAACATCCTAAGTTATGGGATAAACATCTATATTATGTGCAACATGATTATAATTGTGCCTTACATTCTTCTACTTTAAAGTCTCCATTTGATACTTGTTATGGATATCTACCTAATTCTCCTTTAGATGTATATTATGGACATGAAATTGTTGTTAATGGTTTGAGTTATTATGAGGCTAAAATATTTGTGTAGAGAATACAAAAGTTCATTAGTATGTCTATGAAAAATTGGAGAAAATTTAGGCTAAGTACAAAGTGAGGCATGCTAAACATAGAACCGATCACAAGTTCAAAGTTGGTGATTCAATATGGCTTCACATTAGCAAGGAACGGTTGATAGGAGAAGGTAAACAATTGAAACCTATACGGTATGGTCTGTTCCAAATTTTGGAAAAAAATTGTAATAATGCTTTCCGATTGGATTTACCTCTTTATATGAAAATATACTCAGTTTTAAATGTTGAGAATTAATATTGTATGAACATCCTATGATCGTTGATCATAATGGTGCTAACATAATGCCTTCCATTGATGAATTTTCTCCGATTATCTTGATGAGTTGCAGTAAGACATCATTTTGAACAAGAAGGTCGAACTTTGTGAAGGGGTAGTATTGAGTATCTTTGTGTTGGTTTCAAAGGCATGCATCCAAACAAGGCTAAATGGATGGAAACCGGAAAGGTGAGGGAGAAATACCCTCACCTATTCACCAATTAAGTTAACTTTTGGGGTCTAAAAGTTTCTTAGTGGGGAGGAATGATCCAGAGGATCCTCACTAAGAAACACTGATCTAATATATTCTCATAATAAGTTGCAGTCAGTTCTAAGGCATGGAGAAAAATTAAATGATTCTGTCGATATCTTGTTTGTAGGAAACAAAGCTCGTTTGCAAAAGTTATGGCTCGCTGAAATTTTCGAGCAACTAGAAAAATATGGGACTGTGTGCAAGTTGGATGGATGCACACTCACCAAGTGGATCAATGGGATTATGACACATGGACAATGTAGGTGATGAAGAAAATCTAGGTTTGACACAGTCAATTATGGAGGGGTGTCTTGGTCTCCTTCACTTCACATTGCATATCATGAGGGCTCCTACATATATGTATCAATAATGTGTTATACACCATACACGTGGGACTAATCAATTAGTGCAATAAACACATATTTTCAGGAAATTGGAAAAATGCGGGACTACGTGCAAGTTGGATGGATGCACGCTTGCCAAGTGGATCAATGGGATTGTGCCACATGGACAATGTAGGTGACAAAGCAAAATCTATGTTTGACATCAATTATGAAGGGGTGTCTTGGCCTCCTTCACTTCACATTGCATATCATGGCTCTTTCATATATGTATCAATAATTTTCTATACACCATACATGTGGGACTAATCAATTAGTGTAATAAATGCATATTTTCTAAACTCGCCATAAGACTAATCAATTAGTGCAATAAACACATATTTTCCAAACTACCATATATTAAAATACCCATGCATAAATACTTGCCAACTCACACCCCTTATCTCTCCAACATCCACGCATTCACCCACTTTGAGCACCCCATCCTTGGGGATAAGATGGCTCTTAAGCCAATGAATACATACACCACCCACCTATATATATGCCTTCTGTTTTCACGCCCAACAAATGTGGGATCTTATCCCAATAGAAAATGTGCCCCACAAGGAGTGGGATTTGAACCTGGGCTACTTGGGTAAAAGGATATGCACCCAACCATTACACCTGAAGCTATGAAGTAGTATAAAAGGGGCTTTGTTGTATATGAAGGGACATTAAAAGGTGATTGTGATATTGTTTTGTTCATAACTTGAGCTAGAGAAGGAATTTTGAGGTGATGTAAAAAGTGAATCTTGTTATTTTTGGTAGAGGAACGTGATGAGAATATCAGATTCTTGTAGAAATATTTGTAAATATTTATTTTCAATATTTTAATAGATCGGTCCCATTCAACCAGACCCAGAGATGTAGGCCACAAGCGCGAACTCCGTTATCAATTCTTGTGTCAATTTACTTGGTGATTCATCTCTGTATTTTCTAATTTTACACAATACTTTTAGATTTATTTCTGTTATTAAAAATACAAAACGTTATAATAGTCAATTTTTATATCAAAAATCAATACAAAGAAAATTGAAGTGTCTCGCATAATTCTAGTTAAAATTGATTTTTAGATCAAAGATCAACATAGGCAAGTCCATGATGAAAAATTTAATATTTTTCTTTTTGCTTTTGATTTTATTTTTGTTTTGATAGACCGATCGATGTGGGAAGTCTATATAGGATGAGTAGATTATCTCCTTGAGATCTTCATGAAGGTGATCGATGCGGGGAGAAGCTTGAGAATATATATATATATATATATATATATATATATATATATATATATATATATATATATATATATATATATATATATAATTTTCTTAAGTACAATATGGTTAGCTTTGTATAGCCATCCTTCAAGGGAGCAATCTATTTATAGTAGCAAGATATAGAGAAATATGTCCCTTTTGAGGGATTCATATTTTTACTAGAAGACCGAATCAAGGAGTTGAATCCCATTTTTATTTTGAAAGTGTTTTTGGTTTTAGACTTTTAAGTCATGGACAAGACTATAGAGAAAGATAGGTTCTTTTTGAAGACAAAACTATATCACGAGATAGGTCAACTATGAACGCAGTGGGTTTAAGATTGATCAACGACATGAGATTCCATCTTGAAAAAGATGAAAAGTATCCATGAGAATCATGCCATGAGTAGAGCCGTGGTACTCATATTGAAGACAAGGCTGAAAAAGTGATGGGTAATCACATGATTCTTGTTTTGTCGTTGATCATTAAAATAGGTAACTAAAAGGTGAATGGTACTCAAGGGACAAGCATTTAATTAACAGAAGGTGACATAGGACTAAAGTTAGTAGTAGAATGGTTGAAGATGCAAGGCATTGAGGGGATGAGGTTCAAGTTTACCTTTGAGTGAAGAAAATGATAAGCACCTAATCCATAAGTATGTGTAACAATATGCGGTCCAAGCCTATTAAGAGAAAATTTACCCCTTTTACTTTTATCCTCTTTTGTTACATGTTGATTCTCTTTCAAGATGAGGTCACCGACATGGAAGGTTCCTTCATGGATGCATTTATTGTAGGAAATTTTGATACATTTTTGGTATATTTGGAGATGATCAAGAGCATTGAGATGGTGTTCATCTAATAACTCGAGTTGTGCCAAATGGTCTTAGCAAAATTCATCATCATTGAACATCTCTTTAAGTGAAATACGAAGAGACAAAATATAGAATTCAAGAGGTAGAAGAACCTTTTTCCCATAGAGCGAGAGAGAAAGGTGTGGCATCAATGGATGTATGAATACTAGTGTGATAAGCCAATAAGGAAAAAGTAATGTGCATATGTTAATCCTTTCCAGTATCGTCCAAAACTTTCATAAGAATTTTGTTCAGTTTTGTTGGTTGATTCAGCTTGGCAATTTGTTTGAGGGTAGTAGGGTGTGAAAAAAACTAACTTGAATGCCAATTGCATCACAAAGCTTCCATAGGGTTTTGTTTTTGAACTATTTTCTGTTATCAATGAAGAGACAATGAGGAACACCAAAGTGACAAATGATGTGATGGTTGATGAATTCACATATTTTCTTGGCTTTTGTTCAAATAAGAGGTATGAATTCTACCCATTTAGTTTAGTATTCAATATGCGGTAAAAATCCATTGATGGAATTGTAAAGAATGAGGATTGATCTCTCCAACAAGATCCAAACCCCATTGAGAGAAAGGAAAAAGGTCTCCTGTGATTTATAAGGCATGACTAGGCATGTGATGAAGATTAGCATGTTTCTGGAAGTTCACATAATGTTTGACATAATCACAACACTCATAGTTTAAGGTGGACCAATAATAGCCTAGGAGGAGAATGTGTTTAGCAAAAGCTAAACCATTGAAGTGACCTCCACAAATCATTTCATGAACTTCCTTGATGGTGTAGGGAATTTCAAAACTTGTAAGGCATCGTAGGAGGATACCATCAAAGCCACGTTTATAAAGAAGACCACCCATGATGAAGTAGCGAGAGACACTTTTGAGGAAGGCATGTTGGCCACTACAAGTAAGGTCTGGAGGTATAATTGAAAGGGAAAGGTAGTCAACAAACTACTTATACCAAAGGTAATGTGGGTCAAGTTGAACGGTTCCGACGAGGTTGACGTCTCAAAATAGATAGGAAGGTGATTTAAACCTTTGTATTATGACACATATTTTCGAGTCGGAGGGTAAAGTGGGTATCCGAGAAGCAAGGAATGCCATGGTATCTATAAATATTTTAGTGGAATGTGGAGTGGTTTGAAGTTCATAATGGTCAAATTTAGTCGAAAGTATGTCAACATGATGTTTGTACTTTTGAATTATTTCGTTACGACATTGTTATATACTATTGACTTGATTTACCACTAGTTGAAAGTCACCAAAGATACTAATTGATTTAATATCTAAGGTGATGGTATTTTGAAGGCCTAATACGTGTGCTTCATATTCGGCCTTCCCTAAATCAAGATATTATTAGTACATTCAAAATCTAGTTTGAAAGATAACGACATAGGCTCACCATCGAGAGGAATGAGGTTAGCTCCAGCACCACCCCCATGTTGACATTTGGAACCATCAAATAATAAGGTCATCGGAAAATGGTATTGTATAATGAGAGGGTAGCAATGGATTCATCTAGGAAATAAAATTTAGAGGGTTGATCTCCGGAGAGAGGTGCGTCTGCAAGGCTGGTCAATGATAGTTTGGCCTTTGATAAATTTTTGGTGAGTGAATTTGAGGTCGAGGTCTGCGAAGCATGATTCAACATGAAACACGTTGATGTTGGTATGGTTTGGTGTACATATAATGTAAGGGGTTTGTATTGGTGACGACAAAGGTTTTTGGTTAAGTAGGTAATGGCTAAGTTTAGTGGCAAAAATACTAAGGCTAAGCAAAGTTTTTAGCATGGGTGTATTAGGTTTCATAGTCCAAAATCATATGAGAAAATGGATGGCACACATTTAATTAACATGTGCACTAGGGCATTGTTTGAGGAGATGATGAAACATGTGACAATGATTAGAAAGTTGGGAAATAAAATGATGAAAAGATTGTAACTTTTCTTGCAAACTATGTAGTTGGCGAAGGTTAGTAGGTGGAGCCATTTTGAGAATATTCTTGATTTTAGTGGGATTGACTTAGATGCCATGCAAAGAAACAATAAAACCAAGGATATTTCTTGAGAGAACAACAAAGACACACTTCTTAGGTTGAAGGAGAACACAATACTTGATGAGACAATCAAATATGACCTTAAGGATTTGTAAGGTGTTCTTCTCGATTATTGGATTTAGAAAGAAGGTTGTCTATGTAATCTTACAATATGCGATGCATGATGTCATGAAAAATATAAGTCATAACCCGCTGATATGTAGCACTAGCATTTTTAAGGCCAAAAGGTATGAAATGATAGCAAAAGGTCCCCTCGAGGAGTGATGAAAGCAATTTTGTGTTGATCTTAGGGTGAGTAATATTTGGTTATAACCTGAAGAAATTTTCCATGAGTGATAACATCTCATGGCCAATGGTGAGATCAACTAGTTTGTCTATAATAGGCGGAAATTCATCTTTAGGGAAGGCTAAGTTAAGGTCACAAAAATCCATGCATATGCGGAGTCCTCTTGTTGCTTTTTTGATAGAAACAATGTTAGAAATACATTGGGGATAATCAATGGGTAGGATGAAGGAAGGCACTTGAAGTTCTTCTTTGACAAGAAGAGCAATGCGAGCATGCATTTTTTCACGACTTTTTTTTTACTGTGTTTGGATTTAAGAATAGTTATAATATTATGGACCACAATATTTGGGTCAATATTGGGAATATCAACATAGGACCAAGAAAAATCATTGCTATGATCTCGGAGGAATGATATAAAAACTTCTTGTTCAAAGTAGTATCTAAAGATTGGCCTATCTTTAGAATGTACGAGTCATCCTAAGTGTTATTATTGATTTCAATGGTCGATTCATTTAACATGATTTGTGTCTCGAAGGCAATGACTAATGAATATAAGAATCCTCCACACCAAGATAAGAGAGAATAGACTCATCATCCCGACATTGAATGACCTTAATATAAGGTGTATTGTCATCGATCATGTCAGGATACAAAAAGGGAAGGGAAGAGGGAGCCTCACCATCACCTTGATAAGTCGGAGGACCCAAGGAAATGGTGTTCATGAAAAAAGTCGGGAGGAATGGATTTTGGATCCATAAACTCCGTGGGTGAAGGTGGTGAAGTTGGTAAATGGAGTGAAGAAGGTTTGTTGTCCTCAATGAGTTTGACATGGGATTTCTTGGAAGATGGTTTGGAAAAACCAATATCACTATGGTCACTTTGTGTTTACATGTGGTACACGAGATAACATTATAGCTGAGAGACCTATTCATAGAAGCCAAATTCAAATCATGCACAACGATGTCATGGGAAAGTGTGGGTGAAGCAGTGGTTGGTGAGGATTAAAGGTTAAAAGAAATTAGTCATGTTTAGGAATGTGGATTGGTTAAGTAGGTAGAAGTATCAAGTCACCCATATGTTAAGTTTTTATGAAGATGGGGAGGACCATAAGGAAAACTTCACCTACATGGGGATCATAGCGAGGATGTTGGTGAAGGTTACCATACTCCTGAGGAGTAAGGAATGTGTCAATGTTGTGCAGGTGGTACTCCCCGAGTGAGACATTGGAAAACACATTCTAAGGGATCGATAGTCGGTATATGGGTAGTGGGAATAGATGACTCACTAGGTGACCTGGGTAGAAGAAGTGTTTTTGGTTGAGAAGTAGATGGGTTAGTGGATCAGGTCCATTCATAGGCTATGATGGTAGTGGGAATAAAAAGGTAGGTGCCGAAAAGGCAATAACAACATCATTGGATGGGGGCTGTAATTTTTCTGAATATGGTGAAGGAGAAGTGACAAGATGGTAGATGCCTTAATTGTTATACGGACATCATTAGGTTGGTACAACATGTTACAGGTTTTGAATGGTGAAGTGTCAGTGGGGATGGTATAGTTATGTCCTTTATGTTCAAATTTTACACAAAAATGTAAATCTAAAGGAACACAACCCATGACGCAGATCCAAGGTCGACCAAGTAACATGTTGTATTGGAATTCCCCCTCTAAGACATAAAATAGTTTTGGAATAGTACAAGGTCCCACACAAATGTGGAGGATGATAGTGCTAAGAGTGGAAGTGATGGCATCATTGAATGAACACAACATAACTAGGTTATTATGCATGCAATTGGAAGGGATGCACATTTTATTGTACACGTGGGAGGAGATGATGTTGATGCTTGGCACCACCATTAATCATAATGCATTGAACATGAATATTATCAATATAAACAAAGATGAAAATGGTGGGATCATGATCATCTGATTGGAGAGGTATAATCTCGTCATTAGAGAAAATAAGGGTAAATACTTAATGAGTGGTAGGGGGTGTAGAGGAAGGTGATGAATTGGTGAGAGAGGCCACATGGTGAGGGGTAATAATGGAGGCCATAGGTGTAGGTTCGTTGTGTAAAAAATCGATGGATTACAGAACCTCCATGAGGTTCTGTCGATGAGATTGAGAGGTTTGGACGAGGTCGTACAAAGACATTTTCAGGAGGGATTAGTGAAATTGTTTTATCATCATATGATGGGTGACCCTGTTAGAAATGGGGTATGTGGGTCCCCTAATGGTGATTTTTGGTGTGGGTGTAGATGGTATGTTGGGTACATGATTGACGGAGGAGCTAATTACTTTCTATTTTCCTTTGTATTTTTGGGTGCAAGTGACAACTTGGATCATGTTAATCTAAGGAAGAGACGTGGATGGAGAAGATATTTCATCGTAGTATAACAACATGATGGATAAAAACTAATGTGGAGTAAGAACCTTGTGAAATGAGTAGGGTACACATGGAATTTTTATGGGGTTTTGCGAGCTCTCTTATACGGACCATGTTGATCTTGAATTTCGAGAGGTGGATAAAAGGGTTATGAATGTGGTGATGTAGGTTTTGAATAGGTATCGGTGAGGATATGTGGTGATAGGTGGAGGTGGAATGGGGTCCTTGTCTAAAATATCATCATCATCAAAGTTTTTTTCAGGAGGAAAAAGTTGGAGAAGAACGGTTTTTAGAGCCTTACAATTTTCTACGTCATGTCCTATCATAAGGTTAGCTATGGTTTAGGTTTAGGTTTGAGTCATTCATAAGGTCTAAGTGGTGGTAATGTGATGACGGAGGTCTCTAAAAGGTTAGCTATAATGTTGGCATAAGACCTTGCCAATGGATTACAATGTGAAGTGAGTGTGGGTCTTGATTGAAGTGTGGGTGATTGTGATGTATAAGGTGTCACAAGAGGTGGAATTGGAGGTGGGATAGGTTTAACCATTGGTTTGGTAGGTGCTACCATTTGAGGCTTGGGATGTACCTTCTATCCTCGGGAAATGGACAGCGGGAATCCACTATGGGTAAAGGAATAGTAGATGAACTAGCAAAAGAAGTTGTTGTAGGCTTAGCTACCTCTTTAGTGGGTAGTGGGTTTTTCAACTTTGGTTATACCTTCCTAGGTAAATGTGAAGGAGGCATACGTGATGTAAAGGGGAAATCAGATGGTGGTAGAGGATGAGTTAGAAAAGGTGATAAAGGAGGTATGGTGAAGGTTTCGGGGTCGAAGTATGGGTTGAAGAGAAGGAAATATCATAGGTATTGATGTTGTTACTGTAATTAGTTGGGGTATAAGTGGTAAGAAAGATGTGGGTAATGACGAAGGTGTACATTGTGTAAGTAGGTTGGGTGTAATAAAGGTTTTGATGAAGAGGTGTGTTGCTTCACTTTTTATTTGCCTTGGATGGGCGGTTGCTTGACCAAGGTCGCGTGTGAGGCCCTAGGATAGACGGAAGAGGTGAAAGTAACAAAGGCATAGTGGGTAAAGCTGGTGTATGCGGACTAGAAGTACTAGAAGTCGGGTGGTCGCGTGCTTCACGTACTTTTGTCCCGCGTGTTCCAAGAGGGTTGTGTCCCCCCTTGGCTTCGAGTAGGAGCCGCGTGCCACTTCCGTGTCCCAAAGGGTCTTCCTTTTAGGTGGAGGAATGGTTTTTACACAAGTTTGGGAAGATGTGGCTAAATCCAATTTGATGGGTGGATGAACTAGACTTGATTTCGGCATGAAACCCAATGTGGTAATGGGTTTAGACATGGGGGGAGGTGTAGGTGAAGGTAGGTTCTTAGGCATAGGAAAAAATTAGGTGTTGGTAAAGGTTTGGATGTAGGTGAGGGTGACAAAGAAGAGTCCATTTCAACATGCATGGTCATGGTTGATTGAAATACCTTTGGATAAATTGTGGTGGTATCCGCATGCGAAATTTGCATTTGGGTTGAAAAGGGTAACTGAAGTCGTCCCCAAAGCATGGAATTATCAACATAATCCAAGTGATCAAACATGCTTGAAAATGACACTTGTTGTAAGAGGAGATGACATTGGTTTAGTGGTAATCCCTGTAAAATATGTTTGTGAGATAGGAACTGGTTCACTTTAGACTTTGTAGGTAAGATAGGCGAGAGAAGACCAATGGGATCTTGGAATGCTAATGGGGAATTGTCCCCAATAGGTAGTGGCACTTCTAAAGGATCCCCTATGGGTAGGGAAATGGCAGGTGGGATGAGGTAGGTTCCTCTTTTGGTTGAGAGTAAGGTGAGTGCGAACCCCCATGGGTAGTGTGCTTCAAGACATGCTTGCGTATGAAGTGTGCATGTACCTCAATGTGTTTTTTTGTTTCATGAAAAAATGGATTGCGACAAGTTTGAGAACACCTTCATTGTCAACATACATGGTGGTTAGTTTTCCTATGGTATTCCAAGTCCTTGGAGTATGTGACGTAGCCAAATCACTTCACAAAAAATTCTCCTATAGAGCGATACTCGACTTACTCGTGGAAGAACGAGAAACAAATTTTTTTCTTGCTTCCCCATGTTATTGGTCTAGATCCCATAAAGAACACAAATCATGAAGTGGATTTTTTGTCATTAATGTTTCTTGCATCATCTCGCATCCGAATATCTTGACAAGAAGTTTTTGTTCTTCTTGTATTCTAGACCAAGATCCACCGATCCTTTGAAATATCTCAAAATGTCCCTTGCTTCCTTCCAATGAAAAAAATTTGGGTTCCTACATGAACACCTGGATAGATAGCTTACTTATGCAAAGCTAATATCTGGTCTAGTGTAGATTAGGTAAATGAGACTCCCATTCAATTGCCGATAGAGAGTGGGATTTACCTCGGAGATGGATCTGAGCGAGATAACTACAATGTTCTCCATAGGTATAGAATCGAGTGTGTAATCCATCATCATGAATTTCTTGAGCGTCATCTTGGTATATTTCATCCGATAAAAAAAAAAATTGATTCTCTTTCTACCATACTTCCAATCCAAGACAATAGTACATTAACCCGAGATTTGTCATGTCGAATGATCAATTAAGATATTTCTTCATTACATCGATCATCCTCATTGAAATTCCAGTGATGAATAGATCGTCGACATAGACAATGACAATGACAATATCCCCCCTTGATTTTTGACGTAAATATTGGGATAGTATGTATTTCTAACAAATCTATAATGTACGAGGTGCTCATCAATTTTAATGTACCATGCCCGGGGTGCCTATTTAAGGCCATACAGATATTTCATGAGTATGCATACCTTTGCTTCTTGACTATGTATAACATATCCCTCAAGTTGAGTCATGTAGACTTCTTCTTGTAAATCTCCATTCAGAAGACACTTTTTTTTTTTTAGAGAACAAATATGCGGAAACATTTCCTCAAATCATAGTAGTAGGAAACTATATAGCAAAAGTATACATGCAAAAACATAACAACATAAATAAATAATGCATAAAAGAAGACAAGACAAGATTTAACGTGGTTCACCCAATGTGGGCTACGTCTACCAAGAACTTGCTCATATTTTATTATCAACAAGAGTAAAACAAATCTCATAGTCTTCTCTCAATTATGAACTCAAAATAGAATTCCAAAGATGTTAAACCACATCTAAACCACAATTGACACCCAATTGCTTAACCTTGATCACTCTTGATAACCTCTTGATCACTAAGACTCAAGACCTCTTGAACACACAAGATATCTTCAAGATACCCTAACACCTTTATTTATAGGATTACAATCCTTTAAGAAATCCAAAAGCTGACCCTAGAAATTTGAAAGTCATGACCTTTCATCTTACCATGGATGGAAAAGAAACTATCTTGACCTTTCATCTTCTCAATTCAAACTCCACACTTCAATATTGATTTGAGAAGACCAAAAATAGGCTCCACACCCCAAGAATCTCCCACTTGAAAACTATTCCTACTGAGAAAAGTTATCAACCCTTCATTATCAACCATGAAGGCCAATCAAAGTTGAATACAACTTTAAATTCACTCTTGTGACTTCCTTGGTCATCATATCCACAGGATTTTAACCGGTATGAATATTTTCTAGCTTCAAATTATCTTCTTCAAAAGCTTCCCCGATGAAATGATATCTTAGATGAATGTGCTTCGTCATAGATTGAAAAGTGGAGTTCTTCACTAAATTAATAACACTATGAATATCACTATGTAGTATCTCAACTTCCTGCTTATGATCCAACTCATCAAGCAACTGCTATAGCCAAATCATCTCCTTGCTTGCCTCTATGGCAGAAACATACTCAGCCTCTGTGGTTGAGAAAGCCAAAACCTTTTATAACCATGAAATCCAACTCACCGTTGTATCACCAACCATAAATACATAACCTGTCATGCTTCTCCTCTGTGTCAAATCTTCCTGCCATGTCCAAATCTACATAACCACGTAATTTAGTTGTTTGATCCACCAAAACACAATTCTTCTCCCATGGAACCTCTCAAATACCAAAGGATCCACTTCATTGCCTACCAATGCTCTCTACCTGGATCACTCATAAACCTACTCACTACTCCCACTACATGGGAAATGTCAAGCCTAGTACATACCATATCATACATCAAGCTACCAAACACTGATGAGTATGGTACCCTGACATCCTAGATTTTATCCTCCTCGGTCTTGGGACTCCGCTCCTTTGATAATTTAAAGTGACTTGCCAAAGGGGTACTAACCGGTTTAGCATCTTGCATACTAAACCTATTCAATAACTTATTTATGTACTCTTCTTGAGATAACATCAGCTTCCTCTCTTCTGTTTGAGTTATTCTCATACCAAGGATCTATTTTTCTACCACAAATCCTTTCATAGCAGGAGTCACCTAGCTGTTTCTTGAGTACCTTTATTTCCTGCATGTTCTTCCCTACAACAAGCATATCATCCACATACAGACATAGAATAATATAACTACCATCAAGAAAATTCTTGATGTACACACAATGGTCTGAGTGACACCTTGAGTAACCCTACTCCTATATAAAACTATCAAACTTCTTGTACCACTGTCGTGGAGCTTGTTTCAAGCCATACAAGCTCTTCTTCAATTTACACACTAACCTCTTCTTCCCTTTGACCTCATAACCCTATGGGTGCTACATATACAATTCCTCCTCTAAATCACCATGAAGGAATGCAGGTATTCTCATCCAACTACTCTAAGTGCAGGTCTTCTACTCCTACTAAACCAAGAATAGTTCTAATAAAATTCATTTTAACAACAAGAGAAAAAATTTCATCAGAGTCTATACCTTTCTTTTATGCAAATCCCTTGACCACAAACCGGGCCTTGTATCTTTTCCTACCTCCATATTCCTCTTTGATTCTATAACCCCACTTGTTCTCGTAATTCTCTCTTGCCCTCGAGTAGCTCCACAAGATCCCAAGTCTAGTTTTCCATAAGAGATCTATGCTCTTCATCCATGGCCTACTCCCACTTCTTCTTGGCATCCACCTGCACTGCTTCCTCAAAGAACTTTGGCTCTCCACTGTCAGTGAGCAATAAATAATTCAAATATGGAGTAAATCATTCAGGTTCCCTTCTTACCCTAAAAGACCTTATCACCTCGGAGTTTGGGTTCTGATGAGTAGGTTCTGAACTGCGTGCCGAACATGCTGCACATGAACCGCCCCTTGGACACCTTTTTGTCTACAATTTCCTCTAACACTGTGTATTCTTTCTTTGATTCCTCTTTCTGTTCCTGTAACTGATCTTTATACATGACTTTTTCATTAAAGACAATATCTCTAGACCAAAATATTTTCTTGTCCTTAAGACTCCAAACATAAAAACCAAAGTCATCCTCACCATATCCAACAAAGGTGCATTTCTCATACTTAGCCTCTAACTTGGTCCTATCATCTTTATCAATGTGAACAAATACCTCACATCCAAATACTCTAAGAAATGAGTAATCAATTTTATTACCAGACCAAGCCTCCTCAAGTATACCTCCATCCAAAGCCATAGAGGGTCCTCTATTAATCAGATAAACAATTGTGCTCACTGCTTCTACCCAAAACATGAGTGGCAACCCCACATGTAACCTCATGCACCTAGCATGCTCCATGATTTTCCTGTTCATTCTCTCTAACACTCCATTTTCTTGTGGAGTATTTGGAACCGTTCTTTGCCTACGATCCCATTTACCAAATAGTAATCAAGAAATTCATTACTACAATACTCCCCTCCATTATCCGACCTGAGACATTTCAACTTGAGACTTGTTTCATTCTCAACCAAGGATTTCCATCTTTTAAAGGTTTCAAACACATCATATTTCATTCTAATGTAATATAACCAAACTTTTCTAGTTGCATCATCAATGAAAGTGACATAATAACATGAACCACCAATAGAGTTTACCTTAGCTAGCCCCATACATCTGTATGCACTAAATCCAACTTACCCTCCTTCCTGGTAGGTCCAACCTTGAGGAATCTCACCGCTTTTGTTTTCCATAAACACAGTCCTCACAAAGTCTAAATCTAACTCCTTTAATCTAGGTAACCTTTGTCCTTTATAATCTACATGCCCTTTTGACTCATATGACCGAGTCTCTGTGCCACAAAGTTGCATCTCCATCTGCAACAAATAAATTACAATAATCAACACCATTGGTTAAATACAAAGTACCAATTTTCTTACCTCTTGCAACCACAAGAGATCCCTTGGTAACCTTCTAAGAATCCATTGTAAAACTAACCGTATAGCCATCACTACCCAGCTGACCCACTGATATCAAGTTCCACCTCAACTTAGGCACATGCCTAACATCCTTAAGTATCCATGTGTTCCCATTCTATTTTCACCCGAACACAACCTTTCCCTACTATTCTACATGGTTCATCATCACCAAGATATACATGTCCAAAAACTCCTTTAAAAAATTTAGTAAAGTAATGTCTATGTGGGGTGGCATGGAAAGAAGCCCTTGAATATAACACCCAAGACTCAACAATATTATCTAAAGAAAGAATTAAGGCATCCTGACAAACATCACCTACTGCCACATTTACCTATTTAGTTTCCTCCATCTTGTTCTTCTTATTCTAAAGAGCCCAACAATATTTCTTAGCATGACCAACCTTCCCACAATGCCAACATTCTAACTTACTCTTGGAATTTGACCTTCCGCGATCATTCGACTTCCCACGGTTACCTTTCCCTCTATTCTTTTGTCTCCCTCTTCTCTCCATCGTCAAAGCGTTTCCAAAAGAAGAAGAATCTCCAGTGCTCTTCCTTCACATTTCCTCACTTAGGATCACACCTATTACATCCTCAAACTTTAACTTTGAATTATTAGAGATTGAATTACTTACAACCATAACCAAGTTGTCCCAAATTTATCCGTAAGGAGCACAAAATCAATAAATCCCTGACCTCATCATCAAATTCAATTTTTCACAAGTTTAACATACTCACAACCGTATTAAATTCATTAAAATGAACATAAATAGAACCATTCTCGACATCTTCATATTAAATAACTTTTTTATCAAAAATATTGTATTATAGGTAGAGGGTTTTTCATATAACTTCCCCAACACACTCATGAGACCTTTCATGGTCTTCTCTGCGATATGTTGAAAGCAACCAAAGATGAAAGGCATAACCAAAATGCCCCGAGTGCCTTTATATCCAATAACTCCCAATCCTCATCCGACATGGCTATAGGTTTCTTTGATTTTCCATCTAAAGGAACATGGAGGTCCTTTTGATATAAGTAATCCTCCATTTACATCTTCCACAAACCAAATTTCTGCCCATAAATTCTCAACCCTTGATCTTCCCTCATCCACCATAGCTCCCACTCAAGCTAAATTTCCTGTGATTTACCACTTGAAAAAAAACCACCAAAGCTCTAATACCAGTTGTTAGGAATTAGAGAAGAAATATGTAGAAACAATTCCTCAAATCACAGTAGTAGGAAACTATATAGCGAAGTATACACCTAGAAATATAACATCATAAATAAATAATGTACAAAAGAAGACAAGACAAGATTTAATGAGTTTCACCCAATGTGGGCTATGTACACCAAGAACTTGCTTAGATTTTATTATCAACAAAGTAAAACAACTCTCACGTTCTTCTCTCGCTTATGAACTTACAACAAATTCCAAAGATGCTAAACCACATATAAACCACAATTGACACCCAATTGCTTAACCTTGATCACTCTTGATCACCTCTTGATCACTAAGACTCAAGACCTCTTGAACACACAATATATCTTCAAGATACCCTAACACCTCTATTTATAGGATTATAATCCTTTAAGAAATCTAAAATCCGACCCTAGGAGTTTGAAAGTCACGACCTTTCATCTTCCCATGGCTGGAAAAGAAACTATCATGACCTATCATCTTCCCATGACTAGAAAAGAAACAGGTCATGACCTTTCATCTTTCCAATTCAAACTCCACACTTCAATACTAATTTTATAGGACCAAAAATAGGCTACACACCCCAACACTTTTTACGTCAATCGATGGACTTTCCAACCAAACTTTATAGCTAGAGAAAATATCATCTTGATCATTTTGATCTTAGCTATGGGAGAAAATGTATCCTCATAATCAATGCCTTCTTTTTGTATAGACCCTTTGCTACTAGTATCTCTTTGTACTTGTCCACTTTGTCCCATCTACTTTGTACTTCGTTTTGAATATCCATATGCATATAATGGGTTTCTTCCCAGTGGAAGATTAACAAGCTACCAAGTTTTGTTTTTCATTACTAACAAATATTTAGAGTCCATGGAATTTTTCCAAGATTTTGACTGTAGGGCTTCCTAGACTATAGAGGGATTATCGATTCAATAAATCTACTCATCAAAGAAAAGTTAACTTCTTCTCTTGTTTTATTGCGAGTGCGTGGTCTAGGGGTGGATGTATCCGATGGAGCATCCATTCTTACATCTTGTAACCTACTAGTACACCAATTGGGCATACACTGAACTATTTTCATGGGTCATGGTTCTATCAGATCAAAACATCATCCCCATCATCACTTTTATCATCTTTGGGAATGTCGGCTTCAGTTTTTACAACTAGTGAAGAATCTACATAAGGTGAGTCGGAGGAGGAGACTCGCTTCCTTCTCAAAGAACTCAACATATCTGCTAGTGTAGACTCTCTTGGTCTTTGATCCATCAATATGTACCCAAAGTTTCTTCATTGTACCCAATAAAGATGAGTTTTGTGACTTCATGTCCAATTTATTTCTATTCTACTTGGGTATGTGCATAATTACTTTACACTGAATACTCTAAGGTGTGCAACGAGATGGTTTCCACTTTGACCATGCTTCATGTGACATTACTTCGTCAAGAGGAACTATGGGCACTATTTTCAAAAAATACATTGTTGTCTTTGCTTAAACTACCCAAAATATCTTTGCAAGTCCAAATTCATTGATCATGCATCGCACCATTTCCATTATATTACTATTTCTTCTCTCAACAACACCATTCTACTGCGGTGTGTGTGGAGGAGGCATTTGTCGACAAATCTTGTGAGTTTGTAGGTAGTCTTTGAAATCATCACTGGTGAATTCCCCCTCGGAGAGTTCGATGTGACAACCAATTTCATTCTCAACAACTACTTTGAACTTATTAAAGGTTTCAAAATATTCACTTTTCTTGCGAAGACAAAAAATTCACATTTTTATTGAATAGTCATCAACACAAAGCATGAAGTACTAAAATCCAGAATGACTTGGTTGCATTGGACCACAAAGATTGGTATGAACCAGATCAAGCTTACCATGAGCTTGATATGTACTCTTCTAGGAATGAAGATCTATGTTATTTTCCTATAAGGTAATGGGACACTTGTCTCGTATCCTTCAAGAGATGGTAACCCATATATCATATTGTGCCAATGAAGTGTCTCGAGATACTTGAAACTAACATGACCAAGTCTCTCGATGCCACAATTGTGCTTTGAGGTAGAGTTCTTAGCCACAAGTTCCTGATCATCTCTATGGACAAAATCAAGCTGGAACATGCATCCCACATTGGAGGATTTTGCAACTATTTTTGAGCCTCATGATTTATCTCAAATTAAACATGTTTTCTTTTTGGAATGACTATCAAATTCAATTTTTAAGTTTTGATCTAGGATTTGGCTGACTGAAAGCAGATTTTTAGTCAACCCAGGGACATATAAGACATCTAATAATCTACAGTTGCATGAACCAAGAGGTAGATAAATGTTCCCAATCCCCTGAACTATATATGAAGAATCATCACCCAACGAAACATGGTTTTTGAAGGCATGTCCCTCATTGAAGTAAACCAGTATCTGTGGTCGTTCATGTGTTGGGTGGCTCCCAAATCAACATACCAGACATCACTAGATGATGTGGAGGGTTCACTTGATCGAGCATTGTACAAGAAGTCTCCATTATCTAAATGTTCTTCTTGCTCAACACTATTTTCTTACTTATGGGGTCTTCTTTTCTAGTTCCCCTTTTTCTACCCTTGATTGTAGTAGAATTTCCCTTTTGAGATTATCGTTGTGGAGGTCCAAAGTTTCTTGATGAACCTTTCTTGTAAGTATTATACTAAAAATCTTTCAATTCATGTCCTCTTTTACATATTGGACACTTCTTCTTCCGTTGATTGTCCCCTTGATGCCGATATGATTTTGGGACTTTTGATAGGAATTAGGTTTTCCTTTACCTTTTCCTTTCCATTTTTGATGTGAAGAAAGTTCTGATCCTCTTCATCATCCTTATTATGCATGGCTTCCTCTTGTTGCAGTAGGTTTACCAACTTGTCAAAACTAATTGTCGTATCTGACAAGTTTAGTGTTGTTACAAAAATACGGTAAGAAGAAGGGAGTGCTCTCAGAAAAATGGGAACGAGAGCATCATCTGTGACCACTTCTCCTAGGGCTAGAAGTGAAGCCCTCAAATCTACAACTCTTCTTAAGAAAGCTTCAATTTTTTCATTCTGATTGAACTTTAGTGTGTGTAATTGACTTTGCAAATTTAGTATGACATTCTTATTTTTGGCCTCATATACATGCTCAACTTATCCCACGCTTATTTGGCTATTTTGGCATCTCGAATGTGGGGTTGCACATCATCAGACACTCCAAATAAGATGATGAGTTTGGCCTTCTAATATGCTTTATCAAAATTTCCATGTTGTGTTGTATCAATAGTTAATCTAGTCAGAGTACCATTCACAACAGGCTAGATCTCTTCAAACTCAAGATGTGTCTTGATTTTTGTCTTCTAGGCAACATAGTTGTTTCCTTTGAGTAATTGTGAATCTGGAAGAAATAATTTGGGGGCATTGGTGCCCATTTTGTAGAAATCACTGATAGGGTTAGGCTCTTATCACTCTAGGTATAAGGTCTCCCAATCTATATACCGTCAATCTGATATACCGAACCTTTCTATATACGTGCCCTTCCGATATACCCGACAGTACGTGGAAGAATCTCACCCTTTCTATAAACCCGATGGTACGTGAAAGAGGCATTAAAGTACATGAAATAATTCTATACATGGTACCAAGACATTACTGAAATGGGTTTGTGTGATTATTGACACCGGATCAAAGAAATATCCTCATACACATGCTTAACTTTTCTATATACTATGATGATTTCTTAGTCCGGATTTATGTCGTAATCATTCACAAACAGATGGGATAGCTCATAGTGTGTGCACATTGTGACCTTATCAATCCCCATCAATTTAAAGGGTTGATGCCCGGAGAGACAACATTATTACAGCTATATTAGACGTTAAGTAAAGTAGTAGTCATGATGGATTAACCCATAAGTGCTTCCCATAGGCACTATATATACCGAACACTGTGAATGAGATCTAGGATTTCGTGAGCGTTTTTGAACCAAATTAAATTATTTTTAGTACAATATTCTGCGCGGTTTATGAGAAGTTACAAATTTTGTGGTTGGATATAGAAACCTAAAAATTAGTGCAATATATCAAGTATACAAATTACATTCAAAACTTTGGAAAAATGAATGGTAGACAATTTTTTTGTTTTGTGGGTCCTGTGGCCTCCTGGAGCCCAAAATGACCCTCTATGCCAAAAATTGCAAAAAAAGTTGAAAATACAATTTTTGGTGTAGGCCCTTTAGCAAATGTTTCTTGGAATGAAAAAATAGGCCTAAGACAAGATTTATTTTGGCCCTAAAATAGGGGTTTTCTCTTTGAAAGGTTTACGGGTGGTTTTAGTTATAACTAAGCAGATTAGAGGCGGTTCTTGCTGCTAAGTTCCCCTCCAAATTTGGCGGTTTCACAAAATCACCACTAAATTTCAAAATTCAAAATTTTGTATTGGGGGTGGGGGTTTAACCCCAAACCTCCCTTCCCCATTCATTTCCTCTAACTACTTTGGCTCTATGAGCACTTATGCTAAAATCCAAAGCATATATATTTAAAGAAGATGAAAAATAACTCACCTCTTTAAAATAGTGACGTGGTAGAATGATGATGTGATAGTCTAGGTGGAGGATCCACTCCACATGGCCTACATGTTTGGAGGAGGGAAATTAGGGAAACCTTATGCTCAAAAAATGGATATGAAGTCATTTTTATCTCCTCTGCCATTTTGATTTTTTATTCCTCCGCTTTGTTTTGTTGTATGGTCACCATTTTGTTTTGCAGGGTTGCTGATATGGTTTGCTTGCTACAGGTTGTCCAAGGGTTGACATGTGGAGGGAGGAGGATGCCCGGATAGGAGCTTGAAACAATAGAGTGGGAGGTAGGGGACATGACCTGTCCAATCAACTAAAACACCCTTGTATTTTTATTACTACCGTTGTCTTATATTGAGCTCTGTTGGATTCGTTTATTTCCACCATTGTAGATTAAATCTCTCACCTTTTTTATAATGTGGTTGTAGGTCGTAGAATGTGTAGGAGGGATGGCTCAGCCATTAAAAATGATCTCATGGATTGTGTTGATAGCTGGATGAATGCAGGTGTAGGGTGGAAAAACTCTAACTCGACTAGTCAAGATAACACTAGCAACCACGTTTGCAATCGAGTCAACCGAATGTAACTCGGTCTCCTTTACAATCAGCTTGAATGCACAATGAAATAGCTTGGCTTTGTAGAGTGGATTCAACTCGGTAACTCCACATGCGGGAACTTTTCTTTCAAATAAATAGTCCATCCTTTGAAAACACTACTCATCTTTTTCCCATGGCTCGACTTTGGATGGTTCAAAGCAGGGTCTTTAATACACTCAAAAAAATAATGTGACTTAGCCTATAATGAAAAATAGCTTGAATAGATCGGTGGGAGCTTGATCCTCTAGAAGAAAAATAGATTCCTCCAAATTTGATAGTACAGATAATATTATCTGTAACTAGAAAATTTAGAGGTAAAACTCATGATGGGGAAAAGTTGAATTTTTTTTTTTTTTTTGAAAATTGTGTGAGTGTCGGGAAACAATTTTTCCTAGTGTAGAGGGCACCAAGGAAAAAACAATTTTCTTTATATTTACCTAGAAATCACACAGGAGTTTGTGGACTACATGGAGATGTGGGAAGTCTGCTTTGAGGCAACAATGGCTCTTTGATGATGCAGATGTCTTTTCAATGAGTTTTCTTCCTTTACAACCTCTCTCCAACCTTTCCAAGAGCTTCAACCTACTCTGGTACCAAATGTATTTTCACAAATAGGGACCGAAGCTCGTATATTTTATTAATGTGAAATTAATAAACATTACAATGGAGTGTTGTAATTCTTATAGGAATTATACTATCATATACAAATAGATAAATGGGTTGCACGATTACAACCGAGAATCAAATACAAATAATAATATTGCTAAAATAATATAACAACTCTCGTAGTGTTTTGAATAAAGGAAATTAGATGGTTATGATGAAATATAACCATATAACTTTAAATAAATAAAATAATTAATATGCAATGCATAATTAATAAAGGTAATAATATTTTACCCTAACAACCGATAGTCATCCCGAATTTGGCACCTCCCGTGTTGACCTTTACTCTATTACATGAATTCCTTCCTTTACGTAGAGATACATCTAAGTTTTCTCAATTTTGATGATGATCATCTTTTACTTTGTTGAACAACCCTTCAACCTCTACATAGAGCTAAGATCATACCCCACCTCATCAACGAGCTAAAAATGGTATGAATCTCCTCTGCGCACCTCCAAGTAATCTTACTTGGCGATACACCCAACATCAAAGAATCAAAGCTTCGTTAGATAATTCATGAGGAATTATAATGGCACATTTCTTACCAATTTTTGCAAGGAACACTAGGCATGTTGAACTTATTGCGAAGTGTTCACTTGCTTTATGGCTAGAGTCCGTGTCATCTCCTCTACATGATCATGTTTGCTTTATGCAAAGCCTAATAGATTGTTCTGTACAATTTCTTACAAGAAATATTTTGATACTCTACAACATTATGGTGTTAGTACATAATTTTTCCCTTTTTACAGGGTCTTACAATTGCAAGTATCTCATAGTACAAACAATTCCCAAAATGGGTTTTTTTAATTTATTTATATCAAAATAAGAGCATGGGTATATTTTACTTTTATTAAACCCAATAAAATTCTCAAAAGATACAATTAGAGTAGATAAATATTTTTATTACTAATTATATTCTATATTATTACCCGAGTCTAGTGTGGATCTGGTTGCTTCATTGGTGGCTTTATTGATCTCGTCGTCATTTGGGACAGGATGGTCCCCTGGAGAGTATGCGTTAGATGATTCACTAATGTATCCATTTCCGGGCCTTGTAACCCAACCATTGTTGAAATCCATAATCAACCTTTGATTTAATTGGAGTTTAAGGCCTTATCCCACATTCACAATGAATGCCCGTGGTGAGTTGTGATCCCTAAGACCATCTCATCCACCTCCACTGGAATGATTCTAAGATTCACAAAGTGTTTGAAAAAATTCTCCCAATAATATATTGTAGGGTGTAAAGTATGGTTACAATCCCACAGAAACAACCCTATCGAGTGCCATATATCTTGACACGTGGAAGAGGATTGGTAGGTATGCATGTATGCCTGAAAATCAACACGTGATTTTAGTATCACTTGACTTTTCGAGGTCATGTCGAGATAGATGGAATGTGTAAAATTGAGGGTATTTTTATGGAAAACTAAAGGATAATCAGGGACTAAGAATGGGTAGTGTGAGTTCTTACGAGTGAGTTGGCAAAGGGTAAATTAGAGGCGATGTACATGTAGCATAAGTTCCCTATTGTTTGATCATTTAGTTTGATTTGAATACTAAACTACGTTGAAAGGTTTGTTTTAAATAATTAAGAAAAAAATCTAGCTTAAATAAAAGACAAGTGTGTTTTAATATTTTAATTAGCTAAATTCATTCCCGATTAATTAACCAAAACAAAATGAACAATCTAATCTATTTTTCTAAAAGGAAGTAAAATGAATGAAATTAACTAAATGAAACTAACATCTACCTTTCATCAATTAATTAAAATATATATTATCTATAGACACAGACAAAGAAATAATTTAAATGAAACAATCTACCTCTAATAACAAAAAAATAAAAAGAGAATAGGCATATGTAGTTGTTATCACATGATCGCTTTCACCCGTTAAATTGGTGAATGATCATGTGCAACGCTTGGAACATCCCCAAGGTGTGGGACCTTGTCGCATTAGGATGAACCTCTAGAATGCCAAATTCCTTTGGAACTTGGGGCACCTAATTTAAGATCGATGTGCAAGGCTAAGAACACTTAAAAATTACTCTAATCTACTCAATTCATGGGGTTCAAAGTTAGAAATGAAAATACGGTGATACACCAAGAGAGTATAATTAGATAATTTCCTGATCTTCACACCGAGAAAGGGTTAACTTAGAAAGGATAAAGCAACCATCACAATCTAATTCACCTTATGCTATTTATACGGGAAAATAATGACCACAGACAAAATATCATGCATTTCCTTGTAAGACCCCAAACATACCTAATAGATAGATCAAATTTGTTCGAATACACAATCAACAAATCATGACAATATATAATATGCACATGTCATACATCCCTTTCTCTTTATGACAGTTAATGATAATGTAACTTTATAACAGAAGGAATATAATTTTTCTGCAAATGATATGCAAGATAACCACATCATTCTCCCACAGATTAAAATAAGATACTCTAAAATAAAGGTGAGTTAATCACTTACACTAAGGAATTACACATTCACAAAACATACATTGATCAACTATTAACACAATAAATCAGACATTTCACAAAAAAATATTGTTTTGAATATAATTGAAAGGATCCAAATTATTCAAAGAACTCTTCCAAGATTGAAGAGTAACTTCCTCCAATGATCTATATCTAAACCTTATGCACTTAACTATTTATAAGTTTTTAGGTTGAGCCATTACAATGAACCTTAACTAACAAGTTACTAAAAATAGAATGTAATTAAGTTCCAGGGAACAGGCTCCCATAAAAATAAAAAATTAGTTGCAAAGGTTTGACTCAGTCAACCTTACAACTTGAACTAATCCAGAGCTTGGAACTGTCCACTCATGGCCACCCAACTTAGCTTGGTTCTACAACATAATTTCCTTCCTTGATTTTCTCCTTCTCTCTCTCTCCCATACACCCATATGATGCTTGTAATAATGAAACATTTAATGATTCCTTGTACTTCCTATTCTTTTGGTCCACATGCATAATGATTTACCACTTATGCTATTTAAATTTCTCTTTCCACTTTAATTGGTATCCTTTTGAGTTTACTCACCACTTTCCTCCATCGACTTATGAAGTTAAGAAATGAGACCAACTTGTCAATTGAATCACTAATGAAATTCCTAGTTATTTCATCATCTTTCTTTAACAAATCCTTGAAACTTGAATTGATTTGATCCAATGGAAGGGCATAAATATTTTCATTGAAAATTTTACGATTAACTTTACCAAAATCCTCCGAGATATCATTTAGAGCATCCATTATTTCCACACGTTTGTCATATAGTTTCTTGATAAAATCTTGTAACACCTGGGATCTAAATTCTATAGCCTTCTGAAACTCAAACAACTTGGAAACATAATCAATTACTTCTTCTTGAAGAATTATATCTGATCTTCATCTCTCGATCTCACCCCATGTGGTCAAATTGAGATTCAAATTATTGATATCTTGAAAGACTTCATCCATCCTACGGATGGAGGATCTTTCGATAAATCATTCTATAACTCAATAAATTATTTAATCAATGGATTATTTTCCTGAAGCATGCATTCCATCCATCCATTCACTGATCTTCCCTTTTTGACCTATCTTCAATATCATGATATGAAATATCATCTAGAGCGAGAAGAAATTGTCATCCTAGTTGAAGGATCGGTGGTTGGAGTGGGTCGTGTTACTTTTCTCCTTGAGTTGTTCAACCTTCACTTTCATTTCATCCTTGGAATATATATCCTTATCATACTTCTCCAAAAATTCCCAAGAGCCATTTGTACATCCTATTTGGCACCTTTGTGTGCCACCTTATGATCTGAAACGTGTGTTGTATTTTTTCACTTTTAAAAGTTTCCAAAGATCGTGATTTTCTTAACCAATTTTAAGTATTATTAACTCCACAAATTGATTAAATTTTGATTATTATGCATCCATATAAGTGTGAAAAACTTGTGTAGCAAATAAATAATCGAACTGAAAACATTCGGATAATAAACAAGATTGTTTATGGGGTTCGGAAATTCCCTACGTCCCCGGTTCGATTGAACCGATCCATTAATAATATTTAAATGTAAGTAAAATAACTCTTAAAAAACCAATAATGAATGAAAACCTGAAAATGAGCTGATCAATGTCCCAAGAACTCTAAAAATAACGTAAAACTTTCCCAAGAACGATCCGTGGCTCTACGGTGTTTTCACAATGTGATCTCCCTTCAACGTGTTATAAAAACACCTAAAATGGAGATTTAAAAACATCCTATGAAAAAAATCATATATCTGATAACATCTCTGAATTATGAACACTTTTCATGTTTACACCAAGTCACAATTCGAACCAGAAGTGCATTGAAATTCGTGTTTTCCAACTAGCATGTCTTGTAGATCCTATTAAAATATGCATTCAAAGCTTCCAAAAATAGGCTAAACTCAAAAAAAAATAAAAATCTTACATATTTGGAATCTTCTCATAATTTCCTTCATTTCATATTTTTACTCGAGTGCCCAATGAGTGAAAGGCCTTCAAAAATGGTGTTTTCTAAAACGCCTCCTTCTCGCTTTTTACACGACCTACCCCCAATGCTATTCAAATACAATAAAGCTCCTTTATATTGTTTCTAAGCCTCCTAGCATACCGGATGGGTGCTTATCCTTTTACATGGCCCACCCAGGTTCCATTCTCCTCCCCATGCATTTGACTTATCTCTTAGGGAACAATATCCCACATTTGGCGCATTTTAAAGTGGAGGAGGTTTTAAAAGGTAGGCGATGCATTGTTTAAGTGGCTTAAGAGCCACCTTAGCTATGGGAAGTGGCACATTTGTTGGTTGTATTAGGATGGTGCATGGATATGTATGTATATGGTATTTTTAGGTGCCTTGAATAATGCTTATGGAGGTTAAACCAACTATAATGCGTGGAAAATGTAATATGGATTTGGATTAAATGCGTGGAATATGGAAAATGGACTTACCAAGTAAATATAATTTTGACCCATGTAATGTGGTATGGAAATAATTAACTCGGTAAATGATATATATATTCCACTTGTCATCTCCCGATAGGCAAATCGATTGAATTCGACGAGTGGTGGCAAGCCACGTGGTGGCTTGTGGACCCACCACGTTGGTGATAATACCATAGTCCACACGGCGGCGGGCTCCCCTCCGTAATAAAAGTTGAGCCTCTTGTTCCCATGCACCATTTTTATGCTCATCAAAGACCGGTGATCGAAAACCAACAAACAACTCCCTTTTTCCTTTTTGCCACGTGTCGCAGTGCGATTGGTCCAATATTGACCAGTTGACTAGAGTTGACTTTCTCATTGACCGAACTTTGACCGGACATAACTAGAGCTCCCGATGTCCGTTTGTCACATTCTTATAGTCATTGGAAAGATCTCTCGAAGATGATCTTCTATACTGACACCATTTAGGGATGTTTAGGGAATTTTTTCAAAAATGATCCCCTGATCACACCTCCCCACTGAGAAAGGCTTTTGTCCACAAAAAGTTGTGTATCAACCCACAAAAACATGTTATCTCTTCCTACATTGCAAAAACACATACAAGAACCCAAAATAACATTATAGGTTAAATAAATGAAAATAGTTGATTAGCTAGTCACATAACCGATCAGATAATAACACCCAATTAAGCTAGTGTTCAACTAAAACACTGCAACCCTGTCAACTCTATGCACAACTGTGAACTGTCCATACCCCACTTTGTAATGCCATCACAATTAACTGACCAGATAATAACACCCATTCTATTACGGAAATCTAGTGTTCAACTGTCACTTTGTGATATGACCAATTACCAAAAATTACAATTCCATAACACAGATCAATATACAAGACATCTAAACTGCCCACAATTAGGCTAGTGCCCACTACCCATCTGAAACTGTAACAACTGCAAGTATTCACTATCAGAATATAATAGACTATCAATGCCAAAAAATAGCTATAGTCAACAAATGAATCAATATAAATATGCCAAAACACTGTATCGCCATCACAAATAATAAGTCAGATAATAACACCCATCTATAACGGAAGCTAGTGTTCAACTGACACTTTGTGATTATGTTGATTACAACTGCAAGTTTCAAATTTAGACATGCTACTGATGCCTATCCCTGCATACTATTTTCAACAATGGAACTACTAACCAATATGAGAAAACAAAACATGAGTATGATGAACCTATCACTCAAATCTTCTCTTCATTGTTTCCATTCATTTTCAAAGCTTAAATATCAACTTAGGAACAAATCCTTATCAATCAACAGGAATCCCTAAAATATAGCTCAAAAAAATTTTGCTTGCCTACTATCAACAATTTACTGTAGTGCAAATATAAAGTTGAGGAGTGTTTTTCCCAACCAATCACTTGGGTTTTTCCGTTTTGGTTGTTTTACCTTCTCAGTACCAAAATGAGTTTTAGTTAGGTTTAGCATTGTTGGTTTTACAATATTGTTCTTTTTAACAAATTTCCAATTTTGTTGTTTAGGAACAAACCAACAAACCTTAACATCATGACCATTCCTATTACAATGGGAACAAAATTTAACTTCCCTATTTTTAGGAGTCTTACCCATTTTACCATTCTCAGAACTCTGTCTACGAGAATGATTCCCCTATTTAGGAGAGGTAACATTCTTGCCATTTCTCGCCTTTCCTTGGTGAGATTGGTCTTTAACACCTGCCTTATCATTCACAAAAGGCATTAACTTCTTAATCAAATTTTTCCTCTTCCAACAATATGTAACAGAATGATTAGTACCTTCACAAACGTGCAAGGAAAGCATATTTTTGCCTACCAAAGCTATATTGTTCCAACCGAAAGAGTGTTAGAAGTTTTAGAATTTGATTTTCCCTTAGTGATTTTTTTAGTGTAAGTGGAAGGAGGTGGAATCTGATTACCTCTTTTACCTATTTTCTTACATCTTTCATTGTTCCTCCTGATGGCGGAATCCTGCAATTCTAGTGGTGTAGATCCTTGGCTATTTGGAAGCTTGTCTTCCTTCAGTACTTTAGAACTTTCTCCAATTTCCATTTTCCCACTAGAATAACCCAAACCTACAAACCGAGGCTGATCCTCTACATGTATTGGGTTAGCATCGCCTTGTCCATTTTTACCAAGGCCCTTTTCGTTAAATCCCATCTTAACCATTAGCTTAGACCCAATTCCCTTAGTGTGTTTTTCAAACTGACCCAAAGGAATATCTGAAACTGAATGAGAGGAAGAATTAAAATTTGAACAACTTACAGTGCATTCTGTCATAGTACTTGCATTTGATTTAGAAGGAATTTCCTTCTTATTTTCACCTTGTTGTAGCTTTTCCAAGAGAGCATCCTTGGTCCGTATTTCTTCCTGCAACTCTTTAACAAAGCCCATCAACTTCTTGCTCTCTTCAAGCATCTTGTTGACATACTCCTCTTTCTTGGTTATAGAGGATTGTGGCTCAGATTTTAACCACACTATTTCCTCTTCCAAGGAATAAAAATTAGCTCTCAAGAAAGAGTTTTCTTCTTGGAGTTGGCGGTTTATGGCTTCAAGCTCATCCAGTTGCTCCTGTTTGGATGACTTGCCCATGATTCCTTGTTCCTGCAAACACAACATGTACTTCCAAAACTACACACTGCAAAAGAAGATTAACAAGCCCCAAAATGTCTACACACTGAAAGTGAAATCAATACTGAAACTAAAGCCAAATTTTCAAACACAATTAGAAGCTAATCCGGAAATCTAACTACTCTGATACCAAACTTGATCTGAAAATGTGTGTTGTATTTTTCACTTTTAAAAGTTTCCAAAGATCGTGATTTTCTTAACCAATTTTAAGTATTCTTAACTCCACAAATTGATTAAATTCTGATTATTATGCATCCATAGAAGTGCAGAAAACTTGTGTAGCAAATAAATAATCAAAACTGAAAACATTCAGATAACAAACAAGATTGTTTACGGGGTTCGGAAATTCCTACGTCCCCGGGTTTAGATTGAACCGATCCATTAATAATATTGAAATGTAAGTACAATAACTCTTACAAACAACCAATAATGAATCAAAACCTACAAATGAGCTGATCAATGTCCCAAGAACTCTGAAAAATAGCAGAAACTATCCCAAGAACGATTCGTGGCTCCTACAGTGTTTTCACAATGTGATCTCCCTGCAACTGTGTTAGAAAAACACCTACAAATGGATATTTAAAAACATTATATGAAAAAAAATCATATATCTGAGATCATCTCTAAATTCTGAACACTTTTCATGTTTACACCAAGTCACAATTTGGACCAGAAGTGCATTGAAATTTGTGTTTTCCAACTAGCTGTCTTGTAGATCCCTATTAAAATCTGCATTCAAAGCTTCCAAAAATAGGCTAAAACTCAACAAAAATATCAAATCTTACATCATTGGAATTGTCTCAGAATTTCCTTCATTTCATATTTTTACTCCGAGTGCCCAATCTAAGTGCAAGGCCTTCAAAATGGCATTTTCTCGAAACTACCCCCTTCTCGGCTTTTTACATAGACACTGCCCCCAATGCTATTCAAATACAATAAAGCTCCTTTTATATTGTTTTTAAGCCTCCTAGCATACAAGATGGGTGCTTATCTTTTACACGGCCCACCCGGGTTCCATTCTCCTCCCCATGCATTTGACTTATCTCTTAGGGAACAATATCCCACATTTGGCGCATTTTAAAGTGGAGGAGGTTTTAAAAAGGTAGGCGGTGCATTGTTTAAGTGGCTTAAGAGCCACCTTAGCCGTGGGAAGTGGCACATTTGTTGGTTGTATTAGGATGGCGCATGGATATGTATGGATATGGTATTTTTAGGCACCTTGAATAATGCTTTATGGAGGTTAAACCAACTATAATGCGTGGAAAATGTAATATGGATTTGGATTAAATGCGTGGAATATGGAAAATGGACTTACCAAGTAAATATAATTTTGACCCACGTAATGTGGTATGGAAATAATTAACTCGGTAAAAATAATATATATATTCCACTTGTCATCTCCCGATAGGCAAATCGATCGAATTCGATGAGTGGTGGCAAGCCACGTGGTGGCTTGTGACCCACCACGTTGGCGATAATACCATACTCCACAACGGCCGGGCTCCCTCCGTAATAAAAGTTGAGCCTCTTGTTCCGTGCATCATTTTTACGCTTGTCGAAGACCGGTGATCGAAAACCAACAAACAACTCCTTTTGCCTTTTCGGCGTGTCGCGATGCGATTGGTCCATTATTGACCGATTGACTAGAGTTGACTTTCCCGTTGACCGAACTTTGACCAGACACAACTAGAGCTCCCGATGCCCATTTTCACATTCTTATAGTCATTGGAAAGATCTCTCGAAGATGATATTCTACACCGACACCATTTAGGGATGTTTAGGGAAATTTTTTTCAAAAATGATCCCCGATCACCTTACCTAGTGAAAATCTAGAAATTTGATGACTATTACTTTGTGATAGTTTCTTTAGTCTTTCCTTCAATGGGAGTAGCAATTTCCATGAATCTCTCTCCTGATTGGTTTATAGATAAAATGGAGACAATATTTGTTTGTTTGGCCTGTCTCTTCAGAGTAGATTACTACACACTCACATCTATTATGTCTACCAAAAGCACCTTCTTCTCCTGTTTTGGAGTTTGGATATATAGCCATTCCGTATAGCATATGTAGATAGAAGTGGCATAAACGATTTAATACTTGGAGCACTAGACAACAAAATATCACTAGTAACATTAGTTGGAAATGAAGTGGAGGTGGTAATGATGGATGGGTAGATGTGAGAATAGCCTCAGGAGTGGATACAACAAGGCTAGAAGTTGAGATAGAAGGAAATGAAAGTTGCAGAGGGAGTGAAGTGGAAATGGGAGACCCAATCATTTCTCCCACTGAGAGGATAAGAAGGGATGAAAATACTTGGGCCATGGATGGGGATGGAAAAGAAGAAATGAGTGTAGGAGTGGAAGGTAATGATAGAGGAAGTGATAATGGTAAGGAAGGAGGGGGTGGAAGATTTTGTGATACAACTGGAGAATCAATAACCTCAACAACTTCTAATATTGGTACTATAGGGGACACAACCTTGGAAGTAGGGGCCTTGGAAAGAGAGGAACTTCCAACAACAAATGAAATCTTCTTAGGAATTATATTGGCCCTTTGGGTAGACCTTTTCCCTTTTGTGGGTGTAGGAAGACTCATTGTTGGTTGGGCTTTTGTTCTTATAGATTGATCTAACCCTTTGGGTGAAATTCCCAAGGTATCCAACCAATCATATGTTCTTTGTAAAATGGGTCCCACCCTTTCCTTAGTATTGCAACTTTCCTCTTGATACCAATTGATCCATGGAAATGGTTGATTGGAAACATTGTTATCTTTATATACTTGATCCAATACTTCTTCCTCATCCTCCATCTCCTTTGGAATCTCTGTGATACCAAACTATCTAACCTCATCCAAAGTTAGCCTTTTGTATTCTCATTTTTGGATAATGAACTCATCCCGACAATGAATCCAAATATCCTCTAGCTGAGGCACGTGAGAACTAGATAAACCTGTTTCACTAAAATTTCCCCAGTAGTCAAAATTGGTTCTGGGATGAAAAGTTCACAAAGTCACTTCAGACATTTTTACATCCACATTATTTGCTTTATAAATATTGGCACAAGTATATCCATTGATTGAAATGGGAAACTGGACTCCCACCTTATGCCATTTGTTCTAGATTTTGTGATAATCCAACAATTTCCAAACCAACTCTAACAAAACCCATTTGTCAGTAGGAAACCTTGGTAACTTGCTCGAGGCACCCACGAAACCGAGAATCCTAATGTATGTAAATGTTGGAAACTGAAGATAAATGGCTCCCCACTCTCATACTTCTTTGAAAGCCTCATTAGAAATCCTTCGATTATACAAATCCTTGTCAAAATGATAAATAAGAACAATGAAGAAGGCATCATTGACTTTGTGAAAATGTCTTCTTCCCTCATCCATCATGATTTGAGGATAAAAATTAAAATATGTGATGCACTCCTAACACCTTTAGTATTTAACCCATTGAATTCCCCCATAACAGCTGCAACATAGACCAAGAAATAAGTCATGTAATTTTTTTTGGAAGAAAAGACTTTACTCAATTGAAAATAGATAGAGCTGTTGATATGCTCTCCCCATCATATGAATTATTTGTTCTTCTTAATAGTGGAAATATATAGGAACATCCATTCTTGAAACTCTTTTGTAGAAGAAAGACCCAAAACTCTACTCAACAACACAATGAGATCATTTACTTCTTGGATGAAATCTGATGAAACATAGTCTTAGGTAACTTGGTGACACTCTTGGCCAAGTAGCTCTTCATCATGACCCTCACACACAATTTGGTTTCCTTGTCCCAATGTTCAATTGCAGCTTCAGTGAAATTATGGCATAGTCCTCAACATCAAGGAGTTTAAAAAATCTTCAAAGAAATTAGAGTCCAATCGAATTATGACCTTTCCATCACCATTCTTGTCGGGATCTCTCAACATTTCCCAGAATTCTAGAAAATCTACCTACCCAAGATCGATATCTCCAATATTTCCTAAGTCTGAAGAAAGACATGAGTGAGGAGAAACTCCTAAAAATGTATATTTCATCTTTTCTTTTCCTTTTGACGAGGACATTGACATTAAGTTCGAATTCGAGAATCCGAAAGGCCTTTTGGAAATTTCGTAACAAAAATATCTTGACAAAGAATACTTGAAAACAATATTTGACATAGAAGCTTTGCACAGAAACAAGACGGTGCTTGTATATTTTATTAATATCAAATTCAAGCATTACAAACAAATGAGAGAGCTGCAATATTTATAGATATTGGACAACTTCTATCTCATCCACAATATATGGAAACAAATCATCTAATCTGAGAAAATATGCAGAAATAGCATATTGCCCCTAACTGCCCCTATTGCCCCTCATGGAAATCATCCGGGAACAAAATATGTAAAAGATAGAACATGATCCCACAAACATTGGGATGATAACACTATCACTTAGTTAACTAACAACTAAGGACAACTAATATCTATTGACATAAGTTTAAAGTATTTAATTAAATACTTTAACTTATTACATTTATTCAAATATCAAATAATGATGAATTAAGCTAAGTTTTATTCATAACATTCCCCCCTTAATTCAACATGGTCTCAAGTGAACAGGAGAGAAATTCTCTAAAACCCTCAAATTTACCTCGAGCAAGTGACTTTGTGAAGACATCTACACGTTGCATATCTATTGGGCAATATTGGAGCTGGATGTTGTTGTTCTAAACATGTTCACAAATGAAATGTACCTACACCTCAATGTGTTTGGTGCGCTCATGAAAAATGGATTTTGAACAAGTTTTACTACTCCTTCATTATCAACATGTAGGATAGTTGGATCTTTCTGTGGTATTCCCAATCCTTCAAGTATACGTCGGAGCCATATTGCTTCACAGAAAGCTCCACCTGCTGCACGATATTCTGATTCTATGGAGGATCTTGAAACACAAGTCTACTTCTTACTCCCCCATGATATCGGTCTAGATCCCAAAAAGAATACAAATCCTGAAGTGGATTTCCTATCATCTATGTTTCTGCATGATCTGAATCTGAATATCCTGTCAAGAAGAAGTTATTATTCTTCTTGTATTCTAGGCCATAGTCCATAGTTCCTCTGATGTACCTCAGTATCCACTTTCTACTTTCCAGTGAGAAACCTTGGTTTTTGCATGAACCATGAAAGATAGTTGACTACATAGCTGATATCCGACCTAGTGTAAGTCAAGTAGATGAGACTCCCGATCAACTGTCGATAGAGAGTTGCATTTACTTGTGGTGATGGATCTGTTTGAGATAGTTGAAGTCTTGTCTCCATAGGTGTGGAAAATGGCTTACAATCCATCATATTTAATTTCTCGAGTGTTGTCTTAGTGTATTTCAATTGTGACACAAAGATATGATTTTCTCTTTGCCAAACTTCAAGTCCAAGACAATAATGCAGAAGCCCGAGATCGGTCATGTCAAATGATCGTGTTAGATCTTTCTTTGTTGACTCAATCATCCTCATTGATCCTCCAGTGATGACTAGATCATTGACATATACTACAACAATCACTATCTCCCCCTTGATTTTTGAGATAGAGATTAGGATCGTATAGACTCCTGTTGAATCCATGTTGAATGAGATGCTCGTCGATTTTTATGTACCATGCCCTGGGAGACTAATTTAGACCATATAGTGATTTTATTAGTTTACATACCTTTTCCTCTTTACCTAGTATGACAAAACCTTTTGGTTGAGTCATGTAAACTTCTTCTTGTAAATCACCATTAAGAAAGGAACTTTTCACATCCATTTGGTGTATTTTCCAACCAAATTGTGTAGCTAGAGCGAATATTAACCTAAAAGTTTTTATCTTAGCTATGGGAGAAAAAGTCTCCTCATAATCAATGCCTTATTTTTGAGCATATCCCTTAACAACTAGTCTATCCTTATGTCCATTTGCTTTGTACTTCATTTTGAAGATCCATCTGCATCCAATCAGATTTTTACCTGGTGGAAGATATTTGTAAGTTTCCATGTATTATTTTTCATAAGTGACTTATATTCTGCATCCATAGCATCTTTCCAAGGTTTAGACTGTAGGGCTTCTGAAACTAAGGATGGCTCAATAGTTTCAACAACTTTACTCATTAAGGCCAAATTGACCTCATTTCGAGCCATATTGCGAGTCCTCATTCCAGTGGTAGATGTGTCGGGACACTATCCAATTTTTCATCTCTAATCATACTTGTATACCATTTAGGCATACTTTTTGTGGTTCCTGTGGGAGGTTGAATTTCATTATCTTCCCCATCATCATTGTCATCATCAAAGTGATTACCATCCTCTGTTTTTACTATAGGGATGATTTTTTCATCATGTGAGTGTATGGAAGGAGCATCTTCTTCTTTCTTCTCAAAGAACTCAACATCCCGACTAGTGTATACCCTTCTTGTTCTTGGATTCATAAGTCTATAGCCAAGTGCTTCATCACTGTATCCCAAGAAGATAAGTTTTTCTGATTTCATATCAAGCTTAGTTCTTTGTTTCTTAGGAATGTGCATACTTTCTTTACATCCAAAAACTCTAAGGTGTGAAATAGATGGCTTATGCCCTGACCATGCTTCATGTGGTGTTACTCCATCAAGAGCTGTAGTGGGAACTCTGTTTAGTAAATACACTATTGTTTTAGCTGCTTTGGCCCAATTTTTTTTTATAAACCTACATCATCAATCATACATCGCACCATATCCATGATAGTATGATTTCACCTTTCAACAACACCATTTTTTGTGGTGTGTGAGGAGGAGCCATTTGATGACGAATGCCATGTGTTTTCAAAAAATCATTGAACTCATTGCTAGTGTATTCTCCCCCTCAATCTGAGCGGAGTGTTTTTATTTTCCTACCAGAATCTGTTTCAACAAGGGCTTTAAACTTCTTGAAAGTTTCAAAAGCTTGGTATTTTGTAGAAAGACAATATATCCACATTTTTCTTGAAAAATCATCAACAAAGAGCATGAAATATTGAAACCTAGAGTGGCTAGGTCTCATTGGTCCGCACAAATCAGTATGCACCAAGTCAAGTTTTTCCTTAGCTTAAAATGTACTATGTTTGAATGGTGCTCTATTTTTTTTCCTTCCAAACAATGTTGACATTTATCTATACCCTTTTTAGAGGTGGTAAACCCCTAACCATGTCATATCGATGAAGTGTGTCAAGATAGCCAAAACTCACATGTCCAAGTATTTGATGCCATAGTTGAGATGATGATGTATCCTTGGCTAAAAGTGCTTGATCATTTCATTGAACAAAATCCAACTAAAACATTCTTCCAACATTTGAAGCTTTTGCAACAATTTTTGAGCTTCATGACTTATCTCAAATTAGGCACATCTTTTTACTACCTTTACAATCAAATTCAATTTTGAGATTGTGATCTAATAATTGACTCATGGATAACAGATTTTTGTTAAACCAGGGACATAAAGAACATCTGTAATTTTACAATTATGTTGCCCAAGTGGTAGTGAAATGGAACCAATGCCTTCAACACTATATGATGTATCATCACCCAAAGAGACATGATTTTTGGTGGGTGTTTTACTCATTGTGAAGAACCAATCTTTCTTTCTATCATGTGTCAAGTTGCACTCAGTCGACATACCAAATTTCATTTGTAGAATTAGATACTTCATTTGACTATGCAGAATATAGGAAGTCATCATCATCAAATTGATCTTCCTGTTCAGCTACATTTCCTTGTTGAGTTGGTTTCTTCTTCCACTTTTGATAATTTTGTCCCTATTTACTCTGTTGTTGGCTTGATTTTGTTTGTTGGTAATTAGTATTTTTACCACTTGATGATCCTTGTTGGAATGTGTTGTACCAACAATTTTTTAACTCATGTCCTTTCGACCACAAATAAGACATTTTTGTTGGTCTTTTTGGCCTTGTTGAGAATTACCTTGCTTCTGAGGCTGTTTACTAGACTTCACCTATTTTTTCCCTTTTTGATTAGAAGCAAGTGCCTGCTCTTCAGTTTCAATAGTTGAGTGAATAGATTCTTCTTGTTGGAGCATATTCACTAACTCTTCAAAAGTTGTTGTTTGACTAGTTATGTTTAACGTGGTCACAAAAATCCTATAAGAGGAAGATCTCTCAATACTATAGGCACAAGTGATGTGTCAGTTACTTCTTCTTCCAAATCTTGAAGTGATGCACACAAAGTTGCCACTCTTCTCAAAAACATTTCAACTTTCTCAGTTGGTTGCATTTTCAAGTTTAATAGTTGACTTTGGAGATGAAGTATTGTGTTCTTATTTTTTGACTCATATACCATTTTCAACTTGTCCCAAGATTCTTTTGCTGTTGTGGACTCACGAATATGAGGTTGTACCTCATCTGAAACACTAAACAAGATTATTAACTTTGCTTTTTGATTTGCACGATCAAATGTAGCTTGTTGTGTAACATCTATTGCAGATCTTGTTAATGTACTAGAAACAACGGTCCATAGATTTTCAAAATCAAGTTGTGCACAAATTTTTGTTTTCCATGTTGGATAATTATCAGAACGCAAAAGTTGAGAATCTAGCAAAAAAAAAAGAACTTTGGTGCCATAATTGTGGCCATTGTGAAAATGAATAATGAAAGAAGAAGAATTGAACAATTTCCCCCTTAAAGCATACACACCCCCACCCCCCAAAAAATTTTAATTAAAAACTAGACCAAGACGTAGATCTCACAAAAACACACACTTTCAAAAATGACACCTCAATCCGAGGTACTAGTTGAAAGTTATGCCTTTTTTAAATTGTAATTTTAATATCTTTCCGGGACCCTTTCCAAAAATGCAAAATTTAATTTTTCCCTTCTAATTCTTTTCACTATGTCCAAAAAAGGAAATTTTTAAAAATGATTTTTAAAAAAAAACGCAGCTAATGACTTACATGCATGTGTACTACATTTTAGGGTACAACTGTAGTTCATCCACTTTGCATATGCGTTATAATAACCCTTGGCCACACTTTTATTTTATTGTTTCTCTTTGTACGTAGGTATTTCTTTTGCTTGGAGAAACATCTTCTTCCTTCTTCCAACGCAGCTCTTTTATTGCAGGTTGCAAATCTTCTCCCGTTTAATTTGTAGTCTTTGTTTTGGATGCAAGCACGTTGCAGATCATTCAAATATGTGGTCTTCTACTCCTCTGGCAGATGCAGGTTCACAGAGAACCTTCCATGTTTGATTGGATCTCTTTTTTTAAAATGCTCAAATACAGAGAAGAGGAAGAAGAATAAAAAGTACAGAGAAGAGGAAGAACAAGTAATGTGGGGAGCTTGAAAATCTTGGGTACCCACAGATCAAAAATATTGTATATATATATATTTAAATGCTTCCAATTTAAAAAAATCACGTACAGGTAATTTTTTTTTAAATACTAGAGAATGAAACAATGTCACCTTTTACAACAAATTAGCATCCAAGTCTACAAAGGCATGTGATTGTGCTCCAGGTGTTCTTCAACTGCAAATCAACCATGATTCAGGGTGTGGAGCCGAGTAGGGCAAGTGAAATGGTCAGGGACATCTATGGCTCCTCCTAGCTCTGTAATTTCTCTAGATCTCCCTAAACTTCCCTAAAACTTCATACACTCCTATCTAGATCAGAATACTACTCTAATACCAAATCTTGAAAAAGAATACTTGAATACAATATTTGACATAGAATCTATGCACGAAACAAGATGATGCTTGTATATTTTATTAATATCAAATTCAAGCATTACGAGAAAAATGAGAGAGTTGCAATATTTATAGATATTGATGGCTTCTATCTCATCCACAATATATGGAAACAAATCATCTAATCTAAAAAATATGTAGAAATAACATCATACCCCTAATCACCCCTATTACTCCTCATGGAAATCATCCGAGAACAAAATATGTAAAAGATAAACATGATCCCACAAACATTGGGATGATAACACTATCACTTAGTTAACTAACAACTAAGGACAACTAATATCTATTGACATAAGTTTAAAGTATTTAATTAAACACTAAATTATTACATTTATTCAAATATAAAATAATGATGAATTAAGCTAAGTTTTATTCATAACAAAATCTTGTAAAATATATGAAATGCCGAAGTCTGAAATTCCAAACAAATTCTAGCTCCGAAGTGCAAACCCTAAAAAAACCCAAAACTAGTAGACCTTCGAAACTCTGAAAATCAAAACCCCAAACCTCTGAAATCCTTAGACCTCTGAAACTCCAAAAAGGGTAAACCTTCAAACTCGAAAATCAAAAAACTCCAAAATTGGAACCTCTGAAAGTCTGAGAAAAGTAGAAGCTCCAAAAATCTAAAATTGATGGTTCCAAAAATTCAAAATGAAGATTTTCAAAAAGCAATATGCGAACTATGAAATTACCAAAGGGCATGAAATGAAAATCAAATAATTGTGGAGATCTGGGCTGGATGCCTGCACATGTTGGATTTTGTAGTTGTGGGAATCACAAAAATTCTTAAGGAAAACATGGTGGATGATGAGGGTTCCATTTTCAAAAAAGGAAGAACAAAAGAAAATAAACAAGGAAGAAGACCCAAAATAATCATAAACCAAAAATAAATAACCCAAAAACAATTACCTTGAAAATGATGCCTCAAAAGTACAAAGAGTTCGGTAAAAATCAGAGTGTTAGAGAAAAAGTCAGGTTGAAATGAAAGATAAAAATATGATTTTATATAGAAAAACCCAAAATTAATGCCTAGAAGCTAACACATGGGGGGTAGGCAAGAATTAAATTCCCATAATACCCCAAAGTCTGAAACTTTGAAAATGTGAAGTTCTAAAATTTTGGAACTTCGGAGTTTTGGACTTTGGAACTTAAGAGACGAAGTTATAAAAAGATGACAAGAATCCGAAACCCTGAAAGTCCGAAGTTCTGAAATTTTGGAACTTTAGAGTTTTAGACTTTAAAACTTAAGAGACAAAGTTATAAAAAGATGATGGAAAACTTTGAAACACGAAAGTCTGAAATTGAAATGTCGAACTTGAAAGTTTCGGACTTCAAAACTACGACAAGATATTTTTCAAAAGGAGCAACGTAGACTTTCAAAGTTTAGAACTTCAACGTGAAAAATTGAAAAATGTCAAAGGAGACTTGAATCCTAAAATCAAACTTCAAATTTTTGGACTTTTGGGCTTTGAGTTTGGAACTTCGGATAAATTTTTTTGATTTGGTAGTCTCCTCCTCGAAAGAGAAAACCTTTGAAATCTAAAATTTGAAATTTTAGACTTCAGAGTTTTAGAGAACTTCAACACATTTTTAAAGAAACTAAAAAAAACACAAGATGTGGAAAGCACTTAGAGGAAAAGTCAAAATGAACACTGTATAGGGGAGGAATAATCTCAAAAGAAAGCTTTGAGATGTATCCCATTCATATGAATGGGAAGTTCTTCTCTATTGAGCCTAGATAGATGAAAAAAAATCACCTCTTTGTAACTCGTGATGATGTCTGGCCCTCTCCAAAGAACATCAAACATAGCGTGTTTTCCTAATTTTTCTCTATCTTCATCCCATTTCAGAAGTAACTCTCCCTATTGAAAATGCTTTTTGGATGCTTTCTTGCTAAAAGATTTCTTATCCTAAGCTTGATGTTGCTCCAAATTCTTCATAGACCTATTCCATACTTCTTCCAATTCCATGAGTTCGGAAAACCTTACTGTCAAAGAATCATTCTCCATAACCTCAAGATGATGAGCTAACTCCAAAGAAGGTAACTCTAAGGAGATCGAAGTTTTGCTTCCCTTCCATATACAAGTAGGAAAGGAGAATTCTCGATGGCCCTTTTAGGTGTGATTCGATCTACCCATAAGGTAGTTTTAAGCTGTGTATGCCAAGTCCTCATGTTAGTCTCCATTGTGTGTTTGATAATCCTTATGAGGTTCTTATTGCTAGAATAAGCCAATCCGTTTCCTTGCGGATAGTAATTGGACAAAGTCTTGAGGTAGACCCCATTCTTAATAGCCCATTCACTCAGCTTCAAACCGATAAAATCCATTGCATTGTCTGAAATAACTATAAATGGAACACTCGAACCTTGTCATTCTACCTTCTAAGAAATCAAGAACTTCCTTCTCATTGCTTTCTTTCAATGCTACTATCTCTATCCATCAAGTAAAGTAGTCCGTTGCAATAAGGACCCATTTATGTCCATCACTTGATGGATGATTAATCATTCGATGAAATCCAACCCCCATTGAACAAATGGTTGATCCACTTGAATTGCATGTAGTGGAAGATCTCAGAACCTCTGCTTTCCCATGAAAAGGGCACATTCCTTGCATTTTCTTACCCAAAGATGAGCATATTTGAACAAATATGGCCAATAGTAACCAACTCACATGATCTTGGTAGTGGTTGTTCATGCAGAATAATGACCTCTGACAAGCCATTGTGAACATATTCTAGTATCATGCTTACTTGTTACGGTTTCACACACCAAAGAAGAACACCATTCAAATCTCTTCAAAAAAGAATGTTATCTACCAGAACATATGGATTTGATGAAAGCGAAACATTTGTCTTTGAATTTTATTCATATCCACAAAGTATGCTCATGAGAAAAGGAAATTCTCCATTCTAGATAACCATTTAACTTGAGGATCATCTTCATCAGTGTTTAAGAGCATAACATCCTCTTCACCCTTTGATTCCATGTTTGCAGCAAGTTCTTTGACACAACCCCTTACCTCTAAAAGTTTGGTGACTTTGATATGTACTTCGTATTCCATCACCTTCGTAATACATTCGGCATGATTCTCATTCATCTCTTTGTTAAACAAAAAGTCATTGACACCTAAATGAGATACCATCAAATGAATTTTGTTGTTGGACAACATGTGCTTGAATTTCTTTAGAGCTCGAATAACTGTAAAGAATTATTTTTCAACAAATGAATATTTGAGCTCATAGTCTTTGAGATCTTGATGAAAAAAGCAATTGGTTTTTCCATCAAATCATCATTCTCACGAGTAAGGATACGAAATGCTCTCTTGACCTGTAAAAACATAGAGGATAAAATATTTATCAAACCTGGGGTTCACCAGGTGTTGGAGCTTGAGAGATAGTTGTTTTCATGGCTTCAAACTCTCTTTCCCTTCCTTTGTCCATGAGAAAGGAATATTTTCTTTAGCATAGTGTCGGTGGTTTATCAAATTCTACAAATTGGGATGAATATTCACATGAAATTTATGGTGCCTAGAAAAATTTGGAGTCCCTTTTTGTGACTTGGGAGGGAGAGGGACAAAATTGATCAAATTTTTGCTAGGTCGATTGATAGTCCTTCCATTGAAACAACATGCCCCAACAAATTTCCCTCGTGCACTGTAAAAATACATTTCTTAGGGTTTCCTCGTTGTACCTCTAGAAAACTTTTCTTAGATGTGTGATGTGGTCACCCACATGTTTAGAGTATATAGTTATATCATCTAGGTAAACCAAAATGATATCATTGATTATTCCCTTAAATGCCATGTCCATGGCTCTTTGAAAATTAGCCCCAACATTAGACAATCCAAATGACATTTTGTTATAATCATACATGCCCCACTTGGTGGTGAAGGCTATTTTAAATTTACCAGATTCCTAAACAAGAATATGATTATAAGTTGAATACCCATCGAGAAATGAAAATCTTTGTGCTCTATTAGTGTTTGAAGAATTTTCTCCATTGATGGAAGAGGATAATGATCTTTCAATGAGGCACGGTTCATATCTCTAAAATCCACACATAACCGAATTTCTACATTTTTATTCCATATAGGAACTAGGTTAGCCACCCAATATGAATGCTTAATAGGAAATATTATACACGCCTATATGAGTTTGGTTTTCTCCTTTCTCATAGTGGCTCAATTTTGGGATGAATCGACCTCTTTTCCAGTGAATTGGGGTGGCATGAGGGTCGAGTCAATAGTATGTTGTCTATCCCTAGATCAAAACCACGTAGGTCCTTATAGCTCCATGTGAAATTTCATGATACTCTTGACACATTTTGATGAAATATTCCTTTTCTTTAGAAGTACATACTTTACCAATATTAAGAAATTTTTTTGGCCCAATTCAACTTCCTCAAAATTGTCTTCTTTGACCACCATGTTCAAGTTTTGTTTTCTATCTTGATCATTTGAATTGAAGATGGATTCCAGAGTAACTAATAATTTTGGTATCTTTTTCCTTTCAATTAAATTATTTAACCACCATATGCTTCTTGCAACTTAGCTTGACCTTTTATGGCAAACTCCACCTCTGCTTGTAGAAACATGATAATTTGTTGGTCACTATCGAACACTTGCCAGCTACTTACATTATCAAGGACTACAGGTCAAACCACTATTTTGATAGATTGTTGTCCTTATTTGTGATATCAACTGATATGTTATATTATAAACCAATTGTAGCAAGCCTATCAACATATAGGTTTTTCTTTCTAGGAACAACATGGATCCCAAAAGCTTTGAAATATTTGATTAAATCCTAGAATCAGTTTTTGTATGATCTTAAAAGATATTTTTGGACACACTACATGCCATCACTTGATGAACTACTAACTCACTATCTCCAAAAACAACCAAGGATTTAATACCCCTCTTTTGAGCAAGCTGAATTCCCTGCACAAGGGCCTTGTATTCTGTAACATTGTTAGTGCAACTAAACTACAATCAGAAAGATGAGAAGTATTTATTTCCTTCTGGAGAAATTAGCATAACACTAGAACCAGATCCATTCTTACTCCTTGAGCCATCAAAGAACAATTTCCACAATCCTTAAAGATTGCTTTGTTTTTGAAAAGTTGTTTTATGGTTGTTCCTTCTTCATGAATACAATATGTGCCCAATCCTGTTTCTTCTAACAAAAAAAAACCAACTTCTTCCTCTGCGCCAATAAATCAGCATAGTGATTGTCTTGATGATCTACACTTACCTCATCTAGCACCATATCAGGAACTTCCTCTATAATATTAGTTGGTTCACGATCGACATCTTCTTCTTCAAGGTCACCAATGGCATAATTCCCATTTATGGGACTCACAGTGTAGGGCTCCACATGATTATGGAAAATTGGTTCTTCCCTTATAGTCACCTTCCTCCCATATCAAGTTCTAGAGGATCATATGTGACCAATCCAATGATAGGTAACCACCCATCTTGGTAGTGAAATCTCATGATAGGAAGATGGCGAAGAGAGGAGGAAGATCTATAATTGATATGTATTTTGTGAATGACACAATGGGGCACACATGTATGGTCAGTTGGATCCCTTTGATGAATTCAATGGTTTGAACTACTATACCATCTAACTGAACAACTCCCCTAGAGATTGGAGTATATTGTATTCCCAACATGTTTGCAATCTGCTTGGGCATAACAGAACTACTAGCACTAGAATAAATCATGTAATTATGCACCAAATGATCACCAATGATCGGGAGATATAGAATGGCGGTGGTTTGTTGGCCTTAGGAATAATTTTCCCTTCTAGTTGGCACAATATTGTTGCAATTGCTACTTCATGACCCGATGATCCTTGAATTGTACCAAAACTGTTCAAGCCTCTCACAACAAGTTTCTTTGAGAAGGAATTGAGAGTGTGTCCCACATAGTAATGCTTAGGTTGGTTTTCTTCATTTGTTCCATGATACTTGAATGGAATTGATCCAAATTTGTTGACAATTCTTTGGTAATTAGATTACTCTTTTGGAAAATGCTTATTGGGTACCGTGACACCTGAAGAACCTTCTTTCCTTCCAGTTTGACTAGCGGTGTTTCTAATGGTTTCTTTTCCACATCCATATCATTGCCACTTATGGATGATGTTGTGATGTGGATGCTTCATCAAATTTGAAAGGTTGATATTCCATTGCTATATTATTAGAATGAGTATTTGCTGCTATGAATGAAGCATTGTTATTCAAACCACAAAATACATTGTTTTCCAATTTAGCAACATGGTTTCATCGTAAGGATGCTCTTGGTATTTCTGCGAGGATGATCCTATTATTCACTTAGGAGGAAGATATATCTTGGACCATAAGGGCTTGGATCAAAACTCCATTTGGGAAAATATTTTGTTATGAGGCTAGAATAAGGATAATACCACTCATAATCATGGACTAGATTATTCTTGACAGTACTATGGATCTGGATGAACTAGTATCAAGAGGGTTCTAATATTTTAAAGGATTAACATTTGCAGCTTGACTAAAAACTTGGTTTTGTGACTGATTGCTTCCTTGAAAAGGAGGATGAATTGTTTGGTATTGGGATTGATACAGGAGAGCATATTGATACTGGTACCTTTTGATTGCTATGAGCTCATTCCCGAAAGTTTGCAATAGTGATTTGACCTCAACTAGATCATTTGAAGGAATAGATGCAATCATAGTTGATTGATTGGGATTTGTTGGAACCAAGGAAATGATTATTTGTTTCCCTATGATTTGAGTAAACAAAGGCATGGGAGGCATAGGCACAATATTTCCTGCTTGAATTAAAGAATTTTTGGCCCTTATAGTGATTTCATAGACATCAGGAACTATAGTTCCCCCATGGATTGGATCATAACTACTATATCACTATTCAAGGCCCGTAAATAATACAAGAATGCATTACTTGGAGATGGCCTTACGAGTGTTGGGATTTTGTTCCAAGTCTTGTTGAAATGAGAAATTAAAATCACTCATATATTCTTGAGGGGATCTTTTTATGGTAGTGAGTTGTTCCATAAGTGATAGGTGATCACTTTTGTCTTCAAACTACTTGCAGAACTTCTCACCTAACTCATTCCAAGTAGTTATGGAACCAACGTTCAAACTTCAAAACCATTGAAGTGCTTTACCTTTAAAGGAAGTAACAAGGAGTTTAACTGCCACATTATCCTTCGTAATACTATGTACTGCACAAATACTAGCTATATCTAAAATGTGCTCCAAATGAGTAACATTGGTTTCCCTAGTATAAAATGGTAAAATTTTTAGAGAAGCTACATGTATAGCATCTCTTTGGGCTAATTGCAAGGGGCTGCTGGCATTGAAAGGAGGACAAGCATTGGTTTCCATGTTGAAAAATGTTGATTTCTCCTTGGTGAAGGTAACCTTCCATCAGGAGGAGTTGAGAAACCTCTACGAGATGATGCTAAAATGTCTCTTTTCTTTATCCTTGGCAGAGACAAGGATAATTAAGTATGATGATACTTTCCTTGGAAGAATCTCTTTTCTAAATTCTTCGCATAAGTTAACACACTAAGACTTGAAATCTAGATAAATGGAGTCTCCAGGTACTTTGATTCACACAAGTGTGATGAGAAGTACCAAATCTCCCAGTCTTGCCAAAAACTATTTCCACATGGATCATGCACCCATTAAATCATTGAATGATCCCATGTGATAGTTGAACATCCCCAAGGTGTGGGACATTTTTTCCTTAGGATGAACCTCTGGAGAATTCTAACTTCCTTTATAACTTTGGGCACCCGATTTAAGATCAATATGAAAGGCTAAGAACACTTTAAAATGACTCTAATTTACTCAATTCACAAGGTTCGAGTTAGAAGTAACAATAAATGAAAATACAATGATACACCAAGAGAGTATAATTAGATAATTTCTTGATCTTCACACGAGAAGGGTTAACTTAAAAATGATAAAGCAAAATCACAATATAATTCACCTTATGCTATTTATAATGGGAAAATAATGACCCTATACAAAATATCATACATTTCCTTGTAAAACCCAAACATATCTAACAAATAGATCAAATCTATTCGAATACACAATCAACAAATCATGACAATATATAATATGCACATGTCATACATCCATTTCTCTTTATGGTAGTTAATGATAACGTAACTTTATAATAGAAGGAATATAAGATTTTTGCAACTGATATGCAAGATAACCACATCATTCTCCCACAGATTAAAATAAGATACTCTAAAATAAAGGTGAGTTAATAACTTACACTAAGGAATTGCACATTCACAAAGAATACATGGATCAAACATTAACATAATGAATCAAACATTTCATGGAAAAATATTGTTTTGAATATAGTTGAAAGGCTCCAAAGTATTCAAAGATCTTCCAAGATTTAAGAGTCACTTCCTCCACTGATCTATATCTAAACCTTATGCACTTAAATATTTATAATTTATTTAGGTTGAGCCATTACAACTGAAACTTAACTAATAAGTCACTAAAAATAGAATGTAATTAAGTTCCAGGAACATGCTCCCATAAAAATAGCAAAATAGTTACAAGGGTTTAATTAGTCAACCCTACAACTTGGACTAATCCAAAGCTTGGAACTATCCACTCATGGCTGCCCAGCTTAGCTTGGTTCTACAACATCCTTTCCTTCCTTGATTTCTCCTGTTCTCTCTCCTATACAATCATTATATGCTTGTAATCAATGAAACATTTGATGATTCCTTGTACTTCCTCTTCTTCTGGTCTACATGTGTAATGACTCACCACATCTACTGTTTCAATTTCTCTTGCCACTTTAGCCAGTATCCTTTTGAGTTTACTCACCACTTTCCTCAATCGACTTATGAAATTATGACATGAGACCAACCTTTCAATTGAATCACTACTGAAAGTCCTAGTTATCTCATCATCTTTATTTACCAAATCCTTGAAACTCGACTTGATTTGATCCAATAGAAGGGCATCAATATTTTCATTGAAAAATTTACAGTTAACTTTATCCAACTCCTCCAAGATATCATTTAGAACATCCATTATTTCCACACGTTTGTCATCCATTTTCTTGATCAAATCTTGTAACACCTGGGATCTAAATTTTATAGCCTTACGAAACTCGAACAACTTGGAAACATCATCAATTACTTTTATTTCACCATTTTCTTCACCTTTTCGAAATGACAAAATAGATAAGGGTAAGGGCCAATGAGGAATACCTATTAAATGTTGGTCAGTTGATGGTTATTGTGTGTGTTATGAATTCTTGATCCATAGCTGAATGTGAGAGCTTCCTTTTAGCTAGGAGGAACTACCTGTAATAGAAAACAAGACCACAAAAAGATAGTTAAATGATATATGATAGTGGACTTCCTAGCGTATGTTAGTTCTAGGAAGTGTGATACTTCCTAGATGATTATCAATCCACTATTTAAAACAAGTTAATGCAAGAAATAAACAAATTCCTACTATAGTTAATATGATTTAGGTATCTCATTCAAGTACAATAAGAAAATCAAATCACAATAGGCTAGGCTATAGTTGGATCTAAGAGGTGAGGTGTCTATCAAGGTATTGGGACTGGTCAAGGTCTTATTTTGGGTTATTTAGGTTAACTGGTAGAGTGATTTTGGGTCTATTCTTGGTCAAGGTGTAAAATATAGAGACCAACATTGGCTAAATGTGATCGATGCCGGTTTAGGTAGAACCGATGGTGGTTGTGGATAACCGACGTCGGTATGGTTGAGGTAAAATAAACTCAAATAGATTAAATGGTAGGGGTGATCTGAGGTCAAATAAAGTTTGGGAGAGTGAATGGGGAGGTCTGTAGAGGTCTTAGGTATGCTCAGAAGTATACAATAGGTGAGGATAGGTGATTTGGTGATATGGGTGAAGGGATATTTGAGTTCACAGGCAAGTGGGTGATGAAGCAATAAGCATGCAAATAATAGATTAATAACAGGAGTAATAAATATTACTAATTGAAATAAACCCTATTGGTTAGGGCCATACTTACTATGTTAAGGATCTGATGGTTGAGTGGTGGAGGTGGTTGATCGGAGAATACGTGTATGGTCCTGTAGCGGTGATTTCTCGGAGTGCTCTCGTGAATGCAATGGCTCTATGATTGATCCTAGTGATGGCTCTGGATGTCTAGATGCGTAAAAGGATGCTTGTTTTGCTTGCATAGATATTTGATCCCTTTCCTTTATCTCATAATACACCAACCCCAAAAAAAGGTTATTTGGGTGAATAAATGGTAACCAACAATGGTTTTGGGTTGACCAAGCATCGGTTTAGGGTGTGACCAACGTTTCTTAAGGTGGGATTCCCTAGGTTTACTCAAATGGGCAGATCTTTCTAATTTCTTAGGCCCAGTTAGTTTATTCTCATGGATTAGAATGGAAACTTCCCTTCTAATGAGTGGGAATGTGGTTAGAGAGATTTTAGGGATTTATTTTAGGGTTAGACCAAATCTTAGCTCATTAAGGTAAGTAATACTTAGTTATTGTTAGTTATGGAAACATGCCAAGAATATATCTAGGGTGAGGTGGAAATTATCTTAATTAAAATAATTAAGTAATAAATATTGTGGGAATGGGTATTAATTTAATCAAGTTAATTAAATTAATATTAATGTGGGGTGAAGGGGCCATGGTTAGATGAGTATGCTTGAGCCGGTTACTTAACAAGGGACCAAGGAGAGTGTGATCAATTTTGGTGTCTACATTTTGCCCCTTTTTGTTGTGTATCTTGTATTGGTAAGTGACGCCGACAAAGATAAGATGTGGCTACCCCATGTGTGGGTGAAGGTGATCCCCTCAAATTAGGAACTAATGTGGCGAGAAGACATAATCGATGTGTTTCACTTGATTCTTAGATCATTTCTTTGAAGTATTGATGAAACAAATAGGGTAATAGGCGTAGGAGGAATACCTGTTCAAATGTTGGTTGATGGGTTGTTGTGCATGTATGACTTCTGAATCCATAGCTGATTGTGAGAGCTTCCTTTTGGCTAGGAGGAACTACCTATAATGAAAAACAAGACCACCAGAAGGAATTAAACAATATGGGCAGTGAACTGCCTAGCATATGCTAGATCTAGGAAGTGTGATACTTCCTAGATGGCTATCAGTCCACTGTTTTAAACAATTTAATGCTGTAAACAAAGTAAATCCTATTGTTATTTAAAATTATTTAGGTATCTCACTTAAAATACAATAAGAAATAGATCTAATCTAACAAGCTAAGCTAGAATAGAATCCAAAGGTCAAATGATTGGTTCTGGGTCTCTACAGTTTGATAGAGGTCTTGGGTAGATCACAAGTGAATGAGAGTGAGATGAAATTAGGTGGGATAGGTCCCTATTCAGGGCTATATGAGAAAATACAGAGACCGGTGTCGGTCAGGGGTGACCGACGGTGGTTCGGTGTAACCGGTGCCAGTTACTGTGAGATCTAGAAATGTCACAAAATAAGTTGTGGTCTCCTTTGTGATTGCACAAAGGACTTTGGTTGGTCAGAATGAGGTATTAGGTGACTGGAGTAGGATTTGTGAGGTTTTAATGGGTATATGGAGGTGAAAATGTTGGGGAAGGTCAATAGGAGTCAAAGTAAACAATGGATAAAAATGGATGATGAAATGAAATAAACCAAGAAAGTATGATGTTATACTTACTTGGATTCCATTCCCGAATGCCTGTGTGTGAGGGATGGATGTGCTGATGAGGGGTTTGAAGGCTGCAAGTGATCACCAATAGAAAAAAGCTTCTGCATGGGCTGCATGTACACTTCTATTTGCTTGGATAGATCGGATCATGGTCAGGGATGTCTGCATGAAGGAGAAGATGCTCAATCTCCTTCCTTGCATGCGGGTTTTCACTGGAATTTGTTCTCTGAAGATGCATTATCTCTTTGAGATGTGTTCTTTCTCATCAACCTTCTCCCAATGTTTTCTAACCTTGAGAATAAGGTAGTTTAGGGGTTAAAAGGGTAACCGAAGCGACAATGATGCAGCTTAACCGGCGATGGTTAGGGATAATCGGCGTTAGTCAAGGCAGGATTTCCTAGGTTTACTAAACTAGGGTGATCCTCTTGATTTCCTTGGATCTCATGTCATTATCCCATGGATTAGACTAGGAGCTTCTTGTGAGCATGTGGGAATGTGGTTAGAGGGAATGTAGGCATTGATTTTTAGGGTTTGGGTAAGTCTTAGTTAGTTATGACAACTTGCTAAGAATAGGTCTTAGGTTGAGTTGGCTTGGTGAGGTGTTTAAGTGAACTATATGTATTATTTAAATAAGATATTTAAATAATATGAGGATAATGAATTAATTTAATTAAATTAATATTAGTGGGGTGAAGGGGGTCATGGCTAGGTAAATGTAATAAAGGGTGCTTATTGGTCGAGGTACAAAAGGGGAGTGTGACCTAATTTTAGTGTCTACATTTTGCCCCTTTTTGTTGTGTAGCTTGTATTGGTAAGTAGCATTAAAAAAAATAAGATGTGGTTGCCCCATGTGTGGGTGAAGGTGATCCCCTCAAACTAGGAACTGAAAAGGCAACAGGATGAAGTGGTGAGTGGCTTGATAAAAGGTAAATGTGAGGAAAAGGAAAGTGGGCATAGGGGAAAAAGTCAAAGGTCTACTTGAGAAATCTAGGTAATGGGTCAAGGTCAAAGGTAGCAATAGTCAAACACACACACACGTATAAACTACAACACATGACTTGGTTGAAGAGCAGGTAAACTCTACATCGTCTAAGGTTGATAAGTTTATCTAGATAAGGTTGAAGTGAATCTGGTATCCAAGGTATAGGATATGGTCAGGAAACACAATGTAGGTTAGGTGTAGGAACGTTTAGGTATGTTCTGGTACACCAAAGGTAGGGTCAAGATAAATGGTCATGATAATAGGCTAGGTAAGGTCATTAGGTCAATCAACATAGGTAACAATGTCATAAGGTATAGTGAACACATGAGGTCAAAGGTCACTAGTGATGGTCCAGGTCCAAATATCTAGGTCACGACATGGGTAAGGCCAAGGTATGGGTAAAATAACGAGTCCCCAAAGGAGGAAAAGAGTAGGCAGGCAAGTGAGGAGGTCTGGAAAGGTAAGGTAAATAGGTTGGGTACAGGTGGGGTGGGGTAAAGGATTAGGAATTCTATAGTGCCATTTTGAGCTATGGAGAGATGTACCTAGCCCGTCTGGATGAGATGAGGCTAGTGGTTCTATTGATGGAGGTAGTGTGTTACTATACACTGCACCCATGTAGAGGGTGGATGCTTTCCACTATCACTGATGGGGGTGATCCATGATATGATGGTAGAGGAGACCTAGTTTGCCTAGGCACCAACATTCTTGGTGTAACTATACCGAGAGTTATGGGCATATGGGCGGTTGCGCGAGGTTTATCTGTGTTGTACATTTATCTTGCCTTCTAGGACTATGAGCACATAGTCTATGTTCAAACTATAGGGATGCCCAGAGATGATTCCCAATGAGATCTGTGTGGGTGGGATATAGGAGATGAGTGCCGGTTGTAGGAGAGCGGAGATCGAGATAGGTGAAATATGATGTGGCCCATTTTGGTACTTGTTGGAGGGGTTGTTCAAAGTGGACATTATCTCTGGAGGCCATATGTGGACTCCCCTTATATAGGAACATACATGAGGAGCTAGCTGAAGCTCCAGCTAGAGAGGTGGATACGGGGGTGCCATGTTGGGGGATGAGATGATCCCGGTGAGACGGGGTTTGTGACGGTAGTTTTGGGCATGTACGAGAATATTCCTCCATTCTTCCCATAGTATTAGAGAGATGATGTGGAGAGGCCTCTACCTCTACCATAGCCTATAGTGCCTACAGGGAGGGAGGAGCCATTTTATCGCGAATAGATGATGCCGGATGATGTACGAGATAGAGTACGAGAAATGGTGGGTGACTTAGTTATGAGCCATACCACCTAGAATGAGGCACCTAGACTTAGCTACCATTATAATGCGGAGAGATGCCCTACGGGGCAACTAGCGATCACCTGATTACCCAGATAGGTATATTGTAGAGACACCGCCGGAGGGGTCGGAGGTAGAGGTAGTAGAGCTATGAGTACAGGTGGCTAGTCTACGACAGCCCAGATGGTAGAGGGAGAGGATGGAGGAGATGGAGGAGATGGAGATAGAGATGTTCAAGTGATAGCCTTACTTGGCTCGGGTGGCGGTTTATAGGGCTAGTTGGCCACATCCTAGGCATAGATTGGGGCCTTACGAGCCCGATATAGACACGAGGGCAAGGCGCCACCACATGCATAGTAGGAGCAAGTCCCATTCACAGGTTGGCGCAGGGCGGGTTCACTATAGGGTAGGTCTTTGCGGGCCAGGGTAGGTTACTACATGGTAGGTAGGCTACGGGGCCGAGACCTATGGGCCCCCACAACCATGTACCTATATCCAGGTTATGGGATGCCCTAGGTGAGGAAAGATATTATCAGGACTAGCTCATGGTAGCTGAGATAGACTTCCTATCCTACGAGAGTACGAGGGCACGAGGCATCTAGTGAGAGAATGAGATCCCACACTCATAGTGTGGAGAGCACAAGAGGTCAGCGAGCTCCGAGGATCGATCAGGGAGAGGCCACCAGCACATAGCGACCAATGCTAGGTGAGGTACCAGTAGGGACACAGGAGGCCAAGGGTATAAGTGACATAGAGATGGAGGACATCCAGTGAGATGCCTGATATGCGGTCATATAATTTTTAATGTATACTAGTGATTTTTTTATATATATACCGGCTTGCATGCGATGATATTTTTATTGTATATTGGCTACGCGTCTTTGACATTTTGAGATGATAGACATGATGAGGTAGAAATTTATATATATATATATATATATATATTGAGATACACATTTATTGATTTATATGATGAGATACATGGTATTTTGTGATTTGTTGATGTGTTTATGAGACATTGGTTTATGGCTTGTGTTAGATGAGATATGGATTTGTTACTTTGATGTAGATTGAAATTAGGTGAGTTAGGCATGATGGAGTTAGGTTGGTTTAGGCATGGATCAAGTCAGGTTATAGGCATGGTTGAGTCAGGTTATAGGCATGGTTGAGTCAGGTTGGTTTAGGCATGGTTGAGTCAGGTTGGTTTAGGCATAGATCGAAGTCAGTTATAGGCATGGATCGAGTCAGGTTATAGGCATGGTTGAGTCAGGTTGGTTTAGGCATGGATCGAGTTAGGTTGGGTTAGGCATGGTTGAGTTGAAAGTAGGTTTAGTTATGATTCATTATTTTGGCAATGAATGATAATATGGATCACATGTGAAATGTTCTATAATCTATGCATAGTGATGATAGAGAGATGGTAGGTGTAATAAATGTATGATGTGGTAAGCAACTTGTTATGTATGTGGCTTAATTTCCAATTTTGTTATAAAAGGGGAACTAAGTGAAATGTGATGTAAATGGTGAGTTAGGCATGGTTGATGAATTGTTTTAGGGTAGAGAATGGCTGAGCTAACCTCCAAGGGCCCCATGCCCTCGAGTGCTACCTACATAGTCCTAGCGAAAAGGGACCTCAGGCCGATGTAGTTCTCCCATGCACTAGGGAAGATTATGAAAATGAGTTAGTAGGTTTTGGGCATGTTGTGGGTTTAGGTTTAATAGGTGTGGGTATATTATAGGTAAAATGATGTAGGTGAAGGTGATTATGGTGAAAGGGGAGGATTACCCCAAAGGTAAGCGGTGAGGACCAAGTCCTGTATAAGGTAATCAAAACGTAAACAAAGATGGTTAAAAGATAAGAGGGGGCAATAAAGCCACCTGATTGGGTAGGATCATACCGAGTAGATCATACCTTGGAGGGGTGATGAACATAAGACTTGAAATACATTACATGATTAACTATTCTATAATGAAGGTAGTCACAGGATCACCAAATGTCTAAATTCCAAGATGTCCCTTGAGGCAATTGAGGAAATGAAAGTGGAAATGGTAAGGAGGGTGAAAGGTAGTTAATTTTATATGTTTTGAGTGACAGGCCTTTGGGCAAGGGGTCTTAGGTCACATGGGAAAGTCCATGACTAATTTTTTTTTTTGATAGGCCGATTGATGTGGGAAGCTTGGTTTCTCTAAATTTTTTTTTTTTTTGAAAGCTTCACATAGCTGTCCTTTGAGGGAGCAGTCTATTTATAGCAGCAATTTGTCAAGAGGAAGATGTCCTTTTGAGGGAGTCATATTTTTATTAGAAGTTTGACTCAAGGAGTTTGGTCCCATGTGAGGTCTTTGAAATCATGGACAAGACCAAGGTGGAGGATAGGAATCTTGTTCAAAAGGCAAGGTGGAACGACCATGGGATCTCATCTAAAGGTAGATGAAAAGTATCCATGAGAATCATGCTATGTGCAATGTCATGGTACACATATTCAAGAGAAGATAACAAGTGACGGGTACTCACATGATTCTTGTTTAATTGTTGGGGAGGTGTATGGAGTGGATAGCGCTCAAGGGACAAGCCTGGAAAGAGAAAAAGGGTGAGGTAGGATGACGAGTCAACAATAGAATGGTCAAAGATGCAATGCATTAAGGGGCTCAAGTTCTTGTTTACCATCGAGTGAAGATAAATGATAGGCACCTAATCCATAGGTATGAGTTACGATGTATGGTCCAAGCCAATTAGGAGCAAATTTGTCCCATTTACTTTTTTCTACTTTGGTTACGTGTTGATTTTCTTTCAAAACAAGGTCACCGACTTGGAAGGTTTGTTCATGAACATATTTTCATAAGCACATTTGATACGTTGTTGGTAAACTTGAAGGTGATCCAGAGCATTAAGATGACATTCATCTAATAACTCTAGTTGTGCTAAGCGGTCCTAACAAAAAGTCATCATCAGTGAGCATGTCATGGAGAGAAATACCATATGAGGGATCTGGACTTGAGAGAAATCTCTGCTGCACCATATACCGGAAAAGGGTGTGGCCACAGTGGAAGTGTGAATACTAGTGCGGTATGCCCATAGGGAAAAAGGAATGTGTGTATGCTAATCCTTCCCAGTATCGTCAACCAATTTCATGAGAATTTTGTTGAGGGTTTTGTTAGTGGATTCGGCTTGGCCATTGGTTTGTGGGTAATAAGGTGATGAGAAACTAAGTTGAATGCCAAAGGTGTCGCAAAGTTTTTGCAATGTTTTGTTTTTGAATTATTTTCCATTATCAGTGATGAGGCGATGAGGAACACCAAAGTGAAAAATGATGTGATGGTTAATGAACTCACATATTTTCTTAACTTTTATGGAGATGAGTGGTATGGCTTCCACCCATTTTGTGTAGTATTCGGTAGCAATTATGATCCATTGATGGTGTTGGGAAGAATGGGGATTGATTTCTCTGACAAGATCCAAACCCCATTGAGAGAAGGGCCAAAGGTCATGAGTGACCTATAAGGCATGACTAGGTGTATGATGAAGGTTGGAATGTTGTTGGCATTTTACACAATGTTTGACATAGTCACAACAATCATGGTTAAGGGTCGGCTAGTAATAGCCTAGATAAAGAATATGCTTAGCAATAGCAAGGCCACTAAAGTGACCTCCACATATGCCATCATGAACCTCCTTAATGGTATAAGGAATTTTAGAACTTGTGAGGCATCGTAAGATAATACCATCAAAGCCATGCTTATAGAGGAGTCCCCTAGAATGACGAAATGAGAGACCTTTTTAAGGAAGGTGCGTTGTCCGTTACGGTGAGATCAGGAGGTAATATGGAGAGAGAAAGGTAGTCGAAGTATTATTTATACCAAAGGTCACTCGGTTCAGGGGTGTCGGTTCCGATCAAGTAAACATCATGAGGTAAATAAGAAGGTGAATGGAGGCATTGTATGGTGACAAAGATTTTGGAATCGGCGGGGAAGTAGGTATTTGGGAAGCTAAGCAGGCCATGGTATCTACAAATTTTTTGGTTGAACGTGGGATGGTTTGAAGGGTGTAATGATCAAAGGTGGTCAAAAGTATGTCGACATGTTATTTATACTTTTGAATTATCTCATTACGACATTAGGACATACCATTGACTTAGTTTATGACCAATTGTGAATCACCAAAATGTTTTTGATTTGACATCTAGGGCATATGGCTTGGAGACCTAGTACGAGCACTTCGTACTTAGCAATATTGTTGGTGCATTCAAAATCTAGTTTGAAAGGCAAAGGCATGGGTTCACCATCTAGAGGAATGAGGATAATACTAGCCCCGCCCCCATGTTGACACTTGGAACCATCGAAGAAAAGTGTCATTTGGTAAGGGGGTTCATCTAGGGAAAGGGTAGCAATTGACTCATCTAGAAAGTCAAAATTAGAGGGTTGATCCCTGAAAATAGGTGCGTCGGCCAATTAGTTAGTGATAGATTGGCCTTGATAGAATTTTGATGAATGAATTCTAGGTCAAGATCAGCTAAAAGCATAAGCCATCATGCGTGGCACACTGATTTTGATAAGGTTTTGCGTACATGAAGTGTAAGGGATCAGTTTTGGTCACAACATAGGTTTTGTGGTTGAGTAGGTAATGGCAGAGTTTGGTGGTAGTGAAAACTAAGGCTAAGAAAAGTCTTTTACGGATGGTTGTATTGGGTTTCATAGTCCAAAAAGAGTATGGCTTATGTAATAAACTACCTACTCCCTATGTTGTTCATCGCGTGATGAGCGAGCATGGCTCCCAAGGAATGATCTGTAGTGATATGTATAGGTAAAAATTTTTATCATCTTTGGGTGGAATTGGTACGGGTGGTTGGAGAAGGTATTGTTTTAGGGCCTCAAAAGCTTTATGATATTCATCATCCCATTTAAAGGAGACATCCTTCCTAAGCAAATGATGAAATGGTTGACACCGATCAAATAATTATGAAATGAAATGGCGAATGGACTATAATTTACCTTGTAGGCTATGGAGTTGGTGAAGGTTAGTAGGTGGAGGCATTTCGAGGATGGCCTTGAATTTAGTATGGTAAACTTCTATACCATGGAGGGAAACAATAAATCCCAGGAGGTTTCCTAAGAGAACCGCTGAAGACACACTTCTTAGGCTGAAGGTAGATGTAATATTTAATGAGGTGGTCAAATATGGTTTTGAGGATGGTGAGGTGCTCAGAGTGACATTTAGATTTGGCTAAGAGATCATCCATGTAATCTTCTAATATGCGATGCATGATATCATGGAAGATATAAGTCATAACACACTGATAGGTGGCACTAGCATTTTTAAGGCCAAAGGGCATGACTCGATAATAGAAGGTCCCCAAAGGGGTGATGAATGTGGTCTTGTGTTGATCTTCTAGGGAAAGAAAAATTTGGTTATAACCTAAGAATCCATCCATGAGTGATAGGATCTCATGACCAGTGGTGAGGTCAACCAGTTGATCAATATCGGGAAAGGGAAAGTCATCTTTTGGGCAGGCTAGGTTGAGGTCACGGAAGTCTATGCAAATGCGAAGTCCCCTAGTTGCTTTAGTAATAGGAAAATTATAGAAATCCAATGAGGATAATCAATGGGTAAGATTAAGGACACAGAAAGAAGGTGTTGAAGTTCTTCTTTGATGAGAAGAGCAATGTGAGGGTCCATTTTCCTCAGTTTTTGTTTGATAGGTTTGGCATCGGGAACGATTACGATATTGTGGACCACTATGGTGGGGTCAATACCGGGCATGTTTACATAAGACCAAGAGAAATCATGGTTATGATCTCGAAGGAAAGAAGTCATGGCTTCTGTTCGCAACATCTAAATATTATCGATCTTTAGGATATACGGGTCATCCACGATTATGAATGTTGATCTCAATAGTTGATTCATTCAACATGGTTTGCATCTCAAAGGGTAACGACCGATGAATATATGAGTCTTTTACCAAGGTAGGTGAGTATGGATTCATCATCCCGATTGAACAACATTAATTATAGGTGTGTCATCATCGATCATTTCAGGATATAGGGATGGAAGAGTGGAAGGGGCCTCGCCTTCGCGTTGATAAGTCAAAGGCCCCAAGGAAATGGTGTTTATGAAAAAAAAGGTAGGAGGGATAGATACAGGATCCATCGACTCCATCGGTGAAGGTGGTGATGAAGATGAAGGTGAAGAAGGGCTAGTGTCCTCAATGAGTTCAATGCGGGCCTGTTTGGTAGGAGGTTCAGGGAAGCCGATACCACTATGGTCATTATGTTTGCGGGTGGTACATGGAATAATGGTATGGTGGCCTTTCTCATAAAAGATGAAACCAAAACCCTTTGACACATAGCGGTGCGGAAGGTGTGGGAGAAATGGTGATTGGTAAGTGATTGGAAGTCGATAGAAAATGGTGGGTTTGTGATGGTGGTTTAGGTGTGTAAGTGGTAGTATCAAGTCCCCATAGGTGAGACTAGTACAAATATGAGGAGGACCATAAAGGAGATGCTCTCTATATAGTGATCATAACGAGGGTGTTGGTGAAGGCTTCCATACTTCGAGGAGTAAGAAATGTGTTGAAACTATATAGGCGGTACTCCCCAGTGAGGTGTTGAAAAACACCTTCCAGGATCATTGGTTGGTAAGTAGGTAGCTAGAATGGATGATGTGTCAAGGTCAATGCGTAGGTGGAGTTAACGGATTGGGAAGCTAATGGGTCAGCCATGGAGGTTATGGCGATGGGTAGGAATGGAGGAGGTATGCGTGGTGAAAGTAGTGGGTGTCTTAGGTAGGTGGAGGTGTAGGTGAAGTGGTATTGGTTATGGAGGTAGATGGATTGACGGTATGAGCACATCATTGGGTTAGTAAATCATGTTGCATATTTTGAAAGGTGATGGGTCGAGTTGGAATGGTATAAGTATGTCCTTCATGTTTAAACTTTACACAATGATGCAAAGTGGAAGGAACGCAACCCATGACATAGATCGAGGGTCTACCAAGCAACAAGTTATATTGGAATTCCCCCTCCAAAATGTAAAACAATTCTACAATAATACGGGGCCATGCAAACATGGAGGATGACAGTGCCTAGTGTGGAGGTGATAGCATCATTGAATGAACACAACATGACCGGATGTTTATGCATGCAATTGTCAGGTATGTGCATTTGAGAAAATTCATAGGATGAAATGATGTTAATGCTAGCGCCTCCATCAATCATCACACGATGTACCCGTATGTCATCAATGTGGACCAGAGAGATGAAGAGGGTTGGAGTGGGTCATCATTTTGGTGTGGCGCAATCTCCTCCTCGAGAAGCTAAGGAGGCCACTTTGTGAACAAGGTGGGGTGAGGATGAATGTGGTAATTTGGTGAGAGAGGCTACATGATGGGGTGTGATAATGGAGGCTACTTTGGTGTAGGGTCATTGGGTAAAACCTCAATAGATTGAAGAACCTCCATGAGAGCATGACTATGGGATTCGAGGTTTAGATGAGGTCATATAAGGACATTTTGAGGGAGATTGGTGTAAGTGTTTGAGCATGGTGTGATGTGTGATGCCATTAGAGATGGGGTACATGGGGCCACGGATGGTTTTTTTAGGTATGGGTGCATATGGTATGTTGGGTATAGGATTGGTTGGTGGTTCATTGCCTTTTCTTTTCCCTTCTACGCACATGTAGTGACATGTATCATGTTGATTTGAGGGGATTTGGAAAATGGAGAAGGTGTAGGGTGAGTGGTGTAACGACATGAAGGAAAAAACCTCTTTGGAGGAGAAAATCCTTGTGAGGTGAGTGGCGCACAACGACATTGGGATGGTGGCATGGCAAGCTCTCGATGTAAACCATGTTAATTTCAAATCTTAAGGGTGGATCTAGGAGGCTGTGAGGGTGGAGGTTGTGGTTGTGGAGTGCGTAGTGTGGGAATGGGTGCTCTTGGTGAAGTAGGATCCTGTAAGCGTACCCAAAATTGTAAGGTATTGGCTTGGGTTTGAGGGTTCGTAAGGTCAGTGGCGGAATAGGTACAAGTGCCCCAATGATGATAGGACTGAGTCTCCTCGTAAGGTGTTCGGGATTGGAAAAGCCCTCGGAGTATGCATTAACATCCCGCATGCCCGCTTAGCCCCACGTCCTTTGTTTTCCCATTTTCCCCTCTCTTCTTGGCCTTTTTCCCTTGATTCTGAAAAAGCCCCACCATGCACAGGTGGCGGTCTCGTCGCCGCCACTGATCAGGCGGCGGTCTGTATAACCGCTGCCACCTGCTCGGGCGGCGGTCCTGCACGCCTGCACGTTTTCCATGAGAAAGCGCTTTGACATGACTCACGTAAAATATCAATGTTTCACCAACTTTTATTTGCCGACTTGGGCTTGCATTTATGTTTTTGGTCCCCTGGAATAGTGTTTGGCCATTGTTTATGGTTTTTAGAGTTCAGTTTGGTTTTGATCTTTGGGTGAATGAAAGCTATAAATAAATGGTTTGTGCACAAGCAAATGGTCTGCCCCTCATTCACTTTCATGCTCTCGATTTTCATAGTTCGATCTTTTATTACATTTAGAAGCCATAGTTTTAATTCCTTGCATGCTTAGTTAGCATTGTTCAACTGTTGGTAAGCCACATATCCAGCTTGTGCAAACGGTGTTGTTGTTTTATCCAATCCATTGGAGTAGAATAGCTTAGGAAGCCATTAAAGTTACAGGTTTTCTCTTGAAACGGGATAGTTTCGGAGTTCTCTTGAGTAGCTTTATGTTGCATGACTCGCGAAAATCCCGCTAGGAATTGCATAAGCCAAGCTCATTGTACTCTTGCGCTATCCCTCTCCTACTCACATTTTCGATCTGCATTATTACGAGCTGTCCTTGTCCCAATATCTATTTCTATCGATGCTAGCATTACACGCTTTTCTGGATCCACGTGAACACGAAAGAACAGGAGATCACACTTGAGGGGACAAGATCACATACACCATCGGATTCGCCACTGTTCTAGAATCCAAGTTCTAGCTTTCAAAGTTTTAGTTAGAATCATATCAAATAAAGTAGTTAAAATTGCTTCATTTCAGTAGATTCTATTCTCGATATTGCTAGGGAAGTTGTGGGGATTGATAGTTTCTGAGAAACTATGATTCACTCTTCACTTCTGAGGTAGGATCGAGAATCTTTGCAAATAGATCAAGCAAGTTATTTCATTATTTAGAATAAGTCTACAAATCGCACAGGAAAATAACTACACTCGGTTATCTTGTTTGTTTTAAATTGTTATTTAGTTGTTATTCCTAGATACGTTTAAATAGCTACTTTCCTTAAATTCTTAAAAAGTTTCTCAGAAAAATAGAAGTTATATATGTTTTAGATTTATTCCACGTAGTTAGAATTTGCTTTGTTACAGTTAGATTTACATTTTATTTTGTATGACAATCACGGGACCTCGGGAGCCCAGGGAATACATATTTGAGCCAATCGTGCCTCAACCAAACCTCGTCACAATGAATAGTTGACATAGACCAAAATCTCAGAATACAAGTCTTCCAAACAACAACAGATTTACAACTGATCAGTTCTCAGTTGAGAGGGTTAAATATAGAAGACGACCAAGCATACACATTTTGGTCAAATCAACCGAACTACAGATTACCCTAGACAAACATTCACATGATTGTAGAAGGGTTCGAAAGAGAACAAACCTTTGGTTGTGATCCTTTGGTCCCACAACCAGGTGCAGGAGACACTCTCACAGACATAGATACTAGTCTAAGGATCCAGGTTGCACGAACACCTGTGAGATATTATGAGAAAATCACGCAGTTGTTGGTCCTAAACATAGAAGCTGAGAAAGCATATGATTACTGGATACTAGGAATTAGGACTTGATTTCGTATATGACCATAACAGGACCGCAACAACCAAGAGTCTACGGTTGTGACCCACAAGTCCCACAGCCTAATGAATCCATAAGTCAATCAGATATAAACACTGGCCTACGCACACTAGTATTCCAATCCACTCCACTTCCACCCATCATCATCGAACAATTGTCCTTACTAGATATAGCGGCTAACGAAGCTAGAGAATTCTGGACTAGGCTAGAGAATCATCCGTAGAGTCAATTGTATTCACCATCCACCATATGACCTTATCACGGAGACATACATGAAACTATCCCAGTCATTTCCACGTATTCCACAACCCATAGATCGAATCATGCGAAGCTCGATATTGATTGGAGCCTTTGAGCGAGTCATCCTTGCCGATCGATCTATCACACCAGTCCAAGTTAGAAGGGCCTTCTTTGCCTTAGATTCACAAATTCCATTAGTAAATGCATCGAAGACATTAGATTGCCTAACTAGTTTTCTGCATCCCACGCATATTCCATCCCACCGGCTGTCTCGCATGACCTCGGGAGGTCGGGTACGCGGAAGAGTTGCCTGTAGATTCCCACACTCGCTTGTCACTTTTCCGGCATACAAAATTGGTGAACCCGACGTGAAGCAAACAAAATTAGTGAAGCTGACGTAAACTTCCTACTTTCTCGTTTGGAGTCATAGTATCACGTGTTCTTTCACAAATCACCTTCGCTCCTTCCCATTATTCTGCGGGTATTCATATACCCCCCGAATATGTCGAGGATTCGATGCATATGGCAGACCCCTCTTGGGTCTCGAGGCATACTATGCCCAACAGAATAGACAATCATCACCCTCACTCTCAGTATGGGGCGACAACTATTCAACTAATCAGTTGTCAACACAAACCCCAAGAAATAGATATAACTCATCTTTTCAAACGGGGAGTTAGATCAACCCCCTCGAACGCAACAAACAGAGCCTTCAGGCTCGAACAATATGACGTTTACCGGAGAATCTGGTTCGTCTCCTCAGATGCTACTTAGACCACAAATTAGTAGACAATCTGACCCATACCAGTCTTAGATGATGAACAGTCAATACGTTATCCTAGGAGTGAACAACATTCTCGGGGTATGTACCCACCTATAGGAGGTTTACAAATACAACCCGAGATCTCTTTTCAAGAAAATACCTCTATGCCACTGCATATAGGAAATACTCTCGGAGAAACTTGGCAAGATAGCGATCAGTTTATAGCAGGATATCACATGCCTATACAACACCAGGGTATACAAAAAAAAATTCCGCTAAGGCAAAGCACCGTGACTTCACCAAATGAAGTCATTTCAACGTTAGTAGAAAAAGTGAGAGGGTTAGAACTTGCTCAAGCAAGTCAAAATTCTCAGTTCATGCAAGCAGGAAGTTCCAATCCTCCATACCACCCTGGCCAAGTAGATCTCCTCACAGGAGTAGGCACGTTAGGCATGCCTCCTCAGTATCCACAACAAACGCCAACAAGGCCTATCATCTCTAACATTATTTCTCCCGGTCTAGTATCAAACAACCCATTACTAGACAATATCCCATCATACTTAAACATGTACTCCAAATCACCACAAGGAGATATGTTCTCCTCTCCCGGCCTTTTTGCTCAAACGCAGGGACTTCCCTATGCCCCTGCCAATGCATACGCTGCGCCATATCAACAACCCATCCCACCATCACTCCCTCAGCAACCACCATCAATGGTCGAAAACTATGCGATAGGGACTTATTCAGAATATCTGAAAGAGCCCTTAGACTTCACCATACGAAGCGTCATGCTTCCAAGACCTCTTCCCAATTTACCCAAGTACAAAGGCAAGGGAGATCCAAACATGCATATCAAAGCTTACGCTACAGCCATACGTGAATTACTCCCTTGGGATGGGGTTGTTGCTAAAATATTCCCCAAAACCTTGGAAGGCATTGCTCTCGACTGGTATTATAGAATACCTGAAGCCTCCATCCATTCATTTAAACAGCTCGTATCAGAGTTCATTAAGGCGTTCGACATGAACAAACTGTTGAGAACAGGAATCGGGAATTCTTGCACATCAAACAAGAACACAACGAATCCTGTCGCCCATTTCATCCGGAGGTGGCGTACAGTTCTTTATTCTTCAGCAAGTGCTCCAAACATGGATCAGATGGAACTATGTGATTTATTCCTTCATTCTCTCAGCAGAGAGGTGAAGGAAGAAGTCCAGAAGTTCCCGCTAAGAACTTACGATGAAGTACTTGAGAGCGCTCTTTGAATAGACCAAGCAGCGATAGATAGTGGCCATAAAACATATGGAGCAAATGGGAGGTTAATCACCCCCAATCAGAACACTACAAATTATCCCACTACCACAAATGTCAACCAAGGACCCAAAATCCTTAACAAAAATCGGGGTGTAACAATGGATGGAGTAACCGACCAGCCCAAGAAGGTAAATGTTGTCAATACTCCATCACAAACAAACAACCAACGAAACAACAACTTTACCCCGACAATCAATACAGTGGATTTTAACCATCCACAACAACAACAACAATGGCGAAATCCTATACAAGGGCCAAGCCAAAACTCATTTGGTTATCAAAACCAAAATCAAAGCCAAAAACAACAAATGCAAAATTTTAATCCTAATAGGCAACAGTTTGATCAAAATTTTAGGCCACATGATATACCAAAATCAACAAAACAGAATTACAATCCCAATTCTTATTGTGGTTTCCACAAAATTCGGGGTCATGATACTTTAGAACGTGCCGTGACTAAAATAAATTCATGCAACGTTTTCCGAGAAGAACAAAGCGAGTTCTTCACGAGTTTGTTTTTGCGAGATCTCGTGTCATCACCACCAAATATGCTCGCAGGGGCAGTTTCCCCTCAAAATGCTCCCCTCAAGATCTTTAACGATCCACTCCCAAATCATGATAGCAATAGGCTGAATCCAACTGGAACAAAAAAAAGTGCAATGACAGGAAACAATGATCATGAAGCCTCGACTTCACTAAATCCATCAGTTGCGCCATAGTTAGGAAGTCAACTGAGACCCAAGATAGTCAGTTTGGTAGAATTAGACGTTGAACTACCTATCGAAGCTATAACAAGAACACGAGAATATTCCTCTCAACCGAGCCCAAGTCATCTGCCAGAAACGGATAAGAGTCAACAAATAGTAGAAAAACCCGTGGGTGCCTATGATTTAATTAGTGACCTAACAAAGACCTTCTCGCACATTTCATTTTTGGATTTACTAAAGAACTCTCCTCCTCACAGAGCTGCTCTTTTAGAAGCATTAGGTCTAGGTCATCTAATTAACATCACTCCACCTCCTGAAACACAAGTAAATCACGTAGATTTTGATATCCACCCTCCGGGGCAGCCGGACAAGGATGTCGAATTCATATTCGAAATAAGTAAAATGCCTACAAATCTTTGAGATCGCACGCCGAGGTGATCCAGCCTTACACTTACAAGTATGGGTTTATAATAACTATGTAAAATGCAGGCAATGGTTGATGATGGGGCCACAGTTAACATAGTCCCTTTCTCTTTCCTCCAAAAACTAGGATATGGGGAAACAAACTGTTCCACCACTCGAAATACATTGAGAGGCTATGATAGCCTTAAAGCCACTTCGATAGGAACTATAATACTCCCGGTCACCTTAGGACCCAAAACAATCCTGACTGAGTTTTATATTATAGATCGGAAACTAATTATAATATGATACTCGGCCGACCATGGATACACCGAATGAAGGCAATCCCTTCTACGTTATTTCAAGAAGTAAGATTCTTGCATCTAGGAAAGGTATTTGTAGCCAAAGGTGATCCAAAACCTTTCGATTTGCACCTAGCTGATTTAAAGAAAAGACCAGGTGTGCACTCAGAATTTGAACTTCCAACAAACCAACTTAATAAACCCATTGACCCAAAACCAGAGGAGAAGTTGGTACCTACAACGGATCTTGAAACTATCAGCATAGCCAAAACAACCCCAACCCCCAACGATAAAGCTAAAGAAACGGTATCATTAGGGACTACTGCAAAAATCATTGAGTTAATAGAACAAGATTTACCAATGTTCTTACCATTTGATTCAGTAGGCATAGGATATTCCTAGGTGTTGGTTCCCTTCCAGTAGAGGACCTCTGCATGGTAGAAGTAGAGTGCTGTAAAATGCGCGGATGCCCCACATCTATACTCCCGGCTAAGTATTGGACTCTCCATTTCGATGGAGCTAAATGCCGTTATGGAGCGGGGGCAGGTATAATTCTTACTTCACCCGAAGAGAAAGTCCTCCCATTTGCCTTTAAGTTAAATTTTGAATGCACAAATAACGGCGCTGAGTACGAAGCCCTCCTCCTTGGCCTCACCTTAGCCAAAAGAATTGGTATTGATAACATCAGAGTCTTAGGAGACTCGCAATTAGTGACAAACCAGGTTTCTGAGGTATACGAAACCAAAGCCGAACACTTGCAGCTTTACAAAGAAGCCGTATTAGATTTAAGCAAGGCGTTTAACTTCATATCCATTGAAGCAATCCCGCGAGAGAAAAATCTTCTCGCCGATTCAATAGCAACTTCAGCATCACGTTTTACTCCAAGCAATGAGTTAGAAGATACCCATTTCACGGTGTCCATTCATGATGAACCATTGATAAAAACAATGACAAATCCCCTTGCAAGCGGAAGTGAATCTACCACCCCAGACCATGTCGATAATAATATGGCCACTTTGGAATACTTAAACGCCTATGCGGCATTACATCTCTCCTATCATATGCTAGATTTGTCCTTAATTCCACATTCGTCTTCCTATTTTGGAAATCCCATGATGGATCTCCCCTCACAAATAAAACCTAGCATATACATTAGAAAATGGGGATGATTTGGATTTACCTCTAGCACCACCTGAGTTCGAAGAGGGTAACGCCTCTTTGATCGAAGAAACAATCGATGTCAACATCGGGACAGATGACGAACCAAAAATCTTGAAATTAGGATCATCCTTAACCCCAGAAGAAGTGGAAATACATACGCGGATCCTCAAAGAACATCAGAAGGCGTTTGCATTTAATTATAAGGAAATGATAGGAGTTGCACCCCACATTGCGGTGCACAACCTCGTCACTAAATCAGATGCAAAGCCAGTTAAGCAAAAATCAAGACCTATGAAACCCAAAGTAGCTCTCATGGTAAAGGAAGAGGTAATAAAACTCCTTCAGGTAGGATTCATCAAGCCAGTCGACTACTCCCAATGGGTATCTAACATCATTCCCGTTCTCAAGAAGAATGGAAAGATACGCATCTGCATAGATTTTCGAGACATCAACAAAGCATGTCCTAAGGACGACTTCCCATTACCATCCATAGATGTCATTGTTGATGCAACAACTGGATTTGAACTTTTGTCTCTCATGGATGGATTCTCGGGATACAATCAAATCAAAATATCTGAGCAAGATCAAGCTAAAACTACGTTTATAACTCCTTGGGGAACCTATTGCTACGTTGTTATGCCATTCGGTCTCAAGAACGCTGGTGCTACCTACCAGCGAGCTATGACATATATATTCCATGATTTAATTCATAAAATCATGGAGTCCTACGTAGATGACTTATTGGCTAAGGCCAAGAAGCGTTGTGACCATCCGGAAGTACTCCGCGTCATTCTTTCACGCCTAATAGAATACGGAGTCACACTAAACCTAGAGAAATGCATCTTTGGCGTAACAGGAGGAAAACTCCTAGGTTACATCATATCGTCACGGGGATAGATGTTGATCCAACCAAAATTCGGGCTGTCCTCGAAATGGTCCCACCTTGAGTGAATCTGGAATCAGATCATTTCTCAAAAAACTAGGTGCAATCCGAAGATTCATCCCAGGACTTAAGCTTCGCCATTCATCCAATCAACAATTTACTCAAGAAAGACTATAGCATTGATTGGACCAAAGACTATAATGAAGCCTTTGATGCAGTTAAGCATTTCCTATTATCACCACCTACGCTAATGCCACCTAAGTTAGATCACCCGTTAATTCTATATTCACGAGCTACCGATGTCTCGCTGGCCTATATGTTGGCCCAAGAGGACGATGACAAGAAGGAATGCGTGATTTATTTCATCAGCCGAACACTGCTCGACTATGAAACACGCTATACACAGGAAGAATGAGAATGCCTTGCCATAGTCTTTGCTACTAAATGCCTAAGACATTATATGCTGAATCAAGAAATGAGGGTCATGGTAAAAACGGACCATTTACGGACTTTCCTCACACAAGGGTCATTGTCTAAAAAGGCTGGATGTTTTATAACCTTAATGGGAGAATTCGAATTAACATTTGTAAATCAGAAGTCGGTTAAAGGGACAAATCATCGTGGATTGGTTAGCTGACAACCCATTAGATGGAGGTGATTTAGTAGATTTAGACTTTCCAGATGAGTGCGTATACTACATCGAAACCCGACCCTCTATCTCTGAGTGTCTTTGGTACACTAATATCATTAATTATATCATGGACCATACGTACCCAGAAGGAGTTACACCACAACAAAGAAGGCGGTTACGCATAATCGTAGCTAAATACGTCATTATAGAGCAGGTGCTCTATCGAAAAGCATTCGATGGAATGCTCCTAAGATGTGTCGACACGGAGGAATCCAAGAAGATTCTCCATGAATCTCACAGTGGAATATGTGGAGGCCACTTCGGTGGCCATGCCACCACTCGAAAAATACACCGAATGGGCTATTTCTGGCCCACTCTAGAACATGACGTGATAGAGTTTGTACGCAGGTGTCATAAGTGCCAAGAATTCTCCCATGAGATTCATATGCCGGCACAAGCTCTGCAACCAATCGCTACTCCATGGCCCTTTTCTACATGGGGTCTGGACTTAATAGGGAAGTTCTCTCCCTCATCCATAGATGGCCATAATTTCATAATCACGGCCACTGAATATTTTACCAAATGGGTAGAGGCTATGCCTCTTACCACTGTACCTAGTTCTGTAATCGCCAAGTTCATTTTGAACCAAATCATTTGCAGGTACGGTATCCCATAAATCATTATCTCTGATAATGGAACTTCTTTTAAGAATGAAGAGGTTCGCGAACTATGCAATAAATTTAAGATAAGCCATCATACGGCTTCCTTGTATTATCCCCAAGCCAACGGACAGGTTGAAGCGACAAACAAGACACTGAAAGCCATTCTCCTTAAAATGGTAAAAGAAAACAAACGAGATTGGCATTTGAAGTTATATCCGGCCTTGTGGGCCCACCAGAACCTCAATAAGAACACCAGCAGGGAGCACTCCTTTCTCTTTGGTATTTGGGGCGAAAGCAGGTTCTCCCACTTGAGGTCGAAATACCCAGTCTCCGCATTTCACTACAAGGGATTCTGGATGAAGACACTTACAGAGAAGCACGTCTTTCCCAACTAGAAAGCCTAGATGAAACTAGGTTAGATGTTGAACAGTGGCATAGAGCTTATGCTGACCGAATGTGCCGGCAGTATAACAAGAAGGTCTATGAACGCGACATATACGAAGGTGATCTAGTTCTAAGGCTAGACAGCCGGATCGACAAGAAGACCGGCGAAGGAAGGAAATTCCGGCCCAAATGGTTGGGCCCATACCAAGTCATGAAGGACTATGGAAATGGTGCTTACCTCTTATGTATGCTAGAAGGTGAGGAATTTGGTGAAACAGTCAATTCCCTGCACCTCAAGCGGTTCTACGCATAAGCAACTAGCACTACTTGTATAATTATCTACATTGCATCTTCATATAGATTAAGATCATTTTGTCCACTTGTTTCTTACATAAATTGTGATCAAGGAATCTATTCTCAAAGCAATTCATTACAAACTCATGATGTTGTTGGCATAAAACTCTTTAATCATACCTCTCCATCTTCATGTATCATCAAATCATCTCGGAATCTTTTATCAAATAAAGCTAGATATGACAAAGTCTTAACGGTAACCATACCAAGATCTGCAAGTTTATTCTCACTTTGATTTCTTCTTAGGATAGGTGTCTTGCCTATGGTCTATTCTAGAAGCTTCATGGTGTCACATCTATCCCATATGTATATCTCTTTGGAAATAAGCACATACTGACATTTTACTCAAGAAAACAAGTCAACAAGTGATTAAACAGAAAATTTTAATTTTACACATTTCCTTGCCCCACCAACCTTCGGTGATGAGCTTGCGTCTCTTACTAGTGACGTAGGGTTGGGAAAGGATGGAAATGCCCTTACTCACCTATACCTTGCCCACGGTGATAAACCCACGCTTCTTACTAGTAGCATGGGGCAAAGTGTAGGGGGTCCTCTTGACAAATAAATGCAAATAGTCATAAACAAACAATTCAAACTTTGAGTCAAAATGAATGAATCAGATGTTCAAAATTCCAAGAGAGTTAAAATCCTAAAAACCCAGATTTTGTCTACTATGTGGCCATCTACGGATCTAAGTCTAGATAAACCACAAAGTAAGTTGCATTCTAAACTATGAAGTCACTCGGGTGGAGTAAGCTTGTAGTTTCCTATTTGGTTCCACCAAAGCTTTGTCTGTCTTTCATCGCTATCATTTCAGCTACACCTCATAACTTGTGCCCTTTCTAGCTCTCGGTGAAGAGCCCTCGCATCTTACTAGTTGCGTGGAGTTAGGAGTGGGGCAAGTTTATCTGTTCATCATACTGGTTATATTCATCACTTTGCAAAACAAACATGAGGTATCCAAAATTGCTTACGGAAGCTAAGATTCAAAATCACATTACATCTACATATATCAGCATCATGAAATACACAAAAGAAACAAACATTTGCATCATCTGTTCTCCATTGCATACATTCTAAAAAGCATACAAACATACATCGTAGTATACATAGAAAAGCTGGAAATAGAAAGGAAACCATGAGTGCCAAGATTTTGATCCAAAACGAATGCATATATATAAATGATCAACGTTTATATACAATGCCATCATGCACTAAGCATGGTCAAAATGCTCAAAGAGCCCGTGATATACAAAGAAATATATAATACAAAATACACGAGAGCCAAGTGGCCTCTCAATCCCTACGCGACCCCTCCGAAGGTGCACGCCCATGCCTAGGACTCCGGCTATGCCGGCGCTCTGAATGTACGGAGGGCTCAGGGTCTCGAGGAGCAGCTGCAGTCTCACCACGAGAATGGCTCCTCATAAGGTGCTCAGCCGTCCTATAGCCCGCTAGCTCGGTGCGAAGGGTCGACACCATCCTGGCCACGTGCCAGACAGGAGCAAAAACATCGGTATGCCTACCGGCTGCTGAAGGCTCCCCAGCGTCCACAGACAGCTCCGCGCGGGTCCTATCCATGGGGATCATCAGGGAATCGGTACATACCCTGCGGATCAAATCCCACCACTCATCAACAGTCTCTACAAACAAAGGAGAAAACGAATTAGAAACTAAGCAAGAAACTAAAAGATACAAAATAACAACTAAGGAGAGCCTACAAATAAACATTAAAAGGGAGAAAGGGTAACTTACTCGGATCCCCAGGCATCCAAGATGGGTCGCTGGGGCCGGCACCTGCCACGGATGCCGCTGCCGACTGAGGGGCTGCTCCTGTGGCAGGGGCAACATGTCACCCTGCAACTGACTCATCCTCTCCACCATGGCCCTGAGAGAGTGGCTCCTCTGAAACTAGAGTGTCCTTCTCTGCTCTGCTCAGCCCTCTCTGCCTGCATAATATCCTGAGTGTCATGCCACTCAGGATCGCTGTCCTCGGTCTCCTCCTCTGTCCCTCCCTCTGAAAACTCCTCGGACTCGGAGTCAATATCAATAGGGTCATCGCTGCTATGAGCAGGACCCACGGCTATCTGAAGCAAAGGTGCCCGAGGTGCACCGGCTCTCCCTCTAGCACGAACTATCCTCCTGGCTGCAATAGGAATGCCAGGAGTAATCACTATCCAACCTCGGCCTCTAGGCCCCCCTCTGGCCTCGTGAACTGATCTGTAAACTGGTGCCACTGGGGGAAGCATACCCACGTATGGAAGACCAAACTGCTGAGGAACTCGGCCAAAGGGGTGCACCTCCACTCGTCCCACTCGATCGATAAGCTGCCCTGTGGTGGAGCAGGAAATCAAGGTAAGGGCCTCCTCGCCCCATATACCGGCCATGGTCTGGTATGGTGTCACCTCCATATCGGCGGTAGTCAGAGAGGCAACTGGCTGATGAGGTGCTCTAAGCACCGACATGTCTGTCCATCTGGCTGCCCTAATAGCTCCAGGATCTGCTACCTCCACACCCCTGCCATAAGGGATGAAGTGCTCATAAACCCAACTCATGACTAGAGTCGGGTGGCTCAACGACTGCCCCTGTAAATCGGACCACCCTGTATAGATCATGGTAGGTGGTCCCAAGAATATCTGCTCCCCAAGCATATATCCGGTCGTGGCCCTCTATCTGTGCAATAATGGGGCCCCAGCAGTATAATAATGTGTCACCTCCCTTGTCCCCGATCAATCTCGAGGCAAGGATCCCCATGATGGCCTGGCGAAGTAAGGGGATAGGCAAAGAAGGAATGGATCGAACTCTCACCCCCTTCTTCGACCCCGTGGAGATGACTGCATCTCCCATATATGCTTGCCCACTGTGCAATCTGTGCCCGTGAGCCTGTTGTCTCTAATGTAAGTCACCTCCCGATGATCGGGACCCCCAGAATGCGGTAGATGTCCTCTAATGTAATGGTCCACTCACCATGGACCCCTGGCAATCGGAAGGTGTTCCGATCTGCATCCCAGTAAGAGAATAAGTCACAAAGGATGTGACTAGATGGTGCAACATGGGGCACGCGCGATATGCGCAATATGCCGGCTCTCTGTAGTGTGTCCTCCTCATCCTGTGAGAGGGCATCTAGTACCCCTGAGAGCCAATCACACACTCTCTCTCTCTGCTCCATCTGATGTACTCCTCTCTCGCCTGCATACACCCAAAAACACACAAAATAGAGCAAGTTAGCATCCAGGCAATGCTTGAGAAAGTCATAAAAACACGTAGAAATGCTAAAAATACAAGTGCAATCTCAAATATAAGTTCCTTTTGCATTCTGTGCAAAACCGCCGCCCTGAGCAGGGAGGCGGTTTTGTAACCGCACCTTAAAGGTGGCGGTCGTGTAACCACCACCCTGAACAGGGGTGGTGGTCATGTAACCACCGCCTGCCACTGCCGGGCGGTCATGGTCATGAAAACCCACGCGGGTTTTAATCTAAAAAAGCCTAAAACATGCAAAAAATGACCATTTAACCTAAAAATGGAGCCTACCCGATGGCGCCCCTAGATGGACCTTTTAACACTAGCATTTTCAAAAATGACCCCCCCATTACAACAAATTTAGCATTTCAAATTTAAGGGGGGAAAAACACAAAATTGAAGAAAACCAACCTGTGATCTAGCGGGGTGGTGTTCCGCACGTGGAGGCATGATCACTATCTCACTGCGGATGTTTCGACTATACTCACGCAAGAAACCGTCACCGTGGGTCCCAGAGCTCAAAATCAATCAAATCAACTCATGCAAATGAATAGGAAAATGGGCCCACTTTCATATATATAGCACCCTGATTCATTTTAAATGACTTTTTCACAGGTTTGGAGTGCTGATGGAGGTAAGTTCCTATCCCCGCACAAATGGTACGTTCTCATTTCCCTGTTATTCTTAGCGTTTATTTTTCGAACTATTGTATCTATCTGCACTTGAGTTCTCTTTTCATTTTGCAGGTAGCGGGAATTTTGGATGGTGTCACTTCAACACACGGACGTGTCAGGTATAACTTCTAACTTCCCATTTTGGGACTGCCATACTCGGACCCACCATTTTATGCCTCTTCATGGCTAAAACGCTTCTCCGAGGGGGCAATATGTACGTACCCAAAATTGTAAGGTATTGTACTGCTGGAAGAGTGTAACAAGTGCCCCAATGATGATACTGAGTCTCCTCGCAGGTGTTCGGGATCCGAAAAGCCCTCGGAAGTATGCGTTAACATCCCGCATGCCCGCTTAGCCCCGTGTCCTTTGTTTTCCCCTTTTTCCCTCTTTTCTTGGCCTTTTTCCCTTGATTCTGAAACCACCACCTTGCAGGGCGGTGGTCTCGTAACCGCCGCCTGATCGGGGCGGCGGTCTATAACCGCCGCCACCTTTCGGTGGCGGTCGGTCTGCACGCGTTTTCTAGAAAGCGCTTTGGCGTGACTCACGTAAAATATCAATGTTTCTGACTTTTCTTTGCCGACTTGGCTTGCATTTATGTTTTTGGTCCCTAGAATAGTGTTTGGCCATTGTTTATGGTTTTTAGAGTTCAGTTTGGTTTTGATCTTTGGGTGAATGAAAGCTATAAATAAATGGTTTGTGCACAAGCAAATGGTCTGCCCCTCATTCACTTTCATGCTCTGATTTTCATAGTTCAGTCTTTTATTCTGTTTAGAAGCCATAGTTTTAATTCCTTGCATGCTTAGTTAGCATTATTCAACTGTTGTTAAGCCACATATCCAGCTTGTGCAAATGGTGTTATTGTTTTATCCAATCCATTGGAGTAGAATAGCTTAGGAAGCCATTAAAGTTGCAGGTTTTTCTCTTCAAACAGGATAGTTTCAGGTTCTGGTCGCTTTATGTTGCATGACTCGCAGTAAAATCCCGCTAGGAATTACATAAGCCAAGCTCTGTACTCTTGCGCTATCCCTCTCCTACTCACATTTTCAGTCTGCATTCTGAGTTGTCCTTGTCCCAATATCTATTTCTGTCGATGCTAGCATTACACGCTTTTCTGGATCCACGTGAACACGAAAGAACGAGGAGATCACACTGAGGGGACAAGATCACATACACCATCGGATTCGCCAGCATTACTGCGGAATCCGAGTTTAGCTTTCAAAGTTTTAGTTAGAATCATATCAAATAAAGTAGTTAAAATTGCTTCATTTCAGTAGATTCTATTCTCGATATTGCTAGGGAAGCTGTGGGGATTGATAGTTTCTGAGAAACTATGATTCACTCTTCACTTCTGAGGTAGGATCGAGAATTTCGCAAATAGATCAAGCAAGTTATTTCATTATTTAGAATAAGTCTACAAATCGCACAGAAAATAACTACACTCGGTTATCTTGTTTGTTTTAAATTGTTATTTAGTTGTTATTCCTAGATACGTTTAAATAGCAGCTTTCCTTAAATTCTTAAAAAGTTCCTTAGAAAAATAGAAGTTATATATGTTTTAGATTTATTCCACGTAGTTAGAATTTGCTTTATTACAATTAGATTTACATTTTATTTTGTATGACAATCACGGACCTCGGGAGCCGGGAATACATATTTGAGCCAATCGTGCCTCAACCAAACCTCGTCATGCAATAGTGACATAGACCAAAATCTCGAATACAAGTCTTCCAAACAACAATAGATTTACAACTGATTAGTTCTCAGTTGAGAGGGTTAAATATAGAAGACGACCAAGCATACACGTTTTGGTCAAATCAACCGAACTATAGATTACCTAGACAAACATTCACATGGTGTAAGGGTTCGAAAGAGAACAAACCTTTGGTTGTGATCCTTTGGTCCCACAACCCGAGTGCGGGAGACACTCTCACAGACATAGATACTAGTCTAAGGATCCAGGTTGCACGAACGCCTGTGAGATATTATGAGAAAATCACGTAGTTGTTGGTCCTAAACATAGAAGTTGAGAAAGCATATGATTACTGGATACTAGGAATTAGGACTTGATTTTGTATATGACCATAACAGGACCGCAACAACCAAGAGTCTACGGTTGTGACCCAAAAGTCCCACAGCCTAACGAATCCATAAGTCAATCAGATATAAACACTGGCCTACGCACACTAGTATTCCAATCCACTCCACTTCCACCCATCATCATCAAACAATTGTCCTTACTAGATATAGCGGCTAACGAAGCTAGAGAATTCTGGACTAGGCTAGAGAATTGTCCGTAGAGTCAATTGTATTCAACATCCACCATATGACCTTATCCGAGACATACACGAAACTATCCCAAGTCATTTCCCATGTATTCCACAACCCATAGATCGAATCACGCCGAGCTTCGATATTGATTGGAGCCTTGAGCAATCATCCTTGCCGATCGATCTATCACACCGGTCCAACTTATAAGGGCCTTCTTTGCCTTAGATTCGCTTCCAATTCCACGTATCGTGAATCGAAGACATTAGATTACCTAACTAGTTTTTCTGCATCCCACGCATATTCCATCCCACCGACTATCTCAAAGCATGACCTCGAGAGGTCAGTGTACGTGGAAGAGTTGCACTTAGATTCCCACGCCGCTTGTCACTTTTCACGCGTCATGATCCCCTTCAAGAAGATCATCATCAAAGTTGGTTTCGGTGGACACAATTGGATAAGGATGGTTTTCAGGCCTTGCGATTCTCCACATCATGCCCTAGCACATGATGGTATGCACAAATTTTAGTATCGTCAAACCCTTTTGGCTTGGGTTTGAGGGTGTGTTGTAGGTCGGAGTGGCGGTAATGTGATAACAGAGGTCTCGAGGAGGTTGGTTAAAATTTTGGCATAGGACCTGTGGATCACAATGGGAAGTGAATGTGGGTTTGGATGTTGGTGTGGTTGATTGTTGAGGAACTATTTTGGAAGAGTAAGAACGGGTCAAGCTATGGGTTTAGGTGCCAGTGTGGTTTTAGGTATCGATCGTGTTTGTTTGGGTACGGGTACAATAGATGGATGGGTAGGAGGGTGTGTGGTTGTTTTGACTACCTTATTGTGGGGTAGTAGGGTTTTATTTTTGGGTTGCACCTTCTTGGGTAAAGGTGATGTGGGTGTATGAGGTCTAGAAGGAAAAGAAGATAGAGGAAGAGGGTGAGTTACCCATGGGGATAATGGGGGTGTTGTGAAGGTAGATGACGTGGGTCGTACTTGGGGTGTGAGGGACAATGACTGAAGTGTAGTGGGTAGTGAAGCAATATAGAGGGTATTGGAGATATTGGTGGTAAAGAGATTGTAGGTGTAGGTGTAATTCATGTTGTGTTCCCGGGTAGGGTAGAGGTTTATGTGGAAGAAAAGGGTTAAGGTTGCTTGACCATGTTGGGCAGCTGAGGTCTTAAGATAGATGGGACAAGTGCTGGTGTGATTAGTGCGGTCAGGGTATGAGGTTGATGAGTTTGTTTCTTTGGTTTGGGTGTTGAAGTAGGTGTGGTATTGACGTTGGAGGATGTAGCTAAATCTAGTTTAATAGGTGGATGAGTGAGGTTGGTGGTCGGGGTGACCCCTAAAGTGGTAATAGGTTTAGTTGAGGAAAATGTTATAGGTGTGGATTTGGGTTTAGATGTAGGTTGGGTTATGGGTAAGGGTGTGGTTTGAGTTATAATAGGTGTCATGGAAGGGGTGGTGATAGAAGTGATTATGTTTGGCTTGATTAGTCGAAATGTTTTTGGGTAGATAGTGGAGGTATCAACTAGGGATCTCTGCATCTGTGTTGAGATGGGCAATAAGACGCACCCATAAAAAAGCCTTATCCACATAATCTAAATGATTGGCCAAATTTTAGAATGACACCTCTTTAGGTGGGGTTGGTAAGGACCTAATGGAAATTCCCGTAAAATGTGTCTTAGAGATGGGGAATTGGCTAGCTTCAGCTTCCGTGGGTAAGAGAGCTAAAAGTAGGTCTGCGGGATTCTGGGTAGCTAATGGAGAATGCTCGCCAAGAGGCAAAGATATCTCAACTAGGTCTATGATAGGTGGAGGAGATGACGGGAGCTCCTCTATAAGTGGAGGAATAGATGGGCACTCCTCTATGGGTGGAGGAGGCAATGGGTACTCCTCTGTGGGTGGAGGAAATAATGGGTGCTCCTCTATGGGTGGAGGAGGTACTTGTAGGTAAAGGTTCTCTAAGTGGTAAAGTTAGGGGTGAGATGGGCTCAATGTTAGCGGAAGACCCCTCCGTAGGTGATGAAGGAGATGAAAGGTGTTCCTCTGTTGGTGAAGGAACAAGGGAGGTTGGTTCCAATGCGGAAGGAGGATTTCGCGCTAGGATCACCTCTATGGAAGGAATATGGGGTAATTGGATGCGACATGTAACTCATTAAAGATAACATGAACCTTGTGGGTATGGGTATCATGAGTTGATGTCTCGCAGGTTTGATTGGATGAAGGGGCATGGTTGGGAAATGGTTTTTTGAATATTTGTAGATTTTGGTTGGGGGTGGTGTTGGGATTATCCATAGTTAACTCACCTTTCTCGAGCATTTCTTGGATAATATTTTTGAAAGTGATGCAGTTGCCATCACTATGACCCTTTACTCGATGATAGTTACAGAAATCATGTTCTTTATACCATGCGGGCATGGGGCGAGCAGGGTCAAAACTAGTGTGTGGTTTTATAGGTGGAAGGGTGATGGCTCCGGCTTTGATAAGCTTTTCTAAGATAGAAGAGTAAGGTTCCCCAATTGGGGTATATTTTCGCTACTCTCATCTGAATTGAAAATTTTGGATAGGTGAGAGATTAGATGAGGGGTAGCCTAATTTGATAGATGAGCTGCGGCCTGCCTTGTATCACTTGTGTTAGTGGTGCCCTTAGCTTTTGAATAATTGGTTTGTGGTTTGGAAGAAGAAGAGGTATCATTCAACTTGAATGCCAAATTCTTATTATGTAATTGGATTTTCTTCTCTTCGATGGCTCGAATCTCTAACTTTCGTGCCATAGTGAATGCCTCATCGAATGCTCGAAGGTTTGGACTTGCAACGTCGGTGAAATATGTCTAAGCGCAAGCCCATGTGAAGAGATTGATGAGTTCGTTTGTGGCGTTGGAAAGTAAGTTGATTGATCGAGTGTGCTACGCCACCAAGAGACAAAATCTGCGATAGATTCATCCTCATCCGACGTGTGGAATATAGATCGTTCATAGTAACCTTCTTGGTGATATTGATAGAGAAATGATCTAAGAAGACTTGGGCTACCTGATTGAATGAGAATATAGAGTGTTTAGGTAACCCACTATACCAATCTAAATCAGGCCCACTTAGGGACATGGGAAAGGTTCTCAAAAGCAAGGCATCATCATGAGTGATCAGATAACACCCATGTTTGAACGATCACAAATGTTGTTGTGGGTCTTCTTTACTATTGAAATGATTAAATTTAGGCATTTCCCAATGCACGGGGTGTGAACGGATAGGAATGGATGGGTGAATAGGCTCGTTACAAATCTCGTCGTAGGTGAGAGTGTTGCGAGAGCTGGAAACCGATGCCTCTAATGTCTGCATCTTGTCCAACATCAATTTAATTAGGTCGTTGGTGGGTTGTGATGATTGGATGCCTCTTGTAGCATGAGGAGGTTGGTTTTGGGCATATAACAGGGGTGGCATTCCAGTGTATGGGGCTGCCATGTAGGGTGGTGGAGAAGAGGGTAGTGAAATAGGGGTACGTACCCGGAATGAATAATGGATGAAATAGGAGGTTATTGGTAATATGTATATGGGGGTGGAAGGGTCATGGTGACCCTAGTGGCAATAGGGGCTAATGATTGTGGAATAGAAAGGACCACATTCTAAAATGGGGTAGGGGTCACCGACACTAGAGGTGGTAATGTAGCTACGGGTATGTGTGAGACATTAGGGGCAGATGAGGTTGTGTTTGGGGTAGTTGTCGAGGGTACGGTAGATGTAACGGGGGCCACAGAGGTAAAAAATGTGGCAGTCATAATGAGTATAGGACCTAACTGCGAAACGACTGGGGGTAAGGTAGATGCAGAAACACAGAGCCAGATGTGGCCAATGTAGGAGTGGGTGCGAGAGTTGCGGGGATAGATACGAGCATGCCATATATCAACTGACCCGAGGTGTCTTGAGTGGACGAATGGGAAAGGTAAAACTGCAAGGCGGCAGGGTTTTGGTCAAGGAGTCATGCAAACTCCTTATCTTCGGTAGCGATAGTAATAGGCTTTGGATGGGATCCATGGTTGGTGATAAAATGGAAGGTGGTGAAGGACTAGGTGGGAGTGGTTGACAAATAGGCATGAAATATGAGTGCGCTTGCTTGTCTTCAGGTCAGCACCATGTGAACTAGTACTGATCAGGTAGGGCTACTTCTCTGTAAATGACACAGAGAACAACAAGAATAGGTGAATCTAGTGACAAAAAGTGGATTAAGTACCAAATGGTGGTGGAATGTAAAACAGGCTAGCCGATGATGCCGAGTTAGGAAAACCAACACTGTCAGGGTAATCACTATCTTGGTTATTATAGAAAATGACAGTGAGTAAACAACGAGGCAAAAGGTAAAATCTGACAGGTATGCCAAATCTGAAGATGTTTAAAACGTCAATGGGAATAATGATAGTGACAGAGGACTGTGAAAAGTGGAAGAAAGTGAAGTAAAATGTCCTTTTGAGTAGGTTAGAAAAAGGACCTGGAACCGATGTCGGTTGGGTATAACCGATGGTAGTCAAAGGTAACTGACGACGATTATTGTGAAATTGAAATAGTGATGAAAGAAAGTGGTTGTGAATTAAAATATGATGTAGAATCGCACTAAATTAAAGAAACGATGATGATATGGCCTAGGCACACTTAGGTGAAGCCGAATACACCAAATGTGATGAGGAGCGTGTAAGGATGAACAAAAAAAGTGATGAACGTGATCTCTCACCTCAAAATGCAAGCCAAGCAAAAACACTAAGAAAATGCAATCCTAGGAGTGCCTTTTCTATTATGTTTGTTTAGCTTATGCTATTTAGGGAATGACACATGAATTGTGAAATAGATTTTTGGTGAGGATGGCTTCCTACAAAGAAGGAGATCTAAAAGATGAGGTTTCAGGTATGTTATGGTGGGGGTGGGCTTCAGTTTGAAGTATGAATCGACAGAGCAGCGCGAAGTTGGGTGCCCACTGTGCCATGATCGTGTGATCACCTACAACTTCTTCCAGGTAGGATGTTGTTTAAGAATGTATATATTTTGAATTTTTGTGAGGTTTGGTAAGACTCAAAGAAAGAGAAAAGGACATAAGTGCTTTTCATGATTCGCTTTTCAACCATCAGTTGGGCATGACTTCCAACATATAGGTTTGCCTCAATTAATGTGAGCTAATGCAATAAATCAAAATGGAATGCACTTATTTTTAAGCCCAAATCAAAATGTGAAATTGGATGACACAATAATATGAAGAGGAAGAGGGATGCTCTTTCACTACAATGCAGAAAACATGAAGAAATGGTTCTTTTTAATTACACCAAAAGAAAAATTTCCTTTAGAGCAAATAGAAAGAAGAGGTGGGTTACCAAAGAAGAAAATTAGTGTGTACACTTTTTAGAAGGGAAAAAAACACACAATTTTTTCCTAGGAATGAATGAAATGCAAGGAACCCTAGATGGGTCCCACCAGGCATGCCAAAATGTTTCACCTGATTCTTAGATCGTTTCTTTGAAGTGTTGATGAAACAGATAGGGTAACGGGCATAGGAGGAATACTTGTTCAAATGTTGGTTGATGGGTTATTACGCGCGTATGACTTCTCGAATCCATAGCTGATCATGAGAGCTTCCTTTTGGCTAGGAGGAACTACCTGTAATGAAAAGCAAGACCACCATAAGGAATTAAACAATATGGGTAGTGAACTGCCTAGCGTATGCTAGATCCAAGAAGTGTGATACTTCCTAGATGGTTGTCAGTCCACTATTTTAAACAATTTAATGTTGTAAACAAAGTAAATCCTATTGTTATTTAAAATGATTTAGGTATCTCACTTAAAATACAATAAGAAATAGATCTAATCTAACATGCTAAGCTAGAATAGAATCTAAAGGTCAAATGATTGGTTCTAGGTCTCTGCAGGTTTGATAGAGGTCTCGGTAGATCACAAGTGAATGAGGGTGAGATGAAATTAGGTGGGGTAGGTACTGCTCAAGGCTATATGAGAAAATATAGAGACCGGTGTTGATCAAGGTGTGACCGATGGTGGTTTGGTGTAATCGATCTTCGTTATTGTGAGATCTGGAAATGTCACAAAACAAGTTGTGGTCTCCTTTGTGATTGCACAAAGGACTTTGGTTGGTCAAAATGAGGTATTAGGTGACTGGAGTAGGCTTTTGCAAGGTTTTAATGGGTATATGGAGGTGAAAATGTTGGGGAAGGTCAATAGGGGGCAAAGTAAACAATGGATGATAAAATGATGATGAAATGAAATAAACCAGAAAGTATGATGTTATACTTACTTGGATTCCAGTCCTGAATGCCTATGTGTGAGGGATGGAGGTACTGATGAGGGGTTTAAAGGCTACAAGTGATCACCAACTGAAGAAAATATTCTGCATGGGCTGCATGTACACTCCTCTTTTCTTGGATAGATCAGATCATGGTTGGGATGGTTGTGCAGGAGAAGATGCTCAATCTCCTTCCTTGCATGTGGGTTTTCACTAGAATTTGTTCTCTAAAGATGTGTTATCTCTCTGAGATGTGTTCTTGCTCATCAACCTTCTCCCAATGTTTTCCAACCTTGAGAATAAGGTAGTTTAGGGGTTAAAATGGTAACTAATGACATCCGACTTAACCAAAGTGATGGTTAGGGCTAATCGACGCGTCGTCAAGCCGGGATTTCCTAGGTTTACTAAACTAGGGTGATCCTCTTGATTTCCTTGGATCTCATGTTGTTATCCCATGGATTATACTGGGAGCTTCTTGTGAGCATGCGGGAATGTGGTTAGAGGGAATGTAGGCATTGATTTTTAGGGTTTGGGTAAGTCTTAGTTAGTTATGACAACTTGCTAAGAATAGGTCTTAGGTTGAGTTGGCTTGGTGAGGTGTCTAAGTGAATTGTATGTGTGGATATTATTTAAATAATAAATATAGTGAGGATAATGAATTAATTTAATTAAATTAATATTAGTGGGGTGAAGGGGGTCATGGCTAGGTAAATGTAATAAAGGGTGCTTATTGGTCAAGGTACCAAAGGGGAGTGTGACCTAATTTTAGTGTCTACACGATGAGTGGTTTGATAAAAGGTGAATGTGATGAAGAGGAAGGTGGACAATGGGGGAATGGGGTAAAAGTCCAATCGTGTAATACAGTAATGGGCTAGGGTCAAAGGTAGTAATAGTCAAATGCACACACACATATAAACTATAGCATGGTACCAAGTTGAAGAGCATGCAAACTCTACATTGTCTAATGTTGATAGGTTTATCCAAACAAGGTTGAGGTGATTCCGGTATCCAAGGTATAGGATATGGTGTAGAAGCACTTCGTAGGTTAGGTGCAGGAATGTTTAGGTATGTTCCGGTACACCAAAGGTTGGGTCAGGATAAATAGTCATGGCAATAGGAAAAGTAAGGTCATTAGGTCAAACAACATGGGTACAATATCACAAGGTATAACGATCACATGAGTTCACAGGTCACTAATAATGTTATGGGTCCAAGTAGCTAGGTCATGGCATGGGTAGGGCTAAGTTATGGGTAAAATAAGAAATCCCTAAACGTAATTAAGGACAAGTATAGGTAATGTAGGCTTGGAGGTAGGTTACGATAAGGGTGGGTAAGGCCAAATGGAGGTGGGTTGGTTAAGTTGGGTCAGAAATGGGGAAAGGGTAGGGAAAGAGTATGACAGGTAATCGATGCCGATCATACATAACGTGCGAACATCTAGGTAAGTTGATCATAGTTTATTAGGGCGGTGGTGATGTCAATTTCGATATAACCGACCATGGTGTTCTAGGGCATAGGACCGATGTCAGTTTAGGTATAACCGATGTTGGTTAGGTCAACGTGGGTATATAAAAAGAAAAAAAAGCCATATAAGATGGATTCATTTTATGCGGTTTGGATTTTGTGAAAATGACAGAGCACCTTTGAGCAGAGTTGTGCTTTGTCGAGAGGAAAAGACGAGGGACGATATTCTGAGGTGGAGAGATCGGTTGGTTAAAGGATCCAGTGAGACGAGTTCACGAGCACGGGGGATTAATTGTGATTGGGTGGAGGTGAGGGGGATTGGATTTGGGGATTGGACATGGAAGAGGTGGGAGAGGGATCGGGTGGACCACCGGTGTAGCGGCTGACATGCCACCACGGAGGCGACAATGCGATGAGGTAAGATTCAATATTTTGCATTGGTTTGGGAGGTGTTGGCGATAAAATTTTCCTTGTGTACAAATTGGTGGGTTTCAAGCCAACACTATGGGAATATAAGTCCCTCTACTTGAATAGTGTAGCTTCCCATGCATAAAAGGTGAATTTCAATGGTGGCCTTTTACTAGAGATCCAATAGGGGCACTCCACTAACCCTATGACAAAGCTAACAATGTCTCACTAGAGAAGAAATTTTTCTTAGAAAGGGAAAGAGGAGTTGAAATGGAGGTAGGAGAAAACTAATATTGTGAGTAGAATATTAGATGCCCACACACATTAATTAAAAATTCTATTTACATGCATTTATAGTTAGAAGAAAAACAAATCCGTAGGAGAAGCTACAAGACCAAATATAATTCATTGGTCAAAAGGTACTAATCACCCTCAATCAAAAAGATGAAAATTCCTTCTTTTCTTATTAAAGCTCGATCGAGTTTGTGCATATCTTGATAATGGAAGAAATTCAAGAGAGAAAGAAGATAGAAGAGATATGGCATTTTTCTTTCTTTTCCGTATAAAACACTCTAGTCTTTTATGAAATCAATCACAACCCATGGAATGACATCGAGAAGCCATTATATTCTTCACAAGAAACCGTTACTGACTTCAAAATCCTCAATGCCTTTTTCAAATTCCTTTGTTGTGAAGAAAACACTCATGGTGGGTTAAAACCAGATCTTGTAAAGCAACTGTTACATTTGATTTTCCAGTTTAAATATAGACCATTTGATTTTCTCCTCTAACTCTAAAATTGGGTCATCCACATGACAGGAAGGGATTGGAGTGGTTACGGGGGAATCCTTTTGCATTTTGTGATTTTTCATGAGATTTGGAAATTTGGAACAAATTGGCCCGTGCAGCCCCGCTTTGAATTTTCATCTTAAACACGTGGCACATTCTTATTGGAAATGGGATTGTGGTCCTTTTCTCAACATTTTAACCTTTTTTTGGAAAAAGGCTCAAAAACTCAATTTCCTCCACTAGCCCACTGCTCCGATTTGACTAGGACACGTGGCACGTTCTAGTTGGAGATGGGGTTGCGGCTCTTTTCTAAACATTTTAACCTTTTTAGAAAAGGCTCAAAAACTCAATTTCCTCTGCCGGCCCACTCCTCCGCTTTGAATTTTCAACGGCGGGCTCAAGACCTTTGGCGGATCCATAGAGCATTTTAGAAATTTCACTTCACTTTTGGGAATTTGGTTAAATTTCCAAAGTGCCTCGATAGCCCACTCGTCCTCTTTGACTTTTCAATAGCAGGGCTTACCTTTTAATTTTTCCTGTGGGCTCAAAATTTGACTTTTATCTTTATAGCCGATTAGGGTTGCATAAGGCAAATTTACCATTTTTGCCAAAAGTGACCAAAAGTGTTAAGTTCACCAAAAATCCCATTCCTTCCCATCCAATAGGATCTGACCATGTACCTGCATTCATTGGGGTCAAAATTTGACGGGGAAAAGATGCTCATCATCCCGATTGCGAAAATACACGAAGGAAGAAAACTTCATCGTTTTGAGTCCAATTTTCAAATTTCCTTCATGAACCAGAGGCATCGAGGAAAAACAATGATTTTACGACCTAGGCCATAGAACAGAACAATTATGATAAAAAATGGAGGTTGCAAAGATGATATTTCGTGCATAGACTAGGAAATGGAGGATTTCTAAAAACGAGCAAAAGAGATTTAAACACTCTAGGGCACAAATTTTAGTAATTTCTTGAATCTCTAACTTGGCTTAAACACCAACGAAAGGCATGAGCTCAAAAAAATTGAATTTGGCTATGAAAACATAGATTAGTTTTCAGGAGACAATAGTTTTCTCTAGCTTAGGGACATGGCGTGAACAAGGAATGGCTAGGGCACGACATGAGGATCCATAATCTCAAGTTTCAAAACATATTACGTTCACCAGTGCCTTATCCATTTGGCCTTGCAGAGTCATGTACAATTCTGAGAAATAATGGAAGAAGGAGGAAACACACAAGATAAACCACACACAACAAAAACCAAACAAAACAAAACCAAAACCACACAACAGAAAAGGGAAAAAACACACCTACGAAATCACCTATGGTACAAGGCGAGGGACAACCCGCTTTCATTGATGATATAATTTCAAGTATTTCTGCTTTGAGGCAATTCCAATGGTGTTCCATCCAAGTATGAGAGGAGAAAAAAATTCTCACCACAAGCTCCATGAATTTGGAATGGGCCAAGCCATAATGAATAAAACCTTCCATGGCTACCCTTTAGTTCTCTTCTCTTGTCCCATAGCAGGAAAAAGTCTCCAACCTTGAATTATCTTTCCTTTTCCCTCTTGTCAAAAATTTTCTTCACTTTCAACTGATGCTCCTTAATTCTATCCACCACTTGGCATCTGATTTCTTCCAGCTTCTCTAGGAAGAGGATCCTCTTGTCAATGGAGTCTTTGTATTGACCATCTTCTATTTCTTACAACAACTTGAGAGATGACATCTAAATTGTGAGGGGAATCTCTGCCTTAACTCCATACAACATTTGGAAAGGTGACATACCTATTGCCTTCTTAGGAGTGATCCTATCGGCCCACAATGCATCATATAACTTCTTGTGCCAGTTCCTTTGATTCTCATCTACTAGCTTACGAACAATGGTCATAATGTTCTTGTTTCTTGACTCAGCTTGCCCATTTCCCTATGGGTAGTAGTCAAAAGAGTGAGATAGGGAGATTCCAAATCCATAACAAAAATTTGTGAGCTCCTTGGAAGAGAAATAGGTGGCATTGTCTACAACAATTTTCTGTGGTATTCCAAAACAAACAATGATATTCTCCTTGATGAAGTTGCAGACTATTTCAGAGTTGGCTTACTTGGTTGGGATGGCTTCCACCCATTTAGTGAAGTAATTAGTTGTAGTGAGTACATAAGTATGCCCTGTACTAGAATGAGGATTCAGAACACCAATAAAATCTAGCCCCCATTGCTGAAATGGTTCTTCAATCACCACAGGCCTGAGTGGCAATGCAACTAGTTGTGGATTTCCAACAAATTGTTGGCACACTTTGCATTTCAAAACCCAACCATGAGTGTCTTCAAAGATGGAGGGCTAATAATATCTCCCTCGAGGATATTATGTGAGGTTACCATTACTTGAGAAATGTCCACCACAAGCTTGATCATGATATTCCCTAAGAAAATTTTCTTGTTGCTCCTTATCTACACACTTGAGGAAACAACCATCTAGGCCTCTCTTGTAAAGTGCATGATTCTAGATCAAAAAATTGGCTAACTTTAGCTTGATCATCCTTCTTTTTTTGTAATAAATATGAGGGAATTCTCCATAAGTGAGGTAGTAATCAATGTCGCATACCACTCATCAAGTAGTGGTGACAAAGAGTGCATGTGGGTGTCTCTGAATAGGTTGAGCAAACACCATATTTTTCTCCTTCTTAAGCATTGAGAGCTTCATGCATAAACAATTTCCTCTTACCAGATTAGAGGGTCTAATCTCCAAGTCACACTCTTGGGTATTTTCAATCCAACTTACTCTCTTGGCCCCAAGATCTTTTGAGTTAAAATGGACTCAATTGCACTTCTAGGACAATCACCACCGTATGGGAATTGAGAATGTAGAATTTGAAACTTGTAACAACTTTGACCACTGCATAGGCATGTTTCTCCAATTGGCTATACTTTAGCTCATGATTTTTCAAAGGGAAACTCATGAAAGCAATGGGTACTTCCAAACCTTCATCATTTTTTTAAACAAGGACAACAGAGAGTGTATGTTCTGATGTATAGAAATACATGATGAACTCCTTGTTGAAATCTAGAGATATGAGAGTTGGAGATTTGGAAATTGATTTCTTGATCTCCTCAAATGCTTCTTTTCCTTCATTATTCCACTTGAAACTTGCTTGAGGCTTCATCATGGAAGTTATATGCTTAGTCAATTCAGAAAATTCAGCACAAAACAACGAAGGAAGTTTACCTTTCCAAAGAATGAATGAACTCCTTCTTCTTGGTTGATAAGGCTAGTGCTTGGATAGCTCTGATCCTCTCGGATCAATTTGTGCTCCATGTTTGTTAACAATGTTTCCCATTAAATTACCTTATGTGACTCAAAAATGCACTTCTTTGGATTTAGAAAATGCCATGTTTCCTACAACTTGCAAGGACTTGCTCCAAATGACAGATATGATCTCCCTCCTCTTTGAAAAAAATGTGAGATCATCAAGGTAAATGAAAATGTAATGTTTCATATTTTAGAAGCCAAGTCCATTACTCTCTAGAAAGTGGCTCCAGTATTGATCAAGTCAAAAGGCATTCTACTGTAGGAAAAAGTACCCCAAGATGTTGTGAAGGTTGTTTTGTTACAATCCTCTTCTACCACCTTGATTTGGTTGTACCCTAAGAATCCATCAAGCAAAGAGAGCATTTCAGATCTAGTGACTACTTACAAAATATGATCCATGATTGGAAGAGGGTAGTTGTCCTTGAGAGATGCCTGATTTAGATTTTGGAAGTCTACACAAATCCTTATTTCCCCATTCTTCTTCCTTACTGGCACAATGTTAGCCACCCATGTTGAATGGTGGATGGGGAAGATGATTCTAGCATTGAGCATCTTTGTCACCTCTTATTTGATAACATCAAAATATTTGGATTGTAGGGCCTTTGTTTTTTCTGAAGGGCTTAGCTCCTTACTTCAAAGGAATGGAGTGATGCATTTCCTTTGGCTGAAAATATTTGAGTTCTTCATAGGAATAGGCCAAGACATCTGAGTAATTTTTTAGCAGAGAAAAAAACTTTATCTTCTCTTTTGGTGAGAACCATTTACCAATATTAACCATCCTTGGATTCTCTGAAGTTCCAATGTTTTCTTGATCAAAATCAGATGGACACCGAGAAGACTGTTTTTCTTTCTCTTGGATGAACTTGTCATGCTTGTCAAAGAGGTCTTCCAAAGAAACTAGGCCTTTGGGGATTTTTTTCCTTTCGGTTTGATTACTCCCTCTTCATTAATTCCCCCAATTCCTTTCTTCTCTTCTTTGGGGACTGATTCACGGTGTGGGTTTTCAATTCCTTCAAAGAAAAGATTATTGAAGTTATCCCTTTGTTCTAAGAAGGCTAAGATCTGATTGTCATCATTGAAGACTTGCCAGTGATTTGCATTATCTGGTATGTTGGGTATGAACACCATCTCAATGGTCACTTTATCCTTGCCAAAATAAGGATGAGGTGTCACTAAGGAATCTAAACTTTGCTAGAGAATCAGCCTTTTCATTCTACTCCCTAGGGATAGCTTCAATGGAGAATGCATCAAAGGATTCAATGCAGTCCCACAATCTGTTTCTATAATGCCTAAGCCTTGGATTTTTCACTTGATATTGTTGGAGGACCTACTTGACCACAATTTCTACATCACCTTTACATCTCATCTTCTTGATTCTTGTGTCCTCTATTGTATCATTCCTAAGAGAAATGATTCATACTCTTTAGTATTGTTTGTATTATCAAATTGCAGCTTGTAGGCAAAAGGGTACACCTCATTGGAGGGAGAGTATAATACTACACCAGCTCCTAAACCTACTCTAGAATGACTGCCATCAAACTCCATTGTCCAAATTTAGTCTTCTTCTTCCTCCATGAGAAGTGGTGAGTTCTCCTCTTTTTCTGACATGAGGAAGTAGTTTCCTATCCCACAATCTTGAAAGAGGATGTTTGCTTTTGGATCATCAAACTTTAAATCTTGTGAACTTCATTTTCTTACTGGCAGTAGCTTCTTCATTTCTCCTTTCACTAGGATAGTTGCATATGACCAATCCATTTTTATTTCTCCACCTAGATCTCTGCAAAAACTTCTACTCAACAACATACCAAAAGATGTTGGGATGTCTGCCACCAAAATGGTCAAGAGTATCTTCTTGTCAAGGTAATCAGCTAGTGTAACCTGGGCATCCTTAATCCTTCCCACCAATGGAGCTTGTTTGGATTCCATTGAGTAGCATGTTCCATTTACCTGGGTCAAAGTGAGGCCAAGAGCATTTGTAACTTTTGCTAGCATCACATTATCTAAGGCTCCAGAGTCTATAATGTAATTATTTAGCTAGAAACCTTTGATGAGAAGTGGCAGGTAAAAAGGTTCAACTCTGTTGGTGGTGGAGACACTGAGGGCTAACATGTTTTGAGAAGATGGTGTGGATGGTGTGGGAAGTAAGCCTTTAGAATTAGAGATTGGGGATGTAGAGTTACCACCCTGGACTACCTTGATGAATCAGTCAAATTAGGTAGGATGTGTTTGTAGGTATTCAATTTCATAGAGAGTTGGAATTTGGTTTTGCTAGCATGCTCTACAAAGTCAAATGAAGTTATGGTAGATGAGGACTTAAATGGAAGATGTGTCATTAATTTTGGTGTTGGGTTCTCCTTTTCAAATGTAGAAATTGGCTTGGAAGGAGATGGGGTGTAGCCTTTGATTAAAATTTAGATGTTCTTACAGAACCAACATTTAGAAGAGAATTGCTCTTAACAGATTTTGAGTTGGGAGAAGAATCAGATAGCTTACTTGGCACAACAATGTGATCCTTGATAACTGGTGAGTTTGATTTCTCTCTAGCTGATTCCATGGAAGGTGGTAATGGTGATCCCCTGCTAATGATCTTGTTTAGTGGAGGCTTTGGAGAGCTATCTTCTTTGTTCTTCCCGATCTCGATTGTGATCACTAAGGATGAAACACCATTCTTGGATTGTGCACGAATGAAAATAGCACATGAAAAACTTGGAGCTTCTTCATCACCTTCCTCCTCATCAGTAATGTATTCAATCAGGCCATTGTGCATGCCAACCTCTTCAATTTCAAGATAGTTTTCATAGTCATCCATGCTTTCTTCTTCAGTTTCCTCAATTTCTGCTCCTTCTAATTCCCTAGTGTCACAGATGGCATTGACTGGTGGTGCTTCAATAGCAATCCTACAAGGAGGTGGAGAAATTCTTTGTCTATCAAGAGGATTTGGTCTCCTTGGAGCATTCCTCATTGTGATTTGTGACAATTGCTTCTTCAAAGCAACTAGGTCATTTGCCATTTTTTGGAACATTGGATTAGTGGTGACTAAATTTGAACTCTAACCTTTTTGCTTTCCATTTTTCCTTTCACTTTACCTAAAGAATTAGATTATCATCGATTTCAATACAAAGTCTTGAACTGCCCTCAATGTTCTTGGTTGGGCTCTTCTAAGGAAGAAACCAATTTCTGATGGCAAATCACTGATGAAGAACCTTTTCAAGTTATTTTTAGGGGGTACCACATCTTTTGGGATCCTTCTTATCAATCTATTATACCTTGCTACAAAATCTCTTATTGATTCAGAGGTCTCCTTCTTCATCTGAACCAATTAGACCAAAAGATCCTGACAATCTTCTGTGTTGTTGAACCTATGTTCAAATTCACTTCTTATATCTTCCCAACATGTGACAGATCTTGGGGGAAACATGTAGAACCATTCAATAGCTCTTTCTTGAGTGAATCTACAAAGATCCTAACTGAAACATCTTAATCTTTAACTCCCAACACTCCATAAGCAGTGATGAATGCTACAACATGTTCTTCGGGGAGCTAAGAATGATCCCCTTTGAATTTTGGGAAGTTCTTTTTGAGCATCTTGAGAATTCATGAAGTAGTTGTGGAAGAGCAAGTGGACCAGTATTTCTTCCCCATGGTACGTTAGCCCTACGTTCCTCATGCTCATGATTGCCCATTCTATTCTTTTTCTATCCTCTAGTCTTGCTAAGGTTGCTTCTGCTGCTACTCTTTCTTCTGTTTCAATTTGGAGTCTTTCTATTTCTTCAATTTGAGCCCTTATCTTCTCTTCATCTCTTGCCTCTCTTTCAAGCTCTTCAAATGTGGGATCAATTTTTCCTCCTTGCCTCAGTTGTTAGGTGTATCTTCTATCAGCCAACTTGAAAGTTTATGCTCTTCTCTAGGGTGCTGGAATTTGTCTCTACCTTTCCAATTTGATAGCACGTTCCTCTTCCAGGTCCAGAATCCTTATGGCAATGAAGTAATGATTGACACTTTGTCTATTATGCCAAATATCTTCTCTCATATTAGAAGCAATGTCTTCTTGGATGTGAAAGAGTAAATCAGGTCTCTCAACAAGAGGATTTCCTAGAATAGCCATGATTTACATCCATGTAGTTTGTGTGATTATTCAATCTCCAAAAAAATTTTCTTCTAGAATATTTTTTTTGTATTTTATGACCCTGAGGTCATTTTTAGTGCGAATGCTAAAAAATATGCCCCACGATGGGAACCAAAAACTATTGGTGAGAAAATTTTCCCTGTGGACAAATTGGTGGGTTTTAAGCCAATGCTATGGGAATCTAAGTCCCTCTACTTGAATGGTGCAGCTTCTATAGGTGCATGCATAAAAGGTGGATTTCAATGGTGGCCTTTCGACCAAAGATCCAACAGGGGCACTCCACTAACCTTGTGGCAAAGCTAGCAATGTCTCACTAGAGAAGAAACTTTGTCTTGGAAAGGGAAAGAGGAGTGGAAATGGAGGTAGGAGAAAACTAATGTTGTGAGTAGAATATCAGATGCCCACACACATTAATTAGAAATTTCATTTACATGCATTTATAGTTAGAAGAAAAAAAACAAATCCGCAGGAGAAGCTACAAGACCAAATAGAATTCATTGGTCACAAGGTACCAATCAATCCCTCAATCAAAAAGGTGAAAATTCCTTCTTTTATTATTGAAGCTCGAGCAGAGTTTGTACATAGCTTGAGAATGGAAGAAATTCGAGAGAGAAAGAAGATAGAAGAAATATGGCATTTTTCTATCTTTTCCAGGTACAAAGCACTCTGGTATTTTTGAAATCAATTATTAGCCCCTGGAATGATGTCAGAAGCCCTTATGTTCTTCACAAGAAACCATTACAACTTCACAAATCCTCAACGCCTTTTCAAATTCCTCTGTTGTGAAGAAAATTCTCATGGCAGGTTAAAAACTAGATCTTGCAAAGTAACCGTTACATTCGATTTTCCAATTTAAATATCGACCATTTGATTTTCTCCTCTAACTCTGAAATTGGGTGCGTCCATGTGATAGGAAGGGATTGGAGAGGTTACGGGTGAACCCTTTCACATTTTGTGATTTTTCGTGAGATTTGGAAATTTGGAACAAATTGGCCCGTAGCCCTACTTTGACATTTCAACTTAGACATGTGGCATGTTCTTTTTGGAAATGGGATCGCAACCCTTTTCTCAACATTTTTACCTTTTTTGGAAAAGGCTCAAAAACTCAATTTCCTCCGCCATCCTGCTACTCTAATTTGACTAGGACACATGGCATGTTATAGTTAGATATGGGGTCATGAATCTTTTCTAAACATTTTAACCATTATGGAAAAGGATCAAAACTCAATTTCCTTTGCCGACCCGCTCCTCCACTTTGACTTTTCAACGGCGGGCCCGAGACCTTTGGCGGAGCTGCGGAGCATTCTATAAATTTTACTTCACTTTTAGGAATTCGGTTAAATTTCCAAAAGTACCCCAATGGCCCGCTTTCGTCTCCTTTGACTTTTCAACTTTTTTGAATTTTTCCTTGTGGGCTCAAAATTTAACTTTTACCTTTATAGCCTGATCGGGGCACGGGGAAAATTTACCATTTTTTCCAAAAGTAACCAAAAGTGTTAAGTTCACCAAAAATCCCATTCCTCCCCATCCAATAGGATTTGACCATGTACCTGCATTCATTAGGGTCAAAATTTGATGGAGAAAAGACGCCCATCATCCCGACTGTTAAAAATAAGAAGAGGAAGAAAACTTCATCATTTTGAGTCCAATTTTCAAATTTCCTTCACGAACTAGAGGCATGGAGGCAAAACAATGATTTGATGACCCATGCCATAGAACAAGTGAAAATTTCAATCAAAAATGGAGGTTACAAAGAGGATATTACGTGCATGACCCGAGAAATGGAGGATTTCTAAAAATGAGCAAAACAAAGGTTTAAACGACTTTAGGGCACAAATTTTACTAATTTCTTGAATCTCTAATTTTCTTAAACACCAAAAAATGGCATGAGCTCAAAAAAATTTAATTTGACTATGAAAACATAGAGTAGTTTTGGGAGACAACAGAGGTAGATTGGGTATATAGGTCGGGGAAGGAATATAGGATTTTGGGGAAAGGCGATTTGAATTTTGGAAGGAAAATTGGGTAAAATAGGAATGGGGAGAGGTGTGGTTAGGTGAATGAGGGGTGGGTAGGAGTTGAGGGTAGAGTTAGGTAGGAATGGGTGAGAAGAAGGGAGTGTTTTAGGAAAAAGGGGGTTTTGGGTGTTGCGTATTTACGTAGGCGATGACTAACGTCGTCGGTCAAGGGGTGGTCGACATCGGTGGTGTCGAGCCTATACCGGTCATAGATAAGGTGATCGATGCTGATTTGGGAGAGACCATGGTTGGTTCGAAGTAATTGGTATTGGTCATCATGTGGAGAAAAAGGGGCCAAAAGAGCCCTAGGGTGGGTGAGATAGATAGTGGGAAAAAAAAGATTGTGGTGATGAAAAACATAGCATTGGTAAGAGGTTAAAAGAGGTATGGTATGATCGATAGTGGGTGAGGGTTGGGGTGGGTAGATAGAATATGTGATAAGAATGTAAGTTGTGAGGAAAAAGAGAGAGGGTAATAGGTGTAGGTAAGGTGTCAAGAGTGATTTTGGGTATGATCAAGGTGTATTAATGTGATGTTTTGTTGGATGTAGGCAAGAGACCAGATGTGGATGCAAGATAGGGTACCGCCCCCTATTCATGATGATTGAGGAGGTGTGATAGTCAAGGATTGGTGGAATGTTGCATAGGTTGACTGATTGGGTTCGACAATACCGGACATGTAGTCCGACAAACTAATTTTTATGGTCTCCCTCATCGAAAGATGGGATTCGGTGACCAACACATTCCATCTACCGATGGGTGAGATCACGGTCACCTTGGAGGATGTGTACAAGATCGAGGAGTTGATGCTTAGTATTTGGCAAGGGGTTGGCGGAGATGAGGTTTCATAGTGCCAGCATGAGCTATGGGGAGATGTACTTGGCTCATCTAGAGGAGACTAGGCTAGTTGTGTTGTTGATGGAGGCTATCTCTACTTTGCGGCTTGCTTGAGATGTAGAGGGTGGGAGATTCCCACAATCATTGATAGGGTCTCTTGCATGATATGTTGATATACTGAGACCCATATTGCATGGGTGCTAGCATTCCTGGTGCAGCTATATAGGGAGTTATGGGTGTATGGGTGGCTTCGGAGGTTCAGCTTATGCTACACCTTTCTACTTCATTGTTGGGCATACGAGCACATTATGTGTGTGCGTCTAGTTGGTATGCCCCGATCTGATGCATTCAATCAGGTTTGGTTCAGGTGGGTTACAGGTGATGAGTTCCCACTATGGGAGAGCATCGAGTGGGTAGGGCGACGCATAATGTCACCTACTACGGGTGTTTCTTGGAGGGTTGTCCAGCGTAGACATCATTTGGAGACCATATGTGCCTTTTCCATCATACAGGTAGATGGCCAAGGAGATAGATGGATTGTAGCTACTTAGATGGATAGTGGGGTGACGTGCTAGAGAGCACGAGATGATACTCGTAGATAGGGTTAGACAACAGTTTAGGATGCCATAGGATATGCCTCCACCCTTCCCATAAGACATGACAGGAGGGATGATGTGGAGTGGTCGTTGCCTCTGCCCTAACTTCAAGGTGCGTACTGAAAGTAGGAGGAGTAGTTGAGAGACCAACGGATCGATGATGCTGGGGTGACTGAAAGATATAAATAGTGGTTTGTTACACACCTACGAGCAAAGTACCACCGAGGCTGGGGTATTGGATTTAGCCACCATCACTATTTAAAAGGGACCCTATAGGGGGTGTGGCTACCTTGATTACATAGCTGGGGATGGTGTAGGGGTAGTTGATAGGTGTAGATGCATAGGTGGCCACTTTACAAGCATAGATGGCCAGTTTATAGGCCCAGAAAGCACAGGGATAGGCACCCGCATAGGGTGGTGATGGTGATGGGATATAAGTGGCCACCCTATAGGCATAGGTTATATGTTTGTAAGGCTAGATGGCCACCGCAAGCACAAATTATGGCCCTCCGGGAGCCCAAATACATGCACGGGGGTGTGGGGCTAGTGGTACCACCATAGGCACCAGGACAGGGTCCTAGTTTACAGCAGGGGGTGGGACAGGGTCCTCAGGATAGCTACAGGTAGAGGCCAATGGGGCCACCACAAACAAGCACTGTATCCAGTTACAGGATGCCTAGGTGAGGCCATATATTATCAAGACCATCTCGAAGGCATCAAGGAAAGATTTCCTATCCTATGGAGAGTATAGGGCACAAAAGGAATCGATAAATAGGACTAGGTCACGCACCCATAGTGTGGAGAGCATAGGGGGCTAGTGATCCTTGAGATGGAGTCAAGGCAAGGCCACCAATTCATGGAGGCCATTCCTAGGTGATGTACCACCAGGACCTAGCCATGACGACTGTGATGGGTGGTGAGATGTTAGCGAGTCAATATACATGAGCCAAGGAGGAGGAGGAATACAAGGGAGATAGAGATGGGTAATATCTGGTGGGATGATGCCATAGCCATGTCAACCTCCATTTTGATGTATTTATTTTATCTTTGATATACATCAACCAACGTGCCAAAGAGAGTGAGTATGTATATGAGAGTTTATTGATTTTGATCATATACCGACATGTGTGCCAAAGATGGTGAGGTTGTATATGAGAGTTTTGTATATTTTGATGATATACCAGCCTGTGTGCTGAAGATGGTGAGGGTGTACATGAGAGATTTGATATTTTGATGATTATTATTGGGATATATGTTCACATGTATTTTTATACAGACTTTCGATTTATAGATGATGGTGTTTATAGTATGAATGGTGTACATGTTTTAATTTTCATTGTTATATATACATATATAGGTGGAAATCAGGTGGATTAGGCATGCTAGAGTCAAGGTCATGTAGGCATGGTGGAGTCAGGTCAGTTTAGGCATGATTGAGTTTAGGTTGGTTTAGGCATGGTTGAGTCAGGTCATAGGCATGGATGGAGTCAGGTTGACTTAGGCATGATTGAGTTTAGGTTGGTTTAGGCATGGTTGAGTTTTTAATTCATTAATTTGTGCAATTAATGATGATGTGGATCATATTAAGATGTTTTGTAGGAAAATGTATGATAATGGTACAGAAATGGTAGACAAGATGAAATGAATGTATGAGTGATGATGGTAAAGATGTGAAGCAATTGTTGTTTGTTTGGTTTAATTTCTAATTATTGATATAAAAAGGAAACTAACTAGGGTAGAATGTGACTAGGAAAGGGGCAAAGGGAATTGGTTAGGGGAGAGAGTGGTTGAGCTATCCTCCAAGGGCCCCATGCCCTCAGAGTGTTGCCTATATAGTCCCAGGTGAAAAGAGACCTCAGGATGATGTAGTTCTCCCATAAGCTAGGGAAGATTAGGGTGAAATAGCAGAATGGTCTGATAGGTGTTAGGCATAGGTTATATAGGTCATATGCATTATTTAGTTTAGGTTATAGGTATGATTCATTAATTTTTAAATACATGTGCCGAGGATTTGGTCATGTATAGGATAATATCAATAGGTAATGAGGAAGGTGAATGATAAGAGGTGGTAAAAGAGTTTCTTAATTGATAAGAACCCTAATGAGCCTACCATACCTAGATGGGATTATGAATGTGAGACCTATAGACCTTGCATAATGGACTATTTTAAGGGTGAAGAAAATTCACATGATCACAAAATGTCGTGTTTGCAGTAGAGTCCCTTAAGTAACGAGGAATTTAGGCAAAAAAAAGAAAAGGAGGTGAGAATGAGAGGTTTAGCGTAACTTAGTGTACGATGATGTGTATTTCGAACAAGAAACCCAAAATCCAAAATAGGCAAGTCCATGATGAAAATTTCATATTTTTCTTGATTTTTGGTTTTTAATAGAATGATCGATGTATGAAGTCTATATGGGATAAATATATTATCTCCTTGACGTCTTCGTGAAGTTGATCATTGCGGGAAGCTTTTGAATATTTGTTATATTTTTGTAATGACCGTATATAGTTGTCCTTCTAGGGATTAGTCTATTGATAGTGGTAGAATATAAAAAGAGATGGCCCTTTTGAGGGATTCATCTTTTTCTGGAATTTTACTCAAGGATTTGTATCCCTTTTTGTTTTTAGACGTTTAAGTCATGGATAAGATTATAGAGGACGATTAGGTTCTTGTTTTAGAAGACAAGATCGTAGTACACAAAGATTAACTATGAAAGAGGTGGTTTCAAGTGATGAATGACCATGGGATTCCATCTTGATAATCATGTGATGAGTAGAGCCGTGGTACTCATATTGAAGATAAGGCTAAAAGGTGACGGGTAATCACATGATTCTTGTTTAGTCGTGGATCCTCAAAATGGGTAGTTATGGAAGTTGAACAGATGCTCAAGGGATGAGCAATCAATTGAAAGAAAGTGATATAGGACTTGATATCAATAATAAAATCATTGAAGATGCAAGGCATTAAGGGGCTTAGGTTTGGATTTACCTTCACGTGAAGAAAAATGATAAGCACCTGATCTATGGGCATGGGTGATGATATAGGGTCCAAGCCAATTAGGAGTAAATTTTCCTGTTTACTTTTCTCCTCTTTTGTTACATGTTGATTTTCCTTCAGGACGAGGTCACTAACTTGAAAGGTTCTTTCATGAACACATTTTTCATAGACACGTTTGATACGTTTTGGTAGATTTGGAGATGGTCAAGAGCGTTGAGACAACATTCATCTAATAATTCAAGTTGCACTGACGATCTGGCGAAAGTCATCGTCACGATCATGTCTTGTAGTGAGATGCGAGAGGATGGAATCTAGATTTCGAGAGGTAAGACAACCTTAGTATCATGAGACCGAGAGAAAAGGGGTGGCAATAGGTCAAAGTATGAATACTAGTGCAATAAGCCCACAAGGCAAAAGGAATGTGCGTATGCCAATCCTTCCTAAATATCATTGACCACCTTCTTAAGGATTTTGTTCAAGGTTTTATTTGTTGATTCGGCTTGACCGTTGGTTTACAAGTAATAAGGTGATGATAAACTAAGGTAAATGAGAGAGGAATCTCTAGATTAGAGGCTGGTTCCTCAAACTCCTCTGATCAGATCTATTATTTGCACAATTGCAGAGGTTTGAATCCTAATCCTACTCTAAATTCCAAGGAGACAGAGATAGAAAGTGCAAAAATTGAAACTAAACTAATAGGTGATACACCAAAGGAGTGGTGAACACTTCTTGTTCATGAAAATTGACACAATTTCATGAAATGCAACATGAAACATCATACACAGGCTGATAAGATGTAATTAGAGGTCTGAAATGAAGCAAGACAATACAAACAAAGGACTGAAAATTGATCACAGAGTCTGCACTGTCATTTTCACTGTCAAAATCCTTGCATTTGCAACATCAAAGAGGCAGAAACCTATTACAATCATGAAGAAGGTCTGATACTTGCAAAAATCACTTGTTGAAGGTGAAAGAAGAAGCTTGCTATCCAAAAAAATGTTCAACCCTCAAAAATGAGCCAAATCTAGCTTTTACAATGCATGGGTCGAGCCCAGGAGAGAGAAAACATGTAAAAACATGGGAGCCATTCCCCATTGAATGAAGATGCATTAAAACAGCATGGGCATCCTTACAGACCCATGCCCTGACATTTTTGGCCATGCTGAAGAAGAATGCGACCCATTTTGCATTAAAACTGTTGTTGAAACGTCATTTCTGGCCATTACCACGTGCTAGAGGCATTTTTTGATTTTCTCTCTCCAAACTGAAACCAACCAAATGCAAAATGACCATGGAATCTTGTAGATAATTTCACCATCTTTCCATTGATATAAAGAACGTGAAAATCCAAGCTCTAGATCGAAAGATATGGTGATTTGAAAATTTAGGGCAAAACAGGGCCAAATCGGCCTACGGCAAAAATTTGAATTTTTTACCTTTTTGGTCATTTGGAAAATTTTCAAAAATTCCCGCGCCCCACTAGTTCAAGTGCCACATGGCACGTTTTAATTGGTCACGGGCCCTTCCTGCTCCATTTTACTTCATTTTTGCCTTTGGAAAATTTTTCAAAATTTCCCCGCGCCGATGAGGTGAAGACACGTGGCGTGATGTGATTGACTCGGCCTGCCTCTCTCCCGATTTTCCGCGGGTCGCTTCAATATTTTTGGCTTGGACACATGTCAAAACCCCATTAGGTGTGGGTTTGACCCTCCAAAATTCCCATGCGGGCTTGCTCTGAATTTTTTTCCCCAACTAGACACGTGGCGAGATTCTATTGGCTCGCAATAAGGGGGCGGGCCTTTTTCTTGAATTTTCCATTATTTTCCCATTGGGAAAATTTCCCAAGTTCTCCCACACTCCACCACCCACGAGGACATGGGCACGTTCTTATTCGTTGGGGGGCAAGGGCCAAAACTTCACTTTTGGATTTTCGGCAAAACACTTTGCCAAAATTTCAACTTTTCCTCCGCCTCTCGAAACTCCTGGCCCCCCGACACGTGTCGTGTTCTAGTTCATCGGCGGGGTAGGCGGATCACAATTTACTTTTGGATTTTTTGGCAAAACATTTTGCCAAAATTTCTAACTCCCCCGCACCCCACTTTTCCGGTCCCTTAGGACACGTGTCTTGTTTTAATTGGCCGCGGCCATCTCTCCAAAATTTCCCGCAAAACACTTAGCCAAATTTTCCAATTTTTTCCCCGGACGCGTGGCAGCTCCCCGATTCGTCATGGTCCCGTGGGAAAATTTTCCTTTTGAAACCTACGCCAAAACACTTGGCAAAAAACCAAATTCTCCTCCGACCCCCGCCACTTCCTGGACACGTGGCACGTCCCCGATTGGTCATGGGCCTTCTAGGGGAAAATTTCCCACAAAAACTCCACCGAGCCATAACTTGAAAAATATGTGGAGTTAGGAGGAAAACTTTACCTTTCTAGAAAGCTGAGAAAGAGCTCTATCCAATGGTGCCATTTCTAGAAGATTTTGAGTGCCTAAAAAGCAAAATTTTATGTCTGAGGCACAAGAGAAGGAAAGATGAAAGGAGTTAGCCAGAAAATGAGCAGGGGGCACATTTTGGGTAACAATTTTGGCGACTCAGAGGGGTCATCTGCCTGCTGGATGAAGTTACCAGTTTCTGTAAAGCAATCCATTGGGCATGGAGTCACCTGATTCTTTGTTTAATACCCCAACTGACTAGAATGTTGCAAGGAGGAAGATGGAATATCACCTGATGGAGCAAGGCCTGCAAACACATTCCAGAACAAAAAGCTATGCCAAAGCACTTAGGGAAAGTAAAACTAACCTACAACAAAACAATGTGCACAAGCACTTGGAGGAATGAAAACCTAAGCTAATATTTACAAGGTGGAGAATTTCCCTTTAGTAGCAATGCTTTAGATAGATTCCATTGACTCGAATCTGCAGCTTCTTCGCCATCCAATGAAGACAATCGAAGGCATTGCTGTCCTTACACTTTGTGACCATGTATGGGCCACTCCAAATGGCATCAAATTTTGAATGCCTTCCCGCTTTTTCTATCTCGCATCCCATTTTAACACTAGATCTCCAACTTGGAAAGATCTACTCTTGGCCTTCCTATCAAAGGTCTTCTTGATCAAAGCTTGATCCTTCTCCATTGCTTGGGATGCCTGATCTCTGATCTCTTGAGCTCCATCAACTCTACATATCTCACCTCCATGGGCCCAAACTCTAGCAACTCTAATTGCTTCATGAGTTCCAATGTTGGCAACTCAAGTGACATGGGCAAGATTGCCTCTCTTCCATAAACAAGCCTGAATGGAGAGTTACCTGTGGATCTCTTGGGAGTTATCCTATCAGCCCATAAGGCTGATTTCAGTTTGGTATGCCAAGACCTCTGATTCTCATCAAGAGTCCTCCTAATGATCCTCAACAAGTTCTTGTTTGTAGATTCAGCTTGGCCATTACCCTGAGGGTAGTAGTTTGATGAAGTACTTAGGTAGATCCCGTTCTTGACAGCCCACTCACCACCTTGATCCAATGAATGCTAATGCATTATCTCGAGATTATTGTAGTAGTATGCCAAATCTGGTTACTATCCCCTCATAGAAGTCTAAGATGCTAGACTCATTTGCTTCCTTGAGTGCTACCGCTTTCACCCACTTGGTGAAGTAGTCCATGGTCTGTCAAAAATCCACTTATGCCCTTGGCTTGAATTGGGATTAATGACTCCAATGAAGTCCAAACCCCATTACATGAATGGCTGGTCAACTAAAATTGATGCAATGGAAGGGCAGCAAGCCTTCTTTACCTCGTGAAGAATGCACAATTCTTGCACCTTTGATCCACGCAAAGCAATCACTCGAAAATCTTGGGCCAATAATAACCAGCCTTCATGATTTTTAGAGCTGTCACTCTTGGTGCAAAATGACCACCAGCTGGTCCACCATGGAACTCTTCCAACACCCTATGAATCTGATTTGTGCTAATGCATCTCAACAACACTCCATTCACATCTTTCTTGAACAAAACACCGTCTACTATGGCATATGGGACAGCCTACAATCTGAAGTGTCTTCTTTGGGTTTTGTTCATCTCTAGAGGGCATAGGCCTGTGCTTAGGAAGTGCATTATACCTTGGGTCCAGCAAGGAGTGGGGACAACATTATCCTCTTCTTGAGTGCTACTTTGCACATGGCTGTCTTGAACTCAAAAACAGCCTCTTCTTTATTGCATACTCCTTTTTGCTTTGCCTAATAAAATCAGCTGCTCACACAATCCTTTTCCTCTTACCAGCTTGGTGACCTTGATCTCAATGTCATACTCCATGACACGAGTGATCCAACCTGCCTTTTCTCATTCAAATCCTTGTTGAGGAGGAAGTCCTTTACTCCCGCATGAGAGACCAACAACTGGACCTTGTTGTTTGAGACTAGATGCTTGAATTTCTTCAAGCTTCTGATTACTGCAAGTACATGCTTCTCAATAAAAGAATATCTCACCTCATAGTCATCTAGGCTTTGGCTGAAGAAAGCAATTGGCTGCTCATCATTGTCCTTGTTCTGCTGTACCAAAATGGCAGAAATAGTATCATTACCTCCAAATGCATAGAGGATGAAATCCTTGGAGAAATCTGGGTTGATGAGAGTTGGTGCTTGGGAGATGGCTTCTTTGATTGCTTCAAAACTCTCCTTGCCTTCTGCTGTCCACTTGAAAGCCATGCTTTTCTTTAACATTTTGGTGATAGGTTTGACAAGGGCTGCAAAATCTGGGACAAACCTCCGAACAAAGTTTATTCTCCCCAAGAAACTCTGAAGGGCCTTCTTGTGGCTTGGCAATGGTAGTGCTCTTATGGCTTCAACCCTCTCTGGATCAATTGCTAATCCTTCTTTGGAGACAATATGGCCAAGGAGCTTTCCTTCATGTGCTAGAAGATACACTTCTTAGATTCAAAGACACTCCAAATCTCCTGCACCTTTGGAAGACTTGTCTCAAATGAGAGAGGTGGTCTGCTGCATTCTTTGAAAAAATAGTGATATCATCAAGGTATATCAGCACCATGTTGTTAATCAAACCTTTGAACGCCATGTCCATTGCTCTTTGAAGGTAGCTCCAATTGGACAGCCCAAATGGCATTTTCCCGTATGCATAAGTTCCCATTTGGTTGTGAAGGCTGTCTTGAACTCGATCTTCTTCCTTCACCATAATCTGATTGTAGCCTGAGTAGCCATCAAGTAGTGAAACCTCTCGAGCCAGCCACAACTTGCAAAATTTTCTCCATAGAAGGAGTGGGTAATGGTCCTCGAGAGATGCTCTATTCAAGTCTCTCAAGTCAACACACAATCTGATCTCTCCACTCTTCTTTCTGGCTGGAACTAAGTTGGCAACCCAACTAGAATGCTTGATTGGGAATATGATTCTTGACTCAATCAACTTGTTCAATTCCTTCCTCATGAGAGGTTCCATGTGTGGATTGACTGGCCTTTGTTTCTTCCTGATGGGCTTAGTATTTGGATCCAACTCAATGGTGTGCCGAGCTAACTTGGGATCAAACCTTTCAAATCTTCATAGCTCCAAGCAAACACATCAGGGAACTCTTGACACAGCTTGTATGAACTCATACCTTTCTTGTTCAATTGTCATCTTTCCAATTTGCAATGGTTTGTTCTCTTCCACCAAGATGGATACTGAATCTTCTCTCTTGACCTAAATGTTTGCTTTCTCTTTCCTAAACTGATCATTGGGATTGAAAATGGACTCCAAAGTGATAAGTCCCTTGGGCAGCTTGTTAGTTCTCAGCTGTACCACTTGGTCACCATACTGCTGTTCCAATTTTTCCTGATTTTTAGCTGAGAACTCAGCTTCTTCTTGTAAGAAATGGATGATTTGCTGGTCATTCTCAAACACTTGCCAACTTACATTGTTATCCGGCACTGAAGGCCTCACAATCACATGGATGTTTGGTCTGTACCTTGTCCTTTTGAATGCTTTCCACAATATCAAAGGCTGCCCCAACTGCTGCAAGCCTGTCAACAGCTTGGTTTTCTTTTCTAGGAATGGATTTTATGCTAAAGCCCTCAAAATCTTCAATGAGGTCCCACACCCTGTTCTTGTAGCACTTGAGCAGATTATTCTTGACAAAGATGCTGCCCTTAACTTGGTTTACAATCAATTCACTATCACCAAAGACTTGCAAGTTCTTTATTCCTCTCTTTATTGCCCAATGCATCCTCGCACCAAGGCTTCATATTCAAGCAGTTGTTATTGGAGCATGCAAACTGAAATCTAAAAGCTGAATAGTACTTTACTCCTTGAGGTGAAATAAGCATAGCTCCACCTCCCGCACCTTGTCTACTCCTTGATCCATCAAAAACAACTGCCATACCTCATTGTCATCCTTGTGGTTTGGCTTGGTGATGCTAGGAATGGGCTGATCTTCTTGATGTATGCAATAGACCCTAGCTCATATTCTTCTACTTCTTGATAAGGATCAAAAGCATGCACCTTGTTTTCCCATTCATCAAGAGTTAGATCCGGGATGCTTCCAACCTTGGTGTCATTTCATCGCTGCTTGGGTGATCTTCTTGATCAAATGCCAAACAATTGGCATTGATCTGACTTGGAGTGTAGGGCTCAATGTGGAAGTTTGCAATAGGTTCGACCTGATTGTAGCTTTGGTTCCATACTCATTCTCAATAAAGATGTGTGACCAATCAGCGACAAATATCCTCCAATCTTGGCTCATGAAATCTCTTGACAAACATAGGGCAAAGAGTGGTGGAAGGTCTATAACTCGATACATCTTGTAAAACAACAACATTTGACATGCATGCAAGGTAAGACTCAAGTTTCTAATCACCCCAACTATTGTTATCGCTGTCCCATCCAACCGCACTACCCTTTGATATGGTTTCATATTGAAGTCCTAGTTGATCAGCCTATTTGCTTGGGCATCACTGAGCTACTTGCCCCAGAATCAATCATGCAATTGTGCACCAATTGGTTTCCAATGATTAATGAGACATAAAAAGGAGGGGGCTTCAACATTTTACCTTGCTGTCCTCCATGATTCCCTTCAGGCTGGGCAGCATTTGTGAGCACCTTCTCTTGCATTTGGACTTGCTTGATTCGAAGTTGGCTACCCTTCATGGCAGCTTGTAGCAAATCTCTCTAGCCTGGGATAGATAGGGATTCCCACATTGATATATTTACATTTGTCTTCTTCATCTGATCAATGATACTAAATGGTGATGAAGGATCTCTTTGTTGTCCCTTGGTTTGCATATTCATCCCTTGCATGTGGGCAGCAACAACCGGTATTTGAGTTGGTCTAGAGTTGTTCTTGGCTGCCCTTGTGCATTTACAACTGGATTTTGTTTGCCAACCATTTGTGGAGCCATAAAAGGTTGTGGATTGGTTGGAGCTAATGGTTGTTCTTCACCCAAATTCCTTCTTTTTGACCTTGTGTTGGCTGCAACACCTTGAGAGACTATTTGATTTATGCCACAAAAATCCTCTGCCTGCCAGTTCACAAGTGTGGTGTCATTTGGAGCTGATTGCTGCTGGAATGTTTCTTGTTGTTGGTTGTTTCCTTGACTTCCCTCACCCTCCACACCAGTAGTTATCACCATTAATGCTTGATTCAAGGCACCGTTGAAGCACATAGATTGGTTAGTGAGGTTCATTGCATGGAAAACACCAATCATACTCCCGAGCAACGTTGTTTTGTGTTGGCACCAATGCCTTAGAGGCAAGATATAGCATTTGGATTATAGGGCTGAAATGGTCTCATGGCAGGTGGAGGCCTTGCTTGATTTAGATTTGCAAATGGATTGGGTGGTCTATGAGGTTGATATGGCTTCCTGTTAGGCCGAGCTTGAGGCTGGAAGGAAGGTCTAAAACTTTGGGCTTGTTGCCTCTCGAGAGTAACCAGCTCATTACCTAAATTTTGCAATTGCTTCATGACTTCTCAAGCTCATTTGGGGCACTTGAGATGAAGTAGAAGCTTCATTTGAACTCTATTTCTAGGAGTGGGAGAAGGAGCCAAATTAGGTGCTTGATTAGTGTTTGGGCTCTCTAAACTTGGAAACAATGGCATGGGAGGTCTAGGGGCTAGTTTGCCAGCTTGGATCAAACAATTTTCAGCCCTAATGGCAATGCTATAAGCCATAGGGATAGTTATGCCTCCCATGGACTGAATCAACATAGAAATATCAGAATTTAGAGCTTTGAGATAGTAAAGAAAAGCACCTTCTGCTGTTGGCCTGACTGCCACTGGAATTCTCTCCCAAGTCCTTTGAAATCTGAAGTTGAAATCACCACCGCTCATCGGGAGCTCTCTTGATGGTTGTCACTGCTGCTCCAAAAGAGACAAGTTGTCTCCTTCTCTCCAAATTGCTCATGAAGTGCTACACATAGCTGGTTCCAATTTTGAATAGAACCCGAGGCAAGGCTTCTAAACCATCGCAAAGCCTTCCTCAATGAAGATGCCAAAGAATTTGACAAAGAACTCAGCATCTCATTGATTTCATGAATCGCACAAAGGTCGGCAATGTCTTTAACATGATCACCAGAGTAGTCCGATTCTCTCCAAAGAAGTATGGAATGTTCTTCAAGGCTGCAATTGGAATTGATTTTGTGCATTGAGAGCAAGTGGGTCACCGCTGAAATTGACATAGGGGTTGTTTTGTGCCATTCTAATTGGTCTTAAACCCTTGTTGATCCGAATGAAAGGCCTACTGTGTGGAGGAGTTGAGAGAGTTCTGTTTGGTGGAGATGGAGACCTTTGAATCCTTCTTCCTCTTTTCCTTCTTCTTGAGATAACTCGCAGATATTCAAACAACACCTCTTCTTCTCCAAATTTCTGACCTCAGAGTGATTCTTCTCATGAGCTTTTCAGTGTCCGCACCGCTAAAACCAGCCGATTCTTCCCTCGAGTCGCCAGATGTGCAATTTATAGCTCTTTTAAGCAAGAAAATTGCAGCAGATGCACATCAACTTTGCTCGCAATGAAAATGAGACCTCTAAGGTCCCACCGGCATGCCAAAACTGTTGTTGCAAATCAAGAAAGACTCTCGATGCAAATCAGTTTCTAAGTTGATGTTTCAGCATCCAAAGGTGATTGCACAACATCAAACCTCTCTCCAAGTGTGGGACTTGTAAAATGAGAGAGGAATCTCCAGATTAGAGGTCGGTTCCTCAAACTCCTCCGATCGATCTGTTATTTGCACAATTGCAGCAGAGGTTTGAATCCTAATCCTACTCTAAATTCCAAGGAGACAGAGATAGAAAGTGCAAAAATTGAAACTAAACTAATAGGTGATACACCAAAGGAGTGGTGAACACTTCTTGTTCATGAAAATTGACACAATTTCATGAAATGCAACATGAAACATCATACACAAAGCCGATAAGATGTAATTAGAGGTCCGAAATGAAGCAAGACAATACAAACAAAGGACTCAAAATTGATCACGTAGTCTCGCACTGCATTTTCACTGCCAAAATCCTTGCATTTGCAACATCAAAGAGGCAGAAACCTGTTACAATCATGAAGAAGGTCTCGATACTTGCAAAAATCACTTGTCAAGGTGAAAGAAGAAGCTTGCTATCCAAAAAATGTTCAACCCTCAAAAATGAGCCAAATCGCTTTTACAATGCATGGGTCGAGCCCAGAGAGAGAAAACATGTAAAAACATGGGAGCCATTCCCATTGAATGAAGATGCATTAAAATAGCATGGGCATCCTTACACACTCCATGCCCCGACATTTTTGGCCATGTCAAGAAGAATGCGACCCATTTTGCATTAAAATCCGGTTGTTGAAACGCCATTTCTCGCCATTACCACGTGCTAGAGACATTTTTTGATTTTATCTCTCCAAACTAAACCAAAATGAAAAATGACCATGAATCTTGTAGATAATTTCACCAGCTTTCCATTGATATAAAGAACGTGAAAATCTGAGCTCTGGATCGAAAGATATGGTGATTTGAAAATTTAGGGCAAAACAGGGCCAAATCGGGTCGGCGGGCAAAAAATTTGAATTTTTTACCTTTTTGGTCATTTGGAAAATTTTCAAAAAATTCCCCACGCCCCACTAGTTCAGGTGCCACATGGCACATTTTAATTGGTCGCGGGCCCTTCCTGCTCCATTTTACTTCATTTTTGCCTTTGGAAAATTTTTCAAAATTTCCCCGCCGGCCGATGAGGTGAAGACACGTGGCGTGATGTGATTGGCTCGGGCCTGTCTCTCCTGAATTTTCCATGGGTCACTTCGATATTTTTGGCTTGGACACGTGTCAAAACCCCATTAGGTGTGGGTTTGACCCTCCAAAATTCCCATGCGGGCTTGCTCAAATTTTTTGCCCCAACTAGACACGTGGCGAGATTCTATTGGCTCGCAATAAGGGGGCGGGCCTTTTTCTTGAATTTTCCATTATTTTCCCATTGGGAAAATTTCCCAAGTTCTCCCACGCTCCACCTGGCCGGACACGTGGCACGTTCTTATTCATCATGGGGCAAAGGGGCCAAAACTTCACCTTTTGATTTTCTAAGCAAAACACTTTGCCAAAATTTCAACTTTTCCTCCGCCTCCAAACTCCGCTCCTGGTGACACGTGTCGTGTTCTGGTTCATCTGCGGTAGGCGGATCACAATTTACTTTTGGATTTTTTGCAAAACATTTTTCCAAAATTTCTAACTCCCCTCCGCGCCCCACTTTTCCGGTCCCTTAGGACACGTGTCTTGTTTTAATTGGCCGCGGGGCCATCTCTCCAAAATTTCCCTCACGCAAACACTTAGCCAAATTTTCCAATTTTCGCCCCTGGACGCGTGGCAGCTCCTGATTCATCAGCGGGTCCCACGGGAAAAATTTTCCTTTTGAAACCTACGCCAAAACACTTGGCAAAAAACCAAATTCTCCTCCGACCCCCGCCACTTCCTGGACACGTGGCACGTCCTGATTGGCTGCGGGCCTTCTAGGGGAAAATTTCCCACAAAAACTCCACCGAGCCATAACTTGAAAAATACGTGGAGTTAGGAGGAAAACTTTACCTTTCTGGAAAGCTGAGAAAGAGCTCTATCCAATGGTGCCATTTCTAGAAGATTTTGAGTGCCTAAAAAGAAAATTTTTATGTCTGAGGCACAAGAGAAGGAAAGATGAAAGTTATGACATTGGTATATACTATTGACTTAGTTTATGACCAACTAAGAATTACCAAAGATGTTGATTGACTTAACATCTAAGGCATAAACAGTCTGAGAGACCCAATACGAGTGCTTCGTATTCGAAATATTGTTTGTACAATCAAAATCGAGTTTGAAATACAAAGGAATAGGTTCACCATCAAGCGGAATGAGGATAACACCAACCTTACCCACATGCGACACTTAGATCCATTGAAGAAGAGTGTCATTTGTTAAGCGGGTTCGTCCCAAGGAAAGGGTAAGAATAGACTTATTTGGAAAGTTGAAGTTAGAGGGTTGATCCTCGAAATGGGTGTGTGAGCCAAGCCGTTTGGTGATAGTTTGGCCCTTGATGGAATTTTAATGGATTAATTTGAGGTCGAGGTCGGCCAAAAGCATAAGCTTACATGTGTGACACATTGATTTTGATAAGGTTTGACATATATGTAGTGTAATGGGTCAATTTTAGTAATGACAAAGATTTTTAGTTGAGTAGGTAATGGCGAAGTTTGATGGCAATGAAAACTAAGGTTAGGCAAAAAATTTCATGTGTGGGTATATCTATTTTGTAGTCAAGAAGGGTACAACTTATGTAATAAACCGTTTGCTTTCGGTGTTGGTCATCGTGATGAGCGAGAATGGCACCTAGAGAATGGTCAGTGGCAAATATATAGGTAGAAGGGCTGGTCATCCTTAGGAGGAATGAGCACTAGTGGTCGAAGTAGGTATTGTTTCAAGGCTTCGAAGGCTTTATGGAATTCATCATCCCATTTGAATGAAATGTATTTCTTGAGAAGATAATGGAATGGTTGACAATGATCAGAAAGTTGGGAGATAAAACAACAAATTGATTGCGATTTTCCTTATAGGACGTAAATTTTATGGAGATTAGTGGTGACGGCATTTCAAGGATAGCCTTGACTTTAACAGGATCGACTTCTATGCCACACAAAGAAACGATGAAACCTAGGAGTTTCCCAGAAAGTACCACAAAGATGCACTTTTTTGGTTGAAGATGAACACAATATTTGATAAGGCAGTCAAATATGACTTTAAGAATGGGTAGGTGTTCATTTCGATGCTTTGATTTGACAAATAGATCATCTACATAATCCTCCAATATATGATGCATGATGTCATGGAAGATGTAAGTCATGGCCTGCTGATATGTAGCACCAACATTTTTGAGACCAAAGGGCATGACTCGATAGTAGAAAATTCCCCCAAGGGGTGATGAAGGAAGTCTTGTGTTGATCCTTGGGAGCTAGTAATATTTGATTGTAGCATGAGAAACTGTCCATGAGCGATGAAATTTCATGGCCGGCGGTGAGGTCAACTAGTTGGTCAATGCCTGGTAGTTGGAAATCATCTTTGGGATAGGTGAGGTTGAGATCATACAAATCCATGCAAATGTGGAGTCCCCTTGTCACTTTTGTGATAGGAACGATGTTAGAAATCCATTAGGGATAATCAATGGGTATAATGAAGAAACGAGAGAAGGCACTAAAGATCTTCTTTAACTAGATGAGTAATGCGAGCATGCACTTTCCGCAGCTTTTGTTTGATAGGTTTGACATCATGAATGGTTACAATATTGTGAACCAAGATTTTTGCGTTGATACCAGGCTTATCGGCATAGGACCAAGAAAATGTATTGTTATGGTACTAAAGGAAAGAGGTGAAGGCTTCCTGTTCAATAGCATCTAAGGATTGGATAATCTTTAGAATGTGAGGGTCATCCTGAGTATTAATGTTGATTTCGATGGTCGATTCATTCAACATGGTTTGCGTCTCAGGGTAATGACCAGTGAATATAAGAGTATTTTGCACCAAGGTAGGTGAGGATGGACTCATCATCCTGACATTGAACAACATTAATTGAAGGCGTATCATCATCGATCATGTCAGGATATAGGAATGGGAGAGAAGAGGGAGCCTCACCATCGCGTTGATAGGTTAGTGGTCCCAGGGAAATGGTGTTTATAAAAAAAAAAATTAGGAGGTATAGATTCAGGATCTATGGACTCCATGGGTGAGGATGGTAATGTGGGTGAATGAGAGGGGGAAGATTTATCATCTTAGATAAGGTTGATGTAAACCTTCTTAGAGGATGGAGCATCAAAACCAATGCCACTACGGTCATTATGTTTACGAGAGGTACAAGAGATGATAGTGTGGCAGCCTTGTTCATAAAAACCAAAGCCAAATCCTTTCCACATGCATCGGTGGAGGAAAGTGTGAGAGAAACAAACATTAGTGAGGGATTGTAGGTCAAATGAACATGGCTAGGTTTGGGATGGAGTTTTAGGTTTATAGGTCTCCATATCAAGTCCCCCATATGTTAGATTGATGCGAAGGTGGGGATGGTCATAAGGGATAAGATTTCATCTATGGAAGGAACATGAGGTAATTGGGAAGTAGCTAGTATATCATTGAAAATAGTGTGGACCTCACATGAGACATTGCTATCATTTTTTTAGGTATCCCAGTTGGCTAGAAGATGGGGCATGATTAGGGAATGGATTCTTGCAAATATGTAAGTTTTGGTTAGCGGGTGCATTCGGGCTATCCAAAACTAGATCTCCATTGTCTATCACTTCTTGGAAGATATTCTTGAAGGTGATGCATTTATTGTCGTTGTGACTTTTTACATGATGATAGTTGCAAAAATTTGTGTTCCTTATACCACATAGGCATGGGTTTCTTAGGGTCAAAACTAGTATGTGGTTTTATAGGTGGAAGGGTAATGGCACCAGTTTAACAAGATTTTCCAAAATGGAAGAATAAGATTCTCCTAGGGAAGTGTACTTTCGTTGTTCTCATCTGAACTAGAAATCTTGGACATGAGAGAGATTAGAAGGGGGTTTGGATGGGTTTGATTGATGAGGGGACTGGCCTTGAGAACTACGACATTAGCAGACCCTTTGGGATTTGAATAGTTGTTTTGGGGTTTTAAAGATGAAGAAGTATCATTTGATTTGAATGTGATGTTCTTGTTACGAAGTTAAATCTTATTTTCTTTGATAGCATGAATTTCCAATTTCCGTGCCATGGTGAATGCCTCGTCAAAATTGTAAAAAGTTTACACATGTAGGGTTGGTGAGATGTGTATAGCACAAGCCTGAGTGAATAGTTCTATAAGCTCATTTTGAGTAATTGGAATGTGAGCTAGTTAATGAAGTTGCACCGCAAGTGATGAAGTCAGCAATAGAATCATCATCATACTTTTGTGTGAAATAAATATCTATCATGGTAACCTTCTTAACAATGTTGATTTTAAAGTGATCTAGGAAGGCTTGGGATACTTGATTGAATGAGTAAATGGAATGTCTTGGTAGTCCAATGTACTAGTCCAATGCAGGTCCTGTCGGGGACATTGGGAAAGTCCTCAAAAGTAAAACGTCATCATGGGTAATCATGTAACACCCATGTTTAAAGGGCCACAAATGTTGTTGCAGATCTTCTTTGTTATTGAAGTGGTTGAATTTTGGCATTTCCCAATGTATGGGGTATGGTCGAATAGGAATGGATGGGTGAATAGGCTCGTTAAAAATTTCATCATAGGTGAGGGAATTACGTGAGCCAAAAACCAATGCTTCTAGTGTCTACATATTTTCCATCATCAACTTGATGAGGTCATTGGTAGGTTGTGATGGAGGGACACCTATGGCATAACAAGATGAATACTGAACTTGATAGGGAGGTTGAGAATAAGGAACTGACATAGAAGGTACATATCCAGAATGGGTGACAGATAAGATAGGGGGTTGTTGATAGTAGGTGTATGTAGGTGAGATGGTCATCATGACTCTGGTAGTGATTGGGGGAATGTTTGTGGGATGGAGAGGGCGAGAGTATGGAATGGAGTGGGGCTTACCGGCACCATGGGTGTTTGTGTTTCAATAGGTATTTGTGAGACAATGGGTGCAGATTTTGCTATGGTTTGGGTGGTTTATGAGGGGACAATAGATACGGTAGGCGTGAGGAAACTACAAATGTAGATATCATGGCGGGTATGGGTTCTAGCTAAAAACTATCGAGGTGTAACAAGTAAGGGTAATGCCGCATTATTAGGGGCTGATGCAACAATAGGAATAAGGGCAGGAGAGATTGATATAGGCATGTCATATATCAACTAACCAGAGGAGTCTTGGGTGGAAGAGTGGGAAAGGTAGAACTGTAAGGCCGTAGGATTCTGATCAAGGAGTCATGAAAACTCTTCGTCACCTACAGCAATGGTGGTAGGTAAGGTTGATCCATGGGTGACATGACAAAGGTGGTGAGGGACTAGGTGGTAGTGGTTGATGACTAGCATGGAATATGAGGGCATTAGTCCTTTGTGATTTAGTACCATGTGAGCAAGTGTTGACCTAGAAAGACTATATTTTGTAGATGACATAGAAAATAGTAGAAAAAGAGAATAATGGGGTCCAGGAGGTGAATCTGGTCAATGTCTAGATTTTGAAAATCAAACACAGGAAACCGATGATGGTCAGGTTGACCGGTGATAGTTATGGGCAAATCGATGATAGTCAAGATGACCGTGACGATTGGGGAACATAGATGATGGTTTTTGAAACCGATACCCTGGTCATTGTGGAAGAAACTAGTCTAAACAAATGAAATAGGAATGTTGGATGTGTATCTATGAAAACTATGCAGCAATAAGTATCAACAGGGGAGAAATATGATGATGACACGAGGGCCAAAAATAGATCAAAAGTAGTAATGAAAGCTATTCTAGGTAAATTAACTAGAAATCCATAAGTGACACTTGGTTATGGTTTAACCAATGATCGATGTGACCTAGCGATGGTCACTAGACCAATTTCGGTGGATTGTGAAATTAAAAAGGAATGAAGAAAATTGGTTTTGTAAATTAAATTAAGTGAAGAATCAAACTCGAAGCATGAGAATGAGGAGATGGGGCCTGGAACACTAAAAAAAGTTAAAATACTCCAACTATAATGGTGGAGTGTGCAAGGAAGAAGAAAATGGAGATTCGTAGTCTCACACCTCAAAACACAAGCCAAGAAGAACGCTAAGAAAAATCATGATCCTAATAGTGATTTTCTTATGTTTGTTTAGCTTATGCTATTTAGGACTAACTATGTGTATTTAGAACAGATTTTTTTGTTGGTAAGGTGTCCTACGAAGAAGGATATCTAAAAGGAGAGGTTTCAGGTATGTTATGGTGGGGGCGGGTCGTCCTTTGAGATGATGACTTGACAAAGGAAACGAGCTAGGGAGTACCTACCAACCGGATCGTGTGATCACTGATAGATGTTCCCGAGTAAGATGTTGTTTAAGAAAGATATGTATATTTTGATTTTGTGCAAGTTTGGTAAGACAAAGAGAGAAAATGTGCTTTCTATGATTCTTTGTGTCAACCATCAGCTGGGCATGACTTCCAGCATATAGGTTGCCCTCAGTTTTAAGGTGAGCTAATAATGCAACAAATCAGAATGTAATGCAAGTGTTTTAAACCCAAATTGAAGTGTAATATTCGATGTAGCAAGAGATGAATAGGAAGAGGGATGCTCTTTCACTAATGCAATGTAAAATAAAGGAAGGTGTGTTCTTTTTAAAGCACCAAAAATACAATTTTTTTAGACAATAGAAAGAAGGAGAATGATTCCAAAAGAAGAAAATTAATGTGGAAGATTTTCAAGGAAAAAACACACAACTTTCACCTATGAATGAATAAATGCAAAAGAACCCCTGATGGGTCCCACTGGTGTGCCAAAATGTTTCACCGTTTTCTTTACCTTTTCGAAATGATGAAACAAATAAGGGTAAGGGCCAAGGAGGAATACTTGTTAAATGTTAGTCGATTGATGGTTGTTGCACGTTCTAAATTCTTGATCCACAACTGAATGTGAGAGATTCCTTTTGGCTAGGAGGAACTACCTATAATAGAAAGCAAGACCAAAAAGATAGTTAAATGATAAATGACAGATGGTGATAGCGTATGCTAGTTTCGAAGTGTGATACTTCCTAGATGGCTATCAATCAAATGTTTAAAATAAGTTAATGTGAGAAATAAACAAATTCCTATTGTAGTTGATATGATTTAGGTATCTCATTCAAGTACAATAAGCAAATCCAATCACAATAGGCTAGGCTATAGTTGGATCTAAGAGGTGAGGTGTCTGTCAAGGTACTGAGACTGGTTAGGGTATGATTCTGGGTTATTTAGGTCAACTGGTAGGGTGATTATTGGGTCTTTTCTTGGTCAAGGTGTAAAACACAGAGACCGACATCAGCTAAATGTGACCGATTCCGGTTTAGGTAGAACCGACGATGGTTGTGGATAACCGGTGTCGGTATGGTCGAGGTAAAAGAAACTCAAATAGATTAAATGGTAGGGGTGATTTGAGGTCAAATAAAGTTTGGGAGAGTGAATGGGGAGGTTTGTAGAGGTCTTAGGTATGCTCAAAAGTATACAATAGGTGAGGATATGTGATTTGGTGATATGGGTGAAGGGATATTTAGTTCATAGGCAAGTGGGTGATGAAGCAATAAGCATGCAAAGAATAGATTAATAATAGGAGTAATAAAGATTAATAATTGAAATAAACCCTACTGGTTAGGGCCATACTTATTATGTTAAGGATCTAATGGCTAAGTGGTGGAGGTGGTTGATCGAAAGAATACATGTATGGTCCTATAGTAGTGATTTCCGGAGTGCTCCCGTGAATGCAATGGCTCTATGATTGATCTTAGTGATGGCTCTGGATGTTTGGATGCGTAAAAGGATGCTTGTTTCACTTGCATGCAGCTCTGATCTCCTTTCCTTGCTCTTAGAATGTGCCAACCCAAAAACAAGGTTGTTTGGGTGAATAAATGGTAACCGACAATGGTTCCGGTTGACCAGCATCGGTTTAGGGGTGACCAACGTCGGTTAAGGCGGGATTCCCTAGGTTTACTAAAATGGGCAGATCTTTCTAATTTCTTGGGCCCAATTAGTTTATTCTCATGGATTAGAATGGAAACTTCCCTTCTAATGAGCGGGAATGTGGTTAGAGATTTTAGGGATTGATTTTAGGGTTAGACCAAATCTTAGCTCATTAAGGCAAGTAAGACTTAGTTATTATTAGTTATGGAAATATGCCAAGAATAAGTCTAGGGTGAGGTGGGTGGGTGAGGTGGAAATTAGCTTAATTAAAATAATTAAGTAATGAATATTGTGAGAATGGGTATTAATTTAATTAAGTTAATTAAATTAATATTAATGTGGGGTGGAGGGGGCCATGGTTAGATGAGTATGCTTGAGTTGGTTACTTGACAAGGGACCAAGGGGAGTGTGACCCAATTTTGGTGTCTACAAATTCTTCTTGAAGAAGTAGATTTGGATCTTCATCTCTGTTCTTTCCCCATGTCTTCAAATTCAGATTCAAATTATTGTTATCTTCAAAAAAGACTTCATCCATCCTACAGATGGAGGCTCTTTCAGTCTGCTAATCATTATATAACTAAAAAAATTCTTTAATCTATGGATTAGCTTCACAAGCATGCATTCCATATATCCATTCACTGATCTTCCCTTCTAACCTATCTTCTCAATCTCATGATATGAAATATCGTCTAGAGCGGAAGAAATTTTCAGAGTAGTAGTAGTTGAAGGATCAGTGGTTAGAGTGGGTTGTGTTACTTTTCTCAAGCAAAGTAGTGAGTTGTTCAACCTTTGCTTTTAGTTCATCCTTGGAAGCTTTATCCTTATCATACTTCTCCAAAAAATTCCCGAGAGCCATTTGTACATCCTATTTGGCACCTTCGTGTGTCGCCTTACCTAGTGAAAATCTAGAAATTTGATAGTCCACTACTATGATAGTTTCTTTAGTCTTTCCTTCAATAAGAGTAGTAATTTACATGAATCTCTCTCCTAATTGGTTTAAAGATAATGTGAGACAATATTTGGTCATTTGTCCTATCTCCTTGGTGTAGGTTCCAACACACTCAAATCTATTATGTCTACTAGATTCACCTTATTCTCCTATTTTGGAGTTTTGAAATATAGCCATTACGGTATAATAGATGTAGATAGAATGGTATGGTGATTCAACACACGAAGCACTTGTCAACACAATAGCACTAGTAACATTAGTTGGAAACAAAGTGGAGGTGGTAATGATGGATGGGGTAGATGTGAGAATAGCCTCAACAGTGGATACACCAAGTCTAGAAGTTGAGATATAAGGAAATGAAAGCTACATATTGAGTGAAGTGGAAAAGGAGACCCAATCATTTATCCCATTGAGAGGAAAAGAAGGGATCAAAATAATTGGGCCATGGATGGGGATGGAAAAGAAGAAATGAGTGGAGTGGAAGGTAATGATAGAGGAAATGATAATGGAAAGGAAGGAGGGCGCGAAAGATTTTGTGATACAACTAGAGAATTGATAACCTTGACAAATTTTGATATTGATAATCTTTTGTAGGGAAACAACCTTGGAAGTAAGGGCCTTGGAAAGAGGAACATCCAACAATGAATGAAATATTCATAGGAATTATATTGGTCCTTTGGTAGACCTTTTCCCTCTTGTGGGTGTAGGAAGACTCATTGTTGGTTGGGATTATATTCTTATAGATTGATCTAACCCTTTGGGTGAAATTCCCAAGGTATCCAACTAATCATATGTTCTTTGTAAAATGGGTCCCACCCTTTCCTTAGTATTGTAACTTTCCTCTTGATACCAATCGATCCATGACAATGGTTGATTGGAAACATTGTTATCTTATTATACTAGATCCAATACTTCTTCCTCATCCTCCATCTCCTTTGGAATCTCTACAATACCAAATTGTCTAACCTCATCCAAAGTAAGCCTTTTGTATTCTCGTTGTTGGATAATGAACTCATCCCACAATGAATCCAAATATCCTCTAGAGAGCACATGAGTCTTGGATAAATTTGTTTCACTGAACTTTCCCCAGTAGTCAAAATTGGTTATGGGATGAAAAGTTTACAAAGTCACTTTAGACATTTTTGCATCCACATTATTTTCTTTATAAATACTGGCATAAGTATATGTGCTGATTAAATGGGAAATTGGACTCCCGACTTATGCCGTTTATTACGGATTTTGTTATAATCCAACAATTACCAAACCAAATCTAGAAAAACCCATTTGTCAGTAGGGAACCTAGGTAACTTGCTTAGGGCATCCATGAAACCTAGAATCTTGATGTACGTAAATGTTGGAAACTAAAGATAAATGGCTCCCCACTCTCATACTTCTTTGAAAGCCTCATCATAAATCCTTCGATTATACAAATCCTTTTCAAAATGATAAAGAAGAACAACTAAAAGGCATCACCGACTCTGTGAAAATGTTTTCTTCCCTCATCCATTGTGATTTTATGATAAAATTGAAAATCTCTTATGCACTCCTAACACCTTTGGTATTTAACCCATTGAATTCCCCCATGGAAACTGCAACATAGACCAAGAAAGAAGTCATGTAAAATTTTTAGAAGACAAGACTTTACTCAATTGAAAACAAATAGAGCTACTGATATGATCTCCCCATCATATGAATTCTTTGTTCTTTTTAATAGTGGCAATGTACAGGAACATCCATTCTTGAAACTCTTTTATAGAAGCAAGACTTGAAACTATACTAAAAAACACAATAAGATTGTTTACTTCTTGGATGAAATCTGATTGAAACATAGTCTTAGGCAACTTGGTGACACTCTTGGCCAAGTAGCTCTTCATCATGACCCTTACACACAATTCAGTTTCCTTGTCCCAATGTTCAATTACAACTTCGGGTGAAATTGTGGCATAGTCCTCAACATCAGGGAGTTTAAACAAATCTTCAAATAAATCAAAGTCTAATCGAATTACAACCTTTCCATCACCATTCTTCACCATCTTGGAATCTTCATCAAAATGGGTTGTTGCGGCCAAGACAAATTTGAGACAATGCATGGATGCAGGAAAATTAATAGCGAGAGAAATCCTTTGTCATATATAGAATGCATCTAAGATTTATTGTTAGGATCTCTCAACCTTTCCTAGAATTCTAGAAAATCTACCTACCCAAGATTGGTATCCCTATTATTACTTAAGTCTGAAGAAAGACCGGAGTGAGGAGTGACTCCTAAAAATGTATATTTCATATTTTATTTACCTTTTGATGAGGAGGTTGAAATTAAGTTTAGAATTTGGAATCTGAAAGGCCTTTTGGAAATTTTGTAACAAATACTATAAAAGCTACGAAATGCCAAAGTTCAAAAGTATGAACAAATTCTAGCTCCAAAGTATAAATCCTCTGAAAACCCAAAACTAGCAGACCTTTTAAACTCTAAAAAATAAAATCACCGAACCTCCGAAATCCTTAGACCTTGAAACTCCAAAATCAAAAACCTCAAATTGGAACCTTGAAATTTTGAAAAGGAGGAAGCTACAAAAATATGAAATTGATGGTTAGAAAATCCCAAATGAAGATTCCAAAAATCAATTTGTGAACTGTGAAATTCCTGAAGGGCATGAAATGAAAATCAAATACTTTGGAGATTTGTCCTGGATGCCTATACATGTTGGATTTTGTAGCTGTGGAATTCAGGAAACATTCTTAAGGAAAACATGGTGGATGATGAGGGTTCCATTTTCAAAAAAGGAATAAAAAAGAAAATAAACAAGGAAGAATACCCAAAACAATCATAAACCAAATAAAATAACCCAAACAAAATTACCTTGAAAATGACGCCTCGAAATTACAAAGAGTTTAGTAAAATTCAAGTTTCAGAAAAAATTCTTGAAAAATGAAAGATAAAAATATGAGTTTATATATTAAAACCCAAAATTAATGCCTAGAAACTAACACATGGGGGATAGGTGAGAATGAAACTCCCATAGAACCCTAAATTCTGAAACCTTGAAAGTCTGAAGTTCTAAAATTTCAGAAATTTAGAGTTTGGACTTTGGAAATCAAGAGATGAAGTTATAAAAAAAGATGACGGAAGACTCTAAAACTGAAAGTTTGAAATTCAGAAATTTTGAACTTGAGTTTCGAACTTCAAACTTGACAAAACATTTCTCAAAAGGAGCAATGTAGACTTCCCCAAAACCCAAAGTATGAAGTTGTGAAATTTTGGAATTTATACTTTTGGAGTTCATAACTTGAAGTCAAAAATTTGAAAAGTGTCAAAGGAGACTTTCAAATCCCAAAATCCAAAACTCTAAATTTTTAGGCATTCGGGCTTTTAGGGTTTGAACTTCAAATCAATTTTTTGATCCGGTAGTCTCTCCTCTCAAAAGAAAAACTCTTAAATCCAAAATCTGAAATTTTATACTTTGGAGTTTTAGAGAACTTCAACACATTTTTAAAATACTTCTAGGAAAAATATTCAAAAGAAATTTTGAATTGACTTTTAACATCTTTTTTGAAGGGTAAATTTAAAGGTTAAAAGTAGCTACTCATTTGTTGCGGATATGTAATTTGAATCTACCTTAAGGAATAATTATTCTAATTTATAACTTTGGATATCTTATCTTCTTCTAAAATTTTACCTCGAGGGCAATTTTACGGGATAACTACTTAGAAAATTTTTATCCCTCATCGAGGACTCCTTGCGTTCGGATCGTTGCAAAAATCCCGTCCCGAAATCTAGTTTTCGAACTTAACCTTTTTGGTCTTTTTGGTCGGGTGCACATAATGTCTATGCAACATCAAGTTTAGGTGTGCCCCCTTTAAATCCTTTGGTGCACTTCAGTTTGAAGTGTCATAAGTGTTTTTAGTGCGCCTCGCTATGTTTTGCCTCTCTTGCATGGCCAAGATGCACCTTCATGTCAACAATACTTTTGTTACGCCACTTTTTGGTGTGCCAAGGGTGCACATATTCTTGTGTCAACAAAACTTTCTGTATGCCAAAGGCGCACATAACTTCGTGTTGACAAAATTTTGATGCACCAAAGGGTGCATGCTTTCTTATTGTCGACAACATGTTTCATGCGCCACTTGAAAAAGTGGGTGGCACATTTATTATCACCTCACCTATATATGGCGCATCTACACTTTGTCATTTTCATCGGGTAAATAAATCACATGCTTTTCTTTTTCCTCTTACCTTTCAACGCACTCCGCCTTATCGCTTTTGAATCACTTCGACCCGGTTTCACACTTCTCCATTATAATCCGGTAGGAGGTCCTCATTTCTTTTGTGTGTTTTGTGTTTTGGTTTTGGTTGCACTTGGTATGGATTGGGTTATATAAGACTATGAAATCATGAACTCAACCCCTCCTTGCTGTTTTCTCTCTATTCTTCCCCATGCTTCCCCTATTTCCAAATCTGAGTCAAGGGACTCAAGAAGATTGCTTGAAACTCTCATTTTTAGCTTCTTCATCACCCAAAGATACCCTTAAAAAGGAGTTTAAATGCATGTAACCCTCGAGAAAAGAATCATGGCTTGAAAATCGACACTAGTTCTCCTCTTTTGGCGCATCTCGCTTCACCCACAGTAACATGATAAAATGCAAGAAACCATGCACAATAAAGAATGATGTGCCCTCATCGCACTTCCCTTTTATTCTTCTTTTCCTAGCGCCTTCTTGGTGCACCAAACTTATGTGCAACATTACAAAACCTTGCACCATTGGTGCAAATCTCATGTATGCAACATTAAATTTATATGTGCAAGTACAACTTTATTAAAAAATACGCAGTGCATCCATTGCACAATAACATCATGTTATGTAGACTTTCCATGAGAGCGCCAAGTTCCCACCACATGAAAAATGATGTTACACACATTAAACTTACGCCCTTTGGCGCATCACATCCAAGTGTAACATGAAAAATATCCATGCCCTTTATAAAATGTATACACATGGCGCAGAAACACTTCTACTTGTAACAACAAAAATGTAACTTGCAATTTAGCCATGCACCCTTTGGTGTTGATTTATCCTCACGCAGCCCTTTCCCATGCGCCATATTATTTAGCCACCGTGTAACCTACAATATTCATGCGCCCTATGCCCTGAGGCCTTAAAATCACTAACTCTTTCTTCTTTTGACGCTTTAATGGAAGATCAAACAGTTGATATGACTTTAACTATCGTTGGTTTCACTTCTTCTTCTTGCAGATCATAACCGATTCGAGAGTTACATATGTCAACATCAAGCAATAAACCGACCAAGTCTAAGGGGGAAAGCCAAACTCACAGAAGAATAGATGAAGTACAAATATCGGAGGGTCGGGATGCCCGAAATAAAGCGAATGTAACCTAGATATAAGGGATTGAGGATTTGGACACATCACATGGACAATTTCTTCCAAAACTAGAAAGGTTACAAGAATTCCCATGGACAAACCGATGGGCATGTCCGCATTTTGTTGGGGGATCCTATCGGTGTAGTAAATAATGAATTTATGATGGTGGTGGTCCATGCTACATAAAGACACCAGGTGTGTAAAAATGAGAAGAAGGCTCGAGGTCATAATCAACCTCACTTCCGCCGACACTTTGAAATAATGCTCGGCATTCCTCACCAATGGAACTTTGTGGCCTAAGCCAAAGAAGATTGCATCAAGGCTTGGGATGACAATGAGGATCAATCTGTATGCACGATTGATGAATGAAGTATACCAAGAACAAAAAGGTGGTGACCAGTGTGTCCTTTGTCATTCATCGCAGGACTTTTATAGGAACTGATACAATCACATTTTTGAGAGAGTGTTTGGGCTTCCCGATGCCCATTACTTTCACAAGTGGATGTTGAGGTACTTAGAAACAATGAATAAAAATGTGCACGATCAATGCTTTGAGTGGGCGGAGATCATAAGCAAACAATATTATATGTATCATGCCCAACAACTTACCACTACAGGGGAGGTTCTATATGAACTCCTATGTAGTCTATGTTGCATTTCCTCTATCCAAATGCAAAGTGGGGGGTTTGGCCCAGGTTAAAATATATGAATACTATCCAGAGCTGAAGCCGAGAACAAGATTCCACAATTTACAAAGATCAACGATGCCTTCTTTTATGACGTCATCTACCTTTCTGACTCACGGTATCTAGTCACCAACCAAGAGCATCATGGTGACAAAAAGTGGGGAGCCTTGTTCATGCAATTCCCTACCTTCACCTACCTAAGGGCAGCAAACTTCTTGGGAAAAGTAACTAAGTTGCCAAGGTATGTCGGTCCCAAGCTAATCTTGTTGGAGCTATCAAGATAGCTCATTACCTACCATGAAAATTTCTTAAAGAGGAAGAAGGGTGGAACTCCTTTCCCCCTTACAAAAGGTGGGCGTATACTTGCGTTTCACATCACAAAGCCAGGAGATGCTTACAGAGTTGGAATTGCTAAATCTAAAGCACAACTTCCCAAAAAAGCCCACCTTCGACCCAAGGAATTGTCTCCCAGGGCCAAGCTCGATCCCATCCACATCCATCGGATCGAAGACATTTATATCGACATATATCATGAGGTCAAGCTCGGGAGGAAGGATCATTCCCGCTTAGCCTTGGCTTGAAATCATCCATGACAGTGTGGCCATCATTCCAAAGGCTATCAAACTCTTTAGAAAGCAAGAAGTTGATCAAGTGTATCTTGACACGTGTGGAGATGATGGCCATTTGCTTTGCGATTAAGGACCAAAGCACCTCGGACCATAGAAGAAAGGGTTAAAGAAACTCTGCGAAAAATAGAGCATTGAGTGCGGAATGAACGGTCTCATCTACCTCGGAGTTGATTTCACCACATCTCCATTAGGCAACGCACCTCCTCGGGAAAAATAGCTACCAAAGGGCAAGGATAAAGGCAAAGAGGGTGAATCCAACTCCACCCAAGAGGAAGCCCTTCAAAGCCCTCCTTCCGCTTCACAATAGGGTGATCAATCAAAAGAAGAAGCGGCGGAAGATGTTCCAATAGGCACATCCACTCGGATGTGGCCATGAATGTAACTATTGAGGTCCCTTGTCCCTTCTCCCTCTCCTCCTTCCTCCTCGAGTGACCCAAGCGACCATTCCTTTGGTCGTGTCCTCTCCCCATCTTCTACTCTGTGCTCCCCTTCTTCCTCATCCATCTTCTCTTCTCTCATGGAGTTGTCCCCCTCCATTTCTTCCCTCATCTCTAAGCTCCCTTCCATTCCTATGTCTTCTTCTCCTCTGAGCACTTCCTTGGCTTCCCTCTCATGCCACCTCCAAGTGTCTCCACGTTTTTCCCTTCTACTACTACAGCTGCTCCCTTTTCCGTTTTTGGTCCTTCTCCCATAAGTCCAGGCTGGATCTCCCAAAGACCTAAGTCAACAAGAGGAAAGTTCCCATCGCACCAATGGACTTCTCTGTAATCCCATCAAAAGGGGACAAGAAGAAAAAGCCCGTAACCCACTTCTCTCGAGAGTGCATCGGGGAGAGAGTGATGGAGATTGCATACCCCAATCCTTTGAAGGATAATAAGGATTTGTCTTTGATGATTACACATGTTGACTCAACTCACAATGGGGACATCTTGAAAGCCCGCAAGGAGAGGCCCTATCTGCAGTTGACGCCCTTTGCAAGAAACTCCAAGAAGCAAAGGAAGAGAAGAGGCTACTAAAGGAGAAAAATAAACACCTTCTCCATGCCTTGCAGAAGATGGGAAGTGCACCTCCCACAACTACCGCCGAAACTCCTGAACCTCTGAGTCAGGATAAAATCAATGAATATGCTAAAATCAAAGAGTAGGGCATGGCAATTTCCACTGGAGGAGCCGATCCTCAAGGACAAAGAAAGGAGTAATCGCTAAGTTCACCGAAATATCGAACATCAATCGGATGAACAAGAAAACTCCAGTGATAGCGAGACCCATCTCCGAAGAGCTAGATCATGCCAGGATGCAACACGAGACCTTTCAGAAAAAATTTTAACTGTTCAGTCGAAGATCTGGTCAAGTTTGGCGTCTTTGGACACCCCAGAGCCCTCAATAAAATCCTTTCTACTCTGGATTATCGGGTGGATCAGCTAGAGTTCGTCCTGGAGAAGATCGACAAAGTAAAAGAGGAAGCCCTGAATGCAATGCATCAAATGGAATAGATTGTCCTAAGGATGTCTCCGTGCTTTCTCACCTCTTCTTTCACCTTAAGGAAGGTCGAGGAAACTATTTAGATCTTCAAGGAGATCGTTTCACAAAACTAGAGGCCATGTTCGACGCCGAATCCATCAACAACTTTGTTGGCGTGTCGTGACTTCATCGGGTACTGATAGAGGCGAGAGAATGATTATTTAAAACTCTCGAAAATCTCACAGACAAGCGGGAGACTTGTGAAGCTATCAGCGATCGACACAAGGATCCTTTCGAGGATCAACTCCAACCCATGATCAAAAGTTCATGGAGTACCGTGCCCAGGCCCACATCTCGTCACCTTGAGCAGCAAAAAGGAGATACCCCCTTCCAAATTTCAGCAGGATGACGGCGAATAGTTTCTTTCTTCCCAACTTTCTCCTTGTAAAATATTTAAAGTGTTTTGACACAAACAATGACATCATCCATGTTGCACCATGGGATGATGTCATCCACCAAGTTGTCAAAAGTCAACACATGTCTTTGTAATCTATTGTAAGATATTTTTGTAATTAAGTGGTTGGTTCCTTTTTTCTTCCCTTCTTCTCCTTCTTCTATAAATACTCGAATACTTGTTGTATTCAGTGGTGGATATCTTTTAGATAAAAAATAGAAGTGAGAAGAAAAGGCTTTGTACTTTTTGTAACAGAAGAAGATATTAATGCAAATATTAAGACTTTGTGTTGAATATGTGTGTTATGGGCATCCGATCTTTCTTATGTCGATCTATGCGTTTGTTCATTGAATCTATCTCTACTTTTTGTCATTTATTCATCAAATTGCTTTATTCGTTTATGCAAGTAGGTTTGGCTCTGTTTACTACCAATCCCAAAACATAAAACCTCTAACCTTTCTGCTTTGGAATTCATTTCTTTTCTCCCTTCGGACCTGATCTTTCTTCATCCTCTCTTTCATTCCTTTCTTTCCCACGATTAGAAACACCCTATTGGGATGAGATCCCAAACCCTCGAAGGAAGAATATTGTAAGACTTGCATAGATTCTTGCTGGTAGAATAGCAATAAACCAGTTTCGCTTTGTTGACTCAAAGAGGGCTATGCCCTACACACTTTTTGGCTTGATATCCATAAATCTGCCCAAAATGATTTTCAAACCAATAGATATCTACTTCTTCTAACTGTTTTACCTCGAATCATGGGAATAAAGAATCTTCTTAGAAGTAATTTTTATTTCACCCGAGACTTCCCACAGTAAAGTAAGTGAATTGCATAGAAATTAATAATGAATAAATACAATGAAAATCATAGACACAGAAGCTTCCTTAAGCTTCTTTCCTTCACTGAATCCATAGGGATAAGCAGGGAAGAAGTTATCAATGAAAGTTTTCTCATATGCACGTTAATCTAATAATGAATAAATTGAAATCTATGGGTACTCTAAAACAAAGAAGTGAATAAATTGATGCACAGAACCTCCTCCAAATTATTTCTTGGGAAAATCCACAGGGATAAGTTAAGAATAAAATATTAATGGAAACTTCTTACGGGTAAATAAATAACTATGAATTCTACCTCTTAAAACAATTATATTGCTTCTATTGATTTAATGACAATATTCTAGATTCTAGATTAAAATATTTGAAGAAATTGAAAGTACACCCCAACCTGGTTATTGTAGAACTATGACAACTTCCAAGTGTGGTGATGGTTTGCTATCTCCTTAGCTTCCTTTCCAAATATGAGTCCAAGTGATCCAGGGAACAATGTTGGTTGTATAATAAATCAAGAATCAAGAGAATGTTGGAGTGGACTAGTTTTATGTAGCTTCATAACAAATGCAAGAAAGAAACAATAAAGAAATGATCGAGTTTTTTTACTTCTTGGTAGGATTTCAGCAGAGTAATGGTGAAATAATAAATAAGAAATCTCCAACCAATGCTTTGGGAAAAATCTTGGCTTTTATAAAAAATACCAAGGAAGAAGTCTAGCACACTTGGAAATCAAGAAGTGCCAAATCACCCAAAAGAGAGGCAGTCAACATTATAATAATAGTAAGTATAGAGGAAGAGTTCAATACATATCCAACAAGCTTGAAATAAGGATAAATGATCAAGAAAGTGAAAGAAAGACAATAGAAGCTTGCAGACACTGATTTAGAACACACAATTTAGAGTCTCAAATTAATGTGCATGGAACTACTAGTCTATACAACCGGCAAAGCTTATGTAACTATCATGGTAGTTCCATAAGCATCATGGCGCTACATGACTTAAATTCAAAAAACCGAGAAATGGGAAGAAATGGGCTTAGAAAGATAAGAACTTTCAACAAGGATAAATAAAGAAAAATAGGCATGTTAAAGACAAAGGAAAGGATTTGGACATCATTGTTCTTCTAGAAAAGAAATTTATCATCATAGGATATTTTTACCATTCCATCAATGTAGCGTCATGTAATTTTGGTTGTGTACAATACTCTATTAGTGTACCAAATTAGTTGTAATGTACCTCGACATGTCCCAATAAAAATGATCCACACATTGTGTTCTTTAAGAATCGCCATAACATTATGGAAATCCTTGTTGATCATAGAATTAAGTCAAGAGATTCCACTTGTGTCCTTTATTTTCATAAGGGTGTTATATGATGACCTACATTAGGAACTTTGGGAACTTTCTCCTTAGCAACTATCTTCTTCTTCAAACCATTGGGGTACTCAATCGTGGGTTCTATAGCTAACAATGTTATGTATCATGCCCACCTTTAGAGCAATGGCTACACACTAGATTTTCTCGGTGATGGTGATATATCTCTATATCATTTCCTCTATCAAAATGCCTTGGCCATCCTATCGTAGTAGGATTCAATACTAGTCTATAGCTAAGAAATCCATCAATTCTCGGAGATGTTATCGCTCACAAACATTTTCTAGATGTGTATACAAATTGGAATCGACAAGTCTAGTCCTGTATCTAGTCACCAACATTAGTATCATTGTGCCAAAAAGAGAGAAACTATGGGCCTTTGGAAAAACGGATATAGGTCCATCACTATAACAATGAGCTAGTATAAGCAATCACTAGCTCGATACCAACTTGATATGGAAATATGGCCTAAAATTTTTCTTGACCTCGAGCCCATATAGTGCGCTTTAAATCTTGTACCAAATTTACTCGCAATAGGTAAACTTTAAGTTAAAAAATTCAATGCAAGAAGGAAAAACACCACACCAATTTGATAATGGAGTTTGGCCAAAATGCCTACATCTCTAGGTTCATAGTCAAACCAATTCATTAATAATTTATATTTACAAATATAATACAAAATTACAAATCAAGTAATGAATGTGCAATCGAACTCCGGTGTCAGTTGATTTGACAAAATTCATACTAGTATTTATAAAGATCAATACAAAAACCCCGTCCATGACCACCAACTAGAATTACCATGGTCTCTATGTTTAGTGTAGAGGATCGAACTCAAGTGTGTATCCTCCAAATACCTGATCAACTCCATTTGGCTACACAACGATACTCCATCCACTCATGTGAGAAAACTATGGCTTCATGATCATTTACAAAATATGGGAGAGTTAATAAAAATTAACCCAAAAATATTACAATAGTTCCTATTAAAAAATAACAGGTCTTAAACTTTAAAAAAATTGCCTAAAAATCCTAAGGCCTTTCCACTCCTCTAATTCTCCTTACTCCTCGAATCGAGTGGATTGTGTGTATGATCGAGTTGAGGGAGGGGGATTTTATAGGCCTTGGCATGCCCAAACTCTCCATTATATGCCTTATCATCATTATCCCGCCACCCAAATCGGTTGACAAGTTGGGTAGGCTCCACAATTTGGGAGCGACAGTGTGGAGTTTAAGTCCCACCCCATCCTCCCGCTATATGGTTTTTTCTATGGTTCACCTCCGTACCCTATCTCCACTCCACGTAACAACCCCTCTGAAAAGGAACAATAACCAGATCATACCAAGCTAAGAACACATATGCTAATCAAACACCATGATCAATAAGATGAAAGAAATTTGCCAAAATATCTTTACATAAAACCTTTGCAAAAAAATGAGAAACAATATCATATTTTATTATGGAACTCAATGCAATACATTGATAATGTGCCTTACTTAAATAGGAAAGGAATAACAATCTAAGAACCGGTCAAGGTGTAGATCAAGCCATAAATCAAGGAAATAACTAGTCATCAAAGAACTAGTCAAGACAATAGATTGAGGAGAGAACTAGACATCAAGGATCTAGTCAATACCATAGATCAAGGAAATAACTATACCTAACAACTAGATAATATCTCCTAATATCTAAATAAGATAAAAGAAATATCCACACACATAAGTGGGTGAGGATAAATACAATAAAGGTAAATAAAGTACCTAGGTGAACATGAGCTAAGGTAAATACCTACTCTAACACCCCTCAAGTGAAGCTAGGGCCCAAATAGATGTGGCATGTCCACGGTATGAGTCCCGACAACTAGGCACGATGAGGTACTCATGTACAATAATTGGGAAAAAGGGACACTGAAGGTACCTAAAACCAAAGCAAGAACAAAGTAAAGAGAGTAAAGACCCACTCCAAGGCATCCCAAGAAGCTCGACTCAAAAAAATCATACAATGCTTTGAACAAGTTTGGTGTGCACTGGTTTGAATCCACTTTGCTCGATCACAAAACTCAAAAACAACCGACATTGGGTGCCACCGAATATCTCCATACAAGGAGATCCCAACAAAGTGATGTCGAAAGTGTGTAAAAAAACACCAAACATAATTCGATCAAGTGTTGTAAATAGGTGTGCCGTGATCCAAGAACAATAACCAAAGCAACAAGGCAAGGACACAAAATCCAGTGTCACGATCTAAGAAAACAAGGTAACAAGGCAAGGACACAAAACCCAAGAAGCGGGATCACCACCACACCCTCCCATACTATTGAATCTGGAGTGACACTACAAATCTGTATGAGTTGTAAAAAAACTACTCGAATATTGACAAACTAACACTAGGCTCCACCGAATAGCTCCCCCACAGAGAGACTATCAACATGCCAAAAGCATTGAAAATACAGATACAAAATCTCTCAACAAACAAGAGAGATACACTACACCTACTAAAGAAAAATGCTCAAAACAAGAAGCATCACAATGCAGAAGGTATAGAAAGTGGAGCAAGAGGTTGAGTGGTGGAGGAGTCACGCTTGTAAAGTCCTCTCAATGAATGCATATATCACCTCCACGAGTGATCGATATCCACCCCAAATCAACACGGATGGATGAAGAAGATGCCTACATATGACTTCGATGGAGTAGTTCTGGGATGGGTGACCTCCCAGGAAATTCCCGGTATCACTTCCTCCTAATGTTGTTGGGCCTGATTGGCTGTATACCCGGCTCTATCGTGCGGGGAGGTATTGGCATAACATTTGTTTAACATGATGAGATCCCTCTCCACCATTAGTTTGAGATTTTTGTGTGACAACAAGTCATGCAGCTCGATACCATGAAAGGAATGATAAGTAGATCATACTAATCCAAGAACATAAATGCTAATCAAACACCACAATCAATAAGATGAAAGTAATTCACCAATAGCTTTACATAAAACCTTTACAAACAAATGAGTAAGCAATATCATATATTATTATGGAACTCAATGCAATACATTGAGAATGGACCTTGCTTAAATAGGCAAGGAATAACAATCTAAGAACCACCAAGGTCATAGATCAATCCATAAATCAAGGAAATAACTAGTCATTAAAGAACTAGTGAAGACCACAAATTTAGGAGAGAGCTAGATATCAAAGATCTAGTCAATACCATAGATCAAGGAAATAACTATACCTAACAACTAGATAATATCTCCTAATATCTAAATAAGATAAAAGAAATATCCACACACATAAGTGGGTGAGGATAAATAGAATAAAGGTAAATTAGTACCTAGGTGAACATGAGCTAAGGTAAATGCCTACTCTAACACCCTCCACATGTCCACCTCTTGTTCTCCCTACCAATCCATCTTGACCCGACCATCAGTCCCACATCCACATTACCCATTGTTGCCAAGATGTGTCCTTGTTTGACACATCAAACTTGACCGCTATCTGCCATGTGTCCCTATGACATGCTATGGCTTATCCTACCATGCCATGTAGCCACATGCCATGGAGTTGGTTTGGTGGGAATAATCCCACTTTGCACTAAAAGGGGTATTAAATAGGGATTTATATAGTGGAGAATCCCTCGGTGGTAGTTGTGGATAAGGCCACGTAAGTCACATTTTGATTTCCATTTGATTTGGCCTTGACTCACTGAATCATTTTTGTATCTCTCCGGCTTGGATCAAATTTCCAAATTTTGAATCACTCTTGGATCATCAATTGAAAAACTCATTCATGACTCATTGCAATGTGGATGGATGGTGGTAGGCCACGTGGTGTCCTAAGGACCCATCATGTAGCTAATGTAGTCACTTTTACATTCAACAACTCAATGCACCTTGTCTCCGCTCCATGTAACAATGACTCCTCCACACGTCTACCTCTTATTGGATCCTCTAGTGTATGTAAAACCTATCATCAATCTCTTGTCTACGTCACCTACTATCATTGAGCTATGTCCTTATTTTTCAAGTCTAGATTTACCACTATCGGCCACGTGTCCCTCGACTGCTTTGTGGATTAGTCTGCATTGTCATAGCCATTTCCACAAATTTAGTTTGGTGGAATAATCCCATATGTATCGAAGGGGATTAGAGAGGGATTTATATAGCCTTTGAATATATTGTTTGATGGTAGTTGTGGCTAAGGCCATGTAGACCACATTTTTTTTCCATTTAATTTGGCCTTGGGCTTGTTGAGTCATTTATGTAGCTCACGGGCTTGGCCTTCACTCACCAATGTTGAATTACTTTTGGCTCAATCGAGAAACTTGGTCATGAATTAGTTATAATGTGTATGGATGGTGGCGGGCCATGTGGTGGCACGAGGACCCACCATGTAGCTGATGTAGTCACTTTTACATTCAACAACTCAATGCAAGTTAGAACAATCAATCATTCAAAATTCATGAAAATTTTCACTTTTTCTTAAATCTTAAACTGTCATTTCTTCGTAAAATTTTCTATGTACAATAATTTTAAGCTTTAAAACACTATAAAATTTGCTAAGTATTCCTATCAACATTGTTCATGTGCTTGAAAATTTTCTATCACTTCATCTTCATTCAAACTCTTTCTAGACCATCATTCATGCTTTTAGCCCTCCTAAACTATATTTTGAGTATAAAATCATCATTTATCTTAGTTAGGTCTTATTGTTGATCTTTTTAAGGCCCCTTTAAGACCATTAGGGGTCCTACAAAGTTTCATCAACCAATTCCTTGCCAACTATATGTTATTCCCCATTTAATGTTTTTTCTCTTTACACCCATTTAGCCTTGACTTCAGGGGAAAATTTTAGTGGTGAATATTCATAATTTAGTGAATAGCGAGAATTACAAGAATTTGATTTTGGTGAACTTTACAAAAATGGTAGTACCCAAGTTTCACCTAAAAATCCCATAAATAATAATCTATCCCATCTGAATCACCAAGGAATTTCCAATCCCAATGTATATTTTTATATTAAATCGTTGAGTGATCGTCCATCGCGTGGGATTTGACAAAATTAATTTTTTCATTAAGAAATTGACACACCAGGATTTGAAAACATTAATGTTTTTTCAAGAAATTAACATGTCGGGATTTGAAAAAATTAACATTTTGCCAAGAAATTGATGCACCAGGATTTGAAAACATTAATGTTTCACCAAGAAATCTATGGAACCTTATTCGGCCAATAAAACATTCCCAAAAGATTCCCTATATATACACAAATGTGATGTTTTCCCATGATTTTCTAATTTTCATATTTGTAAATTAGTAGAAAGGGATTTAGTGAATCGGCATATTGCAATTTTCTTACAAAATTTCAAATAAATTTAGGTCCTTCCAGGGCCCGATAGTGCGTTGCATTTTACATCCTAGAAACACTTACCACAAGTTATTCCTCAATCTATTTGATACCTATTTTCTTTCATGTCGTATTGCTTTATTTATGATTCCACCTTTGTAATTTATTAAAAATCCTTAACATCCTCATCCTCATAAACACTATGATTTTTATGTCATCTAGAATAGTCCTCCACTTGTAGAGAATCATAAATACTTTTCCTATCTTAAATACATCTATGTAATATATATATATATATATTATATTTAAAATCACTTCATACATTTCCACGAGTTCTTCATTAGTATGTATATTCCTTGCTTTATCAATGTATCTTCTTTGAATCTTTTTGTTGATGTTCTATCTTCATAGTACACACACACACACACACACACACACACACACACACACACACACACACACACACACACACACACACACACACACACACACACACACACTACGATTTCACTTTCCATTTATTCGATGACCAATACCATGACTATTTATCACTATGCGCCGACATTGCCTCATCCCAAAACATACCCAAAGGATATATAAAATGTCATACATTATGGGTTTCACGTTTGCTTAGGGTAATTTCCTTGGGAGACCGATGGAATGAGGACATGTGGTATAGACCTCCCGGAGTTGGGACCCGATCCGGACCCGAAAACTTATCAACTACTATTTTTGGATTTTCTTCATCCTTGTTGATTAGAGCACTACATAACAAATAAATAAATAAAAATCCTCAAATGATGGAGGTTTAAGGTATCTCGAAATGCGATACGGTGGATACGAGTGCTAAAAGTGACTAATCTCCTATGTGAGTTGGATAAACCTACAAAATAGAGGCAATTATGAAGAAAACAAATTAGATGGTATATGTGGGGCTTCCCGACGAAGTCAACTCCAATAAGTACAAGTTTTCTTATGTGGATGTCAACCCTTGTTTAATAAGATAAAATTATATAAACGAATGATAAATGGATAAAATTTAGAAACTAATAAACAACAAAACCTGAAAACACTGATATATAGAAGAGCTCTTGATCGACCAAAGTAAATGCAAAAAAACCAAGCTAAGAGAATCACAAAAGCATAAGGATGGTATTATGGTTATTCAAGTGGCATTACAAGGGAACTATGATGATATTATGACAATAAATAGACTACAATGTCATAGGTTTTCTATCACTCTTAACTTGTTTGAAAGAAAGGGGGAGACTTGTATTTATAACATGGAGATGGGGTTTATTGAGGGGTTATTAGGTAACCTAGGTTGGAAAAAGTAACCCTGATTAAGTGAGTGGGAGGGGGACATGATTTGATTGAGTAGGTGGAATTATGGATTTGATGTGGACAAGTGGGGTTCATGATTTGAATGGTGTTAGGATTATTTAATTATAAGGTGGAATGATATGACTTAATTGGAATATTTAGATAACAAGGTTTAGGTATTTAAAAGGGATCAATTAATCAATTAAGATTGATTAATTAAACATGTATTTTTTGTGGGAAATGGGATTTTTTCAAATTGAGGGGAAAATAGATTCGAATGGGTAAGCCTAATAAAGGCTGGAAAACACGGGTGAAGGAGAGGAGCTACACTAAAAATTGTGTCTACATTTACCCCCTTTTGATGAGTGGTTTACGTTGGGAAAACCATGAGACAAAAATAATGAGAAGATTGTTGATTGAGTGTTCCCCCTCAAACTTGGTATTGATACAATAGAAAATAATTTAATCACAAGTTTGAAAGAGATAGATGGTAAAGCTTTTGTGGGTGATGAAAAGATGGATGAAACACATAACCAAGGCAAGATTCCCTAGGAAAAGAGGATTGCAATAAAAATAAAAACATATGGTGGTGACTCCAATATCACATCGGTAGAGGATAATTATGGTCTCAATGGAGATGGGTGATAATGTTCTACAGACCAGTGAGTGGGTGAAGATCACTGCAGTATGGATGTAAACCGCGATGACCAATGGGTCATAGGAAAACATAAAAGTATGTGAAAATAAATGCAAAAGGTATGTGAAATCCTTCATATGTAAGGAATTGAGTGAAAAATCATGTGTCTACAAAAGGGACGAGGATGAAAATAATGATGCCCCAACACAGGGAAAATAACCAAGAAAAGTGGAAGATGGATTGGCTAAATAAAATTCCCCAAGGGGGAACAAGTAAGGTCACAAATGATGGACATGAAGAGAATATTGGATAGAAGTGTGAGATAAAATGCCCCAAGAGATGGTAAATATGATTGTGAACACATGTTTCATAAGAAATGTTCTCGAGGTGATGCGATGAGTAGATGAAGGAAAGAGAAAGTAATCCTACTTCTCCAGTAAATGGGATAAGAATTCAAGCTATGTTGGCAAGAAAAAATGTGAAAGGTATGACCGTTATGGTATCCTCTAAGATAAAAATGTCAAGGGAAGATTGGATGAGGGATATATTTGATGGTGTCCCCACGAGAGAGGTGACAAGAAGAGTAGAGATGAAATCACTCCCGAAAGGAAGAGAGGGCATTTGAGAGAGAGGAGGACAGGGATGGGTTGTAATAGAACAAAGAAGAGGTTGTGCTCGCAAGAAAGGAGGAATATGAATCAGGTTGGGACTTGTGAAGGAAAGAGGAGGAAGAGAATAATAGAGAAAGAAATAGGAGAAGAGAGAAAATATCGAGTAGAGGTTTAAGCAAAGAAGAGGGAAAGAGATGAGAAAGAGGAAGGTAACAGAAAAGATAAAGTGAAGGAGGTAGGAAAGAGATGTAATGGGCCTAGAAAACAAGAAAATAGAGAAAGATGAAAGGAGAAGAAAGGAAGGAGGAAGGATGAACAAGAAAGAGAAGACAGGATGTAAAGAGATGAGGAGGGAAGGATGATAGGAAAAATGATGAATTAGTAAGGGAAATGAGGGATCGTAGAGGATATGCCAATGAAGGAATGTGAAGGGAAAATCAACAATAATTGGAACATGATGAGGATGTCGGTGAAGAGGAAAACAATCGTATAGGAATGGAAAAATAGAAATAGGGAATGAAAGAGGCAAAAACATTTAAGATGATAGAAAAAGGAAAGAAGAAGATGGAAAAAGGGGAAGAAATAAGGATGATGGGAGGAAAAGTGAAGGGATTAATGGAACACAAACAAGGAAAAGTAAAAGGGAAAGAGAAGAGAAAATATGACAGATTAGAGGGTGAAATCATGAGAGAGATGTGCAATATGAAATAAGTGTAAACCAAAAAAAAAAGACAACATGGACAATGATGTAGAAGATGATGGAGAGAAATGGTGAAAAAAGGAGGGAGATGAGTTAGAGGGGGAGTGTAAGGAAGACTAAAGAGATGGTAAAATAAAGAAACTATGGCAAAGGAGGGAGAGGTGGAGAAGAGTATACAAAGGGATGGAAATTGGGATGCAATGAAGGAGAGTGGAAATATAACACAAAATTAATAGGAACAATGGTGGATTATGAGAAGAGAAAGAAAATTTGAAGGTGAAGAGGATAAGGTATGAGATAGAGTAGACAGAGACATATAAGGAGAAAAAGGAATGAAAAGTTAGAAGAGAATAAGAGAGAGAATTATAGGGAAGAGGGAAATGAAGAATGAAAACAAGAAGAAGACAAGAAAATGACGAGAACAGAGGGTGAAATTAAGAAAAAGAGAGAGAGAGAGAGAGAGAGAGAGTCAAAATGAAGGGAGTGACGAAGGGTGAAAGGGATGAAGGGTGAAAGGGAGAGAAATGATGGAAAACAAAAGAGACAATAGAATTGAGAAAAGATGGGACAACCCTAAAGATTCAAGTTATCAATGGGGAAGTAAGAAGGAAGACGAGGGAAAAAAGGTAAGAAGATGATATAGAGGAAGTAAAAATAATACAAGGAGCAGAAAGGAGGAGAGGACAACATATAAAATGATGTGGAGGAAGGAAACCAAGGATGGAGATGTGCGGTGAAGAGTGAGCATAAAAATGGGAGGAATGACACAGATTGGAAAATATGTGGAGATGCATGAAATGATGATAAGAGGATGAAGAGAAAATAGAGAGAGGGTGTATGATGAAGATAGTAGGGATATTGAAGAGGGTGAAGGGAAGATGGAGAGGTGGGGAAGAAGCAACAAGAAAGGGTGGAGGTAAGGACAAGGAAAGGGGTGAAGAGATAACATGGGATAGAAGAAGCAATTCTTGTCAAGAGACATTAGGAGAATTCCACCAATAATTATTAGTGGGGATAGATGAAGATGAAGAGGTGGCGAGGAAAAAGGAGAATGGATGGTGTAGAAAGTAACACCAATGAAGGGATGTTAGGAGAAGTCCACCGATAATGATTGGTGTACATAGGGGAAGGAAGGAATGAAGAGAGAATGGAGGAGGTCAAAAAGAGTGAACAAGGCCACGTAGAATGGGGAAGAGTGAATTTTAGGAGAATTCCACCAATAATTATTAGCACGGAAATGGAAGATGATGATAAAAGAATGTTAGGGGAAGACCATGAATAATGGTAGTTAGACATGGGGGTGGATATGGGGGAGAACTCAAGAAGATGAAGTGGAAAGAGTAAAGAAAGGAGGGACAACAATTTGTGTTAAAATGAAGGTGAGGAGAGGATACAATGGATGAGAATGAATGAGGGAAAGATGAAGAAACAAGACATGAAAAGAATGGCAAGAAATGGTATGAAGGATGATGGATCAAGAAGGAGAAAATGGGGGAAAGGAACATGATTACAGGTGGAAGGTAGTAGATGCATTCCATAATAGGATAGGTTGAGAAAGGATAATGGTAGGAGGGAGATGTAGTTGGGAAGGAAGAACAGGAGGAAGAAATAATCAACAGAGGGAAGGAAGAGTGAGGCAAGGGAGAAGTCTAGAATGAAAAGTTTCACTTAAGGATGACCCTTAAGTAAGACTATCATGAAATGGAAGTGGTTAAGTAATATTTCCAAGTGAGGGATGATGGAGAGGAAAAGAGGGAAAACATGAAGTGGTATTTACGAGAATGGGATAGGAGGTGAGAGGGTGTGATGATGGGGGTTAATGATAAAATGTGGATGGTGATGATCTGAGTGATGGACAAGTGCTTAGATGATAGATCATCCTTAAGAGGGACTCTTAAGTAAGATCGCCATGCTGCAAGAGTGGGTAAGTGAGATTTCCAACCGAGAAGATAGATACTAAGAAAGATGAGAAAAGAGTGAGTGGTATATGCCGAGTAGAAAAAGAGGTGAGAGGAGGTGATAACAAGGAAAGAAGGAAACAAAGGAGTGTAACATGAATAAATGGAGGAATATATGCGGTGTAAGATGGAGAGTGCTAGAGGAATACTTAATTGGGATGCCCACATGGTGAGGGTGATGAGGCAGAAGTGATGAGTAGAAGAGGTGGAGCAGAAAGATATGTGTGGTGGTGATTGTCATTGAATGAAAGAGGGGATGGTGGAGAAGCTTCTATAGTGGGAAGATATTAGGAAAAGAGTATATCTCAACCAAGATGCCCATGTAGAAGGGGTGATTAAGTAAGATCATCAATTTGGATGTGGATGAGTAGAAATTAGGAGCGAGGATGAATGTACGAAATGCATGGTGACCATGGTGGGGGATGATGATTTTCTGGATTAAAAATGCTACTTGAAAAATATCCTCAAGTAGGATTCACAAACTGCAACGAGGAGATCAAGTAGAATTTGTAAACCAAAAAGTGTATTAGTGAGAACATTTATAGATATTAACGAGAATTCATGATATTATGGATAATTGTAAGATATGTCATCCTTAATTGCAAACATATAGATATAGAACTCATGATTTGAAATTTGATGTGATTTTAAATGACAAATAATCGTAACAAGGGACATAAAGAGAAACCATGCTTCAAATCAGATTGGAGGTAAACAAAAAGGGTACCACTCAAGGCATTGCACTTGTATCCAATAGAAGGTGTTAATACATAACCAACAATATTTAGTTATACCAAAATACCATGAGGGAAATATGGATGAAATATGCTCATAAGCCTAATATAGACATGAAAAAAGGGATTCTAGATGTAACTTGTACGCGGGAAGAGGGATCTCCAAAAGTGGTGTTCCCTAAAACTATGCCCCAGCTTTGGTAAGGGGAAGATGCAAATTGATCAATGTTAGGAAGTTTACTAAGAGAAAGCTGATCAAATTGGGAAGCTTTTTGAGGATGCTAATAAAAATAAGTCTCATAAATGTGAGAAGCCTTTGCTACCATGATAAGAGAGTAGCCATCCTTTAAGGGTATGGTCTACTTTTTGTTGTTGCTTTGGGATTTTTGAATTTTGCTTTTGCATGATTTTATTTTTTTTTTTTTTCTTTTGCATGAACAACTGTCCTTTGAGGGATTAGTCTTTTTTTATAACTTTGATTTTGATTTTTGCATCCATGAATTTTAACTTTACATGGGGGAGAGCTAGGAATAGCTAAGTAGAAAACTTAGGAGGGGATAGTGAATGTACAAGAGACACCCCTAGACCCCTTTACATGGCTCCAATAGGTGAACAAGAGGGTGATGGATGTAATGATCATAGAGTTTTCAAAAATAATGGAGAACCTTTCCATAAGGAAAATTCTACGGGAAGAGCCGTGATGACCATATTTAAAGTCATGTCGAAGGAAGTGACTCAGTAGACCACATACTTTTGTATCATTACAATGATAGATGAAAGGGCTTAATTTTAGAGGAATGATCTAAAGATATGGCTATTTGCTAATGGGTATATATGGTAATAATAGAATGGCCATAAGTGCAATGTGTTAAGAGGTTTAGTTTTGGTTTACCATCAAGGGAAGACAAATGATAGGCCCATACCCATACTTATGCATAATAATGTATGGTCTAATCTAGGTGGGAGAAAACTTTCCCCATTGGCTCCTTTCTAAGGTAGTAACATTATGATTTATTTTAAGACAAGGTCACCTATTTTTAAATTGAGTTCTTTGAGGAATTTTTATAAACATGTTGGATGCGCTCTTGATAAACATGATGGTGCTCAAGAGAGAGAAGGTGACACTCGTCTAACAACTCAAGTTGTGCTAGATGCTCCTGATGATAATCTTCATAAGAAATGAAGTCACGAAGAGGCACACGTAAGGATGTAATTTAAACTTTGAGAGGAAGAAAAAATTTGGAACCATAAACAACAGAAAAGTGAGTAGCCCCTATGGAGGTGTGAATGCTAGTGTGATATGCTCACAGGGAAAAAAGAAGTTGGAGATGCTAGTTCCGGCTTGATTGATCAATAGTCTTGGCAAGGATATTTTAGAGAGTTTTTGGTAGCTTCATCTTGATCATTAGCTTGAGGATAATATGGCGAAGAGAAGCTAAGTTAGGTGTTGAATGCATTACCCATTTCCTTAATAGCCTTGTTTTTAAAGGACTTTCCATTGTCCATAACAAGTTTGTGCGGAACACCAAAGCGACAGATAATGTGCTTTGATAGATGAAATTAATGATTGGACCAGATTTAGTCGAGGTTAGTGGGATTGCTTCCACCCATTTAGTTAAATATTCCATAGCGGTGATAATAGAATTATGTTTTGTGACAATCGGGATTAACCGGACCAATGATATCAAGACCCCATTACAAAAAGGGCCATAGATCCCGATTTGACTACAAATTTTGGCTAGGAATACGAATGATATTAGAGTTTTGTTGAAATTTTTGCACTTCTTGACATACTCACAACAATCATGATTAAGGAAAGGCAAATAATAGCCAAGGAGAAGAACTCGTTTAGAGATAACTAAAACACTAAAATGTCCATCGTAAATGTCATCATGTACTTCTTGGATAGCACAAGTAGATTCATGGGTTTTGAGGCATCGAAGGAAGATTTATGTTAAACTCCCATTTTTAGAGGATGCCTCTAAGAATGACATGGAGGTTAGCATGTTGGAGAAATGACCTTGTACCTTTTTTAGATAGGTTTGATGGAAGGATGGATTGGGATAGATGCTTAAATATTTGAGAGTACCAAATATCCGATGAGTCAAGTTCAACAACATTAACATGAGGTAACCCATGGATGTGAGATGGTTGATCATGACAATGAACAACCACCAAAATTTTGGATTCATTAGTTTTCCATGGGATGAGAGATGCAAGGGAATCCATCATGTCAGCAAAACAATTAGATGAGCAAGGGATGACTTGAATAGTATAAGAATCAAAGGCTTCAAGGAGAAATAGGATGATATCTTGATATTTTTGTAGAACGTCATTTTTACATTGATAATTTCCTATAATTTGTTTGATAATGAGCTCTGAATCCCCATAGATGTCAAGGATTTGAACACCCAAAAGGATAACAGTTTCAAGACCTAAGATAAGGGCTTCATACTCTGCCATATTGTTTGTGCATTAAAAGTCAATTTTTTGGGCAATGGGCACAGGAGTGTCCCAAGGAGGAATAAAATGATGCCAACACCTCCCCCTTGCTGAAATTTAGATCCATCAAATAAGAGAATCATGTGAAGTGGAAATGACTCATGATGAAGATCATTAATGGTTTCATCAAGAAATTTCTCATGATGAAGGTGAGTGGTAGGAAGGGGGTTTCAACTAATTGGTTTATGATTTCTTGGACTTTAACGAATTTTGAGAGATGAACTCTAGGTCAAAAATTTGTCATGAGCATGAGCCATTGAGTGATGCAATCATTGTGGTAAGGTTTAGAATGCATAGTTTTGAGAAGATGAAATCTAGTGACTACATACATTTTTTGATTGAGAAGATAATGGCGGAGCTTGGAAGTGGTGAAAGAAAAGGGTGCAACACATCTTTTCAACTTTAGTGTAGTGAGTTTCATACTCGTGTAGGGTATGACTAATGTAATAGACAACTTGTTCTCTACCTTGGCCATCATGATGTGCTAACATGACACCTAATGCATGATCAATAGTAGAGACATATAGGTAAAAAGGCTCCCCCTCATGTGGAGGTATAAGAACAGGAGGAGATAGGAGATACTTCTTAATATCATCAAAGGATTTTTGGTAGTTATCATCCTAATGGAAGTTGATGTCTTTATGAAGAAGATGATGAAAGGGTTAAAAACTGTCTGAAAGTTATGAGATGAAGTGGAGAGATGGACTAAAGCCAACCTTGAAGACTGTGAAGTTGTTTAAGATTGGAAGGAGGGGCATTTCAAGGATAGCCTTGATTTTGGCGGGGTCAACCTCAATACCCCTAATAGAAACAATGAAGCTAAGGAGTTTGTGGATTAATACACCAAAAACACACTTGGTGGGATTAAGGCAAAGGAAGAAATAAATGAGACGTTTAAAAAGGATTTTAAGGACAGAGAGGTGATCGCATCGATGTTTGGATTTTCCCAAGAGGTCATCAACATAGATTCTATCTTATGTATGATATCATGAAAGATATGGGTCGTGGCTTATTGATAAGTGGCCCTAACATTTTTCAAACTAAATTTCATAACACGATAGTAAAAGTTCCCCCATGGTGTGATGTAGAAGGTCTTATGTTGATATTATGGTGCGATGAGGATGTAATTATAACCAAAAAAACTTTCCATAAGAGAAAGCATCTCATGTCCTACGGTAAGGTCCACAAGTTGATCGATGTTGGGAAGAGGAAATTCATCTTTAGGGAAAGCGAGATTAAGATCCCAAAATTCGGTGCATATACGAATCTTTCTGATGCTTTGGTGATGGTTATGATGTTAGAAACCCATTGGGGATAGTCAATGGGGATGATGAAATTGGCCAAAAGAAGATGTTGTAACTCCTCTTTAACAAGGAGAGCAACTTGAGGATGCATGTGGCGAAGCTTTTGCCTAACCAGTTTAGCATTGGGGATGGTGATAATGTTATGGAAAATGATGGAGGGGTCAAGACCTGACATGTCAGAGTATGACCATGCAAAGGCTTGGCTATGTGTGGATAAGAAAGAAGTGAAGGCTTCAAGTTCTTGTGGCTCTAGAGATTGGCCCACCTTAAGGATGCGGGGATTTTGAGGAGTCCCAATATTAATGTCGATAGTGGACTCATTTAAGAGAGTGGAAGTGTCAGGGGAAGGGACTTTTAGATATGAGAATCCTCGGCCCCCATGTAAGAAAGAATGGAATTATCATCGCTTACACTGAAGAATGTCAATGGTAGGGGAATCTTCCTCTACCATCTCTGGATGTTTGAGAGGAAAGGACTAGGTTTCATTTCCAACTTGATAAGTGACTGGTCCGAGGGAAATGGTGGAAATTAAACAAAAAAGTTAGGGGAATAGATTTGGTATCATCGGGATCGGTGAGATAGTCAGATGGAGAGGAGGGAGGTGAATCAATGTTGATGGGAGAGGATGCATAAGTGCCTAAAGGGGGGATGGAGGGATCTTTGTATCCCAAGCCAAAATTTTCACATGGTTCATGGGTTTGTTTGAAGACATGGCCATGGTGACCTTGTTCATAACATCCCATACAAAACCCCTTCATGCACAACTATGGAGGTATGTGTGGGTGAAGGATGGTTTACCAAGGAAGATAAACTGCCAACATATGGTTTGGTGTGTGGGAAATCTTTGACATGATAAGAAGGGTGATTGAGGTCACCGTATACCAAGTGGGTTTGGAGAAAAGAGGGGCTAAACGAGATGATTTCCCCAACATTCAATTGATACATAGGGGCCTTATTAGGGCAGTCGAGGTGGTTAGGAGAAGGAAGAGAATTAAAAGTGAGGATTTGATATTCTCCCAAGGAAAGGCACTACATCGATCATTGGTAGATCCATCGTGGGGTAATGTAGATGGAGGAAATAAAAGAGCTAGTGGATGCGCTAGAAGAAGGGTTGGATTTGGGGACAAACATTTCCTTAGGTTGATAGGTCATATGCCAAGTCTTGAAAGGAGGAGCATCGGTGGGAGAGTAAAAATGGTCCCCTCATGTTCATATTTAATGAAAATGTTGAGGGTAGATGGGACGTAGTGCATGACACGAATCCAAGGATGTCCAAATAAAAGATTATACTAAAATTATCCTTCTATAATGTAGAAGATTTCATAGAGGAGTTTATGGCTGATGTAAATGGGAAGGATGACTATACCCAATAGAGGGGTTACAACATTGATAAAACCATGAAGGATGGTAAGAGATTCAACAAAAATTGTGTTAGGTTGTTTGATTTGGTTGAAGGTGTGAGAAGAAATTATATTGATACTGACACCATTATCAATCATATTCTATTAGATGCATATGTCATTGATGCAGACCATGATGAAGAGAGGAATATCATGTTTTCTTATGGATATTGGGGATTTTGAATCCTCGAAGGACATGGTGGTGGATCTTTGTGAGAGCATCAACTAAATCTTGAGGGTTGAGGCTCATCGATGATATCGAGATCCATTATAGAGATTTGATAAGGGCATGTTTGTGGTTAGGAGAGCTTTGGATAATCTCATAAAGTGACACTTTAACTGGGCACAGTGAATTTCTTTAATAATGGTTTGTTTATGGAAACAGGATTAAGAGTGACCAAAACAAATACCTTGGCTTTAGAATAAGATGGAGGAGTTGATATGGGATGAGTGGTGGGAGCAGTGATGAAAAATTTAGGTTGTGATGGGGGTGTGGATGTGGTAAGCTCCTTAGGAGGAGGGATATCAACAAATGTCTTTGGATTAGGTTGTGTGGTGAAGTTAGGGTTATGTGGTCCAAAATGGGTGGTTATCCGAATAATGTTGATCAAAAGAGGGGGACCATCCCAGGAACATCCTCTCTTGGTGGCAGGTTGATGATATCCTTAGATGTATCTTCTGTTGGTGGTGGGTTGGTGATGTCCTTAGATGTATCTTCTTTTGGTGGTGGGTTGGTGGCAAGAGTCCTCGATGAAAGGGGTGGCTTAGATGTTCTGGTAGATGCATGTTGGGGTGAGGGAGTGGATTGGGTTGATGTAGAGTTGTTCTCCTTAACAATGAGATCATCTCATTGATAAAGTTATGTATGATGGCTTGAAGGTATCTACGGTGTTCGGTTTCATGCCACCGGTGCATGGTGGTATGCACAAATAAGGTTAGATTCAAACCATGAGGGTCTTGATGCACTTGGTTCGAAGGGTTTAATTGGTGGTAGGGTGATTGCTAAATTCTAGAGCAATTAGTAGAACATTATGGTATAATATCCCGGGGAATAAATGATGATGTGGCTATTGGGGAAGGCTTTTGTGATGAATTTAATGATGGTTTGATGTGAGGTGGTCGATAGGAGTCTTGATATCTTGTATTAGATTTAGAGAAGGATGGGGTCGATTGTGTTTTTTTGGAATATTGGTTGATGGTGTGGATGACCAAATTTAGTTTTGGGAGGTGGTTTAGAAAGAGGTCATCATTTTGTTGCTTTATTAGTAGCACAAATTTTTAATAAAGGAGGTGATCTCAAAATAGAAGAAAACGATGTAGGGAGTGGTCCCAAAAGAGAAGGAAATGATGAAGGGAATGGTCCCAAAATAGAAGAAGACGATGTGGGGAGGGTTCCCAACATAGAGGATGATGATATGGCCTTAGGAGGATTAGTCTTAGGGGTAGGAATTCCTAATTTTTGTGAGGATGTGAGAGAGGATGTTGAGGAAATGTGCTAAGGGGTCTAGATATTGTTTTTGAAGAGGCACCCTTGGGAGGAATGAAAAAAATTCTATTGGAGGGACCGCAGATGGTAATGCGGTTAATACAGGTGGAGGGAGTAGTCTTTGCATGATGATGTCAAAAGAAGGTGAAGATTGGTTTGATGTGAAGGCATCTGATTGTGTAGAAGAGATGGGAGGATTACTTGAAGTTATTGCAAGTTTAAGTGCTTCCCAAAATTCTTCAAGTGATGTAGAAGAAGAAGGTGATACAGATGTGGTAACAATAGTTGATGTAGTAGGTGTGGGTAAGAGTGCGAAAGAGGAACTAGTTGATGTTAAGGATGGTACAATGGGTAAAGGTGGAATGGATGCGGATAAGGTAGTCGATCCTAATGAAGTGGATGTGAAAAGTGATGAAGTAGTAGTGATAGATAAAGGAGCCGATATAGGTGTTGGATCAATAGTGGGTGTAGGATGAGATGGGGATGGTTGTATAAATGATTCAAGGGGGATTGGTATATATGCAACATGTGTAGAAGTAAGTATGGGTGTGGTAATATATTCGAGATAGATGTAGGTATGATTGGTGTAGGCATACGAAGAAGTGTTGATGAATTTGTGGATGTAAGAGAAATGTCTAGAGAAGTGGATGTGATGGTTGATGAAGGTGGTGAATCTTTGGATGAGGTAGGATCTTGATCAATAGTGTGCGAGTGTTTATGGTATGAGCGTTAGGTGCTTGGGATATAGAATGGGTGGTGGCTTGACTTGTTGGTGGATGGTTGGGGAATGGTTGTTTAAAGATGTCAAGTGGTTGGTTAGGGGATGCATTAGGATTGTCCACTTGGAGATCACCCTAATCGATGAGTCTTTAGACTAGATCTTTGAATGTTCAACATCTCTCTATATCTTTCCCTCGAGACTTAGTGATATTTACAGTAGTGGTTTTCTCGATACCACATGAGTCTTGGTATAGACTCATCAATTGTTCGAGATGGGGGAAGTGTGATGAGATTGATGACCATTAATTTATCAAATATTGTGTTATATGAGTCCATGTAGTAGGTGTGGATGCGTGGGATGATTTGACAACTCTAGCATTGGCCATTTCCTTTAATTTTTTGTTTTGGGAAGATGATTTGGTGAATTCATGCTTAGGTTTATTTGAACTCAATTTTAAGTGACCTTGTTTGAGGGCACGTGTCTTAAGTTTTCAAGCCATAGTGAAGGCTTCGTTGAAATTTCGGAAAGATTGGATTTTCAATGTAGCAATTATGTGCTTTGCACATCACCGTGAATTGTTTTTATAAGATCGAATACGTGGAAGAGGAAAGATAACTATTTTTATGGTGTTACGCATTGATCGAAAATGAATTCCATGATGGATTCATCCTCGAACTATCTGATGGTATAGAGATCATTAATGGTTACTTTACACACAATATTAATTGAGAAGTGTTCTAGGAATAATTATTCAAGTTGGAAAAAACAAAATATATAGTGTTGAGGTATGTTTTTATACCAATCCAGGGCAGGACCAACCAAATACATGGGAAAGGTATGCAACATTAAGTCTTGGTCATGTGCAATAAGTTAGCATGCATGTTTGAATGCATGGATATGATGTTGAGGATCCTCTTTGCTATTAAATTTAGTGAATTTGGGAAATTACCAATGTGGAGGATATGGCACGATGGGCACGGATGGTTGAATGGGCTCATTGCATATATGTTCATATGATAAGGAGAATTTTGTCCCTAAGGTGGTGGCCTTGAGGTTTGCTAACCTACTCACTAAATCCTAAACATGATCGTTGGAGAGAATCTGTTGAGAGATAAATGGAGGTGGTTGCGTATAGGATGTGGGGGAGGGAATTTGGTGAGGAAATTTTGGATGTGTGGGTGTTTGAGGGGCCGGATGGGGATTCTTATATGCTACAAATTGTGGTGGAGGAGCTACTATTGATAAACTTGTGGCTGGGAGATAGGAAGATAGTATGATTGCTAGGATTGAATAGGTTGTTGGGGTAAATGTTGGGCATGCATATGGGTATGCATGGGTTGATATTGTTGATGAAATGGGTGTGATACTCACCACCGCAAAGCACTAGTAAAGGGAGGCTGAGATGTGATGACATGGGAAGTAAGAGGATTATATTGTTCAGGTATAGGATATGATGTTTGGACATGCTTGATTGGGATGCTGGTGGCAATAAAAGTTAAAGATATAAGAGGAAGGGCAATGTTGATTGTTGTATTAATTGGGGGAAGATTACGGGGGATAGGTGTGACTATCTGAGTGGTCCAAGGGATGAGAAATTGCGGAATAAGAGACAAGGTGAGCCTTGGAGAACTCGTTTACCACAAATAGGTTGGTTTTGAGGGTTGGTTTGATAAGGATAAATTTGTTGAATAGGTGGCTCTTACCGGGGAAGATGAATAGATATATGAAGTAGATAATCTTGGAGAACAATTGGGTTAGTAACTAGGGTTTCTTGAAAATTCACATCACCGTGAGGGAAAAGAAGAGGTCATGAGGGTTCTAATCTAAAACGATGGATTTGATAGTATTCGGGACGAAAAAAGTGGTGATGGAAGAACATATTGGTATCATCTAGGTTTGAAGTGTCAACGAGGGTATTTGTGTGATAAATATCAATAAGTGGTTGACTTTCTATAAGGGAGGTAACCAAAGGCAATGATGATGACATTGTAGATGTTTGTTGATGTAAAGAATTGGTAGATGCAAAATTTTGTTCCATTCTTTTAGCAGCTAAGTGAGTGACTATGAGCATGAAACAAATTTTATCTAGAAAAATCAAATAGACAATTATTTTTATTATTTTCTTGTTTCTTTTTGATTAAGAACAAATGTGAAAAGAAAAAGAAGTTGGTTAAGAGGACCTAGAAGAAAGCAAACTATGTTTGGTTTCGTGAGTTAGATAACCTTAGGTGAAATGTTTGAAATGGTTTCTGTTGGGTGATCAAATCCCAATCAGTGAACTAGGTGAGAGGAATGTTTTGATGTGTTAATTGATGTGTGAAGTTTCAGGTAGTGTGTGGTAAAATGTGTGATGCAGAAGATTGAACCTCCTATTTAAGCTATATGAGCAAGCAGGATGAGAAATGAAGGTTCTTTGTTAACCCAAATCCAAATGTTATCTTTTGATGAGGACACACACAGGAAAAGGGAGTTACAATGCAAAAGGAGAAAATAGAGAAAATGAGGAATACATGTATAACGCTTTTCCTTTTTATTTGGAAGCAAGTTGAGGTAAGAAAAGAGTAGGCTCAAAAAATCGTGAGTAAATTATAATGGTATGTCGTAAAATGATATGTGGTATCGAGAAATGGAAAAATATGCCAACAAAACACTATTCACAAGGAGTGGTATTGATAATGAAATAAGGTGGGTGCAATCACAAAGTAGTCACTGTAAAAGAAAATAATACAATTAGTTAATATGATTATAAGAAATGCGGTGAATAAAATTAATAGATCTAATATTCGATAAATAATTCCTATGAAGAAAAGTAAAAATTATGAAGCTAAAATAAAATAAATTATATGAAACGTTCGAAGGAAATGATATTAAACAAGCTTTGAAAAGCTACATGATAAACAAGAAAAGAAAATAAGAAAAGTAGATTATAAAAGTTCGTGGAAATGGGTAACTTTCGGTTATAATGTGAGAAAATAATGAAATTCAAAACCACCAATAGAGAAATGAACACCGACAAGGGAACAATATATGATAGAAATAATAAACTATAGAAAAGAGAGCACAATGAGTTTTTTAATAGATGAATGATGGACGACAAAAAAACTATACGAGTAAAAATGATATAAATAATACACTTTAAAGAAACAAATGATGAAATAAAATATAAATGATAAATGATTCATGGATATAGTGCTTTGAAAATGTGGGGCTTTTGATTTAAGACATTTTTCCCAAAAGCTAACTTGTGTGTGGTCGAGCTATGTGGAGTTCACATGGGTCGGCACGTGTCGGGTGAAGCAAATGACGGTTGAAAGGTTCCTACTTAGCGGTGAATACATAATACCTAAAATGTAAGATAATATGTAATATAATGGTGAATCTTGCTTCATTACAAATTATAATCTAGGCAGATGGTAATGATTTGTATCTTGAGGTTAAAGGAAGGAGGAGTGTAGTGGATAGATAGGAAAAGGACCAGAGAGGATGAATGTAATCGATTGATGGGTGAAGGCTAAAATCCTAAATTTGATAAGAGAGAGATGGGTATATATGTGAAAACCGAATGTGAAATACCTATGGGATCGGGATGAGAAAGAAAGGAGATTGGGGGAAGGAATGTTTAGGGAGCTCGAGGAGATGAAGCAAGGTATATTAGTGGTGAGGAGAGATTATTGAGTAGTATGAGTGGTATCTTGGGTGAGGGAAATATCAGTGTGTTAGAGGTAGTGTGATGTCATGGTAAGGATAGTAGTGGTTGAGTTGGGTAGATAGGAGAGAGCACAGGGGTAGGTATTTTGGAATCGGGTGAGTAAAAATTAGTGGCTCGGTCAAGAGGTGAGTTGGGATGTTAGGAGAGGGTCGAGTTGGATTTGTGAGGAAGTGGCTAAGATGGCCGGGTGAGATGAGTTGGGGACAAATTTTAGGGTTGGGAATGTGAGGAGAGAGCTCGAGGGAATATCTTAGGTAGATAGAAAGGGATAGGGTAGGTATGGAGCCAAGTGTCTCAATTGAGAGGTAAGGGGTCCATTCGAGGAAACAAGGTGTGAGGACGAGAAGGGAGCGAGTTGAGGGGACAACTTAGATTACATGGATGTGGGATTTGGAGTGAGTGTTGATGGGAAGAGGTAAGTAGCTCGGTGTAGGGTGGAAGAGTCGATGGGGATGAGGAGAAGGTGAGTTGGATGGTATAGTAAGGAGAGAGGAGCGAGGTGGCTCGTTGAGGGTGGAGTGTCGGTGGTGAGTTGAGTGGATTGGAAAGGAGATGGAATTGATGCAAGCTTAGGTAGAGAGTGGGTCGGGCTATGAAAGGTGGTATCGAGTTAAGAAAAAAGGTAGGTTGGGAAGTGGCCAGTTAAGCGAGTTGAGGGGTGATAGGTAGGGGATGGGTAGTTTAGGGGATATGATAAAATTATCTTGTTTTGATTTTTTGTTTGTTTATATATATATATATATATATATATATATTTATTTATTTATTTATTTTAGCTAATTAATATTATTTATTTAATAATAAAAATAAACTTGATACTAACTATAAACAACCAACTAACAAGCTTGATTGAAAACAATAAGAACACTTACCTACAAAAAACATAGACCAATGAATGTAAGAAGCACACCACATTGACGGAGATAACACTAAACCTTGCAAACAAGTGAGTCTAAAAATGAAATATTCATAAAATATATCTAAATTGACAAGAACTATGAAAAAGATAATGGTTATACTTAAGACACATACAAAAGACGAGTAGAGTAAAAAAATGATCGGATGTTGGGTCTACTCCCACCAGTGTGCCAAAAATGTTGATCGTATTTTCTTCATCCTGTTTAGATTAACAAGATAGATAATAAAGAAATCGAGACAACCTCAAATGATGGAGGGTTTAAGGTACCTTAGATGCGATATGGTGGATATGGGTGCTAAAAGTTTCTAATCTATACTGCAGTTGGATAAACCTATAAAACAAAGGAAACTATGAAGAAAATAGATTAGATGGTATATGTGGGGCTGACCAACGAAGTTGGTTCCAAGAAGCAAAGATTCCTTATGTCGATGTCAACCCCCATTTGATAAGATAAAATGATATAAATGAACAATAAATGGATAACATGCAAAAAGTGATAAACAACAAAACTTGAAAATGCCGATATATAGAAGAGCTACTGATCTGACCAAAGTGAATGCAAAGAAAACCAAGATAAGAGAATCACAAAAACATAAGGATGGTATTATGGTGATTCAAGTGGCATTATAAGGGCACTTGTGATGATATTATGATAAGAAAGAGGCTACAATGTCAGAGGTTTTCTATCACTCTTAACTTGTTTGAAAGAGGGGGGAAGGCCTGTATTTATAGCCTAGAGATGGGGTTAGTTTAGGGGTTATCAGGTAACTGGGTTGAAAAAGTAACCCTGATTAAGTGAGTGGGGGGACATGATTTGAGTGAGTAGGTGGAATTATGGATTTGATGTGGATGAGTGGGGTTCATGATTTGAATGGTTTTTGATTATTTAATTATGTGTTGTGGACACACTGTAGTTTTATCAATGTAATATTACTCCTAATATTGCACTAACTATTCTTCCCCTTACAAACTGAAAATACACCGCTAGTTCGACCTACCTAACTCCCTTTTAACACCTTTTTATCATTTTCCTCTTATAAACCATCTAAATAGGCTATTATAGCCTCATTCTGACTACATTAGCTTCTTATTCCCTTCTAGTCTACCTCTACCATCTTCCTAGACTATCAATCCATTTCATTAGATTGATCAGACCTTAATTACCCTCTCAGAACCCTAATTACCCTCTAAACATGGTTAATTAAACTTAACTATGGTTTATCTCTTCTAAACATAGTCAAATCACACTTTGACTTGCTAAAAGTGCTTTTTGGACTTTAGCATTTGTCCCACATGCACCCAAATCTCCCATTTTCCAAAATAGAAAACTATAAATAGGGCTATACCCCTCCCTCATTTTTAAGAATTCTCTCTTCTTCCTAGCATAGATTATAGTATTTTGTTTAGGCTTTATATTGTATTTCATTTTCTTCCATTGAGCTAGTAGCATTTGCTTTTGTATTTTATAGCACAATATGGAGTAAAAGGGAAGAACCATTGGCCTTGAAGCCATTAATGGGGAGATCTCTTTCTCTTAAACAAATAACTAAATGCTTAGATCCTCTTAGGTTCATTATTTCAAGATTTCAAAAATGAACAAAGGTTAGTTTCATTTGCTTAGTTTTCTTGTTTACTTCAAATTAATGTATGCAAAGAAGAAACCCTTGCTCATTTCTTATCACATGGTCCATTGATCAAATTGTTAAAAGACTTTGGGGTTTCTTTAGAGATTCTTACCCCAAATCCATGGCTTTTGAAACTTTTCATTGAACACATTTGCACACCCTGTGGGACACTTATGTCCATCCTCCATTAATGGAGGTTTTTTAAGTTCTTCAAAGTTTATTTTCAAGTTTTTGGGTCAAATCACTTGTTATTTCCTCATTTTTGTTTCTAACACTAGATAAATGACCTTTATTTTCAGAATTTTTGGGTTTGATATAGAAATAGGACACTTTGACTAACAACCAACTGTATTTGCTTTTGAAACTTTGAAAATCTGTGAGTTTTGCAAGTTTTTCACAGGGCACGCATAGCTGTTAACAAGAGGCGCGTACACATTGAAACCCCAACGTCCCCATCGGGTCAAAGCGTACTATCTAGAACCCCTTATCATTTGCAAATTTTGTCTCTACATAGATGAGCATGCATCTCCATCGATTGGGCTGCATATACGTATCTCGGGCCGCGCATAAATAGCTTGACTATGTAAAAATTATAGTTCTCTATTTTATGTTTGGACACGTATGTGTTAATTTCAAGAATATGTGTTAATATGTAAGCATCCTTGTCTAGTTAAAAGTGTCTATGTTTTTAATATCTTTGGGTTTCATTAATTTTTTCCAACAGTGTATCTATTGAGTTGGGCGCATGCCCATGGTTTGGGAGCGCGGTGTTGGTTTGGAAGCACAGTGTCTGTGAAAGATTGAAAAAAATTCTATAAACTACAAAACCTTTTTCCGATCTTTGTTGTAGGTTTCTAAGACTAACAAGTTAAAAATAGAGCTTTTCTTTGGTCTTTCGGTTCGCATAGTTTAAAGTGTTTTCAGTTCTTAGCTTAAAAACTAAATTTTGGAAAAGTGCGTATACTCTCTCCTCGCGCCTTAAAAAGTGATCTTGGAGATCAGAAAAACTTATACAAAAACTTGTATCGAACGCTCAAAGACACTTATTTTATAAAGGATAAAGTGAACTTTCATGTGATTTCAGTAGGACTTTTTCACATTGCGTATACTCTTCCTTTGCACCTTTTTGGAGATCTTAGGATTCAAAATCAACGTGCAAATTTCTCTTTCTAAAGACATCAAATCCACAAAATGGAAAACTATTATAAACATTGTTGTATACAGGACCCAACGCTTGTAGAAGAAAGACGTCCAAAACACAAAACTTCTAATACACATGTTCTTATAGGTTGCCAAATGGTGTGCTACTTAAAACCACATTAAGTTAAGAAAGATTAAAAAACACACCATATTTAGAACATTGTATTGTAGGTTTCTGAAAATGGCACGTCCTATCCGCTCAATGGAACATAACCCCTTTGGCATAACACCTTAAGCTATAAAAATGGGGGTGGTTCTAGAAACCCTAAAGTAATCCACTTCTTGAGTAACCTCGTGGATGAAACAGGAAGCTCTCCGCTTACCCACTTGACTAGTATGTCTTGTGAGATAGAGTTACCAGTTGTCCATATGGTGACCCCAGGGAGAGCACACGTGGATGCACTATTTTCCCTTTTTGCTCAAAGGGGGTAAAGTAAAGCCGAGATACTCCCAAGATAGGCAAGGGACTATTTGGGTAAATCATGCTCGCTTAAGATAACTTTGTAACGCCTAGTTAAGAGAACTTATTAAGGAGGCCATTTTATCTTAGAGCGCACTTTACTAGTCCATTGTTGTGTCAATCCATCATGAAGTGATAACTCATCTGAAGTCTGAACCTTGTTTGTTGAACAAGGCAAAGAACCCTTGTGAGTTTGATCTAAGTGTCTTTCATCATGAGACTAAACTACATCCCACTTTCGCTTAGTTTTGTTCTTATCTTCGGATGAGGTGAAACTCGCCCAAGTGGCACTTGGTTTGTTTTCATCTTTTTGATCTATACCCTTGCATTCTCACCACCCATTTTTGGGGTGAGAAAGGTGCATACCTCACACATTTTTATCGAGAGATAGAGATTTCCACTTTTTGTCCATTTACACCCATCCATGTTTGTGGATGGGTTGTTAAATGTCTAAAGTGCACAGGTACGCTTTTCATATCTTTGATAAAAGTCCTTCCATCTTGATTTCAAGATCATCTTCACCACTGTGATTTTGGTTCATCTTTTGTCTCTTCTTGAGTTGATATTTTTTTCACATCCGAGATGCACAATCTTGGTACTTACATCATATTCTCATTTTTTGAGAAAATGATATAAGTCCCTTTATTGCGCGGTTACGTTTCTCACACAATTAAAAACTCCTTGTTATACTTATCACTTGGTTTCAGTTTCAACGTCATCTAAATCTTCTAAAAAGTGTCGATAATGCCTTATATATATTGTAATAAAGTTGTCATGGTACTAACACCTTGCTTTCTCGGTTAATGTATCATGGTGACATTATTACACTATATCTAGTCGCGAATTCCATTTTTCAAAAGGTTTGGCTTTCATCGGCATTCAAACTAGTCTTAAATATACCTTATCGGGGGACTGCGTTAATGTCACATGAGTACTTAGGCCTTGTTAGAATTCTAACTTGACCTACATATTGGTACAGTATTGCCACTATCTATTTTTAGGGCTTAGGCTTGGTAACAACAAATTGAGTGATCATTACATTTAGGTGTGCATATGAGTGTTCCTTGATAAAAATGACTACATAACACTACATCTAGGATACACTGTGGTATAGTTCAAACATTATCTTGAGTGGCTTACAGAAACCATACATTTAGGGGTCACGCTAGCTGCACACAAATGTCTACTAGTAATGCCTAAAATCATAAAAGTGACAACCAAATCAAACGAGCATGATATATAGGAAAAAACACTTTCAAAAACTTCCCATTTAGCGACAACAATTTAGCGCCTCTCTTTTCTCAAGTCAAAGATATTGAGCTATTAATTGATCATAGTGGATAAGATTCGGACTCTTCCAAGAACAACGAGGTTAGACCTAAATAGATTTGATGAACTCCTATATTATAATAAAGATCAAGTACTCACAAGATTCTTGGCATTAGGATAAAAACTTCCGCAAGAGCGTGAAGATGAAACAAAGGTCATTAACGCTAACCCGAGGAACAAATATTCATTGTAGACACAAATAACCCTTTTGATGTGGGATACGCTTCCACTTCCGGAAACGTAAGGCCAGCGTCGAAGGGGAACCATGACAAAAATCTCACTCTAAAGCTTCACGTAAAGTGAAAATTGAGCATAAATCTTCCCCTCCTCGAATTTGATGAAGAAGAGGACCCCTAGTTAAGGAGGAGATCTTCCAAAATAGATCTTGAAGTTGATCTAGAAATTAGCAAACCTAGCCTCTTCAAGAAGAAACATATACAAAGACAAAAAAAAACAAACTTGGCGAGTTTCAATTTGATCCACATGCGACTATACCTTTAAGGTGATTCGGTACAAAGACCAATGTTTCCTACTAAGGAGCAACTCATTCAAGAAGAGTTAAAATCTATGAAAAATATGCTTACTACATTACAATAGGGAAATCTAGGCAAAATAAGAAATATTCATATGAAGAACTATGCCCTTACCCCTTTGATAAGGACATGTTACAACAGCCTTTCCCAAAACACTTTACCATTCCCAAGTTTGATAAGTATAAATGCAAAAGTGATCCTCGTGATCATATAAAAGACTTTTACATGGCTTGTCAAGAGGTCGCATATAGCGATAATTTCTTAATACAACTTTTTCCTCGCAGCCTAGGAGCCGCAGGATTGGAATAGTTCTATAGCATACCCAAGGGCTCCATTACAATGTGGCCCACATTAGTGGAGAAATTTGTAAGGCATTACTCCTATAATATGGAAAGCGACATCACAATGAATGATTTATGTAATACAAAACAAAATCCTAATGAGACATTCCCAATATTTTTACGATGATAGTGTGGGTTAGCCAGATGTTTTCCTTATGCATTACCAAAAAAATTGTTAGTGAGCATATTTGTTCCTAACTTGAACCCTAAAATAGCATTTCACTTACAAACACATTGTGGCTCTAACTTCGGAGAAGTCATAGAGAAAGGCGGTCAAATTGAGAAAGCTCTCATTGCAAAAGGAACACTCTGTAGTTAAAAATAAACATGAATCCAAATCCACATACAAGCCTAAATTCTTGATAAGAATAAACATGTTGTTGGTGATGGCATTACGAGACTCCAGAGAGTCAAGCCGTAAAAATAGGCCCACTTTTAAAGCTATCACAAGGACCTCATCCCAAAGCACCTACAAATCGTATGTTTACATCCTTAATAGAGTCCTTATCTACCATCCTAAAATAATTGGATGATGTTAAAATGGTGGACTATCTAGCTACAACGTGGTATCATACCCAAAGGATGCTCCAAAACCGGTTTGGTTGAAAGATTATGAATATTGCGACTTCCATCGTGTTAAAAGACACAAAACGGATAGATGTTTGAGACTACACCATTATATATAAAACCTTATCAAGGAAGGAAAAATCACTTTGGATTCTCCCCTAAGTCCGTAAAATTTCAAATGAAAAAATGGGTATTTACAAGGAACCTTTTCCTAACCATGCATATAAAAAGAAAAGGAAACCGAGATCAAGGGAAAACTTCCAACGACTATATGACTACTACCTATGTTTACCCTACAAATGATGGTCCTTATGATTCCTTCATTGGGTGTATTGGCTCATCTAATGAATAGATCAATACCATCTAGATTTTAGAAAAGAGCTATGCAATAGGGACAAAACATGCCCGCTTAGTCATACCAGATCCTGTGCCTATCCCTCAAGAAGTCCAGTATAATTTAATAGAGCAGTTAGAGAAAACACCTACTAGGATATCTATTCTCTATCTCTTTAAGATATCTAATGCCCATTAGAACATGTTGTAAAAAACTTTGCAAAATTCAGGGGTTTCCATAGATGTAGACCCCACGAACCTTCAAGTTGTGATTGCGCGCCTAGACTCTAATGATCATATTACTTTTGATCATACTGCAATCCCGCATAATAACCTAGAACATAACTTTCCCTTGTATCTTGAAGTGGTGGTTACTCATCACAAAACAAAGAGAGTACTTGTAGATGGAGGATCTAGTCTAAATATTTGCACTTTGAAAATGGTTAAGTAGCTAGGCCGTTTGGAAACAGAGCTGGAGCTAAGACTATCACAATCATGGCATATGAAAATGAAGAAAGAGAATCAGTGGGGACTATAGTGGTTCCCATGGAGGTAGGCCCAACGTGTCATGACACAACGTTCCATGTCCTTGACTTGGACCTTCCATACAACATGCTCTTGGGGCACCCATGGATCCATGCCATGCAAGTTATTCCATCAAATTTTCATTAGTGCATCAAGTTATGTCATGAAGGTCAAGTGGTTACCATTTTGGGTGACCCGGAACCATTCACACATTGTAGGGCATTGCACAATTTTTCTCGTGCAGCTTATGAGTGTCCTTTTGCAGATGTAGTTGTCCCCTATAAATAGAAGCTATGAAAAAATGGATAGATTCAAAGTCCCTCACACCTTACAATCAATAATTTCCTTCATTGGTCAACCCATTCTCTTCATGGGAGGCAACATCAGCAAAGTATGGCCCAGATAAGCCATTTACTCTTGAACAAGCTTTGTTGATATCAAACTTATCAGTATCCCCTAGGACAAGGGGTAAGCCTTATTTTCAGTTCAAGAGAACTCACGAGAAATGTCCTAAACCATTGGAAAAATTTGTCCATAGTGGTCTCCTATTTGAGGAGAAAATTTTAGAAGATCCTACCAGTCAGAGTTCCAAAAGGCACCATGGCTTCATGCAATCAAGCACCTCAATACATCAAAGGTCCCCGCATGATGTTTTTCATGGGCTATAGTGGATTTGGATGTGGAATTAATGCACAAGGCCAGTTAGAGCCTATTCCCATCCCTCATTTTAAGTCGGATAAACATGGCCTTGGGATAAAGCCTCATAACACTCTACCTTCTAAGAATGATGCCACCTCTTTTGAACATGAGGATGTTTCATCTCATTCTGATAGTGATGCAAATTCCCAATGTAGCCTCTATGAGGATCTTGCCTCCACAAACCTATTCCCAAATTTTTCGGTCCTTACCTTATCCAAATCCATCCCCTTAGACAAATATCAAGTAGCCCTTGTATATCCTGAACTCATAGATTGGGATCAACAACTTCACATGCCCCTATATTTCTTTGAAAATGATGAGGCATTTGCAGAGTTCATGGGACTCAGAGATTTTATTTCGGTTGGAGACCACAAGAAAGGATTTAATATTCAACTAGACACTTTTTCCTACTTCGAGGAAGAAGCAAGAGATGTGTGGATGGTTAAATAAGAAGAAATCTGTAAATAAAGGTGCACCCACTTCTAGAAACTAGGCAAAAGGATAAACAAAATCTCACAGTGACAAACTCTTTGATAAACTCATAGACAAAAAAATGAAGATTCTAAAGATGAAGTGATTTATCCATTTAAAGAGGATCATAAACTAATGCAAGAGGTTGATCTTACTCTTCCCCCTGATCCTACATGGATGGAAGATGCTTCTAAAATTCTTGTTAAGGAAACAATCAACGTCAACATTGGCTCAGAGGAGCAACCTAGAATAATAAAGTTGGGAGCTTCACTCTTAGCTCAAGAACAAAATATCTTTGTAGACCTCTTAAAATAATATGCGGACATATTCACATGGACATATGCAGATATGCCTGGTTTGGACCTAGAGCTAGTTGTGCACAACCTCATTGTGCACACCTGGTTAATGCACCCAAATGCCAAACCAGTAAAGAAAAAGTTGAGAAAGATGCATCCTAAGGTGGCGCTCTTAGTCAAAGAAGAATTAGAAAAGTTGTTGGCTGCTGATTTTATTAAACCTATTGACTATTCAAAATGGATCTCTAACATAGTCCTCGTGCGGAAAAATCATGTAGGTATACGAATCTATTCGATTTCCATGACATTAACAAGGCATGTCCTAAAGATGATTTTCCCCTACCTAACATTGACATGATAGTTAATTCCATAGCTGGTTATGAAATGTTGTCCTTAATGGATGGATTTTCAATTTATATATACAAATTACGAGAAGAGGATCAGCATAAAATATCATTCATCACCCCTTGGGGAACATTTTTCTACAAAGTCATGCCCTTTGGGCTCAAGAACACTGGGGCTACTTATCAGTGGGCCATGATAGTTATATTCCATGATATGATAAGTGACATCATGGAAGACTATGTTGATGACATCCTAGCAAAATCCAAGAGTAGAAGAGAACACCCTAGAGTATTGAGGTGTATTTTCATCATCTACGAGACTATAAGGTTCACTTGAACCCTAAGAAATGTGTCTTGATGTCTTATCAGGAAAACTCCTAGGGTTCATTGCTTCACAAAGAGGGATTGAAGTGGACCCTACAAAGGTTACGGCTATCACGAAATGCCACTACCTACCACTCACAAGCAACTGAGAAGTCTATAAGGGAAAATTCAGGCAATCCGTCGCTTTATTTCACAACTTTCAGATAAGTGCCATCCTTTTACCCATTTTCTCAAGAAAGATGGCACATTCAGTTGGGGACCTTGATCTATCAAAAGGACTTTGCATTACTCAAATATTACTTGGTCAATCCACTTGTGCTCATGCCACCCACCCTAGGTGAACCTCTCCTCTTATACATTTCTACTACTCAATTTTCTATTGGTGCATTACTTTCCCAATATGACTTAGCCCATTAAGAGAGAGCAGTTTACTATCTCAACTACACGTTGATCACGTATAAGTTGAATTACCCCCAAATAGAAAAGGCACAACTTAGCGGTTGTCTTCACATTCCAAAATCTTCACCATTATCTCCTGAACAATAAAACCAAACTCATATCCAAAGTTGACCCTCTCAAGTACCTTTTATCCAAACTTGCCTTCACAGGCTGAATGGCTAATTGGATCATTCTCTTGAGTGAATTTTATATCGATTTGTGAATCAAAAGTCTTTAAAAGGATAGGTACTAGTTGATCAGTTGGCAGAAGCTCCTCTCCCAAGAATGGAACCTTTGTGCTTAGATCTACCAGATGCATCTATGATGTATATTGAAGAATCTATAGAATGGCAAGTCCATTTTGATGGATCTTTCACCTTCCATGGATCTAGAGCAGGAGTGGTCCTCATCACTCCAACCAGCGATGTCATACCACGAGCATTCCGGCTGGGATTCCCATGCACAAATAACATTGCAGAGTATGAGGCACTCATCGCTGGCCTCAAGCTAGCTATTACATGGAACATCAAACAACTACGAGTCATTGGGGATTCTCAACTTATCATAAAACAAGTTAATGATGAGTACAAGGTTAAAGATGAGAAGCTTATTCCGTATGAAAGAATATTTCACACATGTCATATTTGAGCAAAAACCGAGGTCACATAATAGATCCGTAAATGTTATGGCTACTATTAGGTCTCTCTTACGCATAGCACCTAAAGAAAGTAAGATTCCTTTCTTCGTAGAGCATTTACAAATACCTGCATATGATATGCGAGTCATGTTTGGCATGTGAAGTTGTTGGTCCTTTATCCCCTTGGTATGACCCTATCTTTCAATACCTACAAGATGGCACTCTTCCACCAGACATCACCCATTCTAAAAATAAATCCCTTATCCACCGCATAGCCTATTATACCCTCCTAGGAGGCACCCTTTATCGTCATGGCTACGACGGGAATCTACTTCGTTGTTTGGATGTTGTTGATTCTATCCATGCCATTAAAGAAGTACATGGTGGTATTTGTGGATCATACTAGCGGCATGGTATTAGCTAAGAATTATTAAGGGTAGGCTATTATTGTTCTACCATGGAATCTTATTGTTACAACTTTGTAAAGAAGTGTGAACTATGCCAAAAATATGGGAGCTTAATACATGCACCCGGCCAAAGACAAGCCTTATAACCTATTACGAATGCCTTAGCCATTCTCTAAATGGAGCCTGGATCTCATAGGGAAGCTCCATCCTTCTTCTTCATATGGTCATACTCACATCATCACTTCCACTTTGAATACTTTACCAAGTGGGTTTGTCCAAACCTGGGTCAGAGGTTGTCCCTTTTCAAAATTCATCATGAACCATCTCATATGCCATTATGGGATCCCTTCGGCCATTGTCACTAATAATGGTAAATCCTTCAAAAATAAAATAATTAAAACCTTATGTCAATGCTTCCATATCCAACTCAAGTGGTCTACCCCCTATTACCCTCAAGGTAATGGATAGGCATAATCCATTAATAAAACCCTTATACAGATTATGGAGAAAATGGTCAGTAAAACTAGACATAATTGGCACCTACAGATACATCCTACCCTCTGGGCCTATTGTACTTCCATCCACACTCCTACTAGTGCGACCCCATATTCACTTGTTTATGGCACTAAAGCCATCATACCTTTGGAAGTGGAGCTTCCCTCCCTGAGAATATATCTCAATATTATCTTGATAAAGCGAGGACTACAGAGTTGCTCGCATAGTAGAGTTAGAACTATTAGATGAAAATCATATTAGATTGCTTAATCACCTAAAATTCTATCAAAACAAAGTGTCCAGGGGGTATAAAAATACATCATTCACCAGGAATTTGATGTAGGTGTCTAGTTCTCAAAGAAAATTAGAAGAACATTGTCAAAGATAGAGAGAAGAAAGGAAAGTTCGAGGTTAAATGGCTAGGTCCTTATGTATTGATTGCAAAATATGGATTAGGGGACTACAAACTTGCCTATTCAAAAGGTGAAGAGCTTCAGGAATATATGAACACCATGTATCTCAAGTAGTTATATGCTTAGGCATGATGGGAATATTAGATAAAAACTAAAAATTAGAAAAATAAAGAAAAAAAACAAGCAAAAAATGGAAAAATGAGAAAATAATAAAGAAAAAGCAGGTCATCCTCATGTGAAAACCATGCAATTGTGGCACAGTGGGTAGGTCTTTAGGTGAAAACCAATTTTTAGCACTCAAGGAAGATTCATCAGACACAAGTTACTCTTATGACAGGATGGGTAATCATCACCACTTTCTAGATATGACTTCCTTTGCTAAGTCTAGGAACCCTACTAGAGTCACCTTTGCCATACCATGATCTGATTTATTTGCTCTTATATCTGCATGAAGGAAATTACCTCTATATGATCCCATCTAACATTGAGTATACTTACACCATTGTCACCTTCTTATACATACATGTGTGGCATTCTACCTTTTGTATATTCCCACATCACATTAGGGGTATCCACGCTTCTTTGTTCTTGTACATTGCTTTGAAACATGACCTTGGAAAATACAAAAAATTTGGAAAAAGGATACACAAAAACCTAGACATATAGATATTTCCCTTTTTTAGGGATAAAGCTACATTCGTTTTCACAATGTTATCTTAGGAAAACCTAGACAACAATGAATACATAATCGTAAAATCTTATCTTTTTAGATAAACCCAAAAACATTAGAAAATATGTCAATGTTGTCATGCAAAAACAAATTAATGATTTAATTGCTTTTCGTTTTTGGTTTGTATATTTTTGATGTACTTAGCATGTTGAGTTGTTTGTTCTTTGAATGAATCATTTGCTTACCTTATATTGAATCTTGTTTGATTTAATTATGTATTGCATTACATTCATTTAGGAGCTCTCATACTTGTGAAATTGTTGTAGGATTCTTTGTTTGTTATGTGCATCTATTTAGAATTCATTTTATTTTCTTAGATTGAGTACCATCTTTTGCTATTTTTTTCATGTGTTTGTTTAGTTGTATTTTGTTGTGTTATTTGAATATATTTGTTTAGTTTTGTTAACCTTTTCTTGTGTGTTTTACACAGTTTATTTTTATCACATATATCATCTATCATTTCATCACATTTCTAACATCATTCACTACATCATATATATACAAAAATGCTAAGTATTACATCATGCATGTATGCTAAGCTAATCATCACATATTGTATCATCAATGGGGGAAAGATGGGTTGCGCATGATCACAAATATATCCCCCCCACACCAATATCATCTAGTATCATCCCAAGTGCTAGAATAAAAACTCAGAAAGATATCATAAATCTAAAAACATGTGGTGCTATCTGCAGATACATGATCAATATGAGCAAATGAAACATACACATCTCTAAATCTAAGGTATGTCACATACATAAAGGAAAGAGAAATCATACATCATAATCAATGTTCATACAAAGAATAAATCACAGTATGGTATATCAAAATGTCCATATATATACATGTATAACTATCTAGGTCAATGCTCAAAATATACATCATTGATATAATATGCCATCTAAAAAGGGCATGCATCAAAAAGAATCGAGCCTTCATCATGAGGCGTCATCAAAATAAAGCTTCATAAGAGGCATGTATACAATATATCTATACAAAAGGAGAAATAAAGAGCTCAACCACAGCTCTCGCCCTCACCAGGGCTCCTAGGTCCATGACCTAGTCGACGAAAGAGTGGTGGATGTGATGGACCAAAGCACTGGGGTATCACTTCTTGGCATTAGTGGCTGCTTATCCAACTCGGCTACTTTGTAATGGGTTGTCAAACTAATCTAAATTATTGTCTTGATCGTTGTGACCTGGAGCTATTCACACTCACATTTGACTACTGGAATGGTACCACTCACTACTCTGTCAAGACTTCCCTAAAGTAGGCAATCCTATAGTACAAGGCCTCGCCGCCAGATCTCATGGCATCCGTATCAAATCAGCATCCCTAGAAGTGATGGCTTCCTATAGGGTGGCATCACACTCACCTGTCACCCTACCAATGTCAACCTTGAGCCTGTCTAGAGGTAGTGGCCTCTCGAGCTCTCTCAGAGTAATAACTCGCACTTAGGCCTATGCACGATCTCTCTATATAATATAATCCTCTCATTATGCCTAGGTGTCGTCCCTCTCGAAAACAACAATATGCACTGAGTATGAGACTGGTGTAAAAGGCTCAATATATGAGCCCCCTGTGTGGCCATCTCATGAATCTAACTCTACCATAGAATACTATCACTACCCTGGGTGGCCTATGCTCTAGCCTAATCTCTCTCCATAGTCAAAATATGCACCTAAGCATGTGCCTGATCTCGCTCTACTCTAAGGCCCGATACCTCTACCCTAGCCGTCTCTCTCTCTCGGCCACCTATAACTACATAGTAATCACTACCCTATGCGATGTTGAAGAGCAGCCTAACTGTCTACCATCACCGCCACCCTCTACAGCATGAGGTGGTAGGGCTTGTTATAGAAGCACCTGCTAGAGAGGGGTGTATATCCCCATTGGAATGCCTACTAGGGGAAACTCTAGATACACTACCTTGAACACCTATCTAGGCCTAGGCTTGGGGCCCTGTCCTATGGCTCTTTGTGATGCTAAACCATGTCCTCTATCCTCGACATACCGCATGAGTCATGCCCACCCTCATCATCATCATCACTATTATCACCACTAATAACTCCACCCTCATCACCGCTAGGAAGCTCCACTAAAGGGTATCTCAAACTGGCATTATACATTGCTCTGAAACACTCAAACGGTGTGGAAGCACACTGTGGTACCATGGCCCATACTCATGTGTAGTGCCCAGATCTCTAATCTACCTCAGTGGTACCCACATAGCAGGTACCACCTATCGAAAATTGGCTAGTGCTCTGTCACGGGAAATCTATGGACCCATATCAAAATGCTCTCTGGGTCTGTGAGCATACCATCTGTCAGCCCGAAACATCCCCGGGTAATGCTAAACTACCTCGCACCGATCTACTCTATATAGCTCCATCTGTAGCTATGGCTACCTAAGATAAAATGCTCTCTTGTGGCGGTGCTAAGCTTAAAACCATCCTCCGCCACTTGAAAAATGTCTATAAGTCCTCCACACCATAGAAGCCTTCCGACTCATCCAAATCGTGTTGATAATGGTATGTAACCCCATGTATGGATGCACATCGTCCCCTGTCAGGACCCACCCATCGTAGAAGGCTCATCCTGGGAGCCCAAACTCCCAAAACATCTAAGGGGTGACCAATGGCAATGTGGTCCCACACCCAAATCTATAGCGAAACCAGTCCTACCATCTTCGACAGGTAGTAGGTAATCGGTGAAGCTCCCGGTATAGGTGCGCTAAAATACACTGACCCCAGCAATAGGTCTCTCCCTCTACCAAACCATGAATCACTCCAAGGAGTCCGAGCATAAATGAAGCACTGGTATTGTCAAGGAGTAAGACTCTACTAACAAAAGCCATCATATAGACCACTACTCTGGTCTAGCTCTAGATCATCAATGCATTGTGATAATCTGGTAGACATCCCATGCCATGGTATCGTAGGAACACTGAACAACTCTCTGATGTATCACTGAATTTTGGTCCAACACTCGTGGTCTAGATAAGATAACCCTAAATCGGTACCCACATAATACACCATACATCCTCCAGAGTAATAGTAATCTCCCCAGTCGGGAGCCGGAAAAACTGACTCTCACTATGCCATCACTCTGCTTTATGGTGTCAAGAGGCCATGATCCAATGTAATCTGTGGCATCTCAACCACATGAGTCAATCCCATCACATATAGGAGGCTCTCCAGGGTCGCTCTATCGTCATCATCAAATTGTGCCTCTATCACTACTAACCGACCATAGCACTCACGAGTCTAGAGAATGGGTAGTATACGCTACAAAAATCAACACAAGTGTTAGGCACTTACCTATTTATCTATTTTTCTAAGGAAAAATTCTTCTTTGAATCATCTAACTTACTAATTTATTCTTTTCTTCTACACTAATCTAGTCTATATTCTTCTATACTTGGCTATTTTTACTAGCAAGTTGTTTTTTCCCTTCCTTCTAACGCCTATGCACCCCTTTTGGCACATGTGCACCCTTCTCAATGCGTACGCACCATTGCTGATGCTTACTCACCCTCACATTGTCATTTTTACCTTCACCACAGGGCCCCACATAACACCTACGTGCTGCCGTGATGGGCACGCGTGCACGTGCTGTCCTTTTTCTCTGAATGGGTACGCATGCATATAACCATTTTCCCTCCCGATAGGTACGCATGTACATATCCACCCTTTCGATTGATGCACATATGTGTCCATGTCCCTTCTGACACATATGCGTGCGCATACCCATCAAACCGACGTATACGCCCACGTGCATTCACCTAAATTTGTCCTACCTACCCTAAAAAATCCCTAAAATTGTAATAAATGTGTGAATTAACTTGGAGGGATAGGCCACTCATGTAAGGTCCATCTACTGGGTCCCGCATGAACTCTCGAGATGTGATCCATGTTAGGATAAATAATATTATCATTATTAATTATTAGTTAGATTATTTAATTAATTTTATTAATTAAATAATAAATATCTTGTTGTATGGTTAATCAACCATATTTGTTTGTATTGATTGTTATATTGTTTTAAACAATATATTTGTCTTTTTCTAATTCCCTTCCCGGATGTTATTGGAAGCTTATTCATTTGGCATTTGGTTGCACACAATGCAACTTATTCTCTGTGTGTATTTGGGTATGTGCAATATCTATAAATATTGCAGCCCATTCTCTGTAATAGTTTACTTGATTGAGATTAATAAAATATCACGAGGCTTAGTCCTGTTTCTCAATCTACATTTGGTACGGAGGCGAAGTGCAGCCTGTGAAGGTGTGGAAGAGAGAGCGGCGAGAAAAGGAGATTGAGAAGTGTTTGCGGCAGCATTTGAGAGCACATGTGCAGCCTCATGCAAACTCCCAGCCCCATCCCTGCCTCCCCCACATCAGCCTGTTCCTTCCAGGTACTTGGAAGGCAAATTTTTTTTTACTGGTGCACTCAGCACCAGGGAAAAATTGCTACAGGTATTGAATTTTAAAAAAAAAAAAATTAATTTCCAATCAGGGTTTTGTTTTACTGTATTTGGAGATTGTGTTGCTTGTTTGGAGGACTGTCTGTGCACCTGCAGAGAATACACAGAGCAAAGAAAATAAAAAAAAAAAGAAGAGGCGTTTTCTTGCTCAATGACTTGTAAAAATATTTTTTTTGGAGCTGTCCTTTGCTTTGTTAGAGCGCCCTTTCTTTGTCTTTTCTTTTCGTCCCATGTGCAAAATGAAGGCTTAGATTGTATAAAACACGGCCTGTACAAGCAAAAACGCCCCCAGCATTGAAAAAAACGCCCCCAGCATTGAAAAAACGCCCCCAGCAATTAAAAACGCAGCCATAAGCTCAAATCCACGCCATTTTTGTTTCCCGGCTGTCATCTAGCCTCCAGGAATCGTCGCAAAAAAACGCCCAATAAAAAAAACGCGCCCAAGCAAGCAAACAACGAGAAAATACAGTCAAACACGCGGCCTGTACAGTGAAAAACGTGGCCAAAGGAGAAAAACGCGGCCTGGCAGTCAAACACGCGCCCAAGGAAAAAATACAGCAAAAAATACTTGCAAATCAATGCGTGGGAAGGAGAAAATGAGGCCTGAGCAAGTAAATGCGGCCTGAGCACAGAGATAAAGCCTCAGATCCGTTTTTTGGGCAAATAGAACCCTAAAAACGCCCCTTCACCAGCATGCGCCACGTGGCATTCATTTTTCAAGAGGTAAGTCAATTTATTTGACAATAAATACAAATTTCTTCCTTTCATAGTCCAAGCGCCCCAAGTGGCCAAGTTGGTTATTGCATGTGCCTTAGGAGTGAGAGGTTTGAGGATCAAATCCCACAAAAAACACTCAAAAACTCTCCTTTTGCATCTGGCGGAAATTTTGGCAGAACTGCTAAATTTAGCAGCTTTTTTGAATTTAGTTATAACTAACTAAATTTAGCGGAGAATCCCTAATTTAGGGTAAAAAAAAAAAATTCTCCCATTTGGTCTGTTTTCTCATTCCAGACATTTTTTGCAAAAGGAGACCCACCTAAAAATTGCATTTTCAGCTATTTTTTTGCAATTTTTAGCATTTAGGGCTCAGGAGGTCACCAGGACCCCGAAATTGTAAATTTTTGCCTGTCATTCAAATTGTATTATATATTGTACTAATTTGCAGGTTGCCATAGTCAACTGCAAAACTTTATAGCTATTTAAGCTAGCGAAATTGTAATCAAAAATAGTAAATTTGGTTACCTTAACACTCACGAGATCTAGATCTCATTCGCAGTGCGTTCGGTATATACGGTGCCTCAGGGAAGCGCTTACGGGTAAAGCCGTCGCGACTACTACTGCACTTAACGCCTAATATAGCTGCAACAACGTCGTCAGGCATCGTCCCTATAAATCGACGGGGAGTAATAAGGTCACAGTGCACACACTATGAACCATCCCATCCGTCTGTGAACGATTGCAAGACATAAATCCGGACTGAGAAATTATCCGAGTATATAGCGAAGTTACGCGCGCGTATGAGGATATTTCTTTGAGCCGTGTCGATAATCGCCAGACCCCATCGATCTTGTCTTGGTACCATGTATCGAATTCTTTCACGTACGTTAACGCCTCTTTCACGTCATCTGCGGGTATATAGAAAGGCGAGCTTCTTCCACGTGCAACGGGTATATCGGAAGGCGCGTATATAGAAAGGTTCGGTATATCGGATGACGGTATATAGATTGGGAGACCTTATACCAGGTGATAAGAGCCAAACCACCTGTCGGTGATCTCTGCAAAATGGGCACCAATGCCCCCAAATTTTTCTTCCGGATTCTGATTGCTCGGAGAGAAGCAACTATCTTTTTGCTTGGAAGACAAAAATCAAGACAACTTGAGTTTGAAGAAATCGGCTGTTGTGGTGGTACTCTAACCGAGATCACCAACGGATGCAACACAACAACGACAATTTGATAGAGCGGATCGAGAAAGCAAAGCTCATCATCTTGTTTGGAGTATCCGACGATGTGCAAGTCCACATTCGAGATGCTACATCAGCAAAAGAAGCTTGGGATAAGCCGAGCACAATATATGAGGCCAAGAACAAGAATGTCATACTCAATTTGCAGTCGATTACATACGTTGAAATTCAAACAGAATGAGAAAATTGAAGCCTTCTAAGAAGAGTTGCGAGTTGAGGGCTTCACTTCTAGCCAGGAGAAGAGGTCAAAGATGAGTCTCTCGTTCCCATTGTTCTCGGAGCTCTCCCTTCTTCTTACCGAATTTTTGTCATGAACTCTAAACTTGTCGAGACGACAATTAGTTTTGACAAGTTAGTAAACCTCTTTGACAAGAGGAAGCAATGCACAACAAGGATGATGAAGAGGAGCAGGCACTGTCTTCACATCAAAAATGGAAAGGAAAAGGTAAAGGAAAACCTAAATCCTATCAGAAGTCCCCACATCAGAATCAGTATCATGGGGACAATCAACAGAAGAAGCGATGTCCCATTTGCAAAAGAGGACATGACTTGCAAGATTGTTGGTTTAACACATATAAGAAAGGTTCATCAAGCAATTACGGACCTCACAACAACAACAAACTTACAAGGGACATTCAAACAATTATCACGGGCGAAAAAAGAGAGCTGGAAAGAAGACCCCACAGTGGTAATATTGCTTTGAGCAACAAGATTAGTCGAGGACAATGAAGACTTCTTGTTCACTTTGCTCGATCAAGTGAACCATCCACGTCATCTAGTGAAGTGGTATGTTGATTCGGGAGCCACTCGACACATGACCGACCACGAGAGTGGTTTATTTCAATGAGGACACGCCATCGAAAAATCATGTTTCGTTGGGAGATGATTCTTCATATACGATGCGAAGTTGGAAACATTTCTCTACCCCTTGGTTCACGCAAATGCAAACTATCGATGTTATATGTCCACTGGTTGACAAAGAACCTTCTTTCGGTCAGTCAACTCCTAGATCACAACCTGAAAATTGACTTTGATAGTCAATCCGGCAAGAAAATGTGTTTGATTCGAGATAAATCCAGAGGCTCGAAAATAATTGCAAAAGCCTCAAATGTGGGACGAATGTTTCAACTTGATTTCATTCACAAAAATGATCAAGCACTCGTGGCTAAAAACTCCACCTCAGCTCAGTTGTGGCATAGGAGATTTGGTCATGTAAGTTTCAAATATCTCGACACACTTCGCCGGTGCAATATGGTACATGGGCTACCATCTCTTCAGAAGGATACAGACAAGTGTCCTCACTGCTTAGCAGGGAAACAACACAGAGTTTCATTCCAAACAAGTACTTTTCGAGCTCATGGAAAACTTGACCTGGTTCATACCGATCTGTGCGGTCCAATGCAGCCAAGTCATTCAGGGTTCCAGTACTTCATGCTCTGTGTTGACGACTATTCACGAAAAATGTGGATTTTTTGTCTTCGTAAGAAAAGTGAGGCCTTTGAAACGTTCAAAAAGTTCAAAGTGGCAGTTGAGAAAGAAACTGGTCGTCACATCAGAACTCTCCGCTCAGATCGAGGGGGGGAATTCACCAGTGATGAGTTCAGAGACTATCTACAAACTCACGGGATTCGTCGACAAATGCCTCCTCCACACACACCGCAGCAAAATGGTGTTGTTGAGAGAAGAAATCGTACTATCATGGAAATGGTGCGATGCATGATCGATGATTCCGAACTTGCAAAGACATTTTGGGCGAGAGCGGCAAAAAACAGCAGCGATGTATTTGTTAAACAGAGCGCCCACAACTGCTCTTGATGGAATTACACCACAAGAAGCATGGTCAAAAAGGAAACCATCCATTGCACACCTCAGAGTATTCGGGTGCAAAGCCAGCATGCACATACCCAAACAGAATAGAAAGAAATTGGACATGAAGTCACAAAATCTCATCTTCATTGGATACAGTGAAGAGACTCTTGGGTCTGGATGATGGATCCTAAGACCGAGAAAAGTCTACACAAGCGAGAGATGTTGAGTTTTTTGAGAAGAAGGAAGCGAGACTCCTCCTCCGGACTCATGAAGATGTAGATTTTCACCGGTTGTAAAAGCTGAAGCAAATGTTCCCTCGAGAAGATGAAAGTGATGATGGGGATGATGGTGTTGATCAGATAGGACCACAACCCATGGGAACAGCTCAACGTATGCCTAAATGGTGTCTGAAGCACATTACGAGATGCAAGATGGATGCTCCACCGGATACATCCACCCACGGACCACGGACTCGCAGTAAAGCAAGAGAAGAAGTTAACTTTGCTTTGATGAGTAGAGTTATTGAAACAGACGAGCCATCTACAGTCCAGGAAGCCCTACAGTCAAAAGCTTGGAAAGATGCCATGGATTCTGAATATCAATCAGTGATGAAGAATAACACTTGGCAAACATGTCGATCTTCCACGAGGAAGAAACCCATTGGTTGCGAGATGGATATTCAAAACTAAGTACAAAGCGAGATGGGACGGTGGACAAGTGTAAAGCAAGACTTGTAGCAAAGGGTATGCACAGAAAGAAGGCATTGACTATGAGGAGACATTTTCTCCCACACTAAGATCAAAAGCGATCGGGATGATCTTTGCTCTAAGCTGCTTTCGATTTGGATGGAAAGTTCACCGGATGGACGTAAAAGTGCCTTCTGAATGGAGATTTGCAAGAAGAAGTCTACATGACTCAACTTTGAGGGATATGTAGTACACAGTCAAGAAGAAAAGGTATGCAGACTCAGGAAATCTCTGTATGGCCTAAAACAAGCACCCCGGGCATGGTACATCAAGATTGATGAGCATCTCGTACAACATGGATTTGTCAGAAATCCATACGATCCCAATCTCTACCTCAAAAAGCAAGGGGGGGAGATGGTGATTGTTGTAGTTTATGTCGATGATCTAGTCATCACTTTGGCGATTCGAGTGAAGATGATTGATGAAACAAAGAAAGATCTTAAGCGATCATTCGACATGACAGATCTCGGGCTTATGCATTATTGTCTTGGACTGGAAGTATGGCAGAAAGAGAATCACATATTTGTTTCTCAGATGAAATATACCAAGACAACGCTCGAGAAGTTTAGGATGATGGATTGCACACCAATTGCTACACCTATGGAGAACAGATTACAGTTATCTCGTTCAGATCCATCTCCTGAGGTAAGTGCCACTCTCTATCGGCGGTGATTGGGAGTCTCATTTACTCGACCTACACTAGACCAGGATATCGGCTTTGCGGTGAGCTATCTATCCAGGTTCATGCAAGAACCCAAAATTTGTCATTGGAAAGCAGCAAAACGCATTTTAAGATATCTCAAAGGATCAGTGGATCTTGGTCTAGAATACAAGAAGAATGAAAACTTCTTCTTGACTGGATATTCGGATTCAGATCATGCGGGTAACATTGATGATAGAAAATCCATACGGATTTGTATTCTTTATGGGATCTGGACCAATATCATGGGGAAGTAAAAACAACACTTTGTTTCTCGCTCTTCCACGAAGCTTGAGTATCGTTCTGCGGAGAAGGCATGTCATGCGTGAAGCGATTTGGCTACGTCGCATCTTTGGAAGGACTTGGAATACCACAGACAAACCGACCACCATGTATGTTGACAATGAAGGTGTTCTCAAACTTGTTCGCAATCCAGTTTTCACGAGAGAACAAAGCACATTGAAGTTCGAGTTCATTTCATACGCGAACATGTATTGAAGCACAACATCCGGCTTGAATTTTGTCAACAGTGAACAACAAAAGCGAGATATTTTCACAAAGTCACTTGCACGTGACAAGTTCGAGTTGTTCAGAGCATTTCTCTCCTCATCTCTTCAGACAATGCACAATTAAGGGGGGGAATGTTAGGATAAATAATATTATCCTATTATTAATTATGCATAGTTAGATTATTTAATTAATTTTATTAATTAAATAATAAATATACTGTTGTATGGTTAATCAACCATATTTGTTTGTATTCAGATTGTTATATTGTTTTAAACAATATATTTGTCTTTTTCTAATTCCTGCTTCCCGGATGTTATTGGAAGCTTATTCATTTTGGCATTTGGTTGCACCTGTGCAACTTATTCTCCTGTGTGTATTTGGCTGTGCAATATCTATAAATATTGCAGCCCATTCTCTGTAATTGTTTACTGATTGAGATTAATAAAATATCACGAGGCTTAGTCCATTTTCTCAATCTACAATCCACACGTCTCATCCTCCTCGGTATTCTTGCCATCCCACTCTAGGCCTATCGCTCTCGCTCGCATGTAAAAATTCCCAAGAGCTCCGGTAAAAATGAATTGGTCGTGATTGATTTATCGACCCCGAGTGGGTATATTAACTGTCATCACGTGCCCCCGGGCATGTTTTCTCCATTGTGATCATTTCTATCTCCATTGTTGTGATAATTATTTTTTCATTTAAATAATTATTTTTACTAATTTTCACACGCATTTGGGCACTTTGTGCCACCCTCGCTTACTTCTCCGTCATACCGAAATAATTTATGAATATTTCGGGCACCTTTTTCCTGCCTTTTCCCTCTATTTTTCATCTAGTTTTCCCCATCATGATAATAATTTATTAATTTATTTTAAATAATTATTCTGACCCGTCTTTCTTCTTGTGGGAATATATTCTAGCTCTCTGACGACCTCGCCCTCGCGCATACTTTTGGAAGATCTTTGATATTTTGAAATTCTTCGACCGTTCAAAATAAAAAGAATAAAATCATTTAAAAACCAAAAACATTGAAATACTTGAAAATGACTAACCAAAATTGGTAAAACCAATCATCTACGGCTGAAATCTATGTCTATTGCATGGAACGCATGCCAAATCTTGCTGACATTTTAAAATATTTTGAAACAATGAATTGCGCATCATCTAAATCTTCAATCACATGCACAAGCTATGTTGCTTACTTTGTCTATACTCTGGGGCACTATCAATTTCCTGCATCGTTTTTCACTTGCACATTAATTTTTCACGGGACCCAAGTGGCCTCCATCTTTACCCTTTCATAAAACACCTTACTTGGGCATCATTCTTCACCCTTGTCATTTATCAAAACATTTGGGACTACATCTTGATAACAAAATATTTGTGAAACTATCTTGAACGTTGTTGGTTTAAGTGTGTGTGATTGTACATATTTCCCTATTAGGTGATATTGTTTATTTCTCATATTGCATTACATTCGTGTATGTTGCATGGAGTTAGTCATTTTTAGCACAAGATAGTTGTTTGTATCTTAGATTTTTCATGTCATTCTACACTTCCGTCACATGGTCACATTTTAATAAGGACCAATGAGGAGGATTCTAAGCATTATGATGATTATATATTAATAGCAATTGATTTGTGGATAGCTCAATATCCCTCTTTTTTCTTGTTTCTCATCTACATTGCATGCTTTTCTTTCTGTTGTTTTTTTTTCGATCACCAATCAATTTTCTTCATCACCCCATCGACATTTGAGGGGGCATCCGTCATCCTTCATCCTATTAATTTTTCTTCTACCCCTTCAAAAATTTTCTACTTTGTATTTGTCTACTTTCTTCAAAGTGATGTAGCTTACATCACCTCAAAGAGGGAAAATGTAGACACCTGTAGTTTGATCAATGCACTATTACTCCTAATATTACACTAACTATTCTTCCCCTTGCAAACTGACAATACACCGCCAGTTCAACCTACCTAACTCCCTTCTTACAACACCTTTTTGTTTGTTTTCCCTCTTATAAACCATGTAAACAGACTATTATAGCCTCATTCTGACTAAATTAGCTTCATATTCCCTTCTAGTGTACCTCTACCATCTTTCTAGACTATCAATCCATTTCATTGGATTGATCGAACCCTAATTACCCTCTAAACATGGTTAACTAAACTTAACTATGGTTTATCTCTTCTAAACATAGTCAAATCACATTTGAGTTGCTAAAAGTGCTTTTTGGACTTTAGCATTTGTCCCACATGCACCCAAATCTCCCATTTTCCAAAATAGAAAAATATAAATAGGGCTATACCCCCTCCCTCATTTCTTAAGAATTCTCTCTTCTTCCTAGCATAGATTATAGTATTTTTTTAGGCTTTATATTGTATTTCATTTTCTTCCATTGAGCTAGTAGCATTTTCTTTTGTATTTTATAGCACAAATATGGAGTAAAAGGGAAGAACCATTGGTCTTGAAGCCATTAATGGGGAGATATATTTCTCTTAAAACACAAACTAAATGCTTAGATTCTCTTAGGTTCATTATTTCAAGCTTTCAAAGAATAGAGGTTAGTTTCATTTGCTTAGTTTGCTTGTTTACTTCAAATTAATGTATGAAAAGAAGAAACCCTTGCTCATTTCTTATCACATGGTCCATTGATCAGATTGTTAAAATCCTTTAGGGTTTCTTTAGAGATTCTTACCCCAAATCCATGGCTTTTGCAACTTTTCATTGAACACAGGTGTAATGATATGACTTAATTGGAATATTTGGATAATGAGGTTTAGGTATTTAAAAGAGAATCAATTAATCAATTAAGATTGATTAATTGAACATGTATTTTAGGTGGGAAATGGGATTTATTCAAATTGAGGGGGAAAATGGATTCAAATGGGTAATCCTAATAAAGGTGGGAAAACACGAGGTGAAGGAAAGGAGATACACTAAAAATTGATGTCTACAACTACGGCTCATTCCACGGGGTTCATGTCCGCTAGGAGGATTTGGTTGGGAATGGGAGGTTAAGGGAATGGTTAAAAACAATAATATATGAAATAAAGACCATATAAAGATGTCCAAAATGAAATATTCAAGAAATTTAAAAGGGAAAAAAGTTACAAAAATGAACCAAAAAATTAGATAATTAGCATTTGGAAAAACAAAATACAAAAAAAGTAGTTGTGGGAAAAGTACAGACATCTTGTCACAAGCATGCTTACTTGTTACCACCAATTTCCTCACTACAATGTACTTCAAAAATTTAAACCATGGAAACATAATGTATTGAATGTACTCAAAGCATGGATTTCCTTCAACAATCCGAGGAGTAAAAATGCTTTCTTTATCTTCACATTCACTTCTAGAATTACATGTGAAAATAATTGTGTTATAAATCCATTAGAAATTGTATAGTAATACTAATTTACTTTTATTAATGTTGAGGCAAAGTTGGAATCTATCTCTCCACAACAAGAATTTTCCAAAAATAATGTAGGGGTTTACACCACCTCTTCTTCGACATATTTTCTTGTCCTTGTTGTAGTCCAAAAACATGTCTATAATATTTAATATAAAGGAAAAACATCAAGATCCAGGGATATTTTAATTCCTACATCCTTCAAGTTTTTTGAACTCATTCTCCAAGTAGGAATACAAAAATATACAAAGAATACCCTTATCATGATTGTATCATATGTGAAACTTCATATCAAATCATTTAATATTCTCTCAATAATAATGATGCTTTATCTAGCTTTGACACATTGACATTTCATTGTCAAGCCAAACAACCCTAGATACATTCTCAACCTTGAATTCACAATCTCATACCACAATGAGTCATAGATGGAAGACCATATATTTTATCTCATCTCCTTTGAAATGATGAACACTCTTGGTAATTAGATCTTCTTATGATAGAACTCATACCTCTGATGAATTAATAATTTCTTCATGAGATGATGCACACCTTATTTGGCTTGATGAAAACATTTAGAACATCTATACAATAAGACAAACCTCTATACATTATGCCAAATCTCGGTCATCAAGAATCCTTCATTAATCAACTAAAGACAAATCATACCTTGGATGAATCAATGAACTCGGAGTCATTCACGAGCGATACATACTATACTTTGATTTCAAACTAAGCACATACCTTGAGATCACCTATATCATGTTTGATTAGCTACAACAGAGACTTCTTATCACTAGAGATTCTTATCATTAGAGTGTCTTTGAATTCACAATAAATCATTTAAATTGCTTGTTCTCTTCTCAAACCTCTGATACAACTTCACTTTTCTTGATGTATGCTCTAATTCTAACTATTGTAATATTTGTATTCCTTCCAACTAAGTTATATGAGAGATAGCTAAAAATATCACCTCATCCTTTCACTTTTTCTATATCAAATTCTTATTTCAAAAGAGTCGACCTTGTGATTTTTGTACTAAAAATGAAGATCAAACCAATAAAGATCAAATGCATTGAAACCGAATAAATGGTAGGCAATCCTTATCCAATTTATCAGTAACATGTCAATCAAGAAACCATGAAAAATTGTTGAAAAACTTTGGTAATTTCTTCTTATACTAATGTAACACTCTTTTAAAAAGTAGTACATGTTAAGTGACACAATATTATATAGCCCATGTCAAAAATCACTTGAAAATCATTCAAATCTCTTCAAGAATTCCATTGGGATTAGTTACATTTTTTTCTCTTAATGTTTTTATTTTTACATCTAAACTTCTTCTAGGTTTCCATGATGACTCTTCTTTTAATTTATTATTTCATATTTTTCTATTTCTTATAAGATGGAATGTTGATTGATATCTATTACAGAAATTTTGTGCATTTATTATCAATTGACATCCATTACATGATACATCTTGAGATGCACTATCTAGTGTTTTAACAACATAAGATATGGATATTGAAATCACTTCTTTGTAATCAATGTTAACATTAGCAATCAGCCAATGAGAGTACCTTTGAGATGCTTTGCGCTGAATTTATTCTCTTTGTTATCTTTCTACCTAAATCAATTTATCTTAATGCATTTGCATGCGTAATATTTTTCTTTCTACATATTTCTCGTGTTGAGATATATGTGCATATATCAATATCATTTAGTCTAAGTTTTATCTTTTTCTTTCAATTCTAGAGGATTCACTGATTCAACAAAATGGCACCTAAAAAGGGAAGCTCAGACCTTAGGAAAAATTGATATTCCAACCCCTCCTAGTAGTGGTACTGACATAAAAATATAGCATATTATTTTGAGAAACCATCTAAGGAAACCATCCTTCTCTAGCATGACCATCACAATCAAGGGATAATGATTACATTCAAAATGAAACTCAAAATGAGAATGTGTTCATTTTTTATTTTCCTAATGTTGTCAATGACAACAACAATGAAATGCATCCCCTTGAAGACATTCCATTGAATGATGTTGAGTTTGACACTATACCACCTGCCCAATTGAATGAATATGACACTGCATCACCTGCCAGTTCCCAAGTGAATGTTGGAGGTGAAAATTCTAGTAGTGACAGTCAAAAAAATATAAATTCCACTAAGGCAAATACTCAGTGGACACCTATTTATGGAAGAAAGAGAAAGGAAAGAAAATGGAACTTGCGAAGGAGTTTCAGGTTAGATTGGGGTTCTAAGTTTCCATTTATTGAACTTGTTGAAAATGAGAATAAAGTTAAACCTCTCAAAGAATTCAAATGTACAATGTAGCTAGAAATGTGGCAAGGGACAATACAATTAAACTTAAGTTGGATATCATTGAGAAACATGTAGGAAATATATATGAAAATATAAGTGTAGATGGCGTTGAGAAGAATGTTTCCAGATGGAAAACTACAGATGATTGTTTTCATATTAGGTATGAAAAATAATTTGAAGAGCACACGAGAAATGAAAGAATAGTTACAATGAATGGAGGGATAATTACCTCTCAATTTAAAAATATCATTCAAAACAATCTTTTGGGTAAAACATTTCAGCTAGCTAGTGTTCACATTTTGAAAAGAGGCCGTCTTATAACATATTTTCCTGAACAAAAGAAGATGTTGTATTTTCTTAGTGTCCCACACTTTCCTCATTCTCATTGGTATGAAAGTAGTGCTTGATTTGGAAAAATGCCTAGCTATGGTTGAGAAATAAGACTTGAAAGAGAAACTGAAGTCTGCATGATACATATCTTTGTTTATTGATGAGGTTATAGCAGTAGATAATACTACTTGGGTTTCTATGCATGTGTATACTTTTGATAATTTTGTGAGACAACCTCACTTACTTTTCATTCACAAGATGAAAGAGAAATCCAATGTTGAAAACCTTTGTGAGTTGGTGATAAAAATTTTGAAGGAGATCGGTGACATGGATGATGTTGCAATTACATCAAAGATGGTATGTGTTAGGGAAGATAGGGCATCTGTAATGCAAGGTCATCATAATGGCTGTGTGTATGAATATAAACATATTATTGCCCTTATATAATTTCCATTCATTTTATGGCTCATAGAATGAACCTAGCTTTAGAAATAGTTGTTAAATTTAAACTGTAGAAAAATTTAAAGAACTTGTTCGAGAGGTGCATGCTTATTTCCTCCATAGTCCTAAAAGATTCATGGAATTCCAAATATTTGCAGAAGGACTAAAAATGGGCGTAAACTGTTAAAATCCGAGGTGGATTTCATTGTGCCAAATAGTTCGTAGGGTGTATGAAGAGTATCAATCCTTATTAGGAGTGATGTGGAAGAATCACATGGAAGTGGATGAGGCCCAAGAGTTGATACATCATTTGAATGATATAAAATCATTGTTGATGTTGTGTGGTATCCTTCCCATGTTGGAAGAAATGCACCATTTAATTAAACAAGCACAAGAAATAACTATCTATATTGTTTATTTTTCTACTTTTAGGAAATGAGTTTTTATGACAATAGAATATTTGTTTCTCAATAAAATTGCTTATACAGTCCAACATTTGATGGTTAGAATGATTTGACAAAGATTAGAAATACAAGTAGCTTTCTTAATCTCAACTTATTTGGGGAAGTATGTTATTTTGTACGTGGATATGAGATCTTGATGTACATGTTTAAGGTAGTATCCGGTAAGGTTGGGGAGGTAAAAGTCACGGGGCCACCGCTTGATAAAATTGTATCATCAAAAAGGGAGGTTACGAGAAAATTGTAGTGTCCCTACTAGAATAAATAAGGGATCAATTTAGAAGGGATGATTTACTTGAAGAAATGGCTGAGTAAATCCCACCTTTTGGAATCCTATCCAAAATGAAATATATATGTAGAAAGACCACTTCAAGAGGTTGAATACATTGATTCAAAAAAATTCAAGCTTGTTGATATCAATGTAATGAATATTCTAGGTATTTTAAGCAAGGAAAATTTGATTGGTCAATCTCATGAATTCGCCACTACAATGATTCAATAATTCAAAGATTTGGATAACCCCTTAGAGTGTGGAGCAATAACCCAGCTATGGAAAAACATTTGGGTGAGTACTATTTTACAACAAACCATGTTTGAGTTTTTCTCATTGGTTAATCTATGTCAAACAATGATTTTGGGTTCAGTTGAAGATGAGAGAATTTTCAGTGCCTTGGCCTTTATAAAATCAAAATTGTGAAACAAGCTTGACAAAAATTTGGAAAATTATATAAGAATTTATACATCATGGTATAAGTAGATAACTTTCCCTACGACGGGCTCTAGTAGTATGGAAGTCGATTAATGAAAGGAGAGGGGCTGAAAACAATGGCATAAATACAAAAATGACCATATTGCAGCGCAGTTGATATCAAGAAAGAGAGAGTGAATCTCAAAGATCCGTGAATCGGTGTCATAGATCTAGTCATCATTGGCCGAGATAAGACTTTTACAAAGAGAACATGGACAATTCTCAACTTTTTGTGATTGTCATGCTTTGATTGGGTATGGTTTGAATATTCACATCGAGGGATAATCTTATTTTTTTCAAGTCATGTTTCAAGGGTATGTAATTCATTGATGGTTGGAACCTCCTTCAAGTTTCCTCGAGATGTTATCATCTTAACCTAATGAATGGAAATTTTATATTTATGCGCAGTGCATTCTAGTTGTGGATGAAAACAAGGGGTAAAAATTGGTTCAAGCATGTAATATAGACCTAGATCTAATGTAGGAAATAGTACTATAGAAATTTATTATTCTTCTATGGGGACTTGGAGGATGTGACACAATTGAGAGATTTTTTCTTCTATGGACCCGTTGTATTCAAAAATAATTTTATCTTCTTAATGTCATATGAACTGTGTTGGGTGTGAGAATTTATAACATTCAATATTATGTTACTATGTAATTTATGTTGTTACACCTATAAGATATGACAAAGACCATGTCCCTCACTACTGACCAAGGTTGGTTGTATTTGAAGAAAGGGTGCTACTTGCAACACCAATTGTAGATGGGGACCATTTGAAGGACATAATGGTGTTTGAGATTGAGCTTGAGTTTGGAAGGAGGAGAGACAATGTATGGTATTGGAAATAATTTTCAAGGATGCCCCACACAATGTGCCGGTGTGTTTTTGTGAGGAAAAGGATGCTCTTTTTAAGTTCCACCGTGGTTGGAGAGTTCTCGTGTTTTAGAAAGGTGCTTTCCGAAATATCCTCATCCTTTGTTTTCATTTAAAGAAAAGTTCTTGGTCATGGCTGCGAAATATATAAATACAACTAACATGTGCTATAATAGTGGCATCACCTTTGAGCCTAGGATGATTTGATATAACTACTTGGCTCCTACTATATATCCATATATAAATATAAGTATTAAGAAATATTAATCATTGAATTATCTATTTTTTTCAAATAGAAGAACCCACAATCAACTATGGGAATAACACCAAAGAAATCATCAGTCCACAAAATTTAAATAACTTGAACCTAAGACATGATAAATTTTCCTCTACTACATGTTATTTCTTGTAAGATCGCAAATTTCCAATGTGTTCCTTTGAAATAAATTCATCTTCTTCGACTTGAATTAAAGTTAAGTTTTAAAATTCAAATTATTAATCATGTTTCTCAGCACAAACATGTACAAATACCAATGTATAAATATGCTTCACATGTTGCGAGCATTAATTCTCCATATCATTACATTTACCCCCTTCCTATTATTAAAAAAACACATTCTTACTGCTGCACATACCAAACATAAAAAAATTAATAGAAACCAACAACGTATCCTTGATATTAAATATAAGTTATTTTTTCCTTATTATTAAATTTATCAATCCTTCCCTTCCCATCAGACAGACACGTGGTAGGATTTTGGGCCTCCCCAAGTCAAAGGCATTCCCAAACTCCAAGCCCACGGAATGAATCGATTCAATAAATTCTCGGGTCCGTGGAATCGGTGAGGCAAGGAAGAGTGGAAGTGAGCAATTAGAAGATACCACATGTCATTTTCTTATTCCTCCGAGTGGCCAAGTGTCACACATTCCAGACACTTGAGCGTAAAGGTAAGGAATGCAAAAGAAATGAAATTTTTTGGGCCTCATTATAGTCAAATTCGACAGAGGGTATTTGCCAAACAAGTTATAGAAGATTCGCCATTAGATTTCTAACTACTTTTAATAATTTTACCATTTTCACTGAAAGAATGAAACAGGTTATAATGATATTTGCCAAAATGACGAAACTGGTTACAGGTATATTCACCATGATTTCTATAAGTATTTTTCAAGGGGGTTCCTTAAAATTTTCCCTGCCTAGATTTTTTTGAAAGTCACCGTGTTCGAGAAAACCATCATCTTCCATGAAAAAGTGAAAAAGTTTTAGTTACCCATTACCCTTGTTATGATTTATGAAATTTTCCTTGGCCTAACTCTTTAGCATTTTCTCCCAACACTAATTTTCTCCTTCTAGGCTTTTAATTTGATTTCTAGCTAGGGTTTTAAATAACAAAGTAGGATTTATCGATTAGTAATTTTTATAACCTTCAAAATTCATCTAAAAACCTTATTCACACTTTTTTAAGAGTTTCCCAAAGTTATCACACCTTACTTTCATCATTTTTTTGTTAGTTTCACAAACTTGGTCTTCTAGCCTTTTTGGATTATCCCCAATACTACATTGTCCTTATCCTCTATTTTCACTCTTTTTATCCGACTCGAGACTCTTTATTCTAAAATTCCTAACGACATTAAGCTACCTACCACTCACCTCTAAATATACTTTAATACTTCTTGTAACTTCTCTTACCAAAAAACAAAAGATCAACTGTTACATGCTTATACCCGAACCTTCTCCTAAACTCTATTCAATTTTTTCCCTAAGTTCACACCGTATTTTAATGCCTTCATGTTCTTGTGTTTCCTTACTATAATGTCTCCAATAAGTTTTCATGCATTTTTATTTATGGATTAGGTCTTAAAATAGTGTTATACTTTATTCTACAATATTGTTATAGATCACCATAAAACTATGCTTGGGATTTTATCCACTAAACCCTAACCCTCATTCTCAAAATTTTCTTCTTAATACTAGTTCTCCTTGACCTATCCACCTTCACTTTGTAATCACTTCCTTTCAAGACTCATCCACTATTGTACTTGGCTTGATAAATTCTGATCAAGATTACTTCCTTCATAATTGTGACAGTCCCTACTATGTGTCTCCATTCTTTTCTAGTTCCAAGGTCTCATTTCAAGCATTTTTGACCTTTTCTAGACTCATATAAGGTCCTTGGCTCATTCATTACCTTTCCACTCATACATTTGGTCCTTGATTAGCCTTAAGGCTTATTGATCTTGTTTCCGTAATATTTTCTAGTATTTACTCACCTTTCTTGTGCATGCACATTACAATAGTCCTTTTTTCAAGCTTTTTAATTGTCAATTAAGGATCTCTCAATATTAATTTCAATTACTATGTTCCCTAAGATACTATATAATTTGATCAAGTCTTCACTACCCAAATTTTTCTTCTGATTTCATAATATTGTGCATAGTTTATTAATTGTATGAGTTTATTCAACTTTATTCCTAATTTTGAGTATGTAGGGTCTTCAAAGTGCATGAACATGAGGGACACACTAAATTCCTCTTTTCATTGTATTTCCTTTATCTTAAAAGGTTTTTTTTCTTTTTATCTATCTCAATCTCTTTTTCTCATGACAGAGAACCCATGAGGACTGAGTTATCCTTAATTATCACTATTTTTTGTAAAATGAGAAGATTTATGTACCAAATTCTTCCTTAGACCCTTGGGTGTTTATTAAAACCATGCTACTAACTTTATACATTAGACTCCCATGACCTTACTCCAACCTAAAGAAATTCCCAGTGATACAATCAGGGTATTTCCCAACATGCATGCATGAGTATATCATTTGATACTAAATGCTACCTTTCCATAGCTCAGTTAGAAATTTTTTAATACACACTTACACAATCCTAGTTTTATAGATGACTCAGATCTCTTGACATCACATAAGCCATTATATAATGAATCAACTTGAGAAAACAAATTTTATTTATCTTCATGCACCATTGTTACATAATTTCTTCCTTAATTAAGCACTCTTGAAGATATCACACCCTGCACATTAATACATGCCAATCTCACTTACTTCAATCATAATTTCACCCACATTTAATCATTTTCTATCACGCTTAGTCATAAATGAACAATTATATATAATGAGACTATCAATAAGTTCACAATACCTACAAAAGAGGAAGCCATTTTATTGAATAAACATTGAATCTACATGCTTCAAGAGCCTTAAGGATCTATAAAAAATTTCCCCCACTTCTAAGAACCTTCTTACTTTTTCCACAAAAACCTCCTCTCATAGACATTTGAATACATCTTATAGAAAAGAAAGTTTTAAAAATAGTTAGGGTTCTCACCCATCAACCCCAAGCATTCATGTTCTAACCAAAGAAGGTTTAAGCCTTAGTTAGGTTATGTAGTCATGTATTGAGGTGGATAGAATGTTATAAGCCTCATTTACATCCTTTAATGACACATTACAAGTATTTTGGTGTTATAATACAAACAAAAAACATTTGAAAATTTAAACTAGTGATTTTTGAGGGAAACCTCACAAAATCAACTTATTGCAAAAAAAAGGTCTAAACGGTCTATTTACCTCACACACATCACTAGATGGACTCCAAACTCAACTATTTATCCTAAAAAAGCCAAAATTTCCTATCTACAATGATTATCCTACATCATACTCCCCAAGAGGAGAGATTTGAGCTCACTTTCTTTTTCTTTTCCTTGATCTCCAATTTCTCTGTTTTCTTAATCTCATCTTTTTCCTTCTTGGCTGAGTTCTTGTCTTCTTGGATTTACTCTCTATTTTAATTTCCTTATTCATTCTTACTTTTATTGATTTTTCTTCACCTTTTCTTTTCTTTGTCTCTTCAACTCTTAACTACCTCAAGAAATTAGGTTCCTCTTTTTCTTCATCATCCCAGCTCTCCCTCAAATCTAATTCTTCATATCCTTTATCTTCGTATTCATCTTGTATTATCCTCAAAATTATTTCTCTATTTTTTATAGGCTTCTTCATCTTCAAATAGATCTGAAATATTAGGTTCATTCATGATTTTTTTCCATAGGAACTCTTCCGCAATCAAAGTCTTCATCACCCTCATTTCTTCTTACATTTTTAGTTTCTTCACCTTCATTCTTGGAAATTTTCTTTGTTTTTATATTCTCATATTCATCACTTGCATTCACACATTCAAAGTAAATATTAGAAATAAAATAGGGAGGCCTTGTAGCCTCATGACAATCTCCATCCATGAGCTTTTCTTCTTCTTCAATTTGTTGCTCCACTTTATCATTTTCTTCTTCTTTTCCAAGGCAAGCTAAGAAGATTGCAATCACCTCTTCCTCATCCAAACTCTGAGTTTTCTCATACACTATCTCTTTATCAAATTCCTCTTCTTTCTTTCTCATCCTCTTTTCTTCTTGCTTTAGCTTTCTCTCTTCCTTTCTTATCTCTTTTCTCAATTGTTCTCTCTTTCTCTTCCTCATAAGTAGCTCTAATTGCCACTTTACTCCTTTCTTCATCTCAAAAACATCATACTAATTTATCTCTCCTTTCTTGTAGCCTCTATCATCTCCCCGAACTTCTCCACATCTTTCCTAAGCTCCTTGAGTTCATGTTCAAACCACAAATCATACTTTCTTTCCATCTCTCTCTTTTATTTTTTTTTTTTTTCTATTACATTTTTAAAAATAAATTTTGCTATTTGATCCTTCTTATCCCTAACTTTGATACCAAATTATGTATTCACTTTTAAATTCAACAACTCAATGCAAGTTAGAACAATCACTCATTCAAAATTCATCAAATTTTTAACTTTTTATTAAAGTTAGAACTGTCATTTCTTCATCAAATTTGATATGTACAATGCTTTTAATCATAAAAACACTTTAAAATTTCTTAAGTACACCTATCAACAATATTCATGTGATTGAAAAGTTTCTATCACTTCATCTTCATTCAAACTCCTTCTAGACCATCATTCATGATTTTATCCCTCTTAAATTGTATTTTGAGCATAAAATAATCATTTATATGAGTTAGATCTTAATGTTGATATTTTTAAGGCACATTTAATCCTATTATGGGTCCTAAAAATTTCACCAACCAATTCCTTTCCAACTATAATTTATTCCCCTTTTACTATTTTTTCTCTATACACCTAATTAGCCCCGTCTTTATTGCAAGTCACGTGTTCTATAAAACCATGATATTCCATGAAAAAATGAAAATAGTTTCAGTTACCCACTACCTTTGTTATGATTTATGAAATTTTCCTTTGCCTAACTCTTTACCATTTTCCCCGACACTAATTTTCTCCTTCTATGCTTGTAATTTGATTTCTAGCTAGGGTTTTGAATAACTAAGTAGGGTTTATCTCTTAGTCACTTTTATAACCTTCAAAATTAATCCAAAAACCTTATTCACACTTTTTAAGAGGTTCCCAAAGTTCTCACACCTTACTTTCATCATTTTTTTAGTTTCACAAACTTGGTCTTCTAGCCTTTTTGGCTTATCTCCAATACTACATTGTCCTCGTCCTCTATTTTCACTCCTTTTCTCTGACCAAAGACTCTTTATTCTCATTTTCATAATTAAATTAAGCTACATAACACTCACATATAACTCTCTTTTACTCCTTCTTTCAACTTCTCTTACAATATCAAAAAAGACCACTTTATTACAGCTTAAATTTGAACCTTCTCTTGAACTCTATTCACTTTTATCCCTAAGTTTACACCGTATTTAAATGGCTTCATGTTATTGTGATTCCTTGATAATGTATTCAATAATTTTTCATGCATTTTTATTTATGGATTGGGTCTAAAAATAGTGTCATACTCTCTTCTACAAGACTATTACAAATCACCATAAAATCGTGCTTGGGGCTTTATCACCTAAACCCTAACTCTCATTCTCAAACGTTGCTTCTTAATGTTATTTCTCATTGACATGTCCACCTTCAATCCTTGGTCAATTCCTTTCAATACTCTTCCACTATTGTAATTTCTTGGTCTTATAAACTCTTCTCAAGTTTACTTCCTTCATAACTGTGATCCCCTACTTTATGTCTCCATTCTTTTTTTTTGTTATAAGGTCTCATTTCAAGCATTTTTTACCTTTTCTAGACTTCACATAAGGTCCTTGGCTAATTCATTACCTTTACACTCATACATTTTGTCCTTGATTAGCTTAAGGCTTATTTATCTTGTTTCCTTAATATTGTCTTAGTATTTACTCACCTTTCCCGTGCATGCACATTACAATAGTCCTTTTTCAAGATTTTTAATTTTCAATCAAGGATCTCTCAATATTCATTTCAATTATTATGTTACCTTAGATACTATATAATTTTACCAAGTCTTCACTACCCAAATTTGTCTTTTGAGTTCATAATATTGTGCATGTCTATTTTTTGTATGAGTTTCTTCAACTTTATTCCTAATTTCGAGTCTGTAGGGTCTTTAAAGAGCATTAACACGAGGGAAAAACTAAATTCCTCTTTTCATTATATTTAAATGATCTTAAGAGGTATTTTTTTCTTTTTATCTATCTCAATCTCCTTGTCTTAGGACAAAGAACCCGTGAGGACCAAGTTATCCTTAATTATCACCATTTCTTACAAAATGAGCAGGTTTATGTACTAAATTATTCCTTAGACCATTGGGTATTTATCAAGCCCATGTTACTCACTTTATACACTAGAATCACATGACCTTATTCAAACCTAAAGCTATTCTTTACCGATACAATCAAGTCATTTCCTAGTATGCATGTATGAGTATATCATTTGATATAAACCTTACCTTTCCATAGATTAGTTAGAACTTTGTTGAGATACACTTACACATTCTTAAAATTTTATATATGACTCAGATCTCTTGATACCACATAAGAAATTATACAATGAATCTTAACTTGAAAAATAATGTTTCTTTACCTTCATGCAACATTGTTATATCATTTCTTCCTTAATTAAGTACTCCTAAAGATATCACACCCTGCACATTACTACATGCCAATACCACTTACTTCAATAATAATTTCACCCACATTTAATCATTTTATATCATAGTTAGCATAAATGAACAAGTATATACATTGGCACTCACAAGAATTTCACAATACCTATACTAGATGAAGCCATTTTATTGAATAAACATTGAAGCTACATGATTCATGAGCCTTAAGGCTCTATAATTGAGTTACCAAAATTCCAAGAACCTTATTGATTTTTCCACAAAAACCTTCTCTCGTAGTGATTAGAATACATCTTATAAGAAATAAAGTTTTAAAATTAGTTAGGGTTATCACCTATTAACCCCAAACATTCATTTTCTAACTAAAGAAGGTTTAAGCCTTAGTTAGGTCATGTAGTCTCATGTCTTAAGGATGAGAGCATGTTATAAGACTCATTTACATCCCTTGAATGACTCATTACAACTATTTTGGCTTTATAATACAAACAAAACACATTTAAAATTTAAACTAGTGATTTTGGAGGGAAACCTCACAAAATCAACTTATTGCAAACAAAAAGTCTAAATGGAATATTTACCTCTCATAAAGCACTAAATGGAATCCAAACACAAATACTTAGCCTAAGAAAGCAAAAATTTCCTATCTACAATGATGCTCCTGCATCATTAACAATCCTTCAATCGATTTTATATAAAAATGGTGAATATCATAAGTAAAGCACCGCTCCGATAAAAGAGTATGTTGACCTTTGCTAAGGTCCCTGTTAGAGCTCAAAATTATACCTATCCTAGATCAGGATGAAATGGGGCTCTTGAGTCAACATGTGATTATATCTAGGTTATGGGACCTTGCACACTTGAGATAGACCATGGGGAATGTCGGTTCATCTACCTATTTATACTACTAAAACTACTCCTATGAAGGGAAATGTATCTATTTATCACTATTATAAAATTTTAAGGGACCATGGTTAGGAGGAGATGCATGGAAAAGGAGAAAACTAAACTAAAAGAGGTGATAACACCAAAAGAAGGGGGTGAACACAATTAGCTTTAAGAGAAAAATGAAGGAAAATACACACGAAAGGATAAAATGTGTATCACAACCTAAAAAAATCATACACTTATTTTCATGGGGCACAATCAGAAGAGGAACTTGCAAGGGACGTGAGAAAGAACAACAAAAAAAAAACAATGAAAAAAAAGGCAAGGAAAAGTAATAAAAATGAGCTAAGGCAGAGAATAACCACAAAACAAAGATTCTATTGCTTCCATAAAATTCATAGTCAATTACAATGGTAGATGAGGCCAATATCCACATGTAAGAGCCAAATATAAAGGCCTACACTTAACATGCTAAGGATCATAGATCTCTTAGCAAATTAAAGGGGTCTAACCTTTTACAATGAGCCTTGATTTGTAATTTATAGAAGAAGGAGAGATGAATAAGAAAAAGAAGAGGGAAAATCAGATTTGAAATTAAACCACCAACATTAAGCATTAAATGACTACAAATCCACCTTAAAATCCTATCGATGCTCCTCCCCATGTTTATTTTTCTTATAAAATAAGGAAGGAGGAAAGATTTAAATAAAATTTGGTGGTTGAGTTGATTAGACCTATGCATTAATGACTAGAAAGTGTTTCCCCATTTCTCACCTACCAAATCCCACAATAATCTTAATTTTAATGAATTAGAGTGTATCCCATGCCAATATATTTCAATCAAGACTAAAAGTGTTGAAATCCGATCTCTCTAACAGAATTTATGATGATTCAAAGATGTACTTTGCAGCCTAGAAACACAAGACACATGGCATGCTCTAATAGGATGTGTGTTGCACACTCAATTCTAACAAGTAATGATGTCACACAATGACTCGAAGTGGAAAAATGCCCAAAGCATGCATTAGAGTAAGAGGCACAAAAGAGGAAAGCGAAGGATAAGTGCGCGTAGGTAACGTATATGGAAGAAATAGATGCATAACTATAGGAGACATGTTTACAAGAGGGTGTGGGAATTAAAATAAGAGCACATAATGATAAGAGAGAAGGGGCTCATGGATCAAGTGAAGAGGAAAGCACATAATGTGAAAAATTGAATGTAAGATATTCGAGGGAAAATGCGTAAGAAATATGCGGCGAATTTAGCCAATTTGGAGGGCAAGTCGGGGGACACGTGGAGAGAGCACAAAAGGTGTAGAAGACAAGGTGGATGCATAGATGGGGTACACACAAAGGGAGAATGTTTTAGACACAAAAATTAGGTCACACTCCTTCGTCCCCTTTCGAAGAACCAACTTAAACACATTCACCTAACCATGACCCTCATACCCTACATTAACATTAATTTAATTATTTATAATTAAAGTAACACCCATCCTCACCCCATTATTAATTTAAATACTTTAATTAAATGAATATAAACCTCACCTAGACACCTCACCATAGACCTATTCATAACATGTTTCCATAAATGAATAACACTTGGTCCAAACCTAAAAATCAAGGCCTATTATTCCTCTAACCACCTTCCCGCTCATAAAAATGTAACATCCATTCCGATTCAGGATAAAGGAAAAAAATTGATCTAAAGGATGGCGAGATCTACCATTTTTAGTAAACCTAGGGAATCCCACCTTAACTATGCTAGCCATCCCTAAACCAATGCCTGTCAACCTAGAACTGTCATCAATTACCATTTATTCACCTTAGTAACCTTGTTTTTGGGTTGGCACATTCTGAGATCAAGGAGATGAGAAGAGAACTGCATGCAAGCAGAACCAAAGCCTTTTCACACCTACAGACATCCATAGCTAGCACCAGATGATCCGAAGCATTACAATCACGGTGACATTCTAGGAAGCATCACTACTACACCAAGCTCCATCCCACCAACCAATCATCATCACCACATAGCCATTGGACATGCAACACCAGTAAGTACACTTTTTACCTACATCATCTATTTCCACTTCAATCTATTAGGTTCTTCTATTGTTGTTATTAGTTTCCACTTGCACCCTCATTCTTCTACCATTTACTTACATGTAAACTCAATCATTCCTTCACCCACACCATAAAACCACCAATACTTGACCTCTGTATATTTTTTAGTGTTCCCAATATGCCCACATACCTCATTATATCCTCTATTATCTCTATCTAACCTCATCTCAAACTCCATTAACAAATCTTAGTGAATCTTATCACCGCCTCTACCGATGTTGGTTACCCATAACCATCGTTAGTTTGTCCTAACAAAGTGACCGGTCATACCTCGATCGACGCCATTCTCTTTGTTTGCCAATATTGTGTAAACCAATAACAACCCACCTATCCAAAAAAAACCAAACACCTCATCCAACCCTATTAAGACCCTGTATGTGACCTACAGACCACCACGACCAACCTTCAACTTGACTCGAATACCTTGACCCATTGTTTCACCATTTTCTTTATGTTTTTAAATGACGAAACAAATAGGGTTATGGGCTAGGAGGAATACTTGTCAAATGGTTTTGTTGGAGGTTTTTACTCACATTCTAACTTCTTAATCCAATTCGATTGTGAGAGATTCATTTTGGCTAGGAGGAACTACCCGAAATAGAAAACAAGACCACAAAAGAATAGTTAAATAATATATGACAAAGTGGGTTTCCTAGCATGTCCTAGATTCGAGAAGTGTGATACTCCAAAGATGGTTGTCAATCCACTATTTAAAACAAATTAATGCGACAGATAAATAAATTCCTATTGTAATTGATATGATTTAGGTATTTCATTCAAACACAATAAGAAAATCCAATCACAACAAAGAGGCTAGGTTATAGTTGGATCTGAAGGAGGAGATAACTATCAAGGTATTGGGTATGGTCAGTGGGTCTAATTCTGGTTTTTTTAGGTCAATTGGTAAAAGGTTGTTTGGATCTTTCTTTGGGCAAGGTATAAAACACAAATACCGACGTTGTTTAGGTATAACCGACAACGGTTTATAATGGACCGATGATGGTCATGGTAACTGAAAAAAAGCAATAATGTCGGGATGAAAGGAATTTAATAAGATCTGATTGTGGGGATTGAAATGGAGCTAAACAAAGATGAAAGGGTGGATGGGGAGGTTTGTAAAGGTCTCAGGTATACTCAGAGGGGTGTAGGAGGTGAGAATGGGTGATTTGGTGGTGTGGGTAGAGGAATGGATAAGTCTACAAGTAGGTAGAAGATTGAAAATAACATGCAAAGTATAAACTGAAAACATAAGTAATAAGGCTATTATACTAAAATAGACTATGTTGGTAAAAGGTATACTTACTATGGTACATGCTTGATGGATTAATAGTGATGGAATTTGATCAGAAGAATGGTGTTTGGTACCACAATAGTGCTCCCTGGAATGCTTATGTGGGTGTAATACCTCTAGATCTGTCTTGGTGTTGGATGTGAATGTATGGATGCATGAAATGATGTTGGTTCTACTTGCATGCAACTCGATCTCTCTCCTATGGTCCGTAATGTTCCAACATCTCGCAAGGTTGCTAGTTGAATAAATGGTAACCGACAATGGTTCCATCTCGATCGGTGTTGGTTTAGGTATGACCAACATCGGTTAAGGAGAGATTCCCTAGGTTTACTAAAATGGGAAGATATTTCTAATTTTTAGGCTAAGTTGGTTTGTTGTCACGGATCAGAATAAAAGCTTCCCTTCTAATGAGTGGGAATTTGGTTAGAGAAATCTTAGGCATGTGCTTTTAGGGTTAGACCAAATCTTAGCTCATTAAGGCAAGTAAGACTTAGTTGTAGTTAGTTATGGGAACATGCCAAGAATAGGTCTAGGGTGAGATGGTTGGGTGAGGTGTCTAGGTGAGGTGGGAACTAGGTCAATTAAGATAATTAAATAATGAAAGTTGTGAGGATGAGGATTAATTTAATTAAAATAATTAAATTAATATTAATGTGGGGTGAAAGGGGCCATGGTTAGGTGCCCATGTTTAAGTTGGTTATCCGATCAGGGGCTAAGGGGAATGTGACCAAATTTAGGTGTCTACATTTTCCCCTTTTTGTCACGTAGCTTGTATTGGTAAGTGATGCTGACAAAAATAAGAAGTGGGTGCCCCATGTGTGGGTGAAGGTGATCCCCCTCAAACCAGGAACTAGTGAGGTGGAAGACGGAAGTGGTGAGTGGTTTGATAAAATGTGGATGTGGTGAAAAGGAGCATAGATGTGGGTAAATGTGGGAAAGGGTAGAGGTCAAAAACAAGAAAACAAGTAAATGGGCCAGGGTCAAAGGTAGTGGCAATCAAATGCACGCACATGTTATAAACTGTGACATGGTTCCAGGTTGAAGAGTTTGCAAAATCTACATCGTCCAAGGTCGATAGGTTTATCCAAACAAGGTTGAAGTGATTCTAGTATCCAAGGCATAGGATATGGTGTGGAAACACAACATAGGTCAAGTGCAGGAATGTTTAGGTATGTTCTGGTACACCAAAGGTAGGGTCGGGATAAATGTCATGGCAATAGGCAAAGTAAGGTCATTAGGAAAAACAACAAGGAACAACATCGCAAGGTATAGCGAGTGTAGGGGTTCAAAGGTCACGAACAGTGTTTCGGTCTAGACATATAGGTCACAGCACAGGGAAGGCCGAGGTATGGTTAAAATAATAGGTCCCTAAACACAAGTAAGGATAGGTTAGGTAATGTGGGTTGGTAGGTATGTGGCTATAAGGATGGGTAAGGTCAAAAAGGGGTGGGAAGGGTAAAGAGTGTCCGAGCTAACCTCTCGAGGGGCGACGAGGGATATGGTCATTTTGGATAGTATTGTGATTATTTTTGATACATATCGGCTTCTGCGTCGATGATAGTGAGGTTGTTTATGAGAGAGTTTTTGATTTTTTGTATACATGATACCAGCCTGTACGTGCCAAATATTTTGAGACCTTTGTATTTTTATATGGTAGATGAGAGATATTTGTATAGATTTTATATTCGAGTATATATGTATGAACACTCAGATTTGGATGATATATATAGAGATGATGATATTTTATGGTATGATGTGTATGAGTATATGTAACTTTGATGATGATTTTGTACATGTGATGGAAACTAGGTAAGTTAGGCATGATAGAGTCAAGTTGGTTTAGGCATGGATTGAGTTAGGTCATAGGCATGGATTGAGTCAGGTTGGTTTAGGCATGGATTGAGTCAAGTCATAGGTATGGATTGAGTCAGGTCATAGGCATGGATTGATTCATGTCAGTTTAGGCATGGTGGAGTCAGGTTGGTTTAGTCATGGATTGAGTCAGGTCATAAGTATGGATTGAGTCAGGTCATAGGTATGGATTGATTTAGGTCATAGGTTTTGATTTAAGTTCCAAGGTATTAGGAACAAAGGAAACAAATGGTGATGTAAATGTATGTGATGGTTGAAATTTCCAATTATTGATATAGAAAGGAAACTAACTAGGGTAGAATGTGAATGGGAAAAGTAAAGGGAAAGGGGGAATTGGTTAGGGTAGAGAGTGGTCGAGCTAACCTCCAAGGGCCTCATGCCCTTGGAGTACTATCTACATAATCCCGAAGAAAAGGAACCTCAAGCCGATGTAGTTCTCCCATAAGCTAGGGAAGATTGTGATGAAGGAAAGGAATGGATTGATAGGTGTTTAGGCATGGGTGAATATAGGTCATAGGCATGATTGAGTGTAGGTCACAGGCATGGTTGAATGTAGGTCATAGGCATGATTGATTTTAGGTCGTAGGCATGGTTGATTTTAGGTCATAGGCATGGTTGAGTGATTTTTAAATATAGGTGTCGAGGATCTAGTCCTATATAGGATAATCAATAAGTAATGAGGAAGGAAAATGGTAAGAGGTGGTAAAAGAGCCACTTAATTTGATAAGAACCCTAATGAGTCAATCCATACCTAAGAGGGGCTTATGAACGTAAGACCCTAAAGGCATTGCATAATGGACCATTCTAAGGGTGAAGAAAGTCGCATGATCACGAAATGTCATGTTTGTGGAAAGTCCCTTGAGTAAAGAGGAAATTAGGCTAAAAGGAAAGGAGGTGAGAATGGGAGGTTTAGCGTAACTTAGTGTACGATGGCGTGTTTTTGGAACAAGAAACCCAGAATCCAAAATAGGAAAGTCCATGACAAAAATTTCATCTTTTTCCTTCATTTTTGGTTTTTTTAATAGACTGATCGATGCGGGAAGTCTATATGGGATGAGTATATTATCTCCTTGAGGTCTTCATGAAGTTGATCGATGCGGGAAGCTTTTAGATATTTATTACATTTTTGTAATGACCTTATATAGCTGTCCTTCAAGGGAGTAGTCTATTTATGGTGGTGGAATTAGAGTGAAGAGATGTCCCGTTTGAGGGAGTCATCTTTTGTTGGAAGTTTGACTCAAGGAGTTGTATCCCTTTTTTTTTTAGACATTTAAGTCATGGAAAAGACTATAAAGGAAGATTAGGTTCTTGTTTAGAAGACAAGACCATAACACAAAAAGATTAACTAAGAAAGAGGTGGTTTTGATTGATGGATGACCATGGGATTCCATCTTGAAGAAGATGAAAATTATCCATGAGATTCATGCTATGAGTAGAGTCATGTTACTCATATTGAAGACAAGGCTAAAAAGGTGATGGGTAATCACATGATTCTTGTTTAGTCATGGATCCTTAAAATGGGTAATATGGAAGGTGAAAATGCTCAAGGGATGAGCGATCAACTGACAAAAAGTGATATAGTACTTGATATCAACAATAGAATGGTAAAATATACAAGGCATTAAGGGGCTCACATTCGGGTTTACCTTCGAGTGAAGGTAAACGATAAGCACCTAATCCATAGGTATGGGTAACGATATAGGGTCCAAGCCAATTAGGAGCAAATTTTCCCCATTTACTTTTCTCCTCTTTGGTTACATGTTGATTTTCCTTTAGGATGAGGTCACCAACTTGAAAGGTTTGTTCTGAACACATTTTTCATAGGCACGTTTGATACGTTTTTGGTAGATTTGGAGAATTTCGATAGCATTGAGATGATGCTCATTCAATAACTCAAGTTGTGTTAAACGGTCCTGGCAAAAGTCATCATCGTTGAGCATGTCTTGTAGTGATATGAAAGAGATGGAATCTAGAATTCGAGAGGTAAGATAGCCTCGGTACCGTAGACTAGAGAAAAGGGTGTGGCAGCAGTCGAAGTGTGAATACTAGTACGATAAGCCCACAAGGTGAAAGGAATGTGCGTATGCCAATATTTCCCAATATTGTTGACTACCTTCATAAGAATTTTTTTAAGGTTTTATTGGTTGATTCGGATTGACCATTGGTTTTCAGGTAATAAGGTGATGAGAAACTGAGTTGGATGCCAAAAGTGTCACATAGTTTACGTAGGGTTTTGTTTTTGAATTATTTTCCATTATTAGTGATGAGGCGGTGAGGAACACCAAAGCGACAAATGATATGATGGTTGATGAATTCACATATTTTCTCATCTTTTGTAGAAATGAGGGAATGGCCTCTACTCATTTACTGTAATATTTAGTAGCGGTTATAATCCATTGGTGGTGTTGGGAAGAATGGGGGTTGATCTCACTGACAAGATCCAAACCCCATTGTGAGAAAGAACAAAGGTCTCGTGTGACCTGTAAGGCATGACTAGGTGTGTGATGAAGATTAACATGTTTTTGGAATTTTACACAATGTTTGACATAAGCACAACAAGCGTGGTTTAGGGTTGGCCAATAATAGCCTAGGAAAAGAATGCATTTTGCGATAGCCAAACCACTAAAGTGACCTCCACAAATTCCATCGTGGACTTCCTTACTAGTGTAAGGAATTTCAGAACTAGTAAGGCAACGTAAGAGAATGTCGTCAAAACCATGCTTGTAAAGAAGACCACCCAAGATGACATAATAGGAGACACTTTTAAGAAAGGCACATTGTCCATTACGAGTGAGATCAGCGGGTAGAATGGAAAGGGAAAGATAGTCTGCATATTGCTTGTACCAAAGGTCACATGGGTCAGAGGCAATGATTCCAATAGAGTAAACTTCATGAGGTAAATAAGAGGGTGATTGTAGCCTTTGTATGGTGACAAATATTTAGTGAGAAAATTAGGTATCGAGAAACCAAGCGAGGCCATGGTATCCACAAATTTATTGGTAAAACATGGGGTGGTTTGAAGTGTATAACGGTTAAAGGTGGTCAAAAGCATATCTACGTAATGTTTATACTTTTGAAGGATCTCAATACAACACTGGTATATACCATTGACTTGGTTTATGACCAACTAGAATCACCAAAGATATTGATTGTCTTAATATTTAAGGCATATGTGGCTCCTGAGACCCAATATAGTTCTTCGTATTCCGTAAATGTTTTTTTACATTAAAAATCAAGTTTAAAAGACAAAGGCATAGGTTCACCCTCAAGGGGGATGAGGATAACACCAGCCCTTCCCCACACTAACACTTGGATCCATCGAAGAAGAGTGTCATTTGGTAAGTGGGCTCATCCAAGGAAAGGGTAGCTATAGACTCGTCTGGGAAATCAAAGTTAGATGGTTGATTCCCGAGAAATAGGTGCATCGACCAGTTGGTCAGCAATATCTTGGACCTTAATGGAATTTTGATGAATGAATTCAAGGTCAAGGTCAGCCAGAAGCATAAGCCAATGTGCAACATGTTGATGTTGATAGGGTTTGGCATACATATAGTGTAATGGGTCAGTATTAGTAATGATGAAGGTTTTGTGGTTGAGTAGGTAATGACGGAGTTTGGTGGTGACAAAAACTAAGGCTAAGAAGAGTTTTTAGTGTGGGTATATCTAGTTTCGTAGTCCATAAGGGTACGGATTATGTAATAAACAACTTGCTCTCGGTGTTGGTTGTCGTGATGAGCAAGCATGACACCTAAAGAATGGTCAGTGGCAGAAATATATAGGTAAAAGGGTTGGTCATCTTTAGGAGGAATGAGTATTGGTGGTTGAAGAAGGTATTGTTTTAAGGCCTCAAATGCTTTATGGCATTCATCATCCCATTTGAATGAAACGTCTTTCTTGAGAAGATGATGAAATGGTTGACAATGGTCGAAAGCTATGAGATAAAATGATGAATGGATTACAACTTACCTTGTAGGCTTTGAAGTTGATGGAGATTAGTGGGTGGAGGCATTTCTAGAATAGCCTTGACTTTAGTAGGATCGAATTCTATACCATGCAAATAAATGATGAAACCTAGGAGTTTTCTAGAAAGTATTGCAAAGACGCACTTCTTTGGTTCAAGAAAACACAATACTTGATGAGGCGGTAAAAGATCACTATAAGGATGGGTAGGTGTTCAGTTCAACGTTTGGATTTGGCAAGCAAATCATCTACATAATCTTCTAATATGTGATGCATGATGTCATGGAAGATGTAAGTCATGGCTCGTTAATATGTAGCACTAGCATTTTTAGGCCAAAAGGCATGACTCGATAGCAGAAGGTCCCCTAAGGGGTGATGAAGGCGAAGTCTTGTTTGATCCTCTGGAGCTAGTAATATTTAATTGTAGCAAAGAAACCATCCATGAGTGATAAAATTTCATGGCTAGTGGTGAGATCAACTAGTTGGTCAATGCCTGGTAGTGGGAAATCTTCTTTGGGACTAGCAGGTTGAGGTCATAGAAATCTATGCAAATTGGAGTCACCCTGTCGCCTTTATGATAGGAACGATGTTAGAAATACATTGGGGATATTCAATGGGTAGGATGAAGGAAATCGAGAGAAGGCACTTTGAAGCTCTTCCTTGACCAAAAGAGAAATGTGAGGATGAATTTTTCGTAGCTTTTGTTTGATGGGTTTGGCATCGAAATGGTTACGATTTGTGGACAACAATTTTAGGGTCGATACCTAGGGCATATCGGAATAGGACTAGGCAAAATCATTTCCATGGTCTCAAAGGAAAGAGGTGAAGGCTTCCTATTTAGTAGCATCTAAGGATTGGCTGATCTTTAGAATGTGTAGGTCGTCCTGAGTGTTAATGTTGATTTCGATGGTTGATTCGTTCAACATGGTTTGCATCTCAGAGGGTAATGATTGATGAATATAAGAGTCTTCCGCACCAAGGTAGGTGAGGATGGACTCATTGTCCTGACATTGAACAATGTTAATAGAAGTCGTATCGTCATCAATCATGTCGGGATATAATAATGGGAGAGAAGAGGGAGCATTGCCATCATGTTGATAGGTCAGCCGTCCAGGGAAATAGTGTTTATGAAAAAAAAGTTAGAGGAATAGATTTGGGATCTATGGACTCCATGGGTGAAGATGAAAATGTAGGTGAATGAGAGGGGAAAATTTCTCATCCTAGATAAGGTCAACGTGAACCTTCTTGGAGGGTGGAGCGTCAAAACCAATGCCATGACGGTCATTATGTTTACGAGAGGTACAGAAATGCAGATGGTGGCCTTGTTCATAAAATCCAAAGCCAAATCCTTTCCACGACACCGATGGAGGAAAGTGTGAGCGAATCGGTGGTTAGTGATGGAGTGTAGGTTAGATGAAAATGGTTGGGCTTGGGATACGGTTTCAGGTTTATAGGTGGCAATATCAACTCCCCCATATGTTAGGTTGGTACGAAGGTGGGGAGGTCCATAGGAAAAACATCGGTGACACGTATGTCGTAGCTAGGGTGTTGATGGAGATTCCCAAACTCTTGTAGGGTGAGAAAGGTGTTGATCTTATATAGGCGGTATTCCCCCAGTGAGGAATTAAAAACACCTTCTAAGGGATCTGGTAGCGGGGATAGATGGCATGCTAGATGATGGGGAAACAAGTGTGTCAAAGTATAGAGGCTACAAATGCAGCGGGATAGCAAGGTTAGATACAGCGAGTTAGTGGTAGTTTTAGTGGATGGGATTATGGTTGAAGGTGAAGTAGTGATAATGGTAGATGCCTTAACTAGTACAAGCACATAATTGGGCTGATATAGCATGTTACAGGTCTTGAAAGTTGATGGGTCAAAGAAGGATAGTGTAATTATGTCCCTCGTGTTCAAATTTGAGGCATCGATGTAAATTTGAAGGGACACAACCCATGGCATAGATCCAAGGTCAGATGAGAAGAAAGTTATACTGGAACTCCCCTTCTAAGACATAGAAATTTTTGGATAGTGCGGGGACCCACGCAGACATGGAGAACAATGGTACCTAGGGTAGAGGTCATGGCATCATTAAAGGAGCAAAACATAACCGAGTTACCATGCATGCAATTGGAAGGTATCCACATTTGGTCGTATGCATGGGAAGATAAGATGTTAATGTTATCACCACCATCGATCATAACACGGCGTATGCGTATATTATCAATAAAGACAAAGATGAAAAGAGCGGGGTCGGGGTCATCAGACTAGAAGGGAGTGATCTCTTCATCTAAAAGATGAGGGTGGCCACTTGGTGAGTAGGTGGAGGTGTAGAGGAAGGCAAAGACCTAGTGAGAGAGGCTACATGATGAGGGGACATGATGGAGGCTATGGGTGTGGGGTCATTTGGTAAGACTTCAATAGATTGAAGGACCTCTATGAGGGCTTGATGATGTGACTCTGAGGTTTGGACGAGGTCATATAAAGACATTTTGAGGGGGGATTGGTGTAGGTTTTTAGCATTGTGCAATGCGTGACCCCATCAAAAACAAGATATGCAGGACCTCGAATGGTGACTTTGGGTATGGGTGCGGCTGGTATGTTGGGTATAGGGTTAGTTGATGGGCCAGTTGTTTTTCCTTTCCCTTGTCCTTCGAGCACACCGCAATGTTGATCATGTTAATCTGAGGGGAGGTGGATGAAGAGGGTGTGGCATGGAAGGTATAATGACATGAGGGACAAAACCCTAGTGGGGGATACAATCCTTGTGAAATGAGTAGGGCACATTCTCATTATGGTGGTGGTTTGGCCAACTCTCTTATATGAACCATGTTGATCTCGAATCTTGGGGTGGATCAAAAATTGTGATGTTGGAAGAAAGGATTGGGATGATAAAGTATCTCGGAGTACTTTGGGCATATCAAACAACATATAAAAGGTTGAACAAATCCACACCATTTCGCTTAGTGTTTGGTGCGTAAGTCATTCTTCCTATGGAATTTAAGTTGCCTTCTTTATGTATTGCACATGTTGGAGGTCTAGCTAATGAGAAATCTTTAGAAGAATGGATTGAAAAGATAATTTAGCTGGATGAAAAAATATCCATAGCACATTGGAGTCAAAAGCAAGAAAAGGCCAGGTGAGAGGCATGGCATGACAAAAATATAAGGGACAAGAAGTTTGAGATTGGAAAGATGGTACTTCTCTATGAATCTAATTTTTTACACCATCCAGGGCTAGCTTAAGGTATATTGGTTGGGGTCATATGTTATCACTTACACCCTTGAAATAGGTGCTTGCTTTCAGCTTAGAAGCACTTGATCGAACATGGCTACTCGGTTACTTCAACGGGAGTAGGTTGAAGCCCTACTATAAATAATTCTTCTTGGTGTTTATAATAAGGAAGTATTACCATTTAGATTAGGTTTTCAATTCTATCTTTCCTTAATGTTTTCCTTATTTTTGCTATGGTTTGTCAATATAGTTGGTGTGTTGTGTAATAAGCGTGCTTGTGCACATGAAGCTAATTACTATATGAATCATGTCTATGCATAGAGGACTTCACATACTTTTAGTGTGGGGTGGATTGTTGGTATCTAGGTACAAAATCATGGAAATTGAAAGGTGAAAGGAATAAGCTGCCACATGTGCTCTTCAAGTCAAAGGATTGCTTCTAAAAAGTGACCAAAGATGGAGATGAATGAAGGAATAGTATAACGCAAGGTAAGTAGAGGCCATAACAACTACCAGTAGAAGGTGCAGTGATGAGGTACTCAGGTGCAAGGAAGTGCACTAAAGAGAAGTATGTGACTAGAGGGTAGGAAGGCCCACTATAAGTTTATAGCTGGGGCATGAAGATGTAATGAACAAAAATGATGGAATTGATCAATTAATGAGAGGATATTTGGTAGGTGAAGGAGAAATAAATGCATCAAAAATTTAAAATATATATAAGGATGGAATGTAAATTCATTTTTACCATTGTGATTAAGATTATTTGATAAAGAGCTAAGTGAAGCCGAGTGATCGAGAGGTGCAAGAGGTGTGTAACCAGTTGTGACAAAGAGATATGTGCACATAAAAAGCTTACATCCTGGTGGTGAAGGGTTTGAGTGAAGCAAGGAAATAGAGAGGGGTAATGGCACGTGATTTCACCTAGGAATGATAAATTGAGCTAGGGTTTGATTAACACATTACAAAATTCCAGGATTGCAAGGTAGAAATGGAACCTAAGAAATCTTACGGTGGAGTGAAGGGAAATAAGAAGGTGGTCAAAGAAGAAGAGGAGATGGCTCCTGAAAGTAATTTTTTTGAAATGCAATATCCATAGGGGTTATCGTAGGCCAAGAGTGGGATTCTCACATAAGGAAAAGCAAGGTGAGTGAGTACAATCATTGTACCATAGAGAATAAGAAGGAGCTTGATGCCTTGCTAAACATAAAGATAAATAAACACACGGCAAAAGACATGCCGGTGTATGATGATACTGGTAAGAAGATCTTGAAGAAGATTGGATTTTACCAACTATATGAACTCCCTTACTTTGGTAAATATCAGCCATTATATCATTAGCTCATGACCAAGTACATGAAGAATTTTTTCTACTTTGCAGGATGTAGAGCCAAAATTTTAGCCGCACTAATCTCCATGGTAACGGATTGAAGGGCACATGAGAAGATTTGCAAGATGATTTAACGAGAAAAGGCAAAAATATTGGAGACCGAGAAGGAGGTGGGGTACATAAAGGGTCCGTGCGCATGGACATTGATAAATTGAAGAAATATCCAGCTTATACAAGTAGCCACACATCTCTTTACAAAGCTAAATGACCAAGAAAGGTGGTTGTAGTCATTTTTACACCCCACCAAGAACAAGGGAACCTCATGCACACCAGCCTATCACCCAGTGGGCGTTGGGCACTCACCTGAGGCATGCGAGAGGGAGCCGAGTCTCTCTTTTATGTGAGTTTAGTGGAAGGCATAATTCATGATTCTTGACTTAGTGATTTAACAGACATGAAAAGCTATAGAGCTCAGAATGGCTTCTACACCCCTTCAGTCATAATAGAAACAAAGCGTGCAACAAAATTAACTAGAACTAGGAAGTTGTAAATCCATAATTAGACTAACATTCAAGTAAGGTTCATGATTATACAAGATCAAAAGCATAGTGGAAACATGCAGATAATACAAGAAGGAGATCTTAATATAAACATAGTGGTAACCTTATCACATTCATTCATAGTATTACTCTAAAACATCATAGAGTGGTAGACCACGGTCATACACCATATCTGGATCCATACATGTATGCTCACAAAACAAAATTTTCATTCCCCATTCCCTCATTACATCCTTCCTAGAATCATCTACCCATTCTATCCCATAGTTCTCGCAGTAATTCTCTGAGCTCCACTACCTCACTTCTATCTCTGTTCTTTTGCCAAGGGCGTGCGTATAAATAGGCATCTGAGCTCTAAAAACTCCTCTGCAACCTCAGATCTGGCCCCAAGTGTCAAGGTGTGGGTCACCCAGGCATGCCTCTCCATGTCATGATTAGCTTTTTGGATCTTCCTATCACAAGGTATATTCCTTCCAGGACACCCTGTCGCCAAGATGGAACCTTATCCAAATGGAACACGTTCTTCATGTGTTTTGTCCAAAAGGCTGAAAATGGCTAAGTCCCAAATTGTTCTTCACATGTGCATGTGTCCTTGGTTCCCCAAGAACCCCTTTTTAATTATGCCTTACGCACCTTCACTTGCGTGCTTTTCCCGTAGCCGTGCACACCTACGCGCCTTTAAGATTAGGTAACTATATTAGGGGCCCAACATTACCCCACACTTCACCTATTCTCCGCCCTCGAGAACCTTTTCAAAGAATGCAGTACAAAAATTTAAGGCCTTGCCTTGGAAAAGAATGGAGGGAAAGAATAAAGAATGGGGGAGAGAAATAATAGAGGGAAAATTGCCTAAAGAAGAAGGGGAAAATTTTGCCGCAGGTCGGCCTCCAGTGTACTCCAAGTGCTGACTTCATCCTATGCTCTAGTGCAGATATCGCCAACCAAGGTGCTCACCTCATCAAAGGTTAACCCTTCCCCCTTCATGTTAATGGTCTCCACCACAGTCTCCAACTCCTTGGTGTGATCCTCCAGGGCATCCATCTTCCTCGTGATGACCTTATAGAGCTCTTTTAGCCAGGTTTTGATTGAGACTCACCGGTTCTCAATAGCTTCAGACTTCTTTTCCACTTTGGCTAGGATCTTTTCTCACTCGGCTCTATTGCCCTTATTCTTTTCCCTGAAGTCCTTCAGCTCAGCCTCGTCACTAGCAAGCAACATGCATCACCTTGTCTTGATCCGCGTAATGGTCGTAGGTGACCCCCGTAGTTTGTGTAGCTATTTTTACGTCAGCAAGCACCTTGTTGTATTCAGCCACGAGCGACGACGACCTTCAGCTTGTCCTCCTTCTCCAAGTGTGCAACTACCTCCTCTGATTCCAAGGCCAAAGGCTACCTTTCCATGGTGAGGATCCGAGTCAAGTCCTCTAGGCATTCCAGGGAGGATCCATACTTTTACGCGGGAGGGTTAAGGTCCGGGTGCTTCATGATAATAGCTTGGGAGATGAGCTCCACCTTCTTGGAAACTTCACATACCCTGGCCTTTTCCTCTTGAATCTCCCTCTGTAGTTGAGCACTTTGATTAGTTTCTCAAGGCTAAGGTCCTTCGTTAGCTTGACTACTTCATCCTTCCTCTTTTCCAATAGGTCCTCCAAGACCTTAACCTTGTCATTTCTACAAGAGCCTAGCCTCAATTTCCATAGAGACTTTGTTGAGCACATTACACACTTGCTCATCTAATAATTGTTGTGTGTTTACAATGGGGTTGTCCCCTTTCCTTCGGATAGCGCTAAGACCACTCCTTGGTTAACTTCAAACTTAGGCTCATCGAGGTGGGAGTCGAATGCCCATGATAGCATCTTCCTTGTGCGTGGGTACCCACCCTCAGGGTCAAAGGATTCCATGGTGGTGAGCTCCTTGGTGGGCACGGTACTCTAGAAACACATGCACAAAAACTTTGTTGGGGTCATCAATGTATCCCATCGTTGTTCTTCCCCCTTCCACATGTTTACTTCTGTGCGCACGCCCTTGGGAATAGTTACTGAAAGAGTTGGGCCTTTTGTGCTACCCACACTCTTCTCCCTCTGCTCTTCTTTGAACTCACTGAGTATGAGCTCCACGCTGCACTCCAACTCCTCTTCACCAAGGTATTAATTATCTTCTCTTGCCTCCCTTGTCACTTTCTCATTTACTTCCTCCTGAGTGAGCTTGGGCATATCTGGCCCCTTAGTACTTGCCCCTTCACTTTTCTTCCTTCCTTCCTCCCCTTGGGTGCCCTTCCTCCTTACAAAGATGAAAGCATCATTTGTATCCTCTACTCCCTCTCCCTCTGAAATCATGGACATCAATAGGTTCTGATTCACCTCCAACTCTTCCCCTTCATCATCATCCTTCTCACCTATATAGGCATTCGGGTCATCTGTATCTTCAGACTCTTGTTCCTCTATCCCTTGTTCTTCTTCCTTTGTAGAAAACTCTGGAGTCGGGATGTTGTCCTCTCTTCATCTAAGGGTTCTTTAGGGGATGGTGGCTTCATAGGCTCCGGGGTCTTCTCCCTAACCACCATTCTCCTCTTCTTCTGGATGTAGGTACTCGGCCCCGTGGTATCTACATTCTACCTCTCCACCGCCCTTTGTTCTTCCTCCTCTTCCCTCTCCTTGCACTTTGCACTGGCTTCTTTCTTCCCATAGGGTCATCCGGATGGATATCTCATTTTCCATGTACATGCCCTTTTCAAACTTTGGCCTTATGCGCAGGTAGATCCTTACGGCATTGCTCCCAGCAATAGGTAAGGTCAATGGCCTTACAATGTGCACATCCTGTGACATGTACCTTTCAATGTACACGTGCTTCTCTAGGTAGACCAACTTCTTTCTCATCTCCCTGTGCTCTCTGTCAAGGGTGGACAACTCCAGATTTAATTTCTTTGATTCCTTGTATTTGTTTACCCCCGCTTGGAAAAATTGGGTAGTAAACAAGAATGGGAGTTTGCACCATGGACTCCAACTACCATCCACCAAGATGAACCTTCGATGCAGAAGTGTTGGTAGACCATGAACTCTGCTTCTCCTTCGGTTTTCGTGGGGAGTTGTTCAGGGATCCGCCATTCAGCCCCAAATGCATTCCTCAGGCACTTATACCATTTTTCTAAGCGTGCCTTGTGTACCCCTGTCATTGATTCACATGTGTATTTCTAGAATCTATCCATGGGTGAAGGGTCTTTAGCAGGGTATTCCCACATGAACTTGTCAGATGCATCCGACACCCGATTTTGAGAACACAATTGTCAACAGAATGTTCCCAAATAGGATTTTTCCTCTGTTCTCTACACTGCTTATGATTTCATCTGCTATGTACTAGGAGATGTTGTATATGGTGCCCTCCGACCTTCTTGCAGACATTCACCAGGCTTGCTCACCTGGGTCCACCTCTCTTGTCCATTCAGCTTGGAGACAAGGTGCGCGGCCATCTTCATCACCGGATCACTGATATCCGAGATGTCATAGTACCTTGATCCCTTCTTCAATTCCTGGGATGCTATGGTTTCCTTATTGCCTCCTCATCCTGGAGGTCATCTATGAGCATGTCCCCTGCACAGTTTAGGCCTGTGAAGTGTGAAATTAACTGGGGAGTTATGCACATTTTGTGCCCTGCGAAGTAGAAGAAGTCTTCGTGTACATGTGTCATCAGCCATTGGTACAAGCGCTCGGGCTTCCCAAAATATGGCAACTCGTAAAGTTGGAGAAGCCCTGCCTTCTCCATTTTCACCTTGACCACGTCACTGTAGATTGGCAACCCATCAGGTGTTCATTTATTTGTTGGGCGCACCAGCTCCAGCACCATTTCCTTCACAATTATGCTTGACCGGTGATTGTAGTTGATCACGGTCATCTGTCTTATGTGGGACTCCCACTCTTGCCCTAGCAAAACCCCATCTAGGTATTACATCTCTGAATACCATTCTTCATTCATATCCAAGGGTATTTCCTCTTGTTTCTTCTTCCCTTTTCCTTTACCCTTTCCCTTCTTGGATTGTTCTACAGGTTTACCTACTAGTTTTGTGGCCATCATTGTACCCTTTGCTTTCATTCCCTAGTTACTTTCGAGTTTGTTTGAGAGTTTTCTTCATGTGCCCCATGCCCTAGAACACAAACCCTAATCTCTGATTTTCCTCCTTCGATCATGGCGCTCTTTCACAACATTCCTCACACCCGTGAATCACTTTTGCTCTGGTTTGTAGATCTAATGGACTGATTGTGCTTAAGTTTTTGGGATTTTCCTTCGCACGAGTCAGTTCTCGAAACCCTAGCTCTTGAAAGAAAATCACTCTTCTTGTTTTCACAAAGTGAAATAATGAAATGCCCACTCTTGTATTTATAGGTTTTTCCACTTTTACACATTTAAGGCTAGGCTACCTACCACCATATGACCATGTTTAATGTGGCATTTCCAAACAAAACCCAACTTCAGCGCTTCTCCTTACGTGCCCAATCCTTGCGTGAAAATTTTTCACCCGCACCCAAACTTTTCCACCACGAGCGAAAAATTTTCCAACCTTAGCGTGCAAACAATCCATCTTGACAGAAGACTCTTGCACGCATGTTACCAGCACCAAAGGCACCTCTTCCATCCTCATGATTCTTGCTTTCACCTACCTCATGTTTTTGCACTTTTTCTCCTTGTACGTGGATTTCCAATGTAACCTTATTTTTCCACCCATCTGCCTTCTTTTCTCCTAATGCATATTTTTAACAGGCCAATTCAAACGGTCTACCAACCTAATCCTCTGCGAAATAACTCCATGCTTCCCTTTATCACCTCACCCCACACTAAATCGATGTGTGGTCCTCTGCACATTCATAAGTTTAAAAAGTAATAAGGTTACCGCGCCCAAGGCAAAAAAAAAACAACAACATGCGAAAGGGAAATACAAGAAAGGAAAAGCATAAAAGGAAATTCTAAGCTAACTGGAAAAACTACCTTATTTACAAACACCAAGAAGCATTATTTATAGTAGGGCTTTAACCTACTCCCATTGAAGTGTCTAGGTAATTTTGTTCCATCCAGTAGCTTGTAATTGGCATGCACCAAATCAAGGATGTATGAAATTACATAAGGACCCAACCAATGCACCTTCAACTTTCCAGGATGGCGTAGAAATTTTGAATCATATAGCAATACCATCTGCCAACCTCAAACTGTTTGTTCTTAATATGGTGGTCATGCCATGCCTTTTTCTTTGCCTTCTCAGTTGTTTGGCTCCATCTTGCTAGTGAGTTCCTTTCATCCAAATTTATCAATTCATCTATTCTTTCTTCCAGCGCTTTTTCATCGTCCAACCCTCCTGCACACGCTATATGCAATGATGGTAGCATAAATTTCAACCGGTAAAATAGCCTCCATGCCAAACACCAATTGAAATGGTGTGGCCTTGTTCAACCTTTTATACGTTGTTCTATATGCCCAAAGAACTGCTGATACCTTGTCATCCCAATCCTACCTACCCACATCACATATCTTAGTCAATGTGTGACTAAGGATTTTGTTAAATGCCTCTGTAGTCCCATTTGCTTGAGGGTGATAAGGGGTAGTCTTATGGTGGGCTACCATGAATTCTGCCAATAGAATCCTGATGGTTTCATTTAAGAAGTGAGTGCCCCTATCACTTGTTAAACTTAATGGGCACCCATACCTACTTATAATGTTTTCCCATAAAAATCTAGCAGTCATGGCTGCGGTGCAATCCTTAGTGGGCGCAGCCTCTGCCCACCTTGTTAGATAATCAGTACAGGTAATAATATACCACGAGTTAGTCCTTCGCGTAGCTGGTGAGATTGGTCTGACAAAATCTATTGCCCATTTTTCAAAAGGTTTTACACTAGCGATGGGGTGCAAGGGCATCTCATCCCTTCTTCCAAGTTTTCCAAGGCGCGCAAGTGGTCACAGGCCTTGCAAAACTCAATGCAATCCTGGTGAATCATCTCCCACCATAGTCCGGTGACTAAGATCTTGCACATGGTTGTGTTCCCTGCATAGTGTCCTCCAGCAATCCCACCATGGGCTTCTTCTATTATGGCCATGTGTTCATGTTCTAATACACACTAGGCGTAAAACCTCATCACGCTTCCCATTTTATACAAATCCCCATTGATCAACATGAAGGGTGTGGCACGTATGGCTAACCTTTTTCTTTCCAGTGCATTCATCCCTTCGGGTGCCACACCTTCCTTGAGAAAAATAACAATGTCTTCTAACTCGAGAAGGTGCGCTGCCGCAACCTGAATAATTGTGTGTCCGGCATGGTTTCCTCGATACTTTGCACGTCCTCTCCCAAATCAATCCTTGATAAATGATCCGGCCCACAATTGTTCTTTCCCGTTTTACCACCACTTTGAATTCAAATTCCGGAAATAAAAGTACTCAATGACATATGTGCCCTTGCAACACTGCTTTGTTTACTAGATACTTCAAGGCCATATGGTCAGTGTAGAATGTGAAGGGAGTCGCCAGTAAGATATTGTCTGAATTTGTGGAGCACGTAGATCATTGACAATGCCTCATGCTCGGTCATTGTATAATTCCGTTCTCTACTGGTGTCAACTTTCTACTTGTAAAACATAAGGGATGATCAACAATCCCCTCTCCTAGTTGAGCAAGAATGGATCCCATTGTTATACCAGAGGCATCCACATGGACATGGAAAGGTTTATCCCATGATGGGAATCGTAGAATAGGTGCGGTGATAAGCCTTTCTTTTAGAGTGTCAAATGCCCTCTGTTGCGCCTCTCCCCACTGAAAGGCACTCTTATGTCTGAGCAATATTTCCAAAGGCATGGTGATCTTGGCGTATCCCTTAATGAACTTTCTGTAGTACCCAATGTGTCCAAGAAATTTGTGCATGGTGCTTTGGCTGGTGGGCTCCCCTAATCCCACAATAACTACAAATTTCACAGGATCCACCAGTAAGCCCTCTTTGTATATGATATGCCCCAACAACATTCCAAAAGGGGTTACAAAACACATTTCTTGATGTTGAGGGAGATCCTCAACTACCGACATCTTTCAAACATCAACCTCAAGTTATCACAATGGTCCCTGACCAATCCATACACTGTCCAATCATCCAAATACACTTGAAGGAACTTGTGGATGAAGTCCTTAAATGCTTGTACCACTATGCATGAAAATACAATGGGCGCATTCCTCAATCCAAAGGGCATGACCATGTATGCAAAGCTTCCCCACTCGGTGGCGAAAGTTGTCTTATCTTGGTCTTCCTTGGCAATCCTTACTTGGTGATATCCCGAGAATCCATCCGTGAAGGAATAGACCTCACGCCCAACAACTCCTTCCAAAATCTCTTCAGTGAAGGGGGTGGGAAAAGGATCTATGATACAAACAACGTTCAACTCCCTATAATCCACACATATCCTAATCCACCCATCCTTCTTTATGTTGATCACCATTGGACTTATCCATTCTGATTCCTCCACAACCTCAATGATACCGAGATGCTATCATTTTGTCTAGCTCTTCTTTAACCCTTACGCACATGTTGGGATTCATCCTGTAAGGCCTCTTCCTGACCGAGGTGCGCACCATCTTTCAACTTTATCCTCATTTCCCCCAATGAATGGTGGACATGCTTTTAACTCATGGTATCTACACGGGAATAAATCCTCAAATTCACACAAGAGATCAATGATCTTTGATACTTCCTTGTCTGACCAATAGTCCCCAATGATAGCTTCCTTGGGCTCCTTCTCTAAGCCGATGTTAACTTTCTTGGTTTTGAGTGGTTCATGATACACACGTGCACATGCATCCGCACTGTCAACTACTTCACGTGTTCCAACCGAATGGTCAACATTCAAGCTCTCCATCTCCTCTCCATTAACAATGTATACCATCTTTCCTTTCTCCTTTTCAGCACACATGCTCGAATTATATGTCTTCTGGTTCCTCTTCTTTGAACCACGCTTCCAAGCTAGGTCCACCAAGTAAGTTTACTAACCTATCTTCCGCCATGGCGCAATCCCCAGTGAGGTGTTTGATAGTCTGTAATGCCTCATCAACCGGTTACATGGTACTTTGGTACTCGAATGTGTGAACCAAGTCAGCCACCAATTCCTACCAATTTCCCGTTTGGTGGCATGTTTCAGAATGGATGTACCAAGCGCATGCACAACCTTGTAGTGTTAAATATAGCTTGTGCACCCAAAGGGAGGGTGGTAATGCTTTCGCCTTCTCCCCAAACCCTCTCACATGCCTGGATGTGGGAAGAGGTGGGTCCATTGCCATTGTAATCCTTGATAGCGGTGGGTATGTTGCTCTTCAAGAATCGATGACAGTGAGCACAATTCTAACTTCGCGCCATTCCAACAAGTTTTCACTATGCATGGCCCACCACCTCGCTATATGCCTATCAAAACATAACTCAGCATACCTCATCGCTCGTCCTCCCTCCAGTGAGCTTCCATTTCTCTCAAAAAGACCTCAGGGTATGCATCCCCAAAATACTTGGTTATTGTCTTTCCTCCCAGTGCCAAACTATACATACCGTGTGTTACCTTGGTCACCGATCCTTTCAGATGTCACCCAATCAATTCATAAGTCCCATGCACCCAATTATCACATGTTATACTAGTAGTATCACTAACAGATTGAGCATCATCAAACTGGATGACTCCTTGTATAGGGTGGATGGTCTCTGGATCTCTTATGGAGTGCACATATATTCTGTCCAGGACCTCCTCTCCAAGGGGTTCAGTATAGGGTGTGGACTTTCCATCAGCAAGTGGTATAATCACCCTCTCTTCCTTGTTTTCAAAGCTTATGTACCCCTTGTTAAACCGGAGATCTGCATTATTCTTATAGCACCACGGGTGCCCAAGTAAAGCTGGGAAATTATCTACCTCGGCAAGTGCCAAGACTTCAAAATCCCCAGTGAACTTAGTCCCCTGAATGGTAATGGTCGCATCCTTCAAGACACCTATGGGCATTGCCTTTGTCTTATTTTCCATATACAACACATTTGAAGATGGCTGTAATGTAGGTCTTCCCATTTGATGTCCGGGCATCCAGAGTGAGAACATTAACCTTTACACCTTGTGTCAATGAGGATGTTGCTAAGAAACCATCCATCCACTACTGTTTAAGGTAATCTCTTTGTCATAATCAAGGCTGTGAGGTGGGAGGTTTGTATGTAGGATCTACCTTTCATGTTCTTCCCGCGCGTGGCACCTTTTCTCTCAACCATGCCCTAGTAGCAGGGAATAATATTCTCCTACCTCAGTAGTTTACACACCTCCTTAACCTCATCCAAGTCATCCTTTGGTGCTTCTACTTGGTCTTCTTTGCTCATCTTTTCTAGTTTTCTCTTTTAAGCATTGGATCTCCCCTTGTAAGCTTCAAATTACGTCCATGGTTTCCTGGTAGACTTCTTTCTGGTGAGCCAAATGTGGATACTTCCCATGTACTACTTCTTCCTCAAAACCAGAGGTCTCTACCTAGGTGCTTCCCTTGCATGCGCGGACTCCACCCTTGTTGTTACCATAACAAGCTCTAGTTCTAATTCACGTATTACTCATGGGAGCCATTACGCATCAGCCTTCTTAATACTCACCATGGCAGTGCCCTTATCCTTCTAGTACTGCTTGACTCATATGTTTGTATAACTCTGGGCACTCTTCATACTTATGTTTTTTTCCACACCAGAGCATTATAGAAGATCTGGACATTCGCGCTTATAATGGTCTGTGGCTCCACAATTAAAACATGTTCCACATGGGAACTCACTTCTTCCCCGTGGTTACCATGACCATGAAATCCTCCATGAAACCCTCTTCCACGCGCACCTCCATCTCTACACTCTTCATACCGACATTCATCTCCTTTGGAACTACTAGCAATGCCAGTCTGTGCACACCAAGATCAATTGCCTCATGAATTTGGTCAATCAATCTACAATCCTTGGTGTCATGTGTGGTTGAGGTACATATCTTGCAATAACAAGACATGTTTTTATGGATCACATGCTATAACAGGGGGCACCTACTTGCATCATGGTCCCCGTGACATATTTCACAGTTTACTACTACGGCGCATACCACCTTCCGAGTACATATCCCACCATTATCCTTTGTGTTCCCTTCTACATTACAATCCATGCACCACATCCCACCATGAGTCTCTAGAACTAGTGTTGGTAGATAATTTCTCCAATTGCTTAGCCATGGCAACGATCTAAGCCTCCAGAAATGGGCTAACACCAGTGTCAACACTACCAACTACCTCAACGGCCACAAAGTAGCTTCCAACGCTTCGCACGGGTCCGTGAACATTTTATGAGATAAAGCCCTCCTAAAGGGTGTGATCAACCCTCCGAAAAACCACTGAGCATGTTGTGAAGGGTGGATATCATAAGACAGTTTAGAAAATAGAGTTTTAAAGTGCGCATCATATTCCCACATGCTCTCTGCCATTCCTGCTAGATTTCTTTGAGAGAGCTGATGCTCTTCTGTTCAAACTTAGGTATGTGGAATTCCACCAAGAACGCATTTATCAGTGTGGTATAATCCATAATAGTCTGATGAGGGTCATAATTTCTATACCAACTATGCGTGCATCCTTGCAAGGTCATCACAAATTAATTGGCCTTTTGTTCCTGGGTCGTGATCCCCTTTACGCGCCATAGCAACTCGCACTTATGCACATGCTCTGCAGCATCTTCTATCCCACTGTAATCTGGTAAGTGTAGAGACATCTCAAAAAATACTTGAGGAGGTGGCTGAGGTCCTTGTCCTCCCGATCCAATCCCTTGGTTTCCTCCTCCTCCGGATCCACTAGATCTTGAGCCACCAGCTCCGCCACTTCCACCTCTCGATCCTCTTGTGTTAATTACAGAGCCCGTGTTTTTCATGTCGAATGCTCCCATCATTCCACTGAATTTTGCACTAATAGTTTATGAACTAGTGCCACTCCCAGTCGTATTTCCTCCACCACTTCCTAATGCACTTCCAAAACCAGCTGGATATGTGCCTTGTCCAAACATTCCACCAAATATTGGAATAGTGTGTGAAGCCATAGAAGTCCCAAATGAGAAGTTGTACCTTCTAGGTGCCGATCGGTTGCTTCTACTGATATCAAATGGATCAACTATACTTTTCCCTCATTCAAACAAACCAAGTGCCAAGGTTTGGTCACGCTAGGTGGGGTCAGATGCACACCAATGACTCTTCTTTCTCTACGTGATGGACTCTCATCAGAAGCCGCAAGGTTTTCTCTCCCACGCTTACCAAGATGGGGTATCACAGACTGTTCGGGTTCCACATCCTCCACGTGAACCTCAACTCCTTTCCACCATGTCTGGCTCCATAACCCACTTGTAATCCCACACTGTCTATCGATCTCCCTTTCACGCGCTTCATTATACTTGAGCCATCTCTCCTCCCTTTCCTTTTTAGTCATTATATCAGCCATCTTTCCCCAACCTAGCTTCCTCACCAAGCACTCAGAGTGGTTTAGCCGGCCATAGGAAATGCCTCTAAACCCATGGTTACCATCAAGATTTTGATCACAAGGGGGATAACACGCAAAAATGATCCTCTGGGCTCCCGTAAAAACTCAAACTCAAGACTTCTGACAAGAATACGTGGAAATGGCATATTCCAAAGTGTAGCTAGTCAATACTCCCTTCCACCAATGATCTATAGCATGGGTCCATGTTAGATCAACATCTTGCAAGTTCTGATATGTTTCTTGGGTCCAAGGGTGTGACTTATAATACCACCCCGATCTAGATGTATAAGCCGAGAGCCATTCAAATAACTCTACTGGGAAACAACAGAAGAAGGTTTTGTACAACTCATGATAAAGAGTGTCCTCCACCCATCTTCGTGTGTTAAACCTAGGTCCAGTATTGAATCTCTGAGTGAATTCATCCTCCGTGCTTTTAAACCAATCTTCAACACCTTCAAGTGTTAAGCACTCCACCATCACTTTTTACATAGATCATGATGTATGCCATGTTCCACTACAACTTCAAAAAGAGGTCCCAAAGAATGGAACCAAGATGTAGTCATTTTTACACCCCACCAAGAACAAGGGAACCTCATGCGCGCTAGCCTATCACCCAACTGGGCACTTTGGGTGCTCACCCGAGGCACATGAGAGGGAGTTGAGTCTCTCTTTTATGTGAGTTTAGTGGAAGGCATAATTCATGATTACTGACTTAGTGATTTAATAGACATGAAAAGCTATAGAGCTCAGAACGGCTTCTACACCCCTTTAGTCATAACAAAAACAAAGCACACAACATAATTAACTAGAACTAAGAAGTTGTAAATCCACAATTAGACTAAACATTCAAGTAAGGTTCATGATTATACAAGATCAAAATCATAGTGGAAATATACATATATAATACAAAAGGAGATATTAATATAAACACAGTGGTAACCTTATCATATTCATTCATAGTATTACTACAAAACATCACAAAGAGGCAGACCATGGTCATACACCATATATGGATCCATACATGTATGCTCACAAAACAAAATTTTCATTCCCCATTCCCTCATTACATCCTTCCTAGAATCATCTACCCATTCTATCCCATAGTTCTCGTAGTAATTCTACAGAGCTCTCACTACCTCACTTGTGTCTCTTCTTTTCCAAGGGCACGTATAAATAGGCATCTGAGCTCTAACAAACTCCTCTGTAACCTCAGATCTAGCCCCAAGTGTCAAGGTGTGGGTCACCCCAGTGCATGCCTCTCCATGTCATGATTAGCTTTTTGGATCTTCCTATCGCAAGGTATATTCCTTCCAGACACCCTGTCACCAAGCTGGAACCTTATCCAAACGGAACACGTTCTTCATGTGTTCTATCCAAAAGGCTAAAAACAACTAAGTCCCAAATTGTTCTTCACATGTGCGCATCCTTGGTTCTCCAAGAACCCCTTTTGAATTCTTCCTTACACACCTTCACTTGCACAGCTTTCCTCGTCATGCACATCTGCGTGCCTTTAAGATTAGGTAACTATATTAGGGGTCCAACAATGGTCACAAGTAAATACCATGTGGCTGCACATTGATAAAAATATGTTAGTAGGGGTATTTTACAACAATTCATGTTACATTTTAGAAACAATTGTTGAGGAAGCATGCACAGAGGAAGGATCAGCTTTGGATTTGTTCTCTTGTCGTTGGTGTTCATGGAGATCGAGTACCTGATTGACTGAAGGAGAAGATATGGGCGTATCCCATGGAGCACAAGTCACCTATAGAATGCTTCAAAAATTACTTGTGTGAAGGATCCATTACAAAGCAGGTGAAGAAAATGGCTAAGAAATGGTATGATAGGCTTTGCATGGCCTTTGAAGATGAATGGTGCATCCCCAAGGACTTTCCTTCAGTGGCTGGAAAGGTAGTTTAGTTTGATGTATACCAACACTTTTGCATAGCATGTTTCACCATGAACAATGGATCATGGAGTCCTTGGAGTAAGTTACCATATGCCTTCACAATAAGGTACTTCTAGGTGTGAGTACACAAGTTCTCGATGCACGGTGCCTCACGCTTCAATGCAAACAAGGTAGATTATGACTACCACGTGCTAGGGATAAATATGTGTATCTGGATGGGGTGCATATATTGAAAGGCTCATTTCATATGTATTGAGCATTAAACTAGTAATTTTGGTTGTGGGAGATATTGGAGCAGCATTGGTGTACCTCCAACTAAAGCCCAAGTTAGAGAATAACAAGTATGTGGAAGATGAATTCACACTTCCAAAGCACCACCAAAGGGTAATCACATAATGGAGAACATCCCATTGCCTAATCCCATAGAGCCAATTGAAGTGGAGGATGAGCACAAGGATAGTGGTGGTTTGGAGCATAGAGGTAGAAGACATCCTACGAACAAGGATGAAGTTGAGTGCGCCACTACACCACCTCATCCATGAGAGGGGGATGATGAGGACTGGATGTAGTCTAAGGAGAGCACATGTTTAAGAGGGTGTTCAAGAGAACAAGGACCCAGGTGCTACTCCAAAATAGTGCGTAAATCACCTAGACTCTCTCCATAAAAGGAGATAACTGTGAAAATAATAAGGAAACTGAAGTTGAATGAGGAGGTAGAAGAATCAAAGGAAAACATGCCAAATTATCCTACACCTCTGAGAACATAGAAGAACAGAAAGATGAAGAAATGAAGCAAGGAGAAGAGGAGGAAAAGGGAACATATGAGACAGCTACAGAGACTACTCAGGACATGGAGGCATAAGTCCCAAATCTAGAGGCCCAAGTTCCTAAGTAGCCTAGGTCTAGAATAACAAGTGGTGAGCACATTCCACCAGCCATGGGTTATGCATAGATGCGAGTAAAATTTTTATATGCCCATTTCTAGAGAACACTGACACAAAAATAATTATATGTCTGGGAACTAATGGATGAAGATATGGCTACAATGTGCACTAGGAAGTAATTTTCATGGTCCATGCACACACACATGGATGAGCCTCGATTTTGATGTGTGTGAGCAGTAGTTGTGCGTATCAAGGAGGTTGAAGAAGACATCTTAGGCTAGACATATGATAGTAAAGCCTATTGTCATGTCAGATGAATAGGTAAGTAATGCATTGGTGAAAGTCTCAATAGAGGTGGTGAGGTGGAATATGGAAAAGGATGCCACAATTAGGGTGCTCAGGGAAGAGATTAAAACTAAGGATGGAGAAATAGCACACCTAACCTAGGAAAGAGACTTAACACAGAAAAATAATGTTGTATTTATCAACATCATGGTGGAAATTAGTGATAATGTTATAAGTTCTAGGCAACACTTGGAGCCGTGAACACGAATCTGGGACTCTAATAATATTTCACTAGTAAATCCTCGTGTTATGATTATTTTAGTAATGCATAGCTTTTGGTTTTAGTGGTAGTAATCTGGAAACACAACAACAAACATAACACAAGAATACCACAGACTATGACAAAAAAAATGATGACAAATCTGAAATACAACTATAAAATATATTATTAACATGGAATTATTACAATCTCACCCATGAATTACTCCAAGTGTTACCAACTCCACTTGATTCCAACAATGGTTATGGGAGAAACTTCACAATTACTCCTCTTGATGACTTCCTTAACACACCTTCACAAAGAATCTTTTATTCATAAAATAATTATTACAACTTTGCTCTATGATAAATGAGAGGGATGGCCTCTATTATTTATAGGAATTCAGGTTTATCCACCCTATATCTAAGATAGGATAGGAAATCTCTTTCGGCTAATCTAAAAAAATATTCCATGCCTAAACTCTTTCCTTTACATGTAGGCTTATCTTTTAAGATAAGATAAACCTTATCATCTCACATGGGTTCCACCTTTTTAGACTTTTCTACAAATAAAATACACAAAATATTTATGACATCATTCCTTGCCCTTATTACAAATATAATATTTCTAATTCCTAATCATGTAGACCCTACTTCTCTACTTACCCAACTTTGACATTTTAACATTACCAGACCACTTACGACAAATATTTACTTTTTACCACAACATTCCTTCATTTTGATTGTTACCGTACTCTACTTTATTGGCGGGTACCATCATTGACGGCACCGTTATCTTCTATTGGATGCCACTACTAATTATACTTAACAACATCCTATTCCTAATACATATATTAATAAAATAGAAATTACGAAGGAAAATTTTAATGTCAACATTTTCCCCTTCCTAGCTTCTACTCCATCCTCACAATAGAGACTCTTATGGACTTTCTGAAGCTGGTGCCTGAAAATCTTCAACTTGTCATGGTTGACCCATTTTGTAATGGGAGTACCATCCAATTCCTCCAGTCGATATGTACCATTTTCATGCACAACTGCTATTTTGTAGGGCCCCATCCATTTGGGAAGAAATTTTCTCTGCCTTCTTTTTTTGTATCTAGAATCATATACTAGAACCAAGTCATTCACATGAAATGGAGACCAACAGATCTTTTGATCAAAGTATTCCTTCTACTTCATTTTCTTCTTATAGCTTGTATCCTTCGCTATTTCCCTCATTTCCTCTAGCAAATGAAGATGCACCAACCTTTCTTTTACTGAATCACTTTCATCCATCCTTTCATTTTTCATAACTCTCATAGTGGGAATATCAAACTCAATAGGAAGAACTGGATCAATGTCATAAGCCAACTAAAATGGGGAGTATCATGTTGTTGACTTTGATGTTTCCCTATATGCCCACAATGCTACATGAATCCTTTTATCCCACTTATGTACCTGCAAGGCTGCATCTTTACTAAAATTTGACACAACACAAAAAAATTCATTCCACCCGTCCATTTGTTTTGGCTTGTATGTTGTTGCTTTCACTGTGCTTAATAGAAAACTTGTTGACTAGGGCTTCTACCACCTCATTAATGAAGTGGCTTCTTGATCCAAGCACAATTTCTAATGGAAAACCAAATTTGGTGACAATGCGTTCATATATGAACCTTGCCACTTCATCCATGGAAGTTGTTTTCAATGGCCTAGCTTCAACCCACTTGGTTGAATAATCATGGCAACTACAATATACTTATTTTAGTGTGGGGTAGTTGGAAGTGGACCTAAAATATCTATTCCCCACTTTTCAAAGGGACCAAGTGGAAGAATAGGGCATAATGGAGCTGATGAAGTTTTACGGTTACCATGTGTTTGACAAATATCACATGTCTTACAATAATTATAACAATATCTAAAAAGAGTGGGCCAGTGATAACCTGTATCCAAGATCCTTCTTACTGTAAGTTGTCCAGAGAAGTGTCCTCCACATGTACCATTGTGGAATTCTTCTATCATCTCCTTCCCTTGATCACGTCCAACTACTCTCTTGTACTATCCATCAGGTCCTATTCGAAATAATACTCCATGCAGAATAGAATATGGATGACTGGCTTGAGTAATCTTCCTCTTAGTCTTTGCATTGGCACCATCAGAAACTTGAATTCATTCAGATAATTCCAAATATCTATGTATTCACTAGGGATTGTGTCAAGGGATAACAATGTTGCATCTGGGAAATCATCATCATCACAAGATGAACCTAAACCATCATAGGCTCGAGAGAGTGCATCTGCATTGACATGCTTCTTTCCTGGCCTATCTATAATATCAAATTCAAATTCTTGTAGCAAAATTATCCATCTTGTTATCCTCCTTGATGGGTTAGGCTTATTTACAATATATTTTAGAGCTTGATGATCTGTTAAAACTATAAATTTCTTCCCTAACAAGTAATTTATAAACTTATTTACAGCAAAAATGATAGCTAGAGCCTCTTTTTTAGTTACAATATAATTTACCTCAGCACTGCTCATTTGTCTGCTCTCCTAAAGTAAACTAGATGATCATTCTCATTTTCATCCTTTTGGCTCAGAGTACTTCCTAGTGCTGCATCTGAGGCATCAATATACATAATGAATGGCTTGCTCCAATCTAGATTCTTTAAAATAGGTGAAGACACCAAAGCTTCCTTCAGTTGTTCAAAAGCTTCATGCACCTTATTTCCTGGTTCATAAGTAACATCCTTCTTCAAGAACTAGGTTAGTGGTTGTGCAATCTTTGAGAAATTCTTGATGAACCTTCTATAGTAACCCACATGGCCTAAAAATGATCTCAACTTACTTCTATTCATAGGAAATGGTAACTCTTTGATTTTTGAAACTTTATCAAGATCAGTACCAATACCATCTCTTGGATACAACATGCCCTAACAAAATGCCTTTAAAACATCCAAAGACACACTTTGTAGGGTTTAGTGAGGCTTGTGCTTCATCTAACCTTTGAAATGTTGTCTCCATCTGGTGCAGGTGGTCCATCTTACTCCCATAGATGTAAAAATCATCCGTAAATACTCGATGAAGTTTCTAATGTAGGTTCAAACACCCTATTCATCAAGTGCTCGAACATTTGAGCATTACACAACCCAAAAGGCATAACTCTATAAGAAAACGTTCCCAAGGAGTGGTGAACATGGTCTTCAGCTGATCTTTCTCTCGCTATACGAACTTGGTTGTATCCGCTATATCCATCAAAGAAAACTATAGCTTTCTGGCTAGCTACTTCATCCAAGATCAATCTCGTGAATGGAAGAGGGTAATGATCCTTCTTTGTTGCCTTGTTGAGCTTCCTATAATCAACAAAAATGCATAGTTTCCTTTTTTTTTTATTGAGATCACAATGGGAGAAACCCATTTTGAATTCTCCATAGAAAATATGAATCCCGCATCAAGAACTTATCTATTTCTTCTTTTACGCCTTGGAAAAATTAGGATTCATCCTATATGGCATTTTATTTATGGGCTTAGCACCATCTACCAGCTCAATAGAATGTTCTACCCAACTTACTTGACAAAGTTCCTTGTAATCAAAATTGAATAGGTGTATGTACCTTCAAAGAGCTAGAGGTAGGATTCCTTCTCATTCTCCATCACAACATCACCAATCTTTATTTGTTGGAGACGATCAACAATTTCTTCTTCAGATAATTTATGGGTTCATGAGTCAATGTGACTAGAAGGATATCCATGACCGAAACATCAACCTCACTTTCTTCATCTTCTATGTCCACTTCACTGGTACTAGAGTAATTAGAGGATGTCCAATCATCAGTTTCATCACTTGAATCCACATGTTCTACCTTATGATGTCGAGGGATCACGTTTATCTTCACCCTCTCTCTACCACATCCAAGTGTCATGAAGCCTTCATTCTAGTAGTTTCTTGCATGAACTCTCCTTAGCCATGGCCTTCCCAACAACATTGGTATGCAACAGTACCATTTTTCATCACCTGAAAGTCTACCACACATACAACACCCATAACAGATATTGCCACATTTGAAACAACACCTTCTGGTTTAGTTTTTCCCTTATTTAATGACCTTAACATAAGTGTTGAGGGGATCAATTTTTAAACCCAACATATTCATTACAGACTCGGTCATTACATTAACTACAGCACCTCCATCAACTAAGACATCATGAATTGAAATACCATTACATAATACCTCAGCTTGTGGAGCATAAGGATCTGCCTCTGCCTCCAAAACAGGTACCTCAACCTCCTTACTTTGTCGAGCATTGAGTCCACTTCGCAGCTCCCGCCTCTTCTCATAAGACATAGCCAGAAGTTGACCATATGTAATATTTGCAAGCCTTTTGGACAAATCTTCTAAGATGGAGTATGGTCCTTGCCCTTGTGAAATCAGAAAATCTTGCACACCCAACTTTCTTCTCCTATGTTTCTTACTATTTTCTCCTTTCATCTTCTTAGGATCATTTCCATCTTGGTTATCTTTTTCTTTCTTTCTTTTTGTTACAAACATATCTACTTCATTATTTATGCTCCTATCTACTACATCAAAAGAATTCATAGGTGCTTTTCCTTTATCATTATCTCTTGTACTGATGTAGAAGCTCTATCTGACAATTATACTTATAATGACCCTTTTATGACAACCATAACATACAACTTTAGTTATATTTCTTTTGAACCTCTATCTCCTCCCGAGAACTAAATTCCTTTCCTCAAGAAGATTAATAGTTAACTAACCCATTTCTTGAGAGCAGATCTTCATACTCGTGATGTACTACTAGAAAAATATTTGTGCTCACCGAGAGTGGTTGTGGATTCTAGACCAAAGGTGTTGGTGTAGGCTCTACTTTAGCAACAATTTCTTTGGGCTCCTCTTCCATGCTTTCTTCTTGCCTTCTTGCAATCTCCTTTGCTTGTTCAATGGTAGCTGGGTGGTCATACTTCACTCATTGTCTGATCTCTAGCTTCATCCCAAGAATGAAGTGCTTACATAGGATATTATCCACGCCATTCATCAACCCATCCGCTAATCCTTCCTTCCGGATCTAGGCATCGAGCTTCCTCCTTAGCTCTAGAACATGAGCATGATAATCTCTTATCTTCTCCTTCTCTCCTTGGGCTAACTTTGTGATCTTGATCATGAGATCTGCATATTTTTGTTGTTCACCAAATTCTTCAAGAAAACTTTCAGTTAATAAATCCCATGAGTTTTTCACATTATCACCTAGTGTTTCAAACCACCTAAGTGTTGAACCATCCAAAAAGGTAGGAAAAAATTCAGTCCATTGTTCCCTTCTTATGAGGCCATTACAAATGCAAGATCGTTTAAACTCTTGAATGAAAGAGGAAGCATCTTCATTAGATTGGGCTGAAAAAATAGAATCTTCCCCATTTTTAAATGTAACCACAATGAAATACCAACTCACAAGTACAATCAGTAAGACTTATGTGCACAAATAATTGGACTCACTACAATAGAAAGTGACTTTACACCTTTCTACAGTAAAATAGGAATGACCACGGTAATCTTACATTTACTATGGTAAAACTTGACTTACTATGGTAAAAACTGACTTTACTGTGGTAAACACTATTTACGGTAAAAATGAAGTTACTGGGGTAAACACTATTCATGGTAAAAAATGAAGTTACTATGGTAAATACTATTCACGGTAAAAAGTAAAGTTACTGTGGTAAATACTATGCATGGTAAAAAGTGACTTTACCATGGTAACTACTAGGCACAATAAAAACAAGGTTACCCTCCTATTGATTTATGACTAAGTGGGAATATCTCTCTAGAAAATCCACCAACGAGGAATGGTCCCGGCAACGGAACCAAAATGTGAACACAAATCTGGCACTCTGATAATATTTCACCTGGAAACACAACAACAAACATAACACAAGAATACCACAGACTATGACAAAAAAAGAATGATGACAAATCTGAAATACAACTATAAAATATATTATTAACATGGAATTATTACAATCTCACCCATGAATTACTCCAAGTGTTACCAACTCCACTTGATTCCAATAATAGTTATGGGAGAAACTTCACAATTACTCCTCTTGATGACTTCCTTAACACACCTTCACAAAGAATCTTTTATTCATAAAATAATTATTACAACTTTGCTCTATGATAAATGAGAGGGGATGGCCTCTCTATTTATAGGAATTCAGGCTTATCCACCCTATCTCTAAGATAGGATAGGAAATCTCTTCCGGCCAATCATATTCCATGCCTAAACTCTTTCCTTTACATGTAGGCTTATCTTCTAAGATAAGATAAACCTTATCATCTCACATGGGTTCCACCTTTTTAGACTTTTCTACAAATAAAATACACAAAATATTTATGACATCACTCCTTGTCCTTATTACAAATATAATATTTCTAATTCCTAATCATGTAGACCCTACTTCTCTACTTACCCCAACTTTGACATTTTAACATTACCGGACCACTTACGACAAATATTTACTTTTTACCACAACATTCCTTTTGTACTTTGATTGTTACCATACTCTACTTTATTGGTGGCACCGTATTGACGGTGTCGTTATATTCTATTGGATGCCACTACTAATTATAATTAACAACATCCTATTCCTAATACATATATTAATAAAATAGAAATTACGAGGAAAATTTTAATGTTGTGAGCCAAAGGTACCAAAGACATTTCCTTCGCAATACACTATGTAGGTACATTGGTAGACACTTGAAGATGAACCTCTACACATGCGCGCAAAGGATCTAGCACAAGAGGCGAGAGCAAGAAAAGGCTTGATTATGTAGAAGATTGCATCATATGAAGGACTGTTACAAGTGCTGTAAGAAGAATCTGAAGAAAGCAAACCAAGCCTTGAACATCTGCACAGCTCCAAAGGTGCTCATTAACATAAAAACCTTGGAGGAGAACAATGAGGTCCAGAAAGTGATGAAGGACAAAACATTGGGCCACGTAGAAAGATTATCAATGGTTAAATAGAAGCACGAGGCCCTGAAAGTAGCATAAGAACCACACAAGACTCCATTTTAGAAGAGCTTAGAAATATCATTGTAAAAAGATGGATTTACTTGAGGGAAGGATGATCGCACTATGTCCAACATTGTGTTGGTATTGCACAAGAAAATGAAAAAGGGGATATTACGAAAGATGAACTGGTGTCCATTGTTGTGGACATTCTAGAGAGAGTAGAAGAAGCACTTGTTGAGTGGCAAACCTTGGAGGCTGAAATAAAATAGGAATATCCTAAATTAGTTGTTCAGACTGAAGAAGAGACTACAAAGTAAAAGCATTATTTCATTCTTTCTATTCTTATATTCTTTATTTTAGTTTTGGAGATGACCATTGTCAGGGCAATAATGAAATTAGTGTGGGGTAATGTTGATGAAAGAACACTTGAAAAAAAGCACACAAGAAGTCCGCATGGGGAAGTGAGTCATATTCAAAGGCATGAATGAATAGGGAGAACACGCGTGGAACAAAAAGTTCATCTTTCAGGACTTATCCGTTTTCACTCATGAAGATCTATTTTTAAAGATGGCGTGAGCACACAAATGAGGAAGATACGTGTGCACCATGCATTGGCTATTCTTAGAGGATCGAGATACGAAGAAATTTACATGGACACGGGCTGGAAATAGATATGTTCTTCGCTCGGTTAGTTGGTAATAGTCTATTGTTAGTGCACTTGCATGTGTGGCTAGTTCAGATAAAGATGTGTATTAAGAGTAGCATGCGACCTATTTTGGAATGGATAAGTGGTGAAGGAAAAGTCCCCACCCTTATATATATATATATATGTAGTAAATTGTGCGATAGAGAGAGAGAGAGATATACTGAGAGATATGTTATTAAATATGTTACGCGCATACTCATTATTGTAATGAAGATTTTGTATACTTATTTCATTAAATATAATGGAGGATATTGGCTGAATCTAAGTGTTAGTTTTTGTGTGTATCTGAATCTAGTATGTCTTTAATCTCTTTATGGTTAGTACTTAAATCTATTCTTCCTTAGGTATAGATAGTTAAAATATAGCACATTATATAACATGTAAAAGCAGGCTTATGTAGTTGCTCGGTTGAAATAGCTAATCGTATAACTACCTCTCTTGATAAATACACTTTGTTCGTCATTTTAGACATTGTAGTTTTTTGCCTTCTTCTTTCTTCTCTTTGCATATTCTAACATTGGTATCAGAGCACGTAGGCATCGGTGAGAGGTCGATGAGAGGAGAGAGGTCAACGTAGGGCACTCTGAAGGCGCTGGAGAAAAGCGTGGAAGGGATTCGTGTAGAAAACGAATTCATGCAAAGACGCCAAGAAGCGGCTGCGGAGACGAGAACAAGATGCGGATGCGCAGAGGGCGATGCGGCAGACAAAACAAGATGCATACGCGCGGAGGGTAGCGCAAGATAGAACAAGATGCGGACGTGCAGAGGGCAGCGCGGGACAAAGAAATTTAAAACTAGCAAAAATGCACGGTCGCGAGAATCACAACGTGGGACCAGGAGAGCAAAGTGTGGGCGGTGCGCGAAAAAATCATGTGAAAGAATACACAGTCGCAAATCGTGTAAAAGAAGACGCAAAATCAGTTTCAACGCTTGCGGGACAGTCGCGCGGGACAGATGCGCTTGCAAGAAAGTCAAGGGCATCACCAGCAGTCGTTGTTTGAGTAAAACGTGAGTGCCAGAATCGTTTCCTCTTATCCAAGGTCGGTGAAATAATATTTCAACAAAGGTATTACCTTTGCATAATTAATTTCACAGGATTTGGTGAAGCAATTAAATATTATTTGGAGGAATAAGTAATAATATTTAATTAATATATGCAAATATAGTTCGAAGGCAGTTGGAGGGGTAATTTGCATGTGAGAAATTAATCTCATACTATATGCTGGAGAAATTAATTCATTTAATATTATTTGCTGGAAAAGGATATTTTTTAAGTGTGAGGCAAATTATTATTTTATTATTTTCCGTTCTTTTGGAATAATAAAATGGCAAATATATCATACTTGACGTTGCCGGAGACACAAAAATTAACGGGCACAAATTTCAATGTTTGGAGTCATAAAATTTTAACGGTTGCGGAATTTCGAGATTGTGATAAAATAATCAAGGGTGATGAAAGTCAACACTTTGAAGATTATGACAAGCGTCATAAGGAAGCGTTATTGCTTCTCAAGTTATCGATGTCGAATGATTTGATATTTAAGTGTGGAATGCCATCGCGTGGCAAGACGTTGTGGACTAGTCTCGAGGATAAATATCGGACATCAAAGAAGAGTCGGGTTTTATACCTAAAAAATATGCTCTTTTCCGTAGTTACAAGAAGGTGGATCCATCTCAAGCACCTACTTTGGATGAAAGATCTCCGAGACCGAGTTATCTTCCATCAACAAGAACGACGATGATATGGTGGCTCACGGTTTTGAATAGCTTACCTTCTTTGTATGAGTCATTTGTGGAGGCACTCCATTTAATGGCTGAAAGTCAAACACTCACGTTTGACAAGGTGAGTTCCTACCTGTTGCAAAAGGAACGGAGACAACTTCAGGCAGAATCTAATTGTGACCATGCAGAGAGTGCTTTTGTCACTCAGTCAAAGGGAAAGTGGAAACGTCACTCTGGTGAATCCTCCACTCGGTATCAGGTCACATGTTATTACTGTCACAAGGTTGGGCACCTCAAGAGGGATTGTAAAAAGCGGATGTATGATCTTTCGAAGCAGAACAAAAAGCCATGTAAAGAGGAACATGTGGCGCGGTTGCGAAGAGCGGGATTTGGATGGCGAGTATGCTCTTTCTTGTCTTACGACATCATGCTCAAATGATAGTGGTACCGATTCTTTGGATTATTGACTCGGGTGCATCTGCACACTTTTCATGTCGTAGGACTGGTATGTTTCATTTCTTTTGTAAATATTTGTTTTGAATCGGTAGTACTTGCGATGGAGAATCACTTGCGATGAGAAGGGATAGGAGATATATGCATTGTATTGAATAATGCTCATAAATTGTTAGTACGAATGTTAGATATGTACCTTCTTTACAAAAGAATCTTCTATCTATTACAATCGATTGACTGAAAATCCCAATATTTCTATGGATTTACGTGGAAATAAGTGTGTTGTCTCGATATGAAACAGATTGGATAATTGCCCTTGGTATTGGGGTGGGTGGTCAGTATCAGCTTGTTGATCCGGCTGCGATCAACATGAATGCACGTGTGGAGGACAGCTCCACCATTCAGGATGTGCGGGAGGCGGACATGCCTTGGGAGGATGGATTTCCTCATTCAGAAGAACAATTTGTTGTGGACAGAGACTCCACTATTCCAGATGCATTGACGGTGCATGGTGAGATGGCATGCCCAGCCATTCACTCAGAGGTTCTTGCTCGAAGGACAATAGAGCATGAACAATTTTCTCATTGTGTTGTGAAGGATCTTTCCCAACGAGAGAGAGGGGATAGATGAGCAAATAGATAATACGGAGATGGTTATTTCTCCTGTTGAGACGGAGACCACTGCTGAGACGGAGATGGTTATTTCTCCTACTATTGAGGAGTTGGTTCTAACTCCTGCACAGATGGTCACATTCCTCTTCTTGAAAAAGTTGGATGAGCACTACATGGTGGTGCGAGGATGTGATCGAGGTGACGTTAATCACACCTGAGGATAATTGAGTCTTTTACAGACTCCGGTGAGGGCTACACAAGCACGGAATAGATTTTTCAATCCACATCTTCGAGGTTCGATTTCAGCACTCGGAGATGGGGCTGACACTCTCACCATTGGTGATTCATCAACTGGTCAATGAATCACGAAATAGCAGAGAACCAGTGGACCACTTGCCATATCTTTTGTTCATGGGACCAGATTTTTGTTTTGCGGTTCATCTTCATTCGACAAACTACATCACGCTTAAGGACTGCTGATTTTAAAGTACAACTTATGGCACAGTCTATAGATGTAATGACTAAACATATGGGCTTTAGGATATTTGTAAAATTTTGGGACAAGCTTTGTCTTGTTTCTGGTTTAGTCATTAAGAGGGTGTTGAAATATAGCACATTATATAGCATGTAAAACAGTTATGTAGTTGCTCGGTTAATCTTCTCTATTCAATAAATACCTTAGGTCATTTAGATTTTTGCTAGCATATTCTAACATAGTTGTTGTAGAATGATTTGTTAGTAATGGAACTATATGTATCTCTTAAGTCTTATCCATGCCAACATCCTATAATAACAACCCTAAAGAGGGACCTAGTACCTTTGCGCTTTCAGTGTGAGCGTTCAGCTTTAGGATGAGTGATTTTCCAAAGATGTCTAGGGTCTTATTGGATTTATATCACTAAATTCTAGGTTGCATCACCTATTAATGGTTTCTCCTAGCTCTTGTGTCTTTTCCCATAGTTTATACTATAATATTCTTGATGTCACATCTCCTAAAAACCTTTGTTATAATAGAAACAATCTAAACATTTCACTTAGATCTCTTGTTCACCTATCTCAACCTTTGGTGGTGATCCCTTGTATTTTATTGGTTACATGGAATTGAGGCTAGGGAAATCGTTCCTTCCCAAAATCAAAAGTCTAAAGAAAATAAACAAAAATAAATAAATAAATCAACAATAAATGCAAAAATACTCTCATTTCAAAATAATAATACACTTTGTTTTCCTACCAACCTTTGGTGATGAGCCCATGCTTCGACTAGTAGCGTGAGGTTGAGAAAGGAGGAAGTTCCTTTATTCGCATATGTCTTTTCCTTAGTTATGATCCCATGCATTTTACTAGTAGCATGGGACAAGACGTAAGGGGTCCCGTCAAATAAATCAATAAGTTGTAAATAAGTCAATGAATAAAAATTTCTTGAAATTTCAAAATCCCATGAAAAATGAATTAGATGTGCATGTTACAAGAGATTTAATCCTTAAAACCAGATTTTTTCAATCAAGAGGCCATCCACGGATCTAATTCTAGTTAAACTTACAAGAAAATGCATTTTGAGCTGGTTAGTTGACTTTGTTTAGGGTTGAGTTGTAAGTTCTAGTTGGGTCTTTGTCAAAATCTTGTCTTTTCTCACCATCTTCATTCATCAAATTCACATAACTCACGTCCTTCCTAGATCTTAGTGATGATCCCTCACATCTTACTGGTTACGTGGAGTTAGGATTGGAGCAAGTTCATTTTCTTATCATGTCGCATTCATCACATTTTTCCAATAAAACAAAAGTGCTAAATATTGCTTGAAAATCAAAGTTCTAAATTACAATTTGTTCTCATATGCATCATATATATAAAAATAAATCATTATGTCTATCGCATTTACATCATCATCCATGGCATGCATTCATAAAATATAAAAATTATTGGAAATTCCAAACCATCTAAGAGTGTGCAAATGAAGCAAACTACAATGAAGTCAACTCTTACAAGGAATGTCGAGCAAAAAAATGTATATATGTATATATATAATGTCAATTTTCTCATGTACAATGCCATAAAATCATAGATTGAGTGTGGTCAAAATGCTCACTATGAGCCAAAAATTTAAAAAAATCAATAAAATACACAAAAATGAGACTAAGCAATAAAGGTACTCTTCCTATCCACCTATTTGAGGCCCCTTGCGATCGCTTCAAGAGATCGCCTCGCTTACAAATTTATTATAAATCCTCCTCAAATTCATTCAAAAATAAAAATCCAAATCCTAACACAAAATACCAAAACTCTCACATCTAACCCATTCATAACCCCCTTCTACTCTCATTGCATCCAACACCACCATTTCTAAATCATTTCCAATTCAACCATACTCACGAATGAAACAGTCGTAAGAAACCTTGAGCTCTAAATTCAAAAAATTTGTAAAACATAAATGATTTATAAAAATGGTGAAAATGAAATATATAACATATATTTGTATTTTCTAGCATTGCAAGTGTAGCGATTGCATGCACTGGAGCAGGTATATTTCTCTCCCTCACAGATACGATATGTAATCATGTTGTTTTATTTCAAAGTATTTTGCTAATCATGTTTTATATCTACACTTGATTCTCGTCTTTCTTTTGCAGGTGGCGGAAGGATGGATTGGCGTGGTTTCAACACACTAGTGAATAAGGTATAATTTCTAACTTTCCCATTTAGGAGTTCCATACTTGGAATTCACATTTTACACCTCTTCATGGATAAAATGATTCTCTAAGGGGAAATATGTACGCACCCAAAATTACATGGTGTTATATTGTTGGAATGGTAAAATCTCCAATGATGATAAAAACTTCTTCCAAGGTAAAAATGAGGTCCAGATCCTTCTCCATGTTCTTTGCATCCCTCCTCTAACTCAAATCAACCCTTATGTTTTGTCTGTAAAATTTTCTTTTTCTTGTAAGACCGATTTTTAGTTTTTCCTTTTTCCTAAGAATCGGTTGCATAATTGTCACAATGGTTGTGCAACCAACCCGGAGGTTGCGTAATCGCCTCTCTACATTCACCAAAGTTCTTGTCACTTAAAATCATATACTTAAAACACACTTTTTCGATATATGTTTGGATTTTGGGATTGATTTTCTCACTCATTTCTCAACCATTTCACCTATTTTAGACTATTTAGAATCATGTAGATTTTCTCTTCCTCTTTGGCTATGTTTAAAATGTTAACTATCTCTCCATTTTATGATTTTTCACTTGTTCATTGACACATATATTTGAAATATTCTTTCCCAAATTTTATAAAAAGACAAAATTTTACTGTATGAGGGATGGTTGGATTTTCCATATTCTTGAGGTTAAGTTATGCTGCTGAAATTTTGAGAGGAACCACATAGAAAACTATCTCTTTGCTCTGTTCTTTCCTACCATTTACTTTCAGTCATTTCTTGCACCAAGCCAACCATAACTAGTATTTTCTTTTCTTTTCTACCAACCAGCATTTGTGCATTCCTGGATCAATTGGACTTCATCTTTGGAAGAAGATACAAATATGGGGAGACAAAATCACATCTCATCTTTGAGAAAATACCACGCATACAATAGTAACCAGTTGGGGTTGTACTTGAATTATTTGAGGCTTTAATTAATTTGTATTTGTTAGAATAGAAATAATGCATTTGTTTTGAGTTGGTAGAATTGTAGAAGCGAAAGATTTCATCACTTCTGAATGTATTTATCTTATTTATAGTATTCCTTTTTAAAATATTTCTTATATCTTCCCTTGATAACTTCTTCCGGCTTATTCATGTGGATATGCTCGGGAAATTAGTTGGAGGAAGAAGTGAATAAATTATTGCACATATTTTATTTATTTTAATTAGTTCATATTTACTTCTACTCGGAAATTTCATATGGTAAAGAGGAAATTTCTTACGAGAAGGGAAAATCTTTCCCTTTCCAAAAAAATTAAGGCGAAGATTTTCCGGAAGAATTTAATTTTAGTTTATTTATGTTAATATTTTTTAATACACTCTTTTAAAATAGAATTTCCAAAAACTCTACAATAGAGGAATAGCCACATCCATCTATTCTTTCTTTTTTTTTTAAAAGTAGTAATAGTTTATTTTAATTAGTTTCTTGTGTGTGTAGAATAGTTTATTTATTTGTTTCATTTAAATTCTAAAAAATTCAAAAATATGTTAGCCATTTAATTATTTTTCTTTTAATTCATTTCTTGTTCAGAAAAATAGAATAGATGGTATTTCATTTCGTTTTATTTAATTAATTGGGAATGAATTTGGTTAATTAAAAGATTAAACACACTTGTCTTTTATTTATGTTGAATTTACTTTCTTTATTTATTTAAAATGAACTTTCAACATAGTTTAGCAAACAAATCAAATCAAAAAATTAAACAATAGGGAACTTATGCTTTGGTGAATTCAACTACTAGGAACTCACACTACCCAATCTTAGTCCTTGATTATTCTATAGTTACCCATCAATATTCTCACAATCTTGCATATTTTGGTTGTCCCGGCATGACCTCATGAGGTTAAGTGCATTTGGAATCATGTGTTGATTCTCTGCGTACAATATCTAATAATACATATTAAAATAGTGAAAATGTTTGATATTGTCAAGTGGTAAATAATCAAAAGTATACTTTCCCTATGTACCATCTTGTAGATAACATTCATTCTAATAATATCACAAGGAGTCAATTGAATTATCTCAAATGACATTTTTCCCAATAATATTTTTCCATCGAAAGAAACAAATACATATTTTTGATACATTTGATGAATAAGTTCCACAAGAATGTATCACACTTGAAAATATGCATAACCATTATTTTTCCACTACTCATGATGATAATGATCATGAAAATGATGATATGTAGGATGATTTTGGTGATATTTTCCTAAATAATTTAAAATGATGCTAACCTCATTGATATTGAACAAGAGAGAGATATTTTGAAATTTTCTCATACTCCTTTGTTTATGTTAGGACCTTCTACAACACTAATGTTGGATGTTATTTTGTCGATGATGGATTTTAAATCAAGGTTTGGATGATCAAACATTATTGTAAATTTTTATTGAGATAAGATTAAGGTTCCCAGGACTACATAATCATATATTATATACAATTTATTTTGTATTTAATGCAATAACATAAATCAATGTTTTTTATTAAAACCTACTTTATACTAGTTTGTTTCCATACATACTTCATTCATATATAGCATCATAAAATAATGCTAACTAGACCATATATACTTTGATTAAAGGTTAACCCTTATTTCATAGTAAACCATGAGAAACCTTGACTATAACATGACTTCTTCACTAAATCTAGACAACCAAAAATAGCATAGTAAAATAATGCTAACTAAGAACACAAATATATAGTTTGCTTAAGTACACACCCTTGTTGGATCTAATTCCTTAATAGGAAGATATATAAGAATATGGAATTCAATCAATCTTTGTAATACCTTTTGGGGACTTTCACTTAATGTTGTAAAATTTATATGCTCTCTTTATTGTAATAATACTAGCATGTTGCTTAATTGTTCTATATTAATTACCACATTCTTGGCCTGAATTTTATGTTGGAATGAATTTCCACTATTTTTGGAATTTGAAGTTTTCATCATCTTGAAATTTTGATCCATCATAGGTAGGGGCATTGGTCCCATATTTAAGCATTTTTTCCTTTAAAACCTTGATCTCAACATTTTTAATCACATGAAAAATATCATTGAAAATTTGGTAAGGGATGAATCTTGTTTTTCCTTTGATAGGTTGGAGATTTATTTTAATAAAGAGGCTTTGAAATTCACTTTTAGATAATGTTTTAGTCATATTTGTTACCATAGTATTGAATTGAAGAAATGCTCTCTAACTTCTCGTTGGTATCTTGTCTCATTAAATAAATTCATACAAAGGTAACTTTCATGCTAATGTTTATTAAACATTTTGCAAAAATCATTAAATGTAGTAAAAGTGTGTAGTTATTCACATGGTAAAGCATAAAAGTAATAAATTTCATAATCTTTAAACTTCATGGAAATATCTTGGTTAATTATTAGTTATTGATCACGATGTCTAGGAAAGAAGCATATAATGATCTAATATGGTTAGAAGGACCCCTTTATCATTGTATAATTCAAACTTTGGAGCCAAAAATCTTACTTGAAATGGGGTAAGCAATTACTTCATAAGTCAAAGGTTTACGTAAAATATCATTGGAATGACCATATTACATGAATTTTGAGTCCCTTAGGATAACACCTTAATTTGAATTTGTAATTCATCACTAGAGTCATTTCAAAAGATATAAGAGAAGTATTAATAAAATAATTTGGAGTAGGAATAAATGTAAAGAAGTGAATTGAGAAATAGATGGAAGATGACAAACATGTTGAAAATTTTGAATAAATTGAGAACAATCAAAAGGAATATGTTGAGGAACTTGAGATGCAAGTAAATTATATCAAGAAATAAGAGATACATTAACATAAGAAATCACATTATATCAAGAAATAAGAGAAACATTAACATAATCAAGTAAATTATATCAAGAAACAAGAGAAACATTAACAATAATATAATTATGGGGGAAATTATTTTATAAGAATTTTGAGAAGTGGTTGCATGTCTAGGTAAAGAAGGTGATCCTCATTATTAGCATTTAAATATCCATTGTTTAACTTGTAGGTTTTATCTTGTATTATAGTCCCATTATTATTATATTGACGCAAGGTTTATTGTTTAATATATTATAAAAGATTCATCAAATTGGATATTTCACTAGGATTTTTCAAAAGATGTTTTCTAAGTAATGTAAGATCTAGAACTCTTTATTAATTTAAAGTAGTTTTCTTCTCCTTACAACCCTCACATTCAATAACAATTTTGAGAACTATTCACAATAATTTCATTTAAAATTCATCATTTGGAAGATAAATATAAACTCCATGGTCTCAACATTAACATCATTTAAAGAATCCATTTTCTTTTCATATAAATAGTAGGATTAATCAAATGAATATCAACAAAATAAATGAGATTGAAATTTGTTCTAGCTCTCACCTTAATTCGGATTTGAATCTAATCATATTATATGATAGAAAAATAAAGATCGTAGATTTGAATAGTATGGAAGAAATATAACACATGTTTCATAGAGCTAATAGTTTTGGAAAAATAGAAGGAAACAAGCTTAAGAACAATACAATAATGCAAAAATTTCAAATTTAACAAAATGTGAAACCGTAAGGTTGGTTTCAATTCCATGTGGGTTAATAAAGTGTGAAATGCTAAGGTTGGGTGATATAGAATATAGGTTCATCAAAATTTAAACACAAAAATTAGTTTTACACTAAGAATGTACTACAACCAACCACTTGTATTTCTATTCATATTTAAACAAATATAAAAAGGTAAATAAAACCTAATTGTATATAATAAATATATTTGGAGTCTAAATAAATGAAAAGATGGGTTTTTATAATGATATCTAATGTGTCACAATTTTAAAGACAATCATCGAAAAATAAATAATGTCATACAGTCCAAAAATAAAGTGAAGAAGATCTTGAAAAATCATTGCAAATGAAGAACCATGACTAAAAAGATGTATAATTAATCATAACTCGCAATGCATCTTTCCATAAAATACCAAATATAAAATATCTAATTTGGTGACCCCTGTTCATCTACTTCGATCTAAAAACCCACTCTTTTCTATAACTATGCATGGATATTTGTGAAACCGATCTCCTTCCATAAAACCTTAATGTGGAAGAAACACCTTATAAAAACACAATAAAATAGGGGATTGTTTTGGGAGGCATGTGTTATCCCTCTCTTATTATTGTTTACACCCTTTTAAAGATTTGATTATCTTTTTAAATAAATTTATGGAGTGCACAACACTAAAAAGCTATTTAAGGTTTACAACTAGGAGTTATTATAATTAATTAACTTCCAACATTAATTATATAATACCATAATAACATATTGGTACTTACAACAAGTATTTGCAATATTCTTCAAGCTAGAAAACACGAGAAGAAATATGTACTAAACTACATAAGACTATACAAAATATATTTGGGTGCTTAGACTAGAGAATATGGGAGTGTAGAGAATATGATATTTTAGGACCATACAAGTCTTCCAAGAATGGTTATAGGGTATAGGCCTCATGCGGTCTTGTAACCACTTTCTCTTGGATTTCAAAGTTTATTTTTCCTTTCTGGTCCTGGAAATGTGCTTCACTCTCAAACCCTAAGTGTCAAACGATATCAAAACCATATGTAATCATATGAATCACACTCAAACCCTAACCATGGGTAAAAACCCATAAGAAGGTTAGCGTTTGGTTTGAAATGTAATCCATGCATTTTTACATCGACACTACTTTGAAGAGGACATAAACCAAATATTGTTCTCCATCTAACATGTATATGTCTATATGAATGAAACTAGTTGGAAACTTGAACCACTTTGATTACATTTGAGTAGATTGTGCTCTTACAAATACCTTTAAGTAGGGATCTTTATGTTCTTGGAAGTGAAGGAAGCTAGAATCCTTAACTTGGTTGAGTTCTTCAAAACTGTTGTAGTGATTTCCTTAATGGATGTGCGTTATCTTTGGGAATATTTAGGGAGAAATGATTTCCTTTTATATGTATTGTAATGAGAGTGCCAAGTGATTTTTTATATGATTACTAGGAAATTGAATGAGGTGATCTTAATTTTCTTATATAGTTCTTTGAAGTTAAATCATTATGTTAAGGCTAGCCTAATAAGATGAAAAGACCCAAAAAATGTTATTGCATTGAAAGAAGAGTTTGAAGATGTGTCGGTCTAAGACTGTACAAGTAAAATATGATTGTATTTTGCATCTTGACCTTGTTGTACATTTTTAGAGACAGAGATATGGTGGATGAAATTTTTGGTTACATCATATGGTCAAAGGTTGAGAATTGATTTTATAGTTTTATATTCAAAAAAATTCAACGCATTAATGTGTGGGAATAAGATAGTTAGTGTTGATAAGACCGTGTATAACTATTAGTAGAAGTCATATAGAATATTCACGCGAAAGGGTGGAATGCATTCAAAAGCATGGGAGGATCAGGGAAGGAATAACGACCGAGGACAGAGACATATTCGGTACTTAGTCGTTTTCATGAGTATGATCTATTTTGAAAGATGGCATGTGGAGCACACAAATGGGATGAAGACTTACATGACACGCATGAGATATTTTTTTGAAGAGTGGCTAAGGAATGCTTTACATGGATGCATGCTAAAGATAAAATTGTGACCGATAGTTAACTAGGAGAGATCTACTATTAGCGCACTTACATGTGTGGCTGTAATTTTAAAGGCACATGGCTATTTTCAGCATGTAACCTATTTTGGGAATAGAGGAGCAAAGTGAAGGGAAAGTCCCCACCCTTATAAATATCTAATGAACTCGCATAGTTTAAGAGAGATATATGTAAGGATTGAATTATTGTGTGACATTATACTATCATATCTATTACACGCATGAGCATATGATGCTAGTATTGTAAGAAGCTTCGTGTATTTATCATGTTTAATATAATGGAGTGTATTTGCTGAATCAGAGTGTTAATTCTGAGTATAATTGGATCTTGCATACTTGATTTCATCATGGTTATCATTTAAATATGTTATTCTCTAGAACTAGATCTATACATGCACTATAGAATGATGGATCTGAATGCTTTAAGTCTTCATCATGATAACATCCTATAATAACAACCCTAAAGAGGGGCCTGGTACCTTTGTGCACTTCGGGTGAGTGCTCAGTCTAGGCTGAGTGATGTGCTAGTGTGCCTAGGCTTTTATTGGTAAATTCTAGGCTACATCATTGGTTCTATTGCTAGGACCTCTTTTTGAGTTTTTTCAGGATGGTTCATGATGAAGACATAGTGGTTGACCCTAGTGAGTGTTGAGGAGTGGATACATGACATAGAAGAAGAATACACATGGAGGTTTAGCATTGGATCTAAGTTTGACGCACGTACGTGGGTGGAGCAGAATCTATATGATTGTTTGTATAAGAGCTTATTCATTATATTTCTAGTAGAACTATACGAGTGGATGGTTTCTTATGCATCTAAACATAATTGGAGGTATTGCACACTTATTTGCACATAGGAAGAATTTTAGACCCTTTATGATGCTGCTCTGATTTGGACTTACGTTGTGGATACGTGGTTTCATGGTGTTTTGAACATTTATATCTCTCGAGTACTCAATTTCCACATATTCATGCCCGAGGTAGTTGAATTCCAATTTTTACACGATATCCCAAGGAACTTACCTGTAAGGCATTCCACCGGTGATCAATTTTTTTATGGTAACCCTAAACTTGGAGAACAAACCGATGATGAACTAAACCCCACTATGCACGGGGGTAAGAACAGTTTGGTAAAAGATGAAAGACCTAACGAAATAAAGACAAAGAGAGGAAAGGTGGCTTAAGTATAATGAGGTGTGTGAGAGGGAGATAGAAAAATAATGGGATGTTGTAGAGCGAATGGCATTGTGGAGAGAGATATTTCATGAAGTTTTTGAAGTTCACATAGATGACGTGGAACTTGAGCATCGTGAACTCCCCATTTTGGAAAGCATGATAGGGAACCCTCCTCTACCTCGTGTAGAAGTGTGCCAGCAGAGATGACCTGCGCCATGGGTACACATCTCAATCCACCGGAAACCTTTCTCTTATGCTTGGTTTCTAGTATCTATTACAAAAATAGTCAAAAAGATAATTTAGGCAATGGTAGAGTAGGAGTGAGTCATATAAAAATCACAACAATGGCGAGATAAAATGGCTTTGTTATATGGGAGTACCTTTTTAGGTGTATCATCCACACAAAATGCAGGTGCGTAAACTTTTGGACTCTCTTCTAGGAGTAGTAATACTTCACAGACGGTCAACATGAAGTTCAATACTATTTTGGGACACGGGTAGTACATATTCAGTCCGACTCTAGCTACGGGTTCGGATCAGGAGGTATAGGTGGCTCTAGTTACGGTGGATAATGGTTCTAGAGGTAGAGGAAACACGGGAGGTTCTAGATCAAGTGGGCAAGGTCCACAACAACCCCGAGATATTTACATGGATATGTTTCTTCATCTTCCAGTATATAGGGCATAGATGATGATGTTTGAATAAATACACATGTGTGAAATACTATGGCATGTAAAAGGAATCGTGAATTTTGAGTGTAGGGCAAATCAATTCACTACTACATTACAAGGGCATGCACATAGTTGGTACAAAAAGTTTGACCCTAATCAGACTTACGTAGACTATGTAGCCTTAAAATATGTTTTCCTTAAAGAGTTTCACATCCCTAAGTTTGAGAAGAAGAGTATAAGTGCACTCAAGGATATTAAGCAAGGCACTACTGAGAGTGTCAGAGAGTATGATGCTCATTTCAAAATGTTGTTATCTAAGTTGTCTTATGATATTCATGCAAGCTAGCATGCATAATGGTTTGTTGGAGGTCTGATTACACCTTTTATGAGGGCACTATCACATAAAACATACACGATCTACGTGAAACACTTGAAACATCCTTACATGGTGAGGAAGTTGGAAGTATAGACACCGGGTTGAGCCCGCTTAGAGGTATTGATCATAGCTATGGCAAAATAGTTAGAGAAACTATCTCGAAAATCAACACATGAGATGTGCATAGAGATTTAGTGTAGAGATTGCGAAGTGGAAGGTCACACAAAGGATAGTTGTTCGTGCAAATCATTTCTCTCATTATTGTTGGACTATGAGATATGCCATTTAAAACATGATGTTAGCCATGCCCATTACTACAATGTGCTTTAAGTAAGAACATATCATGCTATCAGTAAAATTTTCAGGTCCACGACTCATGACACGAAATACTATCGGTTGATTGGTTAGATCCATGACACTATAAATATTGGTGTACGACAAATGGGAGTTTCAGATAAATCTAAAGGAAAGAATGAGCATCAAGATCGGGATCACAACTAGGGGCGCTATGATCGGAATGAAGGTCATTTTGAAGGCGATCGTGGTAGAGGTCGAGGATACTTGTGGTGGATTCATAGGATGGGGTTGTGGTGCTAGAAGAGGTGAGTTCCCATGAGGAACATGTTATAAATGAGGATCCCCTAACCACTAGAGGCATGATTGTCCTCAGAATATTACATGTTCTTTCTACGGAAAGAATCATAGTTATGAGGAATGCCCGAACTTATATGAGAATCTTAGTAATAAGCATAAACAAGAAAAAAAGGTGCATGGATGGTTAGTATATAATGCACTGTGGAAAATTAGTGGATGCCCAAGTTAGAAGCAGAATTTGAGGCATTGCAGGTAAAAATCATGACCCGCATTGAAGCAGTGCGAGCCAAAGAAGCATTTCAACAGAAGCCTACCATCACTAAGGAGGATGTTCTACATGCACGTTACCCTAACCCTACCCATAAAAAGGAGGTTTACCAGGAAACCATGGAGGTACTCAAGAATCTTCAAGGTGAAATACAATATTTAAAGGAGAAATCATAGAAGATGGAGCAAAAGAAAGCATCAGAGATGGTCCAAACTAATATGGATGACTTGAGAGAAGTGTGCAAATTGTTTCACTAGGAGAATATCATTCCACTATTGGGGAATTGGTTAAAAGGAAACACTCCGCGTGTAAGTACTAAGACTAGACGATAGATCCTGCATGCAAATATTCCCCCTCATAGCCTAGATTATGACAAGGAAATAACTTTGAATGTTGTTGTGGATGGGTGGCTATTGAGTAATATATTGATTGATACAGGCATGGAATTAAATGTTCTTACTTTAGATGCATGGGTAAAAATGGGGAGACCTCCATTGCAGCCATCCTCTAATGTTTTGTTCATGGCTAATCAAACTAAGGCCACTCCCATCGGATTTTTAAAAGATGCATCTATTACCATACAAGGAGCCAAGTTCATTGGATATTTTGAGTTTTTAGTGTTGGCGAGTCGATAGCTTCCCACTCTATTGGGGCATCTTTGGTGCTATAAAAATAACGCATTGATCTTTGGTTCAACAAGGGTTATATCGGATTTGAAAACAAGGAGGAAAGAGTTATTATCCCTTTAACGAGATGGAAAATATGCGCCCTTTGTTGATCCCTTGAGTGAAGAAGACCTTAATAGGATTCATGTACGCATCATCCAGGATCCGAGGTGATTGAGCCATGTAAGGAAGGAATTATTCAGTGGAAGGATGCACAATCTATTAGTGATACTACAAGTGTTGCTTGTGATAATTGGGCTCATAGCACTTATGAGTTGGTCAGGCGTGAAGTAAAGAGCATATTTCCTAGGGTCAGCAAACCGTGCTATATCAGGAGAATAGGTAACAACTTGGTACCTTGTTACACCAGAGAAGGAGACCCTATGTTGTTCATGCATGCCATAGAAGAGTAGTGGATAGACCCACTAGAGAGAAGGAATATGCTAGCATATACCCGATGTGGGACAATAGCACACTAGTGGGTAGTCCACAAGGATAATCTTGTAGGATGGAATGAAATTAGATTTCTCTTGATACTAGGCTCTTTAGGAGAAATACACCTACTGAAATCTATACTTATCATGGTAATCAACTTATTCAGCACCATGTTCATAAGTGTGAGAGATTTTGGATAGAGGGGTGGGAAGCTTTACCACCTTCGCTTTGTGTGCACAAGTTTTATTCCACTTTACAAGGTTGCACATGTGCTCAGTATGTATATGTAGAACTCCATAGAGATACTAGAAATTGGTAGGATTTAATTACATGAATAACACTTAGGTTTTACTTCTTCTCTACCAAGCCTTCGTTAGAAGAAGCATTAAAGGTTATAAAATGCTTAACTATGAGGGATAGTGCCAAGGCGAAGAATTCATATAGGATTTATTAGATGAAGGATATTCGAGAGTGCATTTTTTGAAGAAACATACATCAATTCCAATGCCACACTACTTTAGTGTGCTTCTCTTGAGAAAGAAAAGGGAAAAATGGTCTACTTAGTGGATGATGAAGAAGTAGAAAATCTAAATGTAAACCATTCAATGATATAGGCGTGAGGTGTTGGAAAATGTAGATAAGACCACACGCACCTATATTGAACCTATAAAGACAAATAAAGTGAATATTGGATCATATGTTAAGCCTAAGGAGGCCATAATTAGAGACTATTGGTCAAACTCTGAAGTGGCAAAAATCATAGAGTTACTACGAGATTATCAAGACTTATTCCCTCGAGGATACCATGAACTTAAAGATGTGCATAAATCATTATGATAGATGAATATAAATCTTAAAGAGGGTGCGTGCCCATTTAGAATGAGACCCAACATGATGAACCCCAACTTGCATGAAAAGGTCAAGAAGGAGATTGACAAAATGTTGAAGTCTGGAATCATTAGGCCCCTTGACGAGTCAGAATGGGTTAGTCCAATGGTGATCAATATAAATAAGGATGGTCATATTAGGATATGTATGGACTACAAGGAGCTGAATGCTACATGTGTGACTAATCCCTTTCCTACACCATTCACTGAGGAAATACTAGAAGGCGTTGCACGACGTAAAATCTATTCATTTACAGATGGGTTCTCTAGGTATCACTAGGTTAGGATTGCCCAGGAGGATTAGGAAAAAACTACTTTTACTACTAAATGGTGTAGATTTTCCTATACAAAGGATGTATTTTGGTCCGAAAAACATACATTGTTGTATTTTCACGCATAGTTGTTCAAGTATTCAAGGAATTTATTCACAACTTCTTGCAGGTTTATTTAGATGATTAGATGGTGTATGGATTAGTTAAAGATCATTGTGACAATCTACGCTTAATATTTGAAATATGTAGATAGTTGAGTATCTCTTTGAAAATCAAGAAGTGCATGTTTGCTACACCATTTGGGATACTTTGTTAGGACACATAATCTGCAAGGAAGGTTTGTTAGTTGATCCAACTAAGGTTGTAGTCATTATCGGCCTAAAATATCCTACCAGTCAGAGTGAGGTGTGCAGATTCTTGGGTCACACGGGGTATTATAGAAAATTCATAAAGGGGTATGCCAAGGTTACCACACCTTTGAGGAGTTACTAAAAGGAAAAGGTATGTTCTACTAGGGATAAACTATAGCAACACGCATTCGAGACATTAAAGGAGAAACTTACTATCGTGCCTATTCTGCATTTTCCTTCGTGGGACCAACCATTTCATGTACATGTGGATGCCTCTGGCACGGCCATTGACATGGTATTGGCTCATCCAAGAGAATGTATTATAGATCATCCTATATGATTTTCTAGTATAAATTTGACTCTGGTAGAACAAAATTACACAACTACAAAGTGCAAAGCTTTGTCAATGATCTATGCATTACATAAATTCTCGACAATACTCATTGGCTACACCATTTGTATTTTATACAAATCACATGGCATTGAATTATTTGGTAAATAAGTATGTTTTACAAGGGCATATATGCAAATGGGTACTCTTATTTTAAGAATCATATTTTATAGTTGTGGTCAAACCAAGCAAAAGTAATTATGGACCAGACCATTTATCTATAATATAGCTAGGAGAAGAAACACAAGCTATTGAAGATACCATGCTAGATGCACGCTATATAGGTTACAACGTGCACCATCGTAATTAGAGGACATTTTTGTCTTTCTATGAATAGGTATGACACCAAAAGGAATGAAATCCTTGGAGAAGAAATAACTTGTTATACGCGTGACACCCTATATGTTGATTAGTGGTGACTGTACAAATTAGGTCAGGATGAAGTATTACGCCATTGTGTACTGGAACATGAGCACATAGATATCATGGAGGAAGCTCATGGTGGTATTGCAAGTGGCCACTATGTAGGTGATGCCACTACGCACAAGATTCTACTCATTGGATTATGGTGGGAGACCTTGTATAAATATTTTAAGGATTATTACAAGGCTTGTGATCACTATCGGCAGCGTCTTGGGAAACCTAATCAACGAGATGAAATGCCTCTAAGAACCATTACTAGTGCGAACCATTTGAGAAATGGGATATTGATTTTTGGGTCCTATTTCACCACCACGCATAGGATTGGGTCACGTTATATCATAACTTGCACACATTATCTAAAAAGTTGGGAAGAAGCAACATCTAAAAAGGATTGTACAATGTTTACAATAGCTGTGTTTCTATGGGAAAATATTATTACAAGGTATTGATGTCCTTTAAGTTTGACCATTGATAGACGCACACACACTTTCTAAATGAGACAATCAGAATTTTATTAGATGAATTCATGATTACACACCATAAGACTACACCATATCATCCTAAGGAAAATGGGATTGTTGAGGCTTTCAACAAAATTTTGAGCCAAGGACATTGGCAAAAATATATGATGTTGGAAGAAAGGATTGGGATGATAAAGTATCTACAATACTTTGGGCATATCGAACAGCATATAAAAGTTTGAACAAAGCCACACCATTTCAGTTAGTGTTTGGCGCAAAAGTAGTTTTCCTATGGAAATCATGTTACCATCTTTTTGTATTGTGCATGCTAGAGGTCTAGTTGATGAAAAAGAATTAGAAAATAAAAATTAAAAAGTTAATAAAGGTGTATGAGTGATGAGAAATAGCACATTGGAGCTAAAAACAAGAAAAGGCCAAGAAGAAAGTATTAGGAATTAGAGAACAAATATGTGGAAACGATTCCTCAAATCATAGCAATAGGAAACTATATAGTAGAATTATACATGCAGAAATATAATAGCATAAATAAATAATGCACAAAAGAAGACAAGACAAGATTTAACGTGGTTCACCCAATGTGGGCTACGTCCACCAAGAACTTGCTCATATTTTATTATCAACAAGAGTAAAACAACTCTCACAGTATTCTCTCAGTTGTGAACTCACAACAGAATTCCAAAGATATTAAACCACATCTAAACCACAATTTACACCCAATTGCTTAACCTTGATCACTCTTGATCACCTCTTGATCACTAAGACTCAAGACCTCTTGAACACATAAGATATCTTCAAGATACCCTAACACCTCTATTTATAGGATTATAATCCAGTAAGAAGTCCAAAATCTGGTCCTAGAAGTTTGAAAGTCATGACCTTTCATCTTCCCATGACTAGAAAAGAAACTGTCATGACCTTTCATCTTCACATGGATGGAAAAGAAATGGTCATGCCTTTCATCTTCCCAATTCAAACTCCACACTTCAATATTGATTTTAGAAGACCAAAAATAGGATCCATAGCCCAAGAATCTCACACTTGGAGATTGTTCCTATTGAGAAAAGTTCTCAACCCTTCATTATCAACCATGAAGTCCAATCAAAGTTGAACACAACTTCAAATTCTCCCTTGTGACTACCTTGGTCATCATATCTATAGGATTCTTACTGGTATGAATCTTTTCCAGCTTCAACTTATATTCTTTCAAAGATTCCCTGATGAAATGATATCTTAGCTAAATGTACTTCATCCTAGAGTGAAAAGTGGAGTTCTTCACTAAATGAATAGTGCTCTGACTATCACTATGTAGTCTCCCAACTTCCTGCTTATGACCTAGCTCATCAAGCAACTTCTGTAGCCAAATCATCTCCTTGTTTTCCTCTATGGCAGCAACATACTCATCCTCTGTGGTTGAGAAAGCCAAAACCTTTTGTAACCATGAAATCCAACTCACCATTGTATCACTAACCATAAATACATAACCTGTCATGATCCTCCTACTGTCCAAATCTCCTACCATGTCTAAATCTACATAACCACACAATGTAGTGTTTGATCCACTAAAACACAATGCTTCTCCCATGGTCCCTCTCAAATACCAAAGGATCCACTTCACTACCTATCAGTGCTCTCTACTTGGATCACTCATAAACCTACTCACTGCTCCCACTTGCATGGGCAATGTCAGGCCTAGTGCATACCATAGCATACATCAAGCTACCAACTGCTGATGAGTACGGTACCCTAGATATCTGGATTTTATCCTCCTCAGTCTTGGGACTCTACTCCTTTGATAATTTAAAGTGACCTACCAAAGGGGTACTAACCATTTTAGCATCCTGCATACTAAACCTATCCAAGACCTTATTTATGTACTCTTCTTGAGATAACACCAGCTTCCTCTCTTTCCTGTTCCAATTTATTCTCATACCACATATTTTTTTCTGCCCCAAATCCTTCATAAAGCAAAGGATTCACCTAGTTGCTTCTTCAATACCTTTATTTTCTGCATGTTCTTCCTGCAACAAGCATATCATCCACATACAGAGGCACAAAATAATATAACTACCATCAAGAAACTTCTTGATGTATACTAATGGTCCGAGTGACACCGGAGTAACCCTGCTCCTACATAAAAATATTAAACTTCTTGTACCAATGTCTTGGAACTTGTTTCAAGCCATACAAACTCTTCTTCAATTTACACACTAACCTCTCCTTCCCTTTGACCTCATAACCACCGTGGGCTGCTAGATATACAATTCCTCCTCCAACTCACCATGAAGGAATGTAGTATTCACATCCAACTGCTCTAAGTGCAAGTATTCTACTACTACTAAACCAAGAACAGTTCTAATAGAAGTCATTTTAACAATAGGAGAAAAATTTTCATAAAATTCTATACCTTTCTTCTATGCAAATCCCTTGACCACCAACTAGGCCTTGTATCTTTTCCTACCTCCATCTTCCTCTTTGATTTTATACACCCACTTGTTCTGCAATGCTCTCTTGCCCTCGGGTAGCTCCACCAGATCCCAAGTCTAGTTTTCCATAAGAGATCTATGCTCTTCATCCATGGTCGGCTCCCACTTCTTCCCGGAAACTACCCGCACTACTTCCTCAAATCACTCTGCCTCTCCACTGTCAGTGAGCAATAAATAATTCAAATATGGAGCAAATCATTCAAGTTCCCTTCTTACCCTATAAGACCTTCTCACCTAAGGAGTTTGGGGTTCCTGATGAGTAGCTTCCTGAACCAATTGTGTCGGATAATGTTACACCTAAACCGGCCCCTTGGACACCTTGTTGTCCACAATGTCCTCTAACACTATGTATTATTCATTTTATTCCTCTTTATGTTCCTGTAACTGATCTTTATACATGAATTTTTCATTAAAGATAATATCTCTAGACCGAAATATTTTCTTGTCCTTAAGACTCAAAACACGGAAACCAATGTCATCCTCACCATATCCAACAAAGGTGAATTTCTCATAATTATCCTCTTACTTGGTCCTATCATCTTTATCAATGTAAACAAATACCTAACATCCAAATACTCTAAGAAATGAGTAATCAAGTTTTCTTACCATACCAAGCCTCCTTAGGTGTACCTCCATCCAAAGCCATAGAGGGTCCTCTATTAATCATATAAATAGTTGTGCTCACCACTTCCACCCAAAACATGAGTGGCAGCCCCGCATGTAACCTCATGCACCTAGCATGCTCCATGATTGTCTTGTTCATTCTCTCTAACACTCCATTTTCCTATGGAGTATTTGGAACCATTCTTTTCCTGCGGATCCCATTTACCGAATAGTAATCAAGAAATTCATTGCTATAATACTCCCCTCCATTATCCAACCTAAGACATTTCAACTTGAGACTTGTTTCATTCTCAACCAAGGCTTTCCATCTTTTGAAGGTTTCAAACACATCAAATTTATTTCTAATGCAATATACCCAAACTTTTCTAGTTACATCATCAATGAAAGTGACATAATAACATGAACCACCAATATATTTTACCTTATTTGGCCCCCATACATCTGTATGCACTAAATCCAACTTACCCTCCTTCCTGGTAGGTCTAACCTTGAGGAATCTCACCCACTTCTATTTTCCATAAACACAATCCTCACAAAATTCTAAATCTAACTCCTTTAATCTGGGAAACCTGTCCTTTATAATCTACATGCCCTTTTGACTCATATGACCAAGTCTCTGGTGCCAAAAAGTTACATCTCCATCTGCAGCAACTAAATTACAATAATCAGCACCACTGGTTAAATACAAAGTACCAGTTTTCTTACCTCTTACAACCACAAGAGCTCCCTTGGTAACCTTCCAAGAATCCATTGTAAAACTGACCGTACAACCATCACTACCCAACTGACCCATTGATATCAAGTTCCTCCTCAACTTAGGAACATGCCTAACATCCTTAAGTAGCCATGTGTTCCCATTCTACATTTTCACCTGAACATAACCTTTCCCTACTATTCTGCATGGTTCATCATCACCAAGATATACATGTCCAAAATCTCCTTGAAAAAAATTAGTAATGTCTATGTGGGGTGGCATGGAAAGAAGCCCTGAATCTAACACCCAAGACTTAGCAATATTATCTAAAGAAATAATTAAGGCATCCTGACAAACATCACCTACTTCCACATTTACCTCTTTAGTTTCCTCCTTCTTGTTCTTCTTATCTCGAAGAGCCCAACAATATTTCTTAGCATGACCAACCTTCCCACAATGCCAACATTCTAACTTACTCTTGGACTTTGACCTTCCACAATCATTCGACTTATCATGGTTACCTTTCATGTTGTTCTTTTATCTCCCTTTGCTCTCCACCATCAAAGTGTTTCCGTAAGTAGAAGAATTTATGGTGCTCTTCCTTCACATTTCCTCACTTTGGATCACATCTATTACATCCTCAAACTTCAGCTTTGAATTATTAGAGACTGAATTACCTACACCATAACCAAGTTTTCCCAATCATATGGTATGGAACACAAAATAAACAAAGCCCGACCTCATCATCAAATTCATTTTTACCAAGTTTACCATACTCACAATTGTATTAAATTCATTCAAATGAATAGCAGTTGAACCATTCTCGAGACATATTCATATTAAATAAATTTTTCATCAAAAATATTTTATTAGAGGCGGAGGGTTTTTCATATAACTTGCCCAACGCACTCATGAGTCCTTCCGCGTCTTCTCCTACAATATGTTGAAAGCAATCGAAGATGCAAGGCATAACCAAATTTCCCTGAGTGCCTTTCTATCCAGAAACTCCCAATCCTCATCCAACATGGCTGTAGTTTTCTTTTCTTTTCCAGCCAAAGGAACATGGAGGTCCTTTTGATATAAGTAATCCTCCATTTACATCTTCCACAAACCAAAGTTCTTCCCATTGAACTTCTCAACCCTCTATCTTCCCTCATCTACCATAGCTCCCACTCAAGATAAACTTTCCCTGTGATTTACCACTTCATAAAAACCCCAACCAAAGCTCGATACCATTTTATTAGGAATTAGAGAACAAATATGGGGAAACAATTCCTCAAATCACAGTAGTAGGAAACTATATAGCATAATTATACATGTAGAAATATAACAACATAAATAAATAATTCACAAAAGAAGACAAGAAAATATTTAGCGTGGTTCACCCAATGTGGGCTACATCCACCAAGAACTTGCTCATATTATCATCAACAAGAGTAAAAACTCTCACATTCTTCTCTCGATTATGAAATCACAACAAATTCCAAAGATGCTAAACCACAATTAAACCACAATTGAATTGCTTAACCTTGATCACTCTTGATCACATCTTGATCACTAAGACTCAAGACCTCTTGAACACACAAGATATCTTCAAGATACTCTAACACCTCTATTTATAGGATTACAATCCTTTAAGAAGTCCAAAAGCTGACCCTAGAAGTTTGAAAGTCATGACCTTTCATCTTCCCACGGATGGAAAATAAATTGTCATGACCTTTCATCTTCACATGGATGGAATAAAAACAGATTGTGACCTTTCATCTTCCCAATTCAAAATCCACACTTCAATACTAATTTGAGAAGACCAAAAATAGGCTCCACAACCCAACACAAAGCATTGCATGATAGGCACATCAAGGATAAAATTTTTGAAATTGGACAGATGGTGCTCCTTTATGATTTTAAGTTTTTTCACCATCCAGAAAAATCAAGGTACATTGGTTGGGGCCATATGTTATCACTCACATACTTGAAACATGAACTTGCTAATTAGAGGCACTTGATGGAACATTGCTACCTGGTTACTTCAATGGGAGTAGGTTGAAGCCCTACTATAAATAAGTCTTCTTGGTGTTTGTAATAAGGCAGTGTTTCCATTTAGATTAGTTTTTCAATTCTTTATTTCCTTAATGTATTTCCTTCTTTGTCATTATGCTTTGTTAATTTAGTTGGTGTTTTTGTGTAATAAGTGTGTTTACGTGCTATAAGCTAATTACTATTTGAAGAATTTTTATGTGCAGAGGACTACACATACCATTAGTGTGGGGTGGATATTGATATCCAAGTACATGACTATTGAAAATAAGTACACATGAAAGGAAAAAACTGCTACAGGTGCTATTCAAGTTGGAGAATTGAAAAAAATAGAGCTTTTGGAAATGAGGACCATAGGTGGAGATGAATGAAGAAACAAGTATAACGCGAGGTAAGCGGGGCCATGGGAACTACCAAGGGAAGGCGTAGTGGCAAGGTACTTGGGTGCATGGAGGCATGTTAAAGATAAGTTTGTGGCTAGAAGGTAGGAAGGCATGCTAGAAGGTTATAGCTTGGGCACAAGATGTACCATGCAAAAGAATGAAAAATGGTTGATTAATGAGAGGATTGTTTGTAGGTGGAGTAATAAATGCACTAAATTTTTGAAAATTTCTATAAGGATGGGATGCGAGTTCATTTTTACCATTACAATTGAGAGAATTTGAAAAGAGTTAAGTGCAAACGAGCCGAGAAATCGTGTTGAGGTACGAAGAGTGTGAAACCAGATGTGGAGAGAAGATTTGTGCATAGGAGAAGCTTGTGTCCACGTAGGTGAAGGGTTTGAGTGAAGCAAACACATTACAAAAAGCTAAGGCATGTGATATCTACTAGGGCACGAAGATTCAAACTAGGGTTTTAACTTATTTGTTACAGAGGATAGAAATGAGATATTTTTCAAATGGCACCGAAGAAAACATCTACAACAGAGTAAAAGGGAAGAAGAAGGTCAAGTGGAAGAAGAAATTTCTCCCAAGAGTAATTTCTTAGAAATGCAATATCCAGAGGGTGTGATCATGGGACAAGAATGGGATTCCCACATTCGTAAATTTAAAATCAGTGATTATAACCATCATACATCGATAATAAGAAGGAAATAGATGTGTTGTTAAGCACAAAAACAAACAAGCGCACATCAAAAGATATGCCAATGTATGATGATTTTGGTGAGAAGTTAATAAATTATATTGCAATTCTACCAAGTTATACGAGCTACCATAATTTGGAAAGTATGAACCATTGTATCGATGGTTGATGAGCAGAGTCCATGAGGACTTCTTCTACTTTGTCGGACGGAGGGTTAGAATCACAATATGCCTTGATTTCAATAGTGACAGACTAAGGGCCTTAGGAGAAAATCTAGAGAGTGAATTAACAGATAAAGCAGAAATCTTGGAGACAATGAAGGAGCTAGGATATACCAAGGCTCTACATGGCATGGACATTAACAAATTGAAGAAGTACCCAATAGTACAAGAAGCTTCCCATCTTGTAACAAATTTGAATGACCAAGAAAGGTGGTCGCAGGTGAATACAATGTGGCTATGCATTTCAAGGAAGATGTCTCAAGGAGTGATCTACAATATCACGAGATAACATAGCAAAGACAATCATTGAAGAAGCGCGTACAGGTGACAGAATTATTTTTGGCACTATTTTATTATATTTTGTGTTTATGGAGATTGGAGTTTGATGGGCCAAAGGAGAAGATTTGGGAGTACCCCATGGAAAATAAATCTCTAGAAGAAATATTTGATAAATATTTATGTGAAGGGACCATGAGTGGGCCATTTAAACATAGGGTGGAGATGTAGTATGACAAGCTCCGCGTGGAATTTGAAGAGAAGTGGTGCATACCCAAGGAGTTGCCTTCGGTGGTGTGTAAGTCATTACAATTTGCATTCTATTAACATTTTTGCATCGTGTAATTTGTGATGAAGGATAGAGCTTGGATCCCTTGGTGAAATTTTCCATACACCTTCATAGCAAGCTACTTCTAGGCATCAGTTCACTGGTTCACAGATGCATGTTGCCTAAGCTTCATCACACATAAGGTAGATTGTGACTACCACACTCTGAGAAAAACATATGTATATCCAAGACGGACTACCTACATTGAGAGGCTTATCTTAGATATAATAAGCATGAAGCTAGTAAGCTTGGCCATTGGAGACGTTGGAGAAATACTTGTGTATATTCAACTTAATCCCAAGTTGGAGAACAAAAATATGTGGAAAATGAGTTCATGCTTCCAAGGCCTCCTAAGGGAAAGCATACAGTAGAGAATGTGACAAATCCACATCTGCGAGAGACCATAGTGTTGGATGAAGAGGAAGAAGAATGAGAATATAGAGGTGTCTGGAGCATAGAGGAAGAAGGAAGCCTACGGAAAATGTAGGAAATGAGTGTGCAACTACACCACCTCAGGTGCAAGAAGGAGATGATGAGGACCTGGATGTAGTACAAGGAGAGCATCATTTCAAAAGGGTATTTAGAAGAACCAAAACCCAAGGTTCTACTCCATAATCAATGCACAAATCACCTCGAATCTCTCCACATAAGGAGATAATTGAGAAGAGAAGGAGAAATTTGAAGCTAAAGGAGAAAGAGTCTAAGGAAAGCATTTCCAAATCTCCTACACCTCCAAAGGACGTGGTAGAGTCAAAGGACAAAGAAATTAAGGATGAAGAAGAAGGATAAAAGGAGGAAGATGAGACAATGCAAGGGACTACTTAGGGCATAGTAGAATTAGCTCCAAATCTTGACGCTCAAGTTCCTAAGGGACAAAGATATAAGAGTAAAAGTGGGGAGTATCTTGCACTTTGTCATGGGATATGCCGAGGACACTAGTATAATTATCTACACTCATTTCCAAAGCACCGTGGGCCTTAAGGAATTGTATGGATGGGAGATGATGGATGAGGACATGGCCATAATGCACGTAAGGAAAAAACTATCTTGGTCAATGCATACACATATAGACGAACCAGACTTTGATGTACGTGAAGAGTCCTATCAATCCAAAAGATTGAAGAAGACACCGCAGCCAAACACATATCGGTAAATCCTCTGTTATGTCGGATGAACAAGTAAGTAATTCCTTGGTGAAGGTATCAATAGAGGTAGCTAGGAGGAATGTGGATAAAGCTATGATTGTTAGGGTCTTTGAGGGAAGATATCAAGGCCAAGGATATAGAGATAGCATGCTTGAAACAAGAAGAGGAATTAGAACAGAAAAATAATGGGTTTCTTATTGGCATGGCAGAGGAGATCGAGGATCACACCCTCCAAGAGAGACCGCACTTAAAGCCCAAGGTGCCAAAAAAATTTCCCTTTGGCTATGTAGTATGTGTGCACTTTGGTTGATATGGTGCTTGAAGAGGGACCAGTTAAAACTCCAACACCAAAAGACCCTAAACAAAAGGAAAAGAGTGAAAAGGATGCAGTGATTATAAAAATTTCATCATATGAGGCACTGCTTCAAACCCTTCGAGATGAGATAAAGAAAGTGTATCAAGCATTGAACATCTTCACAGCTCTAGAAGTAGTCATCAGAATAAGAACAATGGTAGAGGACAATGTAGTCCTAAAATCTATGAAGGATGAGACATTGGGGCACGTGAAGAGACTAAAGTGAGTGAAGAAAAAAGCGTGAGGCCCTTACAAAGCGCATAGGAACCCCATAAGGAAAGATTGGAAGAACTAGGAAAGGTTATAGCTCAGAAGATGGATCTGCTGAGAAGGAAGAATGTCCATAATGGCTAACATTATGTTAGTATTACAAAATGAGAAGGGAGACATTGCGCAGGATGAGCTGGATTCTATTGCAGTGAATATTCCAGAAAAGGCACAAGCACGCGTTGAGTGAATGGCAAACCTTAGAGGTAGAAATAAAGAAGAATATCCAAAGCCCATCATTCCAGGTTGAAGAAAAGGATGATGCAAAGTAACGAACTATTCTTTGTATAGAATTCTTTAACATTCTTTACATTACTTTATTCTTTATTGTTCAAGGAGTAGCCATTTTCGGGGTGACACTTTGCCCCTTGAGGTTAGTTTGGGGTAATGTTAAGCGAGACCATGTATAACCCTTAGCAAAAGTCATACGAGAATATTTGTGTGAAATCACATAGCGCATTCAAAAGCATGGGAGGATTAGGAAGGAATCACGTGCTGAGGACAGAGATAAATTCAGGACTTATTTGTTTTCATGACTATGATCTATTTTTGGAAGATGGTGTGTGGAGCACACAAACAGGATGAATACTTACGCGACACGCATAGGCTATTTTTGGAAGAGTGGCTAAGGAGCGCTTTACATGGATGCGGGCTAAAGATAGAATTGTGACTGATAGTTAACTAGGAGATATCTATTGTTAGCGCACTTGCATGTGTGGCTATAATTGTAAAGGCACATGGTTATTTTCAGCATGTGACCTATTTTGGGAATAGAGGTGTAGTGAAGGGAAAGTCCCCACCCTTATAAATATGTAATGAATTGCATAGTATAGGATAGAGATATGTAAGGACTAAATTACTATGATATTATACTATCAGATATGTTACGTGCATGAGCATATGTTTTATTATTGGAAGAAGCTTATATATATATTTATCATGTTTAATATAATGGAGTGTCTTGGTTAAATCAGTGTTAATTAAGAGCATAATTGGAACTTGCATACTTGATTTCATCATGGTTATCATTTAAATTTTCTATTCTATAGAACTAGATCTATACATGCACTGTAGAATGATGTATTAATGATGGATCTAAATGCTTTAAGTCTTCATCACGCTAACATCCTACAACAAAGAACCCTAAAGAGGGTCCTAGTACCATTGTGTGCTTCGGTGAGTGCTTAGTCTAGGTTGAGTGGTGTGCCAAAGCACGCCCGGCTTTTACTAGTAAATTCTAGGCTACATCGATTAGGAAAGAGATAGCAAGATGTAATGAGTGGGGATAGGATGTGGGTATTTTTCTTAGAAAGGTATAAAAATCACAATTATTAGTGTTAAAGGATAAATTTCCAAATTTGAGTGTATAAATTTCCCCCTTTAAATATGAAATGAAAATTACATGCTTAAAAGAAAAGATACCTAAGTGTATATACACACTTTGTCTTTGATAATAATTTTTTCATCCATATGTGTTGGTTTTGAATTTTCCATGATGAAACTTGTAACATACAGTTTAGTCAATGTACATGGTAAAAATTAAATTGTAACTCACATGTAAATATACAATTTTAATTTTCATAAAGTGACATCTATTTCACCATTTTATTTACGTTATTGGGACAAAACAGATAAGGGTAAGGGCCAGGAGGAATACCTATTGTCTTGGTTTGGAGGTTGATGCACGCTTTTTTTGACTTCTCGATCCAATGTTGGTGTGAGAGAGCTTCCTTTTGGCTAGGAGGAACTACCTAAATAGAAAACAAGCCCTCAAAAGAAGAGTTAAAAAATATATGATAGTGGAATGCCAAGTGTATGCTAGATCCAAAAGTGTGATACTCCCTAGAAGGTTTTCTATCCACTATTTTTATAAAACAAATATGAAATAAATGAGATGCATGCATAAACAAATCTAGTGCTAGTATTTTGATTTAGGTACCTCATATCACTATCAACGTCGATCTAATTAAATATTTTCCTTATGGTCTTATCAAACTAGTATTCATACTTCAACTTCCACCACACCTTTTTCACTAGTCTATGGTATAGAGGTTGTTCTACTTTAGAGTCTTGATTCATCTCTTCTTATCTCACTTAAAGAGATGCTCAATGATGATGAATTTCACCAAGACCGTTTGGCACAACTTGAGTTATTAGAAAAACCTCATCTAAATGCTCTCTATCACCTCCAAATCTACCATAAATGTATCAAACGAGCCTACAAAAAATGTTTCCATGAATGAACCTTCCAGTTCGGTGACCTCATCCTGAAGGAAAATCAATATGTAAGAAAAGAGGAGAAAAATAAAAGGGGAAACTTTTCTCCTAATTGGCATCGACTTGTTGTGGCCCTCAAAATCCCCCTCATTTTCCAAGTCAAGTTTCAAAAATTTTGAGTTGGTGCCTTTGAGGAATGTTTAGAACAAAGTAAGAAGTCTAGAGAGATGGAGAAATTCATGCTTTGAAGTTGTTGGTGCTCAGTTTTTAATCTCACCCCTTCCTTTTAAAATTATTTAGTCTATGTGGTTTGATAAACTTTGTCTTCCCATCTAGATGCTTAAAAAATTGTTTCCTTTATTTAAATGTTGTTTCAATCCTTATCTTTGGCTGAGGATCATGTCGAGCCTTGTGTCATTTGCATTTTCTTCTAGTGAAAATAAATTTGTAATCTAGGCATGAATGGTGGAGTTTTTCCCCTTCATTTTATATTTTACAAAAGGCGTATCCTCCCTATCAATTTTTTCCCCAACATCCACAAGTACATGGACATCTCTAATTGGATGCAGCGTGGTGTTTTATCTTTTAAACTTGTCACTTTTGTTATTTTTGCAAAAGTGTCAAATTAACCTCATGGCTCGAAGGATCTGATTGGCTAAACAAGTGGTGGTGGAAAGGCGGGCCCTTTTTGTTTTGATGCTTTGAAAGGTCAAAGGTGGAAAGGTGGGTCCTTTTTGTGTTTTGAGGCATTATGGAAAAAGGTGTAAAATGTAAAAATAATTCCTAAGGCCTGTAAAGGGCCACGTGGCCATTTTTAAGTCAAAAGTGAAGAGGTGGGTTGTTGGGACACTTTAGGAATTTTCCTTTGTTTTCATAAAGAGCTTAAAGTTATAAAGTGACCCATGGCCCCACTCATGCCAAGGGATAAATTCAAATGTTCAGCCCGCATTGGAAGTAAAAGCGGTAAGGTGAGTTGGTGGAGCACTTTGAGTTTTTGAGTTTTTGTTGAAAAGAGTTAAAATTATAAAAGTGAGTCGTGACTCTATCACCACTCAAGTAAAGCCATGTGTCAGGCCTATAAAAAGTGGATGGGTAGACCAAAATTTCTAAATTACACAATCTCTATAAAAATCATAAAATGCAAAAGGCGCCCCTAGGCCCGCTTCAGCAAATCTCTTCCACGTGGACAACCCATTTTTAAAGTTGTAAAAGCGGGTTAACGGCTGTGATTCAATGTGTCTGGTTTTTCTGCAAGCATGGAAATATCATAGGCATTAAGAATTTAAAATTTCGAATTATTGAGCCATTTGGTACCTATGAACTTTAGTCGAGCATTTCTTCTTTGAGATCTTGAAACACTTCTTTTAATTCCTAATTAGTTCTTAATCTTTTGATTAAAAGAATTTGTAACTGAATGTAACCATTTTTGGAAGCTATTTAGCGGGTTCTCTACGCCATTGTTTGTGGTTGGATCCTGGTACTTTGTAGATGTAATAGATTTGAAAGTAATCTATACATAATTTTTCCCTTTCTTCCTCTGCTAATTCCTTCTTTCCTTATTCAAATTTGCAAATCATCCATCTTTGCATGATAAGAAACTTTGTGTTCTTGTTAATATGATTTTAGGAACTTTGTGTCTGAAATTATATCTATTATAAACGTGAATGATTCCATTCTGCATCTCTTTTTCTCAATATGCATAAGGTTATACTCTACTATCTATATTACCTAAAAGTATTGTTATGTTCTTCCTCTCTCATCTCCTTAGTTCTATTCTTTCGCATTGATAATATTTTGGGCATAAAACAATTCAAAATATCGGAATCCACACTCTGAAAGTTATACATTTGTATATAAGCTTTTCTACTTGCTTTCAATAAGGGAACCTCTCCCATAAAGAGGAGGTACTTGATATTCCTTTATTGTGGTTTGTTAACGTACTATTGTAAAAAACCCAACAATTTTTGGCGACTCTACTAGGGATTTCATTTCAAACGTATCCCTTTCTAAAAGAACAACTTCAAGATCATTTTGATCTGGCGACTCTAAGATATACTCGTGGTAAAAGGCTCTCGGAATAGAAGATTCCCATTTTCAAATTCTGGAGCAACAACACTTCTTTCTTCTTCCAAAGCAATAAGGAACAAAACAACTCGTTCTACAAGCACACCTCCTGTTAAAGAAAAAATTCCAAGAATAGAATTCCTCAAGAACAACTTAGTCCTAATCTTCATGCTTTGATACTTGTTGGTGTTTTAGTTCCCCTTCAGTCAATTTTTCCAAATATGGCAGCCCCTTTGCCTTGGGGACAACAGGTTGGGCCTCTTGCTCTTCCTCAGCCATTGCATGAGTTACCTAGGGGTAACAAGAAAAATTTTCCCAAATTTTGGGGTGATGGGAAGGTTCATCCAGATGAACACATTGCATCCTTCATTGTTGCATGTGGGATTCTTGGGGTTGAACATGAAGATGTCTCTGTCAAGATTTTTGTGGAGACATTATAGGATAATGTTGCTGATTGGTTTTATCATCTTCCTATTGGGTCAATCACTAATTGGAATACCATGACAACTTAGTTTGAGAAACGTTTCAAACCTGTTGAAGATTTTCATGCTCTATTAGCTCAAATCTCTCATATCAAGAAGGAACCATTCGAGCCCATGAGAGAATTTGTGGCCAAATTCAACAAGCTCATTCATAAAATTCCATAGAACACTTGTCCTGTAGATCAAATCCAAAATTCTTCTTCCTCAATGCTCAGTTACCTGAAGTAAGCTATGCACTAAGGAGAGCTAACCTTACAACTCTAGATGTTGATCAACATTTGGCTATCAGTGTTGAGGATGATTTAATCATGTCTGGTAAACTGAAAAGAGAATCCTCCAAATCTAAAGCATCTTCTTCTTCATCTTCCCCTAGAGCCAATTCTAATTAGTTAGTATAGAATCTTGCAAATGACCTCATTGCTATCAAGAAACAATTGGCTCAACATACTCCTTACCAATATATTCCAAGGAAGAATTTTCAGCCCAAGAACCGTTTGCCTTCTTCTCAGACTAGATTGGATATTGAAGGCCCACCCATCAAGGTTCTAGTCAATGTAACTTGTGAAGTTCAAGAACCTGATGATGAGGAGTTTAATGAACTCTATGAAGAACTAGAAGAAGAGGTTGATGAAGAACTGGAAGAGCTTGGTGGATCTCAAGTTCATTTCCTTACCACTAAAGGTATGGATGATGAAGATGAATATGATGAAAGAGTGGTAGAGATGAATAGTGAGTCATATGTTATTATGACTTGGGAGAAAATGAACAAAAAATAAAAAGTGATGCATCCTGCTAAGAAATCCAAGGAGTTTCCTATAACTATTCCAGTGGTTGCAAGAAGAGGAGCTCCTATTCCCATTGCCTCCACGTAAAGGTGAGTAATGTTAATCCTCCTCCTTCTACCTTTGTTTCCAAAACTTCTTGTCCTTCAATTCCTAAAGTTGATAAATCAAAAGTTTCTCCTGTTCCTAGTAGTGATGCCCCATCCACCTCCGGGTCTTTTGATATCATTGATCACCTCAAAAAGACCAAAATCCAAATTTCAGAGGAAGAGTTTTACCAAACCCATCCAAAAGCCTTTGCTAAAATGGTAAACTTTGTCAATTCCAAATCCAAAGCTTCATCTAATACTTCTAAATATATTTTTCCCACTCCCTCTTCCTCACCTCAACCAAGCCTTGTGGTTGCAGTCACTTCCCCTAATGAGAAAATTAAACCATTATATGTGACTCTTCTCATAGTTGGCCATAAAATCATAACTATGTGATAGACTCGGGAGCATCGAGAAAATGTAACGCCTACAAAAGTATCTCATGCTTTGGGCCTGACTTTAACATATACCTTTGGTTCATGCTATTCCATTGAGAGTAGATAAGTGCCTTTGGTTGGAAGAATTAAAGATGCATAAGTAGATTTTTTTGCTTTGCGAGAAAAGGGTCTTAGCCACTATTTTGGTAGTTGATATTCTTCCCTCATATGGTATGTTGTTGAGTAGGAATTTCTTTAAGGATATAGGAGGTGAAATTAAGATGTATTGGTCACATGCGCTTTGATCCCAATCAATGTAAAAATGAAGAAGTTGCTACTTGAGAAATAGACTAAATACATTGTGCAAAAAAGACTGATGATCCAAAAGCACAGATACTCTATGAAGATATAGGGCATGGTAACTACATGATCATGTCACAAGATGAGGAAAAACCTCCTAAGGAAGTGATTCATGATCCTAATGGCATTTGGGCTTTGGAATTTGATGGAAGCTACTCTTCAGCTGGTTCTGGGGCTGGTGTGGTGCTAACCTCTCCAGAAGGGAAGATTCATCCTTTTTCATTCAAGATTTGTTTTGAAAATACAAACAATACAGATGAATATGAGGCACTCATACTTGGATTGAACATGGCAAAAGAAATGGGAGTGAAGAATATTTGTGCTCATGGAGATGTAGAGCTGATTTTGAAACAAGTCAGGGATATTTTTCAAGTGAAGAACAGGAGATTGAAGCATTATAGAAATATTTTCTGGGATTCCATTGAGTTTCTTGATGCTTTCTCCATTGAATTTTTGCCAAGAGAAAGGAACACTAGAGCTGATTCTCTAGTTATCTCAGGATCTTTGTTGATTCCTCACCCAGATTTCTCTCAGGAGAAATTTACCATTGAAATGATTCATAGGCCCAGTGTACCAGATAATGCAAGCAATTGGCAGGTTTTCAATGATGATCAACACTTTCTCTCATTCTTAGAGCTTAAGGAAAACTTCAACGAATTATATTTTGAAGGAAGTGAGACTTTTCCTAGAGAGTGTGTATCCTCTAATGAAGGATATATCAAGGAAGAGATGGATCAAGATGGCTACATAAAATTGAAAGGTAACAATATCCCTAAAGGGATGGTGAGTTTGGAAGATCTATTTGATAATCATGATAGGTACATTAAGTATAAATCTTCCCAAGGAGCTCAACAGATCTGCCTGAATGTGAAAAGGTTAATAGTGGGATTCTTGATGAACCCAAGATGGTGAACATTGGAAAATGTTGCACTCAAAAAGAGAAGAAAAAGTAGTAAATCTATTAAAAAGGTATGCTGATGTTATTTCCTATTCATATGATGATCTCAAGGCTTTCCAGCCAAAGGAAATGCAACACTTTATCCCTCTAAAACCTGGGATCAAACCTTTCAAGAAAAAATAAAGGAAATAAAATCCCAAGGTTGCTAGCACTATTTTTCAAGAGATCTAGAAGTTACTAAAGGAAAATATTATTTTCCCTATACATCATTCAACATGGATTGCCAACATTGTGCCTATTAGGAAGAAGAATGGTGAGATTCGCATCTGTGTGGATTTCAGGAATTTGAATCAGGCCTCTCTGAAAGACAACTATCCTCTCCCAATGATGGATCAAGTTTTGCAAGCTGTCATAGGCTCGATATGTTATCTATGCTTGATGGATTCTCTAGATACAATCAAGTGGAAGTTAGTACCCCAGATCAACACAAAACTTCTTTCACTACTCCTTGGGGCACCTTTTCCTACAATAGAATGCCTTTTGGTCTTATCAATGTTGGTGCCACCTTTCAGAGGGCAATGGACTTGGATTTTTGTAGTCTAAAGGGAAATTTTATTGTTGTGTAACTTGATGATTTTATTATTTTCTCCAAAACAAGGGCAGATCACTTTTAGTATCTTGAAGCGATCCTCTAGAAATTTAGAGAACATGGAGTTTCTCTCAATCCTAATAAGTCTATATTTTGTGTTATGAAGGCAAGTTGCTTTGGGGCATATTGTCTCTAAAGAAGGAATCATGATAGATCCATAAATATTTCAGAAATTCAGCGATTCCTCTTCCCACAAGCAAAAACGGTGTTCACTCTTTCTTTGGTAAGATAAATTTCCTGAGGAGATTCATTCCTGATTTTGTAGAATTGACTATGAGCATTTCTCACATGATGAAAGGAAAGAAAAAAATTGGTTGGACTTCCAAAGGTAAAGAAGCATTTGAAGATATCAAGAAATCCCTTGCTAAAACTCCCATCTTAGCATGTCCTGATTTCAGCAAGGATTTTATCATCTATTGCTATGCTACAGAGAGTACCTTGGTTGTTGTGCTAACTCAAAGAAATTCTAAGGATCATGAACTTCCAATTGCATTCATGAGCTATGTTCTGAAATCTCATGAATTGAAATATATTATGATGGAGAAACATGATTTTGTAGTGGTCAAAGTTTTCAAGCAGTTTCATTTTTATATTCTTAATTCTCACTCTGTTGTGTTTGTACCTGACACACCCATCAAGTCTATTCTTACATAGCAGGAGTTTGGAACTAAGAGAGGAAATTGGGTAGAAATTCCAATAATATGACCTTGATATCAAGCCAAATAAGCCAGATGGGGGTAAAGGCTTATGTGAGCTTATTCTTTGAAGGAGCTAATGCGAAATTGTCCAAAGAAGCGGTTGATGTTCGTGTTGTCCTCTTCCTCGGTTCAATGGATGAATGGTATGCTAATATTTCACATTTTCTTACGTATGGAGAGTGTCCATCCCACTTGATTTCCAAGGAAAAGATAGCTATTAAGTTAAGGTCTACACAATATGTATTATGGGAAAATGCTTTATTCAAGTGAGGCATAGATGGAATATTTCTTAAATGTGTGGACAAAGAGCAACAGAAGAAGTTATTTTCATCTTTTCATGATCAGGCTTGTGGAGGGAATTTCTCTTCTTGCTATCACTGCCCATAAAATCCTTCATACTAGGTACTATTGGCCTACATTATTCATAGATGCATCAAAATGGGTAGGTAAGTGTGAAGCCTGTCAGACTTTTGTTAGGAGACCTAAGTTGGCTACTTTACCACTAAAACCAGTAGTGATTGATGAGCCTTTTCAATAGTGGGGATTGGATTTCATTGGAACTCTTAATCCACCTTCCAGTGTTGGACATACTCATGTGCTAACTGCTACAGATTACTTCATAAAGTGGGTAGAGGATATTCTAGTCAAAAGCATTACTTTTGAGGTGGTGTGTAATTTCATCAAAGAGAACATCTTGATAAGGTTTGGGGTACCAAACAATATTGTGACTGATAATGCTTTGAATTTTTATTCTTCTGAGATGATGGATTTCTGCTATGGCTATGGAATTTCCCTTGCTCATTTTTCATATTATTATGCTCAAATAAGAATCAACAAATAAGAATCTGTAACCATCGTTTGGAAGCTTATCAATGATTCTCAAAGGAATTGGTGCACAAGAATCTCTAGGATGCTCTCTCTGGGAAGATAGGATAACACCCAAAAGAGCAATTGGGATGTCTCCATTTCAAATGGTGTATGGTGTTGAATCTCAAATACCAATAATAGTGGAATTACAAGCCTTGCACTTAATGAAGGCTATTAAAGATTCAAGCTTTATTAGTTCCTTAAACAAGAGGATCATGTATCTCCAGCGGGGTGAAGATAGGATGCAAGTTTTTATAGAATCTCATCTCATCAATTGAAGGTGAAAGCTTTGTTTGATAAGAAGGCTAGACCCAATGATTTTAAAGTGGGAGACATTTTTCAGCCGTGGGACAAAACACATGAACCTTGAGGAAGCCATGGTAAGTTTGATTCTCTTTGTCTTGGCCCTTTAAAATCAAAAATGCTTGCCTTTGGGCCCTTATTTCTATATATTAATTAGTGAAAGTTGTATGAATTAATTACATGTGTATTATGATAAATTATGCTTTACTGGAGAAACTTATTTCTACTTGGATTATATGGATGGATCTTGTCTCCCACTTCCTTATAGTGGGAAATATTTGAAGTTGTTCAAGTCCTAGGTGATTAGGAAGTCCTTCTATATATTGTGTATAGTGTTTTGGTTTTTGGTCGTTCCTTTGTGTTTTGTTTTTGGTCTTTCCTTTTTGGTTTGTTTCTTTTCCCATTGTGTGCGTGTTTTCTTCGTATTGGTTTTGCCATTGACTCTATTACCCAATGGATAAGGCATTGGTCTTCCTTCCCAAAATGTTTCGTAATTCTTGATCTTGCCTTATTTCTTTGTTCCAAGCCAAGCCATCCCCAGAAAGATCCAGTTGTTGTCTCCTCAAAATCCCCCTCATTTTCCAAGTCAAGTTTCAAAAAAATTGAGTTGGTGCCTTTGAGGAATGTTTATAATAGAGTAATAAGTATAGAGAGATGGAGAAATTCATGCTTTGAAGTTGTTGGTGCTCATTTTTAATCTCACCCCTTTTGTTTAAAATTCTCCAGTCTGTGTGGTTTGATAAACTTTCTATCTTCCCATATGGATGCTTAAAAAATTGCTTCCTTCATTCGAATGTCATTTTCAATCCTTCTCTTTGGCTGAGGATCATGTTGAGCCTTGTGTCATTTTCAGTTTTCTTCCAGTGAAAATAAATTTGTAATCTGGCATGAATGGTGGAGTTTTTCCCCTTCGTTTTATCTTTTACGGGCATATCCTCCCTGTCAATTTTTTCCCCAACATCCACGGTATGTGGACATCTCTAATTGGATGCGGCATGGTGGGTTTATCTTTTAAACTTGTCACTTTTTTTATTTTTGCAAAAGTGTCAAATTGGCCTCGTGGCCCAAAGGATCTGATTGGTGAAACAAGTGATGGCGGAAAGGTAGACCCTTTTTGTTTTTATGCTTTGAAAGGTCAAAGGCGGAAAGGCGGGTCCTTTTTGTGTTTTTTTGAGGCATTATGGAAAAGTGAAGCAAACTAGCATATCCTGATGGTGGTGGGTTTATCTTTTTAAACAAGTGATGAAGTGTCAAAAGGCCTTTTTGAAGGTGTAAAATGTAAAAATAATTCCTAAGGCACGTAAAGGGACACGTGGCCATTTTTAAGTCAAAAGCGGAGAGGCGGGTTGTCGGGACACTTTAGGAATTTTGGATTTGTTTCCATAAAGGGCTTAAAGTTATAAAGTGACCCGCGGCCCCGCTCATGCCAAGGGATAAATTCAAATGTTGATCCTGCATCAAAATTCAAAGCGGGAAGGTGGGTCGGTAGAGCACTTTGAGTTTTTGAGCTTTTTGTTGAAAAGAGTTAAAATTATAAAAGTGAGTCATGAATTCATCACCTCTCAAGTAAACCAATGCGTTAGGCCTATATCGAAGTGGATGGGCGAAAAAAATGTCTAAAATGCATAATCTCTATAAAAATCATAAAATGCAAAAGGTGCCCCCAGGCCTCGCTTTAGCAAATCTCTTCCACGTGGACGGCCCATTTTTAAAGTTGTAAAAGTGGGTTAACGGTTGTGATTCAATGCGTCTAGTTTTGCCACTAGGCATGGAAATAGCAGAGGCGTTGAAGAATTTAAAACATCATATTCTTGAGCCAGTTGGCACCTTTGAACTTCAATCGAGCATTTCTTCTTCGAGATCTTGAAACACTTCTTTTAATTCCTAATTAGTTCTTAATATTTTGATTAAAAGAAGTTGTAACTGAATGTAACTATTTTTGGAAGCTATTTAGCGGGTTCTCTATGCCATTGTTTAGGGTTGGATCCTAGTACTCTGTAGATGTAATAGATTTGAAAGTAATCAATACAAAAAAATTCCCTTTCTTCCTCTGCTAATTCCTTCTTTCCTTGTTCGAATTTGCAAATCATCCATCTTTGCATGATAAGAAACTTTGTGTTCTTGTTAATATGATTTCGGGAACTTTGTGTCTATGAAATTATATCTGTTATAAATGTGAATGATTCCATTCTACATCTCCTTTTCTCAATACGCATAAGGTTATACTCTGTTATCTATATTACCTGAAATTATTGTTATGTTCTTCCTCTCTCATCTCCTTAGTTCTTCTATTCTTTCGTATTGATAATCTTTTGGGCATAAAACACTTCAAAATATCAGGAATCCACACTCTAAAGTTGTATATTTATATATAAGATTTTCTACTTGCTTTCAATAAGGGAACCTCTCCCATAAAGAGGAGGGACTTTTTGTCCCCTGACCGTGGTTTGTTAACATACTATTTTAAAAACCCAACAGGACTATATATTATTACGCATACTTATGGATCGGTGTTTTTCATTTGTCTTCACCGGAAGGTAAACCCATACCTAAACCCTACTGATGCCTTACATCTTTGACCATTATACTTGTTGACTTAATTCCTATATATCCTTCCATCAATTAAATGCTTGTCCCTTAAGCACCATTCACCTTTCGATTACGTATTTTAAGGTATTGGTGCTTGAATTAGTCTCACCTGTTTGCCATTAAAATCCCTCAATTTATGGCCTCTGTCACGTTTGTGTCTCCCCGTGTTGGTGCTTGAAAAATTTTTCCTCCATTTGGTTGCCATGATTAATTCCTCCTTGGTCGAAGGTCACTTAAAAACCCGAATTTGTTGATTTGTTCCTCTATCCATCTGAAGGTTTCTGTCAATTAGGCGTAAAACTCGGTTGTTCCTTCCCTTTCATTTTCCATAGTCATGTGTTATTGTCCCTACCATTTTTGTCCCAAGTACCTAAAGAAATGTGAATGGATATAGCTCGAGAGGGTCATGTGTGAACCTTACAACATTTCCAAATTCTTTGTCCTTGAAGAAAATTTCATCTTCGGGCTCAAACAGTGGTTTCCCTACATTTTATGGCTTGATGGGTGTGTCTCTCCTATCAAATTTAAATCTCTGCATTAGTGGAAATGTGGCCCCTTTTGGTTGGATATAGCTTGGCATGGCACTCTAAATATTTGTCAATCATTTTAACCCAAAACTTGTCCACGTGGAGGAACGATGCTCGTTTGAAGACTCACCTTTTTGTTTGGCCTTGGAGTTGCACCGAGAGGACATGTGGAGGATTCTGCTACTTTTCCCGGACTTAGAAAAAAAATTCATGTAGTTGATATAGTTTTGGTGGGCCGTGGACATGTGGTGGGTTGGCACTCATTTGAATATCTATCTCAGGGTCTCACCTTAACAAATGTGACAGAGGGACAGTGGAGGTTTCCACCAGCTCCACTAGGGACTTAAACTTTTAAAGAAATTTTCTAAGGCCTAGGACATGTGGTGAGCCCACGCTCATTCAGGGTCTCCGATTTTTGGGACCATCTTGAAGTTGTGCCATAAAGACATGTGGAGGGACCACACATGTTTGGGGACCAGCCCTTGAGTTTTATTTTGAAGAAGCGCTAGGAGGACACTTGGAGGCTTCTGCTCACTTTCCCTTTTTGCTTGGACTTTTCAACAATCAAGAAGAAGACTGTCTCATACCTTGGACACATGGTGCCTTCTATTAAACTCTCAAGCTTTTTAGTAGACTCTGTCAAAATGAGACACGTGGTGAGCCCGCACTCATTCAGGGTCTCTACTTTTTGGGGACCATCTCAAGATGCGCCATTGAGACGCATGGTGGTTTGAAAATTCAAAAGGTGGGGAGAGGCGGCCATCGAGGCAACTTGGATTTTTCCCCTTATTGTCAAAAATATTAAAATCATCAAAATAACCCGCATCTCGATAGAGAATAGTCAAAATTTGCTTCAGCAATCGGCGGAGGTGCGGACTTTTGAGGAAATTTGGAAAATTTTCCTTTTGTGGAGAAAGGGGTTAAAAGTGTAAAAGGAAGCATGGTTCCATTGGGACCCACATCAGAAACTAAAAGTGGAAGGGCGGAGCTGTGGGGAAAATTTGGAAAATTTTATTTTTCTCGAAAATGGGTGAAATAGCATAATTTAGCCACGGTTCCTTTAGGACATGTGTCAAGCCCATTTTTCAAAGGTGGAGGGGCGGAGAAAATTGAGAAAAATTTTATTTTTTCCAAAAGGTGTAAAAAGTAAAAAGGAACCCCCAAGGCCCATCTTAACTCGGATCTCCCACGTGGACGATCCAAATTCAAAAGGGAAATCGATAGAAATTATGCATCTGTATCTGATTTTCTACCACTTTCAACTCCAAATCTCCTAGGGATGCGAATTTTTATGGTTTTTTATCATTTCTTAGAGTCTCCTGCATGCCAAATGAAGAGGAACATTAATTTGATATCCTTGGTTCATGGGGAAGGTCTGAAAACATCTTTCACCATTAAATATGTAATCTTACTTTGTCAGTTCGACTCTGTCTTTCTTTCCTTGCACGCAAGAGACTTATTGATATTCTCGTTAAAGGGACATTCTAGTTGTTTTGAAGCATTCTGTTGATCAATCCTTCCATTTTTGTAAAATTTCTTAGAGATCTGGTAAATCAAAGTCTACTCTACCTCACCTCCCACCAAAATTCATTTAAAAACAACCAATCATACCCATACTACCCCTGTTTGTCCTATGTGTGCACAAATGCATAATTTTTGTTACCAAAACATGTAGAAGTAATCAGTTTTCATTGTCTTTAGTAGCCTGAACCTTTCTCATAAAATATCTCCATTATCTAGGGTGACAACTCGTGAGAGTTAGATTTTTGTTTATTGATCATGTTTTCTTCAAGGTCTTCTCAATAACTCTGCAATGAAGGACATCTCCATCTCCTCCACAAATAGCAGGATACAAAAGGGTCCTCTCACCCTAGTTGAAAGGAACAACCATAAAGTAGTGAGGATAGATCAAATCCTCTTAAGGGTGTTACCCATTTCTCCACATCTGAGTGACAAAGAGCAAGCCACATTTCTTCCCCCTACAAAATGACACACAACGTGCTCTGCTTGCCTCTAAGCTTCCTGTCAAAACTGTGATGCTTCTCAGCTTTTGAGGGAGAATCAATTTGGGTACCAACATAAGGATCAATGAAAAACAAGAATCATGTGATTCCCCATCATTTTTGCATCCATGTCTTCAATATGAGTACCACGAATCTACTCATGGCATGATTCTCATGGATAATTTTCATCTTTTTTAGATGGAATCTCATGGTCATTTATCCCTTAAAACCTCTCCTTCATGGTTAACCTATGTCTATTATATTTTTCTTCAAAACATGAGACTATCTTTCTCTATAGTCTTATCCTTGACCATGGGATTCCATCTTAAGTTTCAGATTGTAATGGCTCAACCTAAAAAACTTATAAATATTTAAGTGCATAAGGTTTAGATATAGATCATGGGAGGAAGTGACTCTTCAAGCTTGGAAGATCTTTGAATACTTTGGAGCCTTTCAACTATATTCAGAACAATATTTTGTCATGAAATGTTTGATTCATTGTGTTAATGGCTGATCCATGTATGCTTTGTGAATGTGCAATTCCTTAGTGTAATTTATTAACTCACCTTTATTTCAGAGTATCTTATTTTAATCTATGGGAGAAACGATGTGGTTATCTTGCATATCGATTGCAAAAATCTTATATTCCTTTTGTTATAAATTTGTGTTATCATTAACTACCATAAAGAGAAATGGATGTATGACATGTTCCTATTATATAATGTCATGATTTGTTGATTGTGTATTTGAACATATTTGATCTATTTGTTAGATATATTTGGGGTTTTACAAGGAAATGCATGATATTTTGTATAGGGTCATTATTTTCCCAAGATAAATAGCATAAGGTGAATTATATTGTGATTATTGCTTTATCCTTTTAATTTAACCCTTTCGGTGTGAAGATCAAGAAATTATCTAATTATACTCTCTTGGTGTATCACTTTGTATTTTCATTTATTGTTATTTCTAACTCGAACCTTATGAATTGAGTAAATTAGAGTCATTTTTAAGTGTTCTTAGCCTTTCATATCGATCTTAAATTAGGTGCCCAAAGTTCCAAAGGAAGTCTGAATTCTCCAGAGGTTCATCCCAAGGTGACAAGGTCCCACACCTTGGGATGTTCAACCGCTACATGGGATCATTCAACGATTTAATGGGTGGTGCAAGATATCCACATGGAAATAGTTTTTGGTAGGACCTTTGGGATATTTGGTACTTATCATCGCACTTGTGTGAATCAAAGTACCTTAAGACTCCATTTCTCTAGGATTTCAAGTTTAAATGTGTTCACTTATGCTAAGAATTAATACAAGAGATTCTTATAAGTAATGAAAGTATCATCATACTGAATTATCCTTGTCTCCACCAAGGAGAAAGAGAAGAGACATTTCAACATCATCCCGTAGAGGTTGTTCAACTCCTCATGATGGAAGGTTTCCTTCACCAAGGAACAATTGACCTTTTGTCAACATGGTGGCCAATGCTTTTCCTCCTTTCAATGTTAGCATCCCCAATTAGCCTAAAGAGATGATATACCCATAGCTTCTCTAAAAATTTACCATTTTATACTGGAGAAACCAATGTTACTCCTTTGGAGCACATTTTGGATATAGCTAGTATTTGTGCAATACATAGTATTATGGAGGACAATGTGGCAGTTGGACTACTTTCTACTTCCTTTAAAGGTAAATCACTTCAATTTTTTGAAGTTTGAATGTTGGTTCCATAACTACTTGGAATGAGTTAGGTGAGAAGTTCTGAAAGTAGTTTTAAGACAAAAGTGATCACGTATCACTTATGGAACAACTCACGACCATAAAAATATCCCCTTAAGAATATATGAGTGATTTTAATTTCTACTTCAACAAGACTTGGAACAGAATCCCAACACTCGTAAGGCCATCTCCAAGTAATGCATTCTTGTATTATTTACGGGCCTTTAATAGTGATATAGTAGTTATGATCTAATCCATGGGGGGAACTATAGTTCCTAATGTCTATGAAATCTCTATAAGGTCCAAAATTCTTTAATTCAAGTATGAAAGATTGCACATATGCCTCCATGCCTTTTTTTATTGAAATTTTAGGAAACAACCAATCATTTCCCGGTTCCAAAAATCCCAATCAATCAACTGTGATTGCATCTGTTCCTTCAAATGATCTAGCTGAGGTGAAATCATTTTGCAAACTTTTAGGAATGAGCTCGTAGCAATCAAAAGGTAGCAGTATCAATATGCTCTCCTGTATCAATCCCAATACAAAACAATTCATCCCCCTTTTCAAGGAAGTAATCAGTCACAAAACCAAGTTGTTAGTCAAGATGCGAATGTTAATCCTTTGAAATTTCATAACTCTCTTACTACTAGTTCATCCAGAGCCATAGTACATGTCCAAAATAATATAGTCCAGGATTATGAGTGGTGTTATCCTTGTTCTCAGCCTCACAACCAAAATATTTTCCCAAATGAGTTTTGAGCCAAGCCCTTATGGTCCAAGTTATATCTTCCCCTCCCCGAGTCAACAATATGATCATCCTCGCAGAATACCAAGAGCATCCTTCTGATGAAACCACGCTGCTAAATTAGAAAACAAGATGTATTTTGTGGTTTGAATATTGATGCTTCATCCATAGCAGAAAATAATCATTCTAAAAATATAGCAATGGAATCTCAACCTTTCAAATTTGATCAAACATCCACTTCACAACATTATCCATGGCGGCAATCGATAGGGATGTGGAAAAGAAACTGTTAAAACACCTGCTAGTCAAACTGGAAGGAAAGAAGGTTCTTCAGGTGTCACAATACCCAACAAGCATTTTCCAAAAGAGGATTCTAATTCCCAAAGAAGTGTTCACAAAGTAGGATCAATTCCATTTAGTATTATAGAACAAATGAAGAAGACCAACCTAAGTGTTACTATGTGGGACACACTCTCAATTCCTTCTCAAAGAAACTTGTTGCAAGAGGCTTGAATAGTTTTGGTACAACTGAAGGATCAACGGGTCATGTGAATTAACAATTGCAACAAGATTTTGCCAACCAGAAGGGAAAATTATTCCTTAGGCCAACAAACTACTACCATTCTATATCTCCCTGATCATTGGCAATCATTTGGTGCATAATTACATGATATATTATAGTGTCAGTAGTTTTGTTATGCCCAAGTAGATTGTAGACATGTTGGGAATACAGTATACTCCAATCTCTAGGGGATTTGTTTAGTTAGATGGTACAACAGCTAGAACATCGGATTCATCAAAGGGATCCAACTAACCATACATGTGTGCCCCAGTGTTTCGTTCACACAAGACATATCAGTTATAGATCTTCCTCCTCTCTTCACCATCTGCCTATCATTAAATCTCACTACCAAGATGGGTGGTTACCTATCATCGGAATTGTCACATATGATCCTCAAAACTCGGTATGGGACAAAGGTGACTATAAGAGAAGAACCAATTTTCCATAATCATGTGGAGCCCTACACTGATCAATCCCATAAATGGGAATTATGCCATTGGTGACCCTGAAGAAGAAGATGTCGATCATGAACCAACTAATCTTCTAGAGGAAGTTTTTGATATGGTGTTGGATGAGGTAAGTGTGGATCATCAAGAAAATTACTACGTTGATTTATTGGCGAGAGGAAGACATTGGTTTGTTATTGTTAGAAGAAATGGGATTGTGCACATATTATATTCATGAAGAAGGAACAACCATACAACAACTAGTAAAAACAAAATCAATCTTTAAGGATTATGGAAATTGTTCTTTGATGGCTCAAGGAGTAAGAATTAATCTAGTTCGGTGTTATGCTAATTTTTCCGAAGAAAATAAATACTTTTCATCTTTCTTATTATAGTTCAACTGCACTAAAATGTTAGAATCACGAGGCCCTTGTGTAGGGAATTCAGCTTGCTCAAAAGAGGGGTATTAAAGCCCTAGATGTTTGTAGAGACAATTAGTTAGTAGTTCATCAAGTGACAGCATGTAGTGTGTGTAAAATGATCTTTTAATATCGTATAAAAATTGATTAAGAATTTAATCAAATATTTCAAAGCTTTTTGGGATCTGTGGTGTTCTAGAAAGAAAAACCAAGATGTTGATAGGCTTGTTACAATTAGTTTATAATAAGACATATCGGTTGATATCACAAAAGATGGAAAAAAATCTATCAAAATAGTAGTTTGACCCGTAGTCCCTGATAATGTAAGTAGTTGGCAAGTGTTCGATAGTGACCAACAAATTGTCTTGTTTCTACAAGCGGGCGAGTTTTCCACGAAAGGTCAAGCTAAGTTACGGAAGTGTATGGCAATCAAATCATTTAATTGAAAGGAAAAAGCTACCAAAATTATTAGTTACTCTGGAATCCATCTTCAATTCAGATGATCAAGCTAGAAAACAAAACTCAAACATGGTGGTCAAAGAAGACAATTTTGAGGAAGTTGAATTCACCAAGAAAAATTTCTTAATATTTGTAAAGTATGTCTTCTAAATTAAAGGAATATTTCATCAAAATGAGTCAAGAGTATCATGAAATTTTCACATGGAGCTATAAGGACCTATGTGGTTTTGATCTAGGGCTAGCACAACATACTATTGACCTGGACTCTCATGCCAACCCGTTCACTAAAAAAAAGAGGTCGATTAATCCCAAAATTGAGCCACTAATGAGAAAGGAGCTAACCAAACTCATATAGGCGTGTATAATTTTTCCTATTAAGCATTCATCTTGGGTGGCTAACCTAGTTCCTGTATGGAAGAAAAATGGAGAAATTTGGTTATGCGTGGATTTCAGAGATTTGAACCATGCCTCATTGAAAGATCATTATCCTCTTCCATCAATGGAGAAAATTCTTCAAACAATGTGGGAGGAGCTCAAATTTTCCTTTCTCGATGGGTATTTAAGTTATAATCATATTCTTGTTCAAGAATCTGATCAATTTAAAATAGCCTTCACCACCAAGTGGGGCATGTATGCTTATAACAAAATTCCATTCGGATTTTCTAATGTCGAGGCTACTTTTCAAAGAGCCATGGACATGGTGTTTAAGGAATAATCAATGATATCATTTTGGTTTACCTAGATGATATAATTGTATACTCTAAACATGTGGGTGACCACATCACACATCTAAGAAAATTTTTCCGAGGTGTAGCAAATTCGGGGTTTCAACTCAACCCTAAGAAATGTATTTTTGCAAAGGCACGAGGGAAATTTGTTGGGGCATGTTGTTTTAGTAGAAGGAATATCAATCGACCTAGCCAAAATTTGATCAATTTTGTCCCTCTCCCTCCCAAGTCACAAAAATGGACTCCAAAGTTTTCTAGGCACCATAAATTTTTGTGAATATTCATCCCTCAATTCATAGAATTGGATAAACCACTGACAGCTATGCTAAAGAAAAATATGCCTTTCTCGTGGACAAAGGAAGGTAAAGAGAATTTCAAAGCCATGAAAACAGCTATCTCTCAAGATCCAACACTAGTGAACCCCAGGTTTGATAAATATTTTATCCTCTATGTTTTTACAGGTCAAGAGATCATTTTAGGTATCCTTACTCAACAAAATGATGATTTGATGGAACAAGCAATTGATTTTTTCAGTCAGTATCTCAAAGACTATGAGCTCAAATATTCATTTTTAAAAACAATTCTTTGCATTTATTCAAGCTCTAAAGAAATTAAAGCACATGTTTTCCAACAACAAAATTCATCTGATGGTGTCTCATCTAGGTGTCAATGACTTTTTGTTGAACAAAGATATGAATGAGAAGCATTCTTAATGTATTACAAAGGTGATGGAATATGAAGTACATATCAAAGTCACCAAACTTGTCATAGGTAAGGGGTTGTGTCAAAGAACTTGCTGCATGAGCACATAGAATCAAATGGTGACGAATATGTTACGCTCTTAAACACTGATGAAGATGATCCTCAGGTTAACTTGTTATCCAGAATGGAGAATTTCCTTTTCTTAGGAGCATACCTTGTGGATATGAATAAAATTCAAAGATGAAACTTCCACCTTCAGTCAATTCCATATGTTCTAGTAGATAATGTTCTTTTTGAAGAGATTTGAATGGTGTTCTTCTTTGGTGCATGAAACCAAAATAGGTAACATGATACTAGAAGAGTTTCACAATGGCCTATCAGGAGGTCATTATTCTGCATGAACAACCGCTACCAAGATCATGCGAGTTGGTTACTATTGGCCATATTTTTTCAAATATGCTCATCTCTGAGCTAAGAAAATGCAAGGAATGTGCCCTTTTCATGGGAAAACAGAGGTTTACAACTCTTCCACTACATCTAATTCAAGTGGATCAACCATTTGTTCAATGGGGGTTAGATTTCATCGAATGATTAATCCTCCATCTAGTAATGGACATAAATGGGTCCTTACTGTAATGGACTACTTTACTCGGCTGAGATAGAGACAGTAGCATTGAAAGAAAGCAATGAGAAGGAAGTTCTTGATTTCTTGGAAGGTATAATGACAAGGTTCGATGTTCCATTTACAGTTATTTCAGACAATGCAATGGCTTTTCTCGGTCTAAAGATGAGTGAATGGGTTGTTAAGAATGGGGTCTACCTCAAGACTTTGTCTAATTACTATCTGCAAGGAAATGGATTGAATTATTCTAACAATAAGAACCTCATAAGGATTTTCAAACACACAATGGAGACTAACATGAGGACTTGTAATACACAGATTAAAACTATCTTATGGGTAGATCGAATCACACCTAAAAGGGCCATTGGTAATTCTCCTTTCCTACTTGTATATGGAACGGAAGCAAAACTTACGCTCTCCTTAGAGTTACCTTCTTTGGAGTTAGCTCATCAACTTGAGGTTATGGATAATTATTCTTTGACAGTAAGGTTTTTCGAACTCATGGAATTGAAAGAAGTATGGAATAGGTCTATGAAGAATTTGGAAGCAACATCAAGCTCAAGTTAAGAAATCTTTGGCAAGAAAGCATCCGACAAGAATTTTCAAGAGGGAGAGTTACTTCTAAAATGGGATGAAGATAGAGAAAATTAGGAAAACACGCTATGTTTGATGCTCTTTGGGCGGGCCATACATCATCACAAGTAATAAAGAGGTGATTTTTTTGTCTATCCAAGCTCAATAGAGAAGAACTACCCATTCATGTGAATGGGATACATCTCAAAGCTTTTTTTTGAGATTATTCCCCCCCTATATAGTGTTCATTTTGACTTTTCCTCTAAGTTCTTTCCACATCTTGTGTTGTTTTTGTTTTTCTTCAAAAATGTGTTAAAGTTCTCCAAAACTCCGAAGTCTAAAATTTCAAATTTCAGATTTTGGAGGTTTTCTCTTTTGAGAGAGGAGACTGCCAAATCAAAAAAATTATCCCAAAGTTCCAAACTCGAAACCCCAAAATCCCAAAAATTTGAAGTTTCAGATTTTCGGGATTTGGAAGTCTCCTTTGTGACAATTTTCAAATTTTTGACTTGAAGTTCTGAACTCGAAATCTAAAGTTCCAAAATTTTGGAACTTTAGACTTTCAGTTTTGAAAGTCTATGTTTCTCCTTTTGAAAAATATCTTGTCGGGGTTCAAAGTCCGAAACTCTTAAGTTTTGATATTACGGAATTTCAGACTTTTGGGTTTCAGAGTTTTCCATCATCTTTTTATAACTTTGTCTCTTAAGTTCTGAAGTCATAAACTCTGAAGTTCCAAAATTTTGGAACTTCATACTTTCGGGGTTTTGGAGTCTTCCATCATCTTTTTATAACTTTGTCTCTTAAGTTTCAAATTCCAAAACTCTGAAGTTCCAAAATTTTAGAACTTCACACTTTCAAAGCTTTGGACTTTAGGGTTTTATGGGCATTTAATTCTCACCTTCCCCACGTGTCAACTTCTAGGCATTAATTTTGGGTTTTTCTATATAAAATCAGATTTTTATCTGTCATTTTCACCTGAATTTTTCTCTCTGACACTCTGATTTTTACCAAACTCTTTGTACTTTCGAGGCGTCATTTTCAAGGTAATTTTTTTTGGGTTATTTCTTCTTGGTTTATGATTGTTTTGGGTCTTCTTCCTTATTTATTTTTTGTTCTTATTTTTGAAAATGGAACCCTCATCATCCACCATGTTTTCCTTGAGAATGTTTTGTGATTCCCACAACCGTAAAAATCCAACATATGCAGTCCAATCCAGTCTAAATCTCCACAAGTATTTGATTTTCATTTTGTGCCCTTCAAGAATTTCATAGTTTATAAATTTCTTTTTCAAATCTTCATTTTGAATTTTGGAACCATCAATTTCAGATTTTCAGAGCTTCCTACTTTTCAGACTTTCGGATGTTTTTGAATTTTAGAGTTTCAAAGGTTTACCCTTTTCGAGTTTCAGAGATCTAAGGATTTCGAGGTTTGGGGTTTTTATTTTCAGAGTTTCAAGGTCTACTATTTTTGGGTTTTTGGAGGGTTTGCACTTCGAGCTAGAATTTGTTTGGACTTTCAGACTTCGGCATTTCAGAGATTTTACAGTATTTGTTACGAAATTTCTTAATGGCCTTTCGGATTCTGAATTTTGAACTTAATGTTAACCTCCTCGTCAAAAGGAAAAGAAAAGATGAAATATACATTTTTAGGATTGTTCCTCACTCATTTATTTCTTCAAACTTAGTTAATATTGGGGATATTGATCTTGGGTAGGTAGATTTTCTAGAATTCTAAGAAAATTGATTTAGAGCTTCCCGATAAGAATGTGATGGGAAGGTCGTAATTCGATTGGATTCTCGATATTTTTGAAATATTTTTTTAAACTCCCCGATGTTGAGGACTACACCATAATTTCACCCGAAGTTGCAATTGAACATTGGGACAAGGAAACCAAATTGTGTGTGAGGATCATGATGAAGAGCTACTTGGCCAAGAGTTTCACCAAGCTACCTAAGACTATGTTTCGATCAAATTTCATCTAAGAAGTAAACGATCTCATTGTGTTTTTGAGTAGAGTTTCGGCTCTTTCTATTGCAAAAGAGTTTTAGGAATTGATGTTACTATACATTTCCACTATTAATAAGAACAAATAATTCATACAATGGGGAGAGCACATTAGTATATCTATCTATTTTCAATTGAGTAAAGTCTTGTCTTCCAAAAAATTTTACATGAATTATTTCTTGGTCTATGTTGCAACTACCATGGGGGAATTCAATGGGTTAAATACCAAAGGTGTTAGGAGTGCATCACATATTTTCAATTTTTATCCTCAAATCACGATGGACGAGGGAAGAAGACATTTTCACAGAGTCAAAGATACCTTGTTCATTGTTATTATTTATCATTTTGACAAGGATTTGTATAATCGAAGGATTTTTGACAAGGCTTTCAAAGAATTATGAGAGTGGGGAGCCATTTATCTTTAGTTTCCAACATTTACATACATTAGGATTCTAGGTTTCATGGGTGCCCCGAGTAAGCTACCAAGGTTCCCTATTGACAAATGGGTTTTGCTAGAGTTGGTTTAGAAATTATTGGATTATCACAAAATCCAAAACAAATGGCATAAGGTGGGATTCCAGTTTCCCATTTCAATCAGAAGATATACTTGTGCCAGTATTTATAAAGAAAAGAATGTGGATACGAAAAATGTCTAAAGTGAATTTGTGAACTTTTCATCCCAGAACCAATTTTTACTAACGAAATTTTAGTGAAATAGGTTTATCTAGTTCTCGCTTGCCTCAACTAGAGGATATTTGGATTCATTTTTGGGATGAGTTCATTATCCGGAAATGAGAATACGAAAGGATAACTTTGGATGAGGTTAGATAGTTTGGTATCATAGAGATTCCAAAGGAGATGGAGGATGAGGAAGAAGTATTGGATCCAGTATATAAAGATAACAATGTTGTCAATCAACCATTGCCATGGATTGATTGGTATCAAGAGGAAATTTTCAATACTAAGGAAAGGGTGGGACCCATTTTACAAAGAACATATGATTGGTTGGTTACCTTGGGAATTTCACCCAAAGGGTTAGATCAATCTATAAGAACAGAATCCCAACCAACAATGATTCTTCCTACACCCACAAAAGGGAAAAGGTCTACCCAGAGGACCAATGTAATTCCTAAGAAGATTTCATTTTTTGTTGGAAGTTCCTCTCTTTCCAATGCCCCTGCTTCTAAGGTTGTGTCCCCTACAGTACCAATATCAAAAGTTGTCATGTTATTTATTCTCCAGTTATCACAAAATCTTCCACCCCCTCCTTCCTTACCATTATCACTTCCATTATCATTACATTGTACTCCTACACTCATTTCTTCTTTTCCATCCCCATCCATGGCCCAATTATTTTCATCCCTTCTTGTCTTCTAAGTGGGAGAAATTATTGGGTCTCCAATTTCCACTTCACTCCCTCTGCAACTTTCATTTCCTTCCATTTCAACTTCTAGCCTTGTTGTATCCACTCTTGAGGTTATTCTCACATCTACCCCATCCATCATTACCACCTCCACTTCATTTCCAACTAATGTTACTAGTGTTATTGTGTTGACTAGTCCTCCAAGTGATGAATCGGTTGTCCCACTTCCATCTGCATATGTTATACTAGAATGGCTATATATCCAAACTCCAAAAAGGAGAAGAAGGTGCTTCCGTAGTACATAATAGATGTGAGTGTGTTGTAACCTACTCTGAGGAGACATGCCAAATGGAAAAATATTGTCTCCATTTTATCTAAACCAATCATGAGAGAGAGTCATGGAAATTGATAATCTCATTGAAGGAAAGACTAAAGAAACTATCACAACAAAGTGGACTATCAAATTTCTAGATTTTCACTAGGTAAGGTGACACACAAAGGTGCCAAACAGGATGTACAAATGGCTCTTGGGAATTTGTTGGAGAAGTATGATAAGGATAAATCTTCCAAGGATGAACTGAAAGTGAAGGTTGAACAACTCACTTCTTTGCTAAGAAAATTAACACAGCCCACTCCAACCACTAATCCTTTAACTACTACTTATCTGACAATTTCTTCTCGCTCTAGACGATATTTCATATCATGATATTGAGAAGATAGGTCAAAAGGGAAGATCAGTGAATGGATGGATGGAACGCATGCTTCAAGAAAATAATCCTTTAATTAAAGAATTTTTTGATTTATACAATGATTTGCAGACCGAAAGATCCTCCATCCGTAGGATGGATGAAGTCTTTTCTTAAGATAGCAATAATTTGAATCTCAATTTGACCACATGGGGAGAGATCGAGAGATGAAGATCCAGATATACTTCTTCAAGAAGAAGTAATTGATTATGTTTCCAATTTGTTCAAGTTTTAGAAGGCTATAGAATTTAGCTCCCAGGTGTTACAAGATTTTATCAAGAAACTATATGACAAACGTGTGGAAATAATGAATTCTCTAAATGATATCTCGGAGGAGTTTGATAAAGTTAACTATAAATTTTTCAATGAAAATATTGATGCCCTTCCATTGGATCAAATCAATTTGAGTTTTAAGGATTTGTTAAAGAAAGATGATGAAATAACTAGGAATCTCATTAGTGATCCAATTGTGAGTTGGTCTCATGTCATAACTTCATAAGTCGATGGAGGAAAGTGATGAGTAAACTAAAAGGATATCGGTTAAAGTGGAAAGAGAAATTTAAATAGCATGTGGTGAATCATTACGCATGTGGACCAAAAGAATAGGAAGTACAAGGAATCATTAAATGTTTCATTGATTACAAGCTTCAAATGATTGTATGGGAGAGAGAGAAGGAGAAAATCAAGGAAAGGATGTTGCAGAACCAAGCTAAGTTGGGTGGCCATGAGTGGACAATTCCAAGCTCTAGATCAATCCAAGTTGTAGGGTTGACTGAGTCAAACCCTTGCAACTACTTTTTTTTTTTTATGGGAGCCTGTTCCCTGGAACTTAATTACATTCTATTTTTAGTAACTTATAAATATTTAAGTGCATAAGGTTTAGATATAGATCATTGGAGGAAGTTACTCTTCAATCTTGGAAGAGTGCTTTTGATACTTTGGAGCCTTTCAACTCTATTCAACTCTATTCAAAACAATATTTTTATGTGAAATGTCGATTCATTGTGTTAATAGTTTATCAATGTATACTTTGTGAATGTGCAATTCCTTAGTGTAAGTGATTAACTCACCTTTATTTCAGATTATCTTATTTTAATCTATGGGAGAATGATGTGGTTATCTTGAATATCATTTGTGAAAATATTATATTCCTTTTGTTATAAAGTTACGTTATCATTAACTTCCATAAAGAGATTTGGATGTATGCCATGTGCATATTATATATTGTCATGATTTGTTGATTGTGTATTCAAACAGATTTGATCTATCTGTTAGGTATGTTTGGGGTCTTACAAGGAAATGCATGATATTTTGTCTGTGGTCATTATTTTCCCTGTATAAATAGCATAAGGTGAATTAGATTGTGATGGTTGCTTTATCCTTTCTAAGTTAACCCTTTCCGGTGTGAAGATCAGGAAATTATCTAATTATACTCTCTTGGTGTATCACCGTATTTTCATTTATTGTTATTTCTAACTTTGAACCCCATGAATTGAGTATATTAGAGTCATTTTTAAGTGTTCTTATCCTTACACATCGATCTTAAATCAGGTGCCCCAAGTTCCAAAGGAATTTGGCCTTCTCTGAGGTTCATCCCAAGGCAACAAGGTCCCACACCTTGGGGATGTTCCAATGTTGCACATGATCATTCAACAATTTAATGGGTGCATGATCTGTGTGAAAAATAACTACATATGCCTATTCTCTTTTTATTTTTTTGTTATCGAGGTAGATTGTTTCATTTAAATTATTTCTTTATGCTGTGTCTATAGATAATCTTTATTTTAATTAATTGATGAAAGGTAGATGTTAGTTTCATTTAGTTAATTTCATTCATTTTACTTCTTTCATAAAAATAGATTAGATTGTTCATTTTGTTTCGGTTAATTAATCGAGAATGACTTTAGCTAATTAAAACATTAAAACACACTTTCCTTTTATTTAAGTTAGATTTTTTTCTTAATTATTTAAAACAAACCTTTCAATGTAGTTTAGTATTCAAATAAAACTAGACGATCAAACAATAGGGAACTTATGCTACCCATACATAGCCTCTAATTTCCCCTTTGCCAACTTATCTTGTAATAACTCACACTACCCATTCTTAGTCCCTAATTATCCTTTAGTTTTCCATAAACATACCCTTAATTTTACACATTCCATCTACCTTGACATGACCTTGAGAAGTCAAGTGATACTAAAATCACGTGTTGATTTTCGGCGTATATGCATACCTACCAATCCTCTTCCACGTGTCAAGATATATGGCACTCGATAGGGTTGTTTCCTGTGGGATCGTAACCATATTTTACACCTTACAATACATTATTGGGAGAAATTTTTCAAACACTATGAATCTTAGAATCATTCCAATGGAGGTGGATGAGATGGTCTTGGAGATCACACTCACCAGAATTCATTATGAATATAGGAGAAGGCCTTGAACTCCATTAAATCATAGGTTGATTATGGATTTTAAAAGCGGGTTGGGTTACGAGGCCTAGAAATGGATACATCAATGAGTCATCTAACTCATACTCTCCATGGGACCATCTTGTCCCAAATGACATACAGGATCGCAAAGCCACCAATGAAGCAACTAGATCCACACTAGACTCTTGGTAATAATATAGAATATAATTGGTGATAAAAAATATTTATCTTCTCTAATTGTATCTTTTGAACATTTTATTGGGTTTAATAAAAATAAATATACCCATGCTCTTATTTTGATATAAATAAATTTAAAAGACCCATTTTGGGAATTGTTTGTACTTATGAGATACTTGCAAATTGCACAACCCCGTAAAAAGGGAAAAAATGTGTACTAACACCATAATGTTGTAGAGTATCAAAATATTTCTTGTAAGAAATTGTATAGAACAATCTACCAAGATTTTCAAAAAAGATGATCGTGTAGAGGAGATGACACCACTCTAGCCATAAAGCAACTAAACACTTCGCAATAAGTTCAACATGCCTAGTTTCCTAAAGCAACAATTGGTAAGAAATGTTCCATTATAATTCCTCATGAATTATCTCGATGAAGCTTTGATTCTTTGACGTTGGGTGTATCGCCAAGTAAGATTACTTGGAGGTCGTGGAGGAGATTCATACCATTTTTAGCTCCTCGACGAGGTTGGGTCTGATCTTAGCTTTACGTAGAGGTTGAAGGGTTGTTCAATAAATTAAAATATGATCATCATCATCAACATTGAGAAAACCTAGACATATCTCAACGTAAAGGAAGAAATTCGTGCAACAGAGTGAAGGTCAACAAGAGGTGCCAAATTTGGGATGACAACTAGTTTTTAGGGTAAAATATTATTACCTTTATTAATTATGCATTGCATATTAATTAGTTTATTTATTTAATGTTATATGGTTATATTTCATCATAACCATCTAATTGTCTTTATTCAAAACACTACAGGAGTTGTTATATTGTTTTAACAATATTATTGTGTGTATTTGATTCTCGGTTGTAACTGTGCAACCCATTTATCTATTTGTATATGGCTGTACAATTCCTATAAGAATTACAACACTCCATTGTAATGTTGATTGATTTCACATTAATAAAATATACAGGCTTCCGTCCCTATTTTTGAAACTACATTTGGTACCAGAGTAGGTTGAAGCTCCTAGAAGGTTAGAGAGAGGTTGCAGAGGAAGAAAAATCATTGAAAATACATCTGCATCATCGGAGAGCCATTGTTGCCTCCAGCAGCTTCCCACATCTCCCTGCAATCCCATAACCTCCTATGTGATTTCCAGGTAAACATAAAGAAAATATTTTTTCCTTGGTGCCCTCTGCACTAGGAAAAATTGTTTCCTGACACTCACACAAATTTTTATTAAAAAAAAAGATTCACTTTTTCCTATCATGGGTTTTGCCTCTAAATTATCTAATTCTGAGATAATATTATTATCTACTATCAAATTTTGAGGCCTCTATTTTTTCTTCTAGAGGACCAAGCTCCCACCAAGTTATTCGATCTATTTTTCATTATAGGCTAAGTCACATTATTTTTTTCGAGTGTATTAAAGACCATTCTTTGAACCGTATAAAGTCGAGCCATGGGAAAAAGCTGAGTAGTGTTTTCAAAGGATGGATCTGGTTATTTGAAAGCAAAGTGCCTACATGTGGAGTTACCAAGTTGAATCCACTATACAAAGCTGAGGTATTTCATTATGCATTCAACTCGATTGCAAAGGAGACCGAGTTACATTCGGCCGAGAGCTGATTACAAATGTGGTTGTTAGTGTTATCTTGATCAGCGAGTTAGAGTTTTTCCACCCTACACCTCCATCCATCCAGCTATCAACACAATCCACAAGCTCACTATTTAGCGGTCGATCCATCCCTCCTACACATCCTGCGAACTATAACCACATTATAAAAAAGGTGAGATATTTAATCTACAACGGTGGAAATAAATGAATCCGTAGCAGAGCTTAATATAAGACAGCGGTAGTAATAAAAATGCAAGGGTGTTTTAGTTGATTGAATAGGTCATGTCCCATACCTCCAACATTTTGTTGTTTGAGCTCCTATCTGGCACCCTCCTCCCTCCACATGTCGACCCCTACATAACCTACAGCAAGAAAACCATATCAGTAACCCTGCAAAACAAAATGGTGACCATACAACAAAACAAAGCGAGGAATAAAAAATCAAAACAACAAAGGAGATAAAAAGTGACTTCATATCCATTTTTGAGAATAAGTTTTCCCTAATCGCCTCCTCCAAACACGTAGGCCATGTGGAGTGGATCCTCCACATAGGCCACCATTATTCCCCACGCGTCATTATTTTAAACAATTTTTCATCTTCTTTAAATATATATGCTTTGGATTTTAGCATTTAGAGCCAAATTTTTAGAGAAAATGACTTGGGAAGGGAGGTAATTTGTTCGACCCCACCCCCAACACAAATTTTGAATTTTGAAATTTAGTGGTGATTTTGTGAAACTCGCCAAATTTGGAGGGGGAACTTACGGCAAGCCAACTCACAAACTTAGTTATAACTAAAACTTAGAAAAAACTTATTTTAGGGCAAAACATTATAGGCTCATTTTTTTTCCGAAAATAATTTTCTAAATAGTTACAAAAAAATTGCATTTTCAACTTTTTTTTGCAATTTTTGGCATGAGGGTCATTTGGGCTGGATCTCAAAAAAATTGTCTTCATTCAATTTTTCTAAATTTGTGAATGTAATTTGTATACTTCAATATATTGTACTAATTTGGAAGCCATAGCTTAACACAAACTTTGTAACTTCTTATATTATACTCAAAAATAATTTAATTTGTTGTCACGAGATCCTAGATCTCATTCACGTGTTTGGTATATGTCAGTGCCTCCGGGAAGCACTTACAGTAAATCCGTCATGACTTACTACTTAACTCCTAATATAGCTACAACAACGTCGTCTGGGCATCGAACCTTTAAATCGATGGGGAGTAATAAGGTCACATGCACACACAATGAACCATCCCATTCGTATGTGAATGATTGCACGACATAAATCTGAACTGAGAAATTATCATAGTATATAGCAAAGTTACACATGCATATGAGGATATTTATTTGATCCGGTGTCAATAATCACACAAACCCCTTTCAATACTATCTTGGTACCACGTATTGAATTATTTCATGTACGTTAACACCTCTTTCACGTAACGTTGGGTATATAGAAAGGGTGAGCTTCTTCCACGTACCATCGGGTATATCGGAAGGGCACGTATATAGAAAGGTTTGGTATATCAAACTGATGGTATATAGATTGGGAGACCTTATACCTGGAGTGATAAGAGCCTAACCCTATTAGTGATTTCTATAAAATGGGCACCAATGCCCCCAATTCTTTCTTCCAGATTCATTACTCAAAGGAAACAACTATGTTGCCTAAAGACAAAAATTAAGACACAACTTGAGTTTGAAGAGATCTAGCCTATTGTGAATGGTACTCTGACCAGATCAACTATTGATACAACACAACATCAAATTTTGATAAAGCATATCAGAAGGCCAAACTCATCATCTTGTTTGGAGTGTCGTAATGTGCAACCCCACATTTGAGATGCCTAAACAAACAAAGAAGCGTGGGATAATTTGAGCACGGTATATGAGGCCAAAAATAAGAATGTCATACTAAATTTGCAAAGTCAGTTACACACACTAAGTTCAAGTAGAATGAAAAAATTGAAGCATTCTTAAGAATAGTTACAGATTTTAGGGCTTCACTTCTAACCCTAAGAGAAGTGGTCACGAGATGATGCTCTCATTCCCATCTGCTTCACTTCTAACACTAAACTTGTCGAATACGACAATTAGTTTTGACAATTTGGTAAACCTTCTGCAACAAGAGGAAGCCATGCATAATAAGGATGATGAAGAGGATCAGGAACTTTCTTCATATCGAAAATAGAAAAGAAAAGGTAAAGGAAAACCTAATTCCTATCAAAAGTCCCAAAATAAATATCAAAGATCAAGGGGACAATCAATAAAGAAGAAATGTCCAATGTGTAAAAGGGGACATGAATTGAAATATTTTGGTATAATACTTACAAGAAAGGTTCATCAAGAAACTTTGAACCTCCACAAAATAATCTCAAAAGGGAAATTCTAACTAAAATCAAGGGCGTAAAAGGGGGAACTAGAAAGAAGACCCCATAAGTAAGGAAATAGTGTTGAGAAAGAAGAAAATTTAGATAATGGAGACTTCTTGTACACTTTGCTCGATCAAGTGAACCATCCATGTCATCTAGTGATGTCTGGTATGTTGATTTGGGAGCCACTCAACACATGACCAGCCATAGAGACTGGTTTACTTCAATGAGGGACACGCCTTCAAAAAACCATAATTCGTTAGGTGATGATTCTTCATATGTAGTTCAGGGGATTGGGAACATTTATCTACCTCTTGGTTCACACAACTGTAGACTATCAGACATGTCTTATATGTCCCTAGGTTGACTAAAAATTTTCTTTCAGTCAGGAAACTCCTAGATCAAAACTTAAAAATTGAATTTTATAGTCATTTCGCAAGAAAACATGTGTAATTTGAGATAAATCACGAGGCTCAAAAATAGTTGCGAAATCCTCCAATGTGGGATGCATGTTCCAGCTTGATTTTTTCCATAGATATGATCAGGAACTTGTGGCCAAGAACTCTACATCAAAGCACACCAGTGTGGCATCGAGATACTTGGTCATGTTAATTTCAAGTATCTCGAGACACTTCGTCGGCAGACAATATGGTACATGAGTTACCATCTCTTCGAAAGGATATAGACAAGTGTCCTCATTACCTAGTAGGAAAACAACACGATTTTCATTCTAGAAGAGTACATATCGAGCTCATATTAAGCTTGATCTGGTTCATACCGATCTTTGTGGTCCAATGCAACCGATTCATTCTAGATTTCAGTACTTCATGCTTTGTGTTGACAACTATTCAAGAAAAATGTGTCTTTTTGTCTTCGCAAGAAAAGTGAATATTTTAACACCTTTAAGAAGTTCAAAGTAGTCATGTGAGAATGAAATTGTTCGTCACATCGAACTCTCTGCTCATATCAAGGAGGAATTCACCAGTGATGAGTTCAAAGACTACCTATAAGCTCATGGGATTTTCAACAAATGCATCCTCCACACACACCATAGTAGAATGGTGTTGTTGAGAGAAGAAATAGTAATATCATGGAAATGGTGCAATGCACTATCAATGACTTTGGAATTGCAAAGATATTTTGGGTATAAGCTGCAAAGATAGCAATATATTTTTTAAACAGAGTGCCCACAGTTCCTCTTGACAGAGTAACGCCACATAAAGCATGGTCAAATCAAAAACCATCTGTTGCACACCTTAGAGTATTCGGGTGTAAAGCAAGTATGCACATACCCAAGCAGAATAGAAATAAATTGGACATGAAATCACAAAAACTCATCTTCATTGGGTACAGTGAAGAAAATCTTGGGTATAGATTGATGGATCCAAATACCATGAGATTCTACACTAGCAGAGATGTTGAGTTCTTTGAGAAGAAGGAAACAAATTCCTCCTCCAAACTCACTTAATGTAGATTCTTCACTAGTTGTAAAAACTAAAGTTGATGTTCCCATAGATGATGAAAGTGATGATGGGGATGATGGTGTTGATCTGATAGAACCATGACCCATGAGAATAGTTCAGTGTATTCCCAAGTGGTGTACTAGCACATTATGAGATGCAAGAATGGATGCTCCACCGGATACATCCACCCCTGACCATGAACTCATAGTAAAGCAAGAGAAGAAGTTAAATTTTCTTTGATGAGTAGATTTATTGAATCTGATGATCCCTCTATAGTCTAGGAAGCCCTACAGTCAAAATCTTGGAAAAATTCCATGGACTCTAAATATCATCATCAAGAATGAAAAAAACACTTGGTAGCTTGTTGATCTTCCACCAGGAAGAAACCCATTATATGCGAGATGGATATTCAAAATGAAGTACAAAGTAGATGGGACAATGGACAAGTACAAAGCGAGACTAGTAGAAAATGGGTATACACAAAAAGAAGGCATTGACTATGAGGATACATTTTCTCCCATAGCTAAGATCAAAATGATTAGGATGATATTTTCTCTAGCTACACAATTTGGTTGGAAATTCCATCAGATGGATGTAAAAAGTGTTGGGGTGTGGAGCCTATTTTTGGTCTTCTCAAATTAGTATTGAAGTGTGGAGTTTAAATTGGGAAGATGAAAGGTCATGACCATTTCTTTTCCAGCCATGGGAAGATGAAAGGTCATGACAGTTTCTTTTCCAGTCGTGGGAAGATGAAAGGTCATGACTTTAAAACTTCTAGGGTTGGCTTTTGGATTTCTTAAAGGATTGTAATCCTATAAATAGAGGTGTTAGGGTATCTTGAAGATAGATTATGTGTTCAAAAGGTCTTGAGTCTTAGTGATCAAGAGGTGATCAAGAGTGATCAAGGTTAAGCAATTGCATGTTAATTGTGGTTTAGATGTGGTTTAGCATCTTTGGAATTTTGTTGTAAGTTCATAACTAAGAGAATATCTTGTGAGAGTTGTTTTACTCTTGTTGATAATAAAATCTGAGCAAGTTCTTGGTGTAGGTAGCCCACATTGGGTGAACCTCATTAAATCTTGTCTTGTCTTCTTTTGTGCATTATTTATTTATGATGTTATATTTCTACATGTATACTTCTCTATATAGTTTTCTACTACATGATTTGAGGAATTATTTCCGCATGTTTGTTCTCTAATTCCTAACAACTTGTATCAGAGCTTTGGTGGTTTTTTTCTGAAGTGGTAAATCATAGGGAAATTTTACCTTGAGTGGGAGCTATGGTGGATGAGGGCATATCAAGGATTGAGAAGTTCAATGGGCATAACTTTGGTTTGTGGAAGATGTAAATGGAGGATTACTTGTATCAAAAGGACCTCCATGTTCCTTTGGCTGGAAAAGTAAAGAAACCTATAGCCATGTCAGATGAGGATTGGGAGTTGTTGGATAGAAAGGCACTCGAGGAAATTCAGGTTATGCCTTGCATCTTTGGTTTCTTTCAACATATCGCAGGAGAAGACCATGGAAGGTCTCATGAGTGCGTTGGGGAAGTTATATGAAAACCCTCTACCTCTAATAAAATATTTTTGATGAAAATTTTATTTAATATGAAGATGTCTGAGAATGGTTCTATTTCTGTTCATTTGAATGAATTTAATATGATTATGAGTATGTTAAACTCATGAAAAATGACTTTGATGATGAGGTCAGGGATTTGTTGATTTTTTTCTCCTTACCAGATAGTTGGGATAGCTTGGTTATGGTTGTAAGTAATTCGGTCTCTAATAATTCAAAGTTGAAGTTTGAGGATGTAATAGGTGTGATCCTAAGCGAGGAAATGTGAAGGAAGAGCACTAGAGAATCTTGTACTTCTAGAAATGCTTTGATGGTGGAGAGAGAGGGAGACAAAATAACAAAGGGAAAGGTAACCATGGGAAGTCGAATGATCACGAAAGGTCAAAGTCCAAGAGTAAGTTACAATGTTGGCACTGTGGGAAGGTTGGTCATGGTAATAAATATTGTTGGGCTCTTTGGGATAAGAAGAACAAGGAGGAAACTAAATAGGTAAATGTGGCATTAGGTGATGTTTGTCAGGATGCCTTAATTCTTTCTTTAGATAATATTGTCGAGTCTTAGGTGTTAGATTCAAGGGCTTCTTTCCATGCCACCCCACATAGACATTACTTTACCGATTTTATTCAAGGAGATTTTGGACATGTATATTTTGGTGATGATGAACCATGTAGAATAGTAGGAAAGGTTGTGTTTGGGTGAAAATGTAGAATGGGAGCACATGGCTACTTAAGGATGTCGGGCATGTGCCTAAGTTGAGGTGGAACTTGATATCAATGGGTCAGTCGGCTAGGCGGTGATGGCTATATGGTTAGTTTTATAACAAATTCTTAGAAGGTTACTAAGGGAGCTCTTGTGGTTGCAAGAGGTAAGAAAATTGGTACTTTGTATTTAACCAATGGTGTTGATTATTGTAATTTAGTTGCTACAGATGGAGATGCAACTTTTTGGCACCAAAGACTCACATATGAGTCAAAAGGGCATGCAGATTATAAAGGAAAGGTTTCCCAATTAAAGGAATTAGATTTAGACTTCGTGAGGACTGTGTTTATAGAAAAAAAAAAAGTGGGTGAGATTCCTCAAGGTTGGACCTACCATGAAGGAGGGTAAGTTGGATTTAGTGCATATAGATGTATGGGGCCAGCTAAGGTAAACTCTATTGGTGGTTCATGTTATTATGTCACTTTCATTGATGATGATGCAACTAGAAAAGTTTGGTTATATTGCATTAGAATGAAATATGATGTGTTTGAAACCTTAAAAGATGGAAAGCCTTGGTTGAGAATGAAACAAGTCTCAAGTTGAAATGTCTCAGGTTGGATAATGGAGGGGAGTATTGCAGCAATGAATTTCTTGATTACTATTTGGTAAATGGGATCCACAGAAAAGAATGGTTCCAAATACTCCACAAGAAAATGGATTGTCAGAGAGAATGAACAAGACAATCATGGAGTGTGCTAGGTGCATGAGGTTACATACGGGGCTGCCACTCATGTTTTGGGTGGAAGCAGTGAGCACAACTATTTATCTTGATTAAAAGAGGACCCTCTATGGCTTTGAATGGAGGTACACCTGAGGAGGCTTGGTCTGGTAATAAAATTGATTACTCATTTCTTAGAGTATTTGGATGTGAGATATTTTTTCATATTGATAAAGATGATAGGACCAAGTTAGAGGCTAAGTCGATAGAAATGCACCTTTGTTGGATATGGTGAGGATGACTTTACTTTCCATGTTTGGAGTCATAAGGACAAGAAAATATTTTGGTATTGAGATATTGTCTTTAATGAAAATTCATGTATAAAGATCAGTTGCAGGAATAGAAAGAGGAATCAAAGAAAGAATACATAGTGTTAGAGGACATTGCGGATAGTAATGTGTCCAAGGGGCCGGTGTGTAGCATGTTTCGGCACAACTAGGTTCGGAACCCCAAACTCCTGAGGTGAGCAGGTCTTCTAGGGTAAGAAGGGAACCTGAACGATTTAATCCATCTTTGAATTATTTATTTCTCACTTTGACAATGGAGAGCTAGAGTGCTTTGAGGAAGTAGTGTAGGTGGATGCCAAGAAGTGGGAGTAGCCATGGATTAAGAGCATAGATCTCTTATGGAAAACCAAACTTGGGATTCGGTGGAGCTACCCGAGGGCAAGAGATAATTGTAGAACAAGTGGGTGTATAGAATCAAAGAGGAATATGGAGGCGGAAAAGATAAAAGGACTAGGTTGGTGGTCAAGGTATTTACACATAAGAAAGGTATAGACTTTGATGAAATTTTTTCTCCTGTTGTTAAAATGACTTCTATTAGAACTGTTCTTGGTTTAGTAGCAGTAGAAGACCTGCACTTAGAGCAGTTGGATGTAAAGATTGCATTCCTTCATGGTGAGTTGGAGGAGGAATTTTATATGTAGCAGCCATAGGGTTATGAGGTCAAAGGGAAGGAGAGGTTAGTGTGCAAATTGAAGAAGAGCTTGTATGGCCTAAAACAAGCTCCATGGTAGTGGTACAAGAAGTTTGACAGTTTTATGTAGGAGCAGGGTTACTCCAGGTGTCACTCAGACCATTGTGTGTACATCAAGAAGTTTTCTTGATGGTAATTATATTATTATATGCCTGTATGTGGATGATATGCTTGTTTCAGGAAGAACATGCAGAAATAAAGGTACTCAAGAAGTAGCTAGGTGACTCCTTTGCTTTATGAAGGATTTGTGGTAGCAAAACAGATCCTTGGTATGAGAATAACTTGGAACATGAAAGAGAGGAAGTTGGTGTTATCTCAAGAAGAGTACATGAAGAAGGTATTGGATAGGTTTAGTATGCATGATGCTAAACCTGTTAGTACTTTTTGGCAGGTCACTTTAAATTATCAAAGGAGCAAGTCCCAAGATTGAGGAGGCTAAAATCCAAGTATCTAGGGTACCATACTCATCAATGGTTGGTATCTTGATGTATGCTATGGTATGTACTAGGATTTACATTTCCCATGCATTGGGAGAAGTGAGTAGGTTTATGAGTGATCCAGGTAGAGAGAACTAGTAGGCAGTGAAGTGGATCCTTCGGTATTTGAGAGGGACCATGGAAGAAGCATTGTGTTTTGTGTATCGGACACTACATTGCATGGTTATGTAGATTTGGACATGGTAGAAGATTTGTATAATAGGAGGAGCATGACAGGTTATGTATTTATGGTTGGTGATACAACGGTGAGTGTATTTCACTATTACAAAATGTTTTGGATTTCTCAACCACGAGAGGTTTTATATTACTACCATAGAGGCAAGCAGAGATGATTTGGCTACATAATTTGCTTGATGAGTTGGGTCATAAGTAGAAGTTGGGAGACTACAAAGTGATAGTCAAAGTGTTATTCATTTAGCAAGAACTCCACTTTTCAATCTAGGATGAAGCACATTCAGCTGAGATATCATTTCATCAGGGAATCTTTTGAAGAAGATAAGTTGAAGTTGGAAAAGATTCATACCAGTCATAATCTTGTGGATATGATGACCAAGGTAGTCACAAGGGTGAAGTTGAAGTTTCATTCAACTTTGATTGGCCTTCATGGTTGATAATGAAGGGTTGAGAACTTTTCTCAGTATGAACAATCTCCAAGTGGGAGATTGTTGGGGTGTGGAGCCTATTTTTGGTCTTCTCAAATCAGTATTGAAGTGTGGAGTTCAAATTGAGAAGATGAATGGTCATTCTTCAGTATTTTTTTCCATCCATGGGAAGATGAAAGGTCGGCAGGTTTCTTTTCCATCCATGGGAAGATGAAAGGTCATGACTTTCAAACTTCTAGGGTCGGCTTTTGGACTTCTTAAAGGATTGTAATCCTATAAATAGAGGTGTTAGGGTATCTTGAAGATATCTTGTGTGTTCAAGAGGTCTTGAGTCTTAGTGATCAAGAGGTGATCAAGAGTGATCAAGGTTAAGCAATTGGGTGTCAATTGTGGTTTAGATGTGGTTTAGCATCTTTGGAATTTTGTTGTGAGTTCATAACTAAGAGAAGAATGTGAGATTTGTTTTACTCTTATTGATAATAAAATTTGAGCAAGTTCTTGGTGGACGTAGCCCACATTGGGTGAACCACGTTAAATCTTGTCTTGTCTTATTTTGTGCATTATTTATTTATGTTGTTATATTTCTGCATGTATAATTTTACTATATAGTTTCCTACTGCTATGATTTGAGGAATTGTTTCCACATATTTGTTCTCTAATTCCCGACAAAAAGTGTCTTCTGAATGGATATTTACAAGAAGAAGTCTACATGACTCAACCTAAAGGATATGTTGTATCTTTCAAGAAGAAAAGGTAAGCATACTCAAGAAATATCCCAGTATGGCCTTAAATAGGCACCCATGGCATGTTACATCAAAATTGATGAGCATCTTGTACATCATGGATTTGTTATAAATACATACAATCCCAATATTTACCTCGAAAAATCAAGGGGGATATTGTGATTATCGTTGTCTATGTATGACGACCTATTCAACACTAGCATTTCGGTGAGGATGATCGATGTAATGAAGAAAGATCTTAATTGATCGTTCGACATGACAAATCTCAAGCTAATGTACTATTGTCTTGGATTAGAAGTATGGTAGAAAGAGAAACATATTTTTGTTTCTCAAATGAAATATACCAAGATGATGCTCAAGAAATTCAAGATGATGGATTTCACACCAAATGCTATACCTATGGAGAATGTTTGCATTTATCTTGTTCAGATCCATCTCTGAGGTAAATGCCACTCTCTATCGGCGAACAATGGGAGTCTCATTTACATAACCTACACAAGACCGAGATATCATCTTTACAAAGAAGCTATGTATCCAAAGTTCATGAAGGAACCCAAATTTTCTCATTAGAAGGAACCAAGGGCACATTTTGAGATATTTCAAAGGATCAGTGGATCTTGGTCTAGAATACAAGAAAACGAACAACTTCTTGTCGATAGTCGATTCGGATCATGCAAAAACATTGATGATAGAAAATCCACTTCATGATTTGTGTTTTTATGGGATCTATACCAATAACATGGGGAAGCAAGAAAAAAACTTTGTTTCTCGTTCTTCCTCAAAATCGAGTATTTTTGTAGGAGAAGTTGTTTGTGAAGCAATTTGGCTATGCCGCATACTCCAAGGACTTGGAATACCATAGGACAAACTGACCACCATGTATGTTGAAAATGAAGGTGTTCTCAAACTTGTTCGCAATCCATTTTTTCATGAAACAAAAAAACACATTGAGGTACAGTACACTTCATATCAAGCATGTCTTGAAGGACAATATACAACTTCATTTTTTCTAATAGCTGAAAAATGAGAAAATATCTTCACAAATTCACTTACACGTGACAAGTTCAAGATGTTTAGATATTTCCTCTCCTCATCCCTTGAGGAAATGCAAAATTAAGGGGGACTGTTAGGGTAAAATATTATTACCTTTATTAATTATGCATTGCATATTAATTAGTTTATTTATTTAATGTTATATGGTTATATTTCATCATAACCATCTAATTTTCTTTATTCAAAACACTACGGTAGTTGTTATATTATTTTAGAAATATTATTGTGTGTATTTGATTCTTAGTTGAATCGTGCAACCATTTATCTGTTTGTATATGGCAAGACAATTCCTATAAGAATTACAAAGACTCAATTGTAATGTTGATTAATTTCACACTAATAAAATATACAGGCTTCCATCCCTATTTGTGAAACTACATTTGGTACCATAGTAGGTTGAAGCTGCTGAAAGGTTAGAGAGAGGTTGCAAAGGAAGAAAAAATGTTCAAAATACATCTGCATCATCGAGAGCCGTTGTTGCCTCCAACAGCTTCCCACATCTCCCTGCAATCCCACAACCTCCTATGTGATTTCCAGGTAAATGTAAAGAAAATTATTTTTGCCTTGGTTCCCTCTGCACAAAAAAAAGCTATTTCCTAACACTCATACAAATTTTTTTAAAAAAAAAATTCATTCCCCATCGGGTTTTGCCTCTAAATTGTCTAGTTACGTGCGATAATATTATCTATACTATAAAATTTGGAGGACTCTATTTTTTCTTATAGAGGACCAAGCTCCCACCGAGCTATTTGAGATATTTTTCATTATAGGCCAAGTCACATTGTTTTTCTTGAGTCAATTAAAGACCCTACTTTGAACCATCCAAAGTCGAGCCACGAGAAAAAGTTTGAGCGAGTGTTTTCAAAGGATAGATCAAGTTATTTGAAGGAAAAGTGCTGAATGTGGAGTTACCAAGTTGAATCCACTATAAAAATCCAAGCTATTTCATTATGCATTTGAGCTGATTACAAAGGAGACCGAGTTACATTCGACCAAGTTGATTGCAAACGTGGTCGCTAGTGTTATCTTGACCGCTGAGTTGGGATTTTTCCACCCTACACCTGCATCGATCCATCTATCAACACATTCCACAAGCTCAATGTTCAATGGTTGATTCATCCCTCCTACATATCCTATGACCTACAACCACATTATAAAAATGGTGAGAGATTCAATCTACAACGGTGAAATAAACGAATCCAGCAGAGCTCAATATAAGGCAGCGATAGTAATAAAAAATGGAAGGGTGTTTCAATTGATTGGACAACAGTCAGTGTCCCCCGCCTCCCACACTCTTCTCTCGTTTGAGTTCTTGTCTGGGAATCCTCCTCCCTCCACATGTTGACCCCACACAACCTGCGGTAAAGCAAACCATATTAGTGACCTTATAAAATAAAACAAAGACCATACAACAAAACAAAGCGGAGGAATAAAAAATCAAAATAGCGAAGGAGATAAAAAGAGACTTCAAATCTGTTTTTGGAGCATAAGGTTTCCCCAATCACCCTCCTCCAAACATGAATGCCACATGGATCCTCCATGTAGACTCCACCTCCAATCATTCGACAAGTCATTTGTTTAAAAAGGTGAGTCATTTTTCATCTTCTTTAAATATATATGCTTCAGATTTTAGCATAAAGCGCATAGTGCCAAGGCGGTTAAAGGAAACGACATGGGGAAGGGAGGTTTGGGGTTCAACCCCACCCCCAACACAAAATTTTGAATTTTGAAATTTGGCAAAATTTTGTGAAACCACCAAATTTGGAGGGGGAACTTAGCGGCAAAAACCGCCTAATATGTTTAGTTATAACTAAAACCACCCCTAAACCTTTAGTGAGAAAAACCCTATTTTAGGGAAAAAAATTCTCCTATTAGGCCTATTTTTTCATTCTGAGAAACATTTGCTAAAGGGGGTACACCAAAAAATTGCATTTTCAGCTTTTTTTGCAATTTTTGGCATAGAGGGTCATTTTGGCTCCGGAGGCCACCAGGGCCCACAAAAAAATAAAAATGTCTTTAATTCAATTTTTCCAAATGTTTGAATGTAATTTGTATACTTGAGTATATTGTACTAATTTACCGGCTACCATAGTCAACCACAAACTTTGTAACTGCTCAAAACTAGTAGAATATTGTACTCAAAAATAATTTAATTTGGTTCAAAAACACTCACGAGATCCTAGGTCTCATTCACAGCGTTCGGTATATACAATGCCTCTAGGAAGCACTTACAGGTAAATCCATCATGACTATTATTGCACTTAACTCCTAATATAGTCAGTAATAACGTCATGTCAGGGCATCGACCCTTAAATTGATGGGGAGCAATAAGGTCACAAAGGCACACACTATGAGACATCCCATCCATCATGAATGATTGCACAACATAAATCCAAACCGAGAAATTATCCGAAGTATATAGAAAAATTACCCATGCATATGAGAATATTTATTTGAGCCGGTGTCAATAATCACACAGACCCCTTTTAGTATTGTCTTGGTACCACGTATCAAATTCTTTCATGTATGTTAATGCCTCTTTCACGTACCACCGGGTATATCTAAAGGGTGAGCTTCTTCCACGTACTGATGGGTATATCAAAAGGGCATGTATATAGAAAGGTTTGGTATATTGGACTGACGGTATATAGATTGGGAGACCTTATACCTAGAGTGATAAGAGTCTAACCCTATCGTAGATTTCTATAAAATGGGTACCAATGCCCCAAATTATTTCTTCTAGATTCATAACTATTCGGAGAAACAATATGTTTCCTAGAAGAAAAAAATCAAGACACGTCTTGAGTTTGAAGAGATCCGCGTGTTGTGAATGGTACTCGACCATCAATCAACTACTGAACACAAATAATGATAGTTTGATAAAGCAATCGAGAATGCCAAACTCATCATCTTGTTTGGAGTTTCTGACGATGTGTAACCCCACATTCAAGATGCCAAAACATCCAAAGAAGCATGGGATAAGTTGAGCACCGTATATGAGGCCAAAAACAAGAATGTCATACTAAATTTGTAGAGTCAATTACACACACTGAAGCTCAAGTAAAATGAAAAATTGAAGAACTTTCTTAAGAAGAGTTGCGAGTTGAGGGCTTTGCTTCAGCCCTGGAGAATTGGTCACGAGATGATGCTCTCATTCCCATTGTTCTGAGAGAACTCCCTTCTTCTTACCATATTTTTGTAATAACACTAAACTTGTTAGATACGATAGTTAGTTTTGACAAGCTAGTAAACCTACTACAACAAGAGGAATCCATGCATAATAAGGATGATGAAGAGGAGCAGGAACTTTCTTCTCATCAAAAATGGAAAGGAAAAGGTAAAGGAAAACCTAATTCCTATCAAAAGTCCCAAAATCAGTATCAGCATCAAGGGGACAATCAACAGAAGAAGAAATTTCCAATTTGTAAAAGAGGACATGAATTGAAAAATTGTTGGTATAATACTTACAAAAAGGTTCATCAAGCAAATCTGGACCTCCACAACAACAATCTCAAAAGGACATTCTAACTACAATCAAGGGCGAAAAATGGGAACTGGAAAAGAAGACGCCATCAACCTAAGGGGAATTAGAAAAGAAGACCCCATCCACCCTTGGACCCCATCGGATAGGAGTGCATGTTGTCTAAATGCATTTTTTCCAGCCATACAAACCCATCCAATGAAAGTGTCTAGATTGTTGTAGTTTGGACTGTGTTTATAAAGACCGGGGGGGGTTGATGATCTATATGAATAACTGCTTTCTTTTCCAATCAAGTAATGTTTCCACTTTTTCACACTTAAAACCAAAACATCCAAATTTTTATCATAAGTTGGATAATTATTTACTACACTAGTGAGGGTTTCATAATGATAAAAAATTGATTTCCTTTTTGCATCAAGACATCCCCCATAGCATAATCACTTGCATTTGTTTCTATCTCAAATTTTTGCTGCAAATTTGGAAGTGCGAGGATAAGAACAGATTAATCTTTTCTTTTAGCATATCGAAGGATTTTTATGCTTTCCTCCCCAATAAGATAACTGGTTAATACTAGTCAATGAATGCAAAGGAGATGCAATAAATAAGAAGTTAGCAATAAACTTTCTCCAATATTATACTTGCACCAAGAAAGCTTCTAACCTCTGTAACATTATTTGGATTAGGCCAATTCATAATGACCTCTACTTTTGTGATATCAATTTTCAATTCACCATATCCTACAATATATCCCAGCTAAACTAAATATGTTTTTCCAAATTCACATTTGGACATCTTCATATATAATTTATTATTTTGGAATGCATTCATAACTTTTTGAATATAAATAACATGATTTTCTCATGTTTCACTAAAAATCAAAATATCATTAGAATATAAAAAGTCATTAGTGAATGGACTAAAAACATCATTCATCACGCGCATGAATGTATCCAATGCATTGCACAATCCAAAATGCATAAAAATCCATTCAAAAAATCCATGTTTGATTTTAAAATATTTTTTCCAAATATCACCTTCATTAATTCTAATTTGATGATAACCTCTTCTCAAGTCTAACTTAGTAAAATAAACTACATTTTTCAACTAATCCAATAAATCATCAATGCGAGGAAGAGGGTACCGATTTTTAACCATGATCTTATTCAAAGTAGGAAAATCTACACACATCTGCCACATTCCATATTTCTTTGGCACCAAGATAATAGGTAAACCACAAGGAGATGAGATTGGATGAATAACTCCTTTTTCCAATGATTTCATCGCATATTTTTTGATATCCTCATTCTCGACCATAGACAATATATACATGCCAATATTAGGGATTGGAGCATCCTGCAAAAAATGTATCTCATGTTGTACTCCTCGTTTAGGAGGTAATCCTTGTGGATCCTGAAACACATCATCATAATTAAAAAAAAATTAATCAAATCATCTCTATGTTTAGGATCACAATCCTCAAATGCCTTGGATTTTTCTTTTTCCTTGGCTTTTACAACCATGAGTACAAAATACTTTCTTGAATTCATAATCCTTTTCATTTTTCCGAGAAACAAGAGATAAGCTTGTTTTGATACGGTGAGATCTTACGATATATTCAACTCCATCTTTCACAAGCACATATTTATTTTCCTCCCTATAGAATATTTATTTTCTATCATAAAGATAAGGACTTCCCAAAACCATACCACAAATATCCAAAGGAACAACATCCAAGTCTACCTCATCAATTTATTTGTCGGTGATGGTGAATATTAATTTGCAAGTTTTGTTACAGTAACTTGGCATCATCACAAACCCAACCAAATGGATAAGGCTTAGGATGTGGCATATTTTGAAGCCCCAATTTATTCACAACCTCCTCTAAAATATAATTAGCTTGATATCCACTATCAAATAGAAGTATCAATCTTAGTATGCTTAGAAATAACTCTAATGTGGAACAATTCATTTTTCTCATCATTTATAGATTTTTGCTTATATGAAGAAGAAATAAAAGATGAATTAGAAGAGGAAAAATAAGGAAATATTCTCCATCCGAATATGACTCTCCCTCTTTCGGGGATGGTAAAAATATTCTATTTTCTCCTTTTCTAAAATTGGATATTAAGTCTAAATTGCCAATGTGTAATGGAGATTTTAATGCGAGATAAATTGGATAATGGTATCAAGAAAATTGAAGTATATTGCAGGGTTCAAAAATTGTTGATGATGAGGTAAAAATTCACTTGGAAACTTTTGGAATGTGTGGTACAAAACTCATTTAGTGAGAGAATAAGCTACAAGAGACTACGGATATAAAAGGTAAAATAATTTCTACTTGGAGTGAATTTGTTTCTGAATTAAGAAAACAATTTTATCCTTTGGTTTATATGCAAAAAGCTATGATGGATTGGAAAAATTTAAGGAAAACTAAGGGGGAAAGTGTTTTGGATTATACACAAGATTTTAGAAAAAGGGATCTTATTTTGGTTAGTTCTCTCCATATGAAGAAATGCTACTAAAATATATTGGTGGGTTGCATAGTTATTTGAGACATGTGATTCTCGTGCTTAATCCTACTAATATTGATGCGGTGTGTGTCTGATGTACTCATTTTGAAGAAAGGGGGAAATTTCAAAAGATTCATTTTTGAAAAGAAAGAATAAGCAATCCAAAAGTAAAGATAAATTTTTGAAAGGACAAAGTTCAGGAAAGGGTAAGAAAAAACTACTTCTACTATTAAGAAGGAAGATGAGAACCCTATTTGAAAAAATTGTCAAAAAAATCATGATGTGTCTAAGTGTTATAAATTACATCCATAATTGAAACCAAAAATATATGAATAAGAAGGAAAAAAAGGCAAATGTCATGGTTCAACAAGATCTTGGGTCATATTCCTCACAGTGACGAAACAAAAATCACCACAATGGATTTAACATGGAATATGGATTAGCATGGGGAGCTTCATAGGGTATTTGATCACATGACCTATGGGGTAAAATTATATACATCATACCAATATGTCCATGGTTTTGAAGAGTTATAAAATGGGTTGCACGATATTTAAGAATTAGGTGTGATATGATTGTGTGAGAATGGAGACTTATGGTGGAATTTTGCAAGGATTTTTTTTTTTCGAGCTTGATTGTTCAATGGGGACTTTATGCAGAGGTATTGGTTTAAGAAATTGTAAATCTCCTTGTAAAGGTATTTTTGCATTTATTTTAATAAATCATTCTTTTTGAGGACATGGAGATGTAGGTGAAATTTTTGAACTCCATTATCAACGTGCATAGTCATGGAGTTTTGATTTCTCTCATTATTCTAGATTTTTATACAGTCATTTAAAATGCAAATTGAAATGTATTAAATTTCAGGAAAAATTCATTTATTTTAATCATCTGTTTTAAATCATTTTAAAGTGTAAATTTACGGGTTTTCAAGATTTAAAAGTTGCATATGATTACGAATCAATTTATATACATGCCGAGTCGAGTTGGCAATGTGGTATGTGGCAAAAATAAATAATTACATAGTTTATAATAATGTGGAATATTAAACCCACATGCACAATGGGTGGGAAATTTTGGCATATAAAATAAATGTGGTTTTTAAGTAATAGTGAAGGAGGCCAAGTCACCCCTCCTCAAACTAAGTGTGTTGAACCTAGCCGAGGACATTGGCCGGTAAATAGTGGGGTCCATTTTTCTAAACACAAGCATTAAAGACCAAACGAGAAAACCAAACCCTTATTTTTTACTGTTATTCCACTTGTCACAAATCGATTGGTCCTTTTGGAAATCGTACACATGTCCACATCACCACAGAGACTGCGTGTTTTTATTTTTATCAATTAGGCCAAAATTTTAGGAGGTGATATCTTTCACATGTGACCTCCATTTTCACATTCCACACATTGTCAAAAATCTCTCGGTGGGATCTATGAAAAAAAAAATTAAAATTGAATTTGAATACTATATCGGTGTTTCTCACCAAATATCCTCCTAGATGAATTTTTTTTGAAGGATTGGGTTGATCAATTCCTAATTACACCAAGGAGATGCTAGAGTATTTGATAAATGGAACCCAAAACACAAATTCCAAAGAGAGACGAAGAATAATGAGGATCTTAATCATGCGTGAAATAAGAAGACCATGTATCGAATTCATTCAAAAACTTTGATATCTTCCCCTTTAGGTTTAAGAGGAGAGGAAGGACTACCTATAAATAAATTAGTTACTTTTCTACCTTTCATAACCCTATGGACCACACTATTATAGATGGATTCATGCCCAATTTGAAAATTAGGACACACTCTAGAAAAGAGAATGAATTTCCCCATACTTTCCCCATGTGTTGCACAACTAAGTAAAAAATAAATAGAATTGAAATGTGTTAAAAAGGTAGTTGAATAAAGGAGAAATGTGCCCCAATATCTAGAAACAAATTGAAACTAAGTGTTGTGAATAAGAATGATTGAAATATTTCATGTCCACTTTGAAGTTGATCTGAAATGAGTGATATGAGTATTAAATTATGCCAAAACCTATACTTGTAGGTGAAAATTTGATCTTGTTGAGGAAATTATTATAGCTATCCCAAGGCAAAAACATAAGAATGGTTGGATGTCGGACCAGGATGGTTGGATGATCAGCCCCCTCTTCGATGAGCCCCACACACTTGGCTTCTTTTCGCCAAGGAATGATTTGGATCCTCCTTCATTTTTGTTACTCGTGTGCTTAAGTTCTCTATGATATAGTGTTTTGGTTCGCCCTTGTGGCTGTTTTTTGTTGCTTCTTTGTATTTTTGGTTGGCTTTGTGGCATTTGTTGTATTTCCCTCATGGATTCATCTATGTTGAGTTCATGACCACTATCATCCACCCCCTTACTATGTAACACTTTGTATTATCTTGTTTATAATATAAAGGTGGTTCCAATCATAAAAGCGTCATAATGGGTCGAGAATGTCCATACCATCATGAACTTATTGAATGGTTTTGACCTTATGCTTTCTTTTAGGAGTTTCTATGTTTGATGTTATTTCTAAGTGATTTTACTAATTATGTGACTATTTCTAGATTCAAAAACATGTTTGTTTTTATTATGTGTATATAATATACCCAGTTAATTTCCCCTCTTTTTGAGGCACAAGTGAAGAATATTTCGATCATGCGGCTCAAAATAATAGATGTGTAACCAAGTTTGATAAGTCTAATAATCAACATAGAAGACACATGAAAGGATGATGTGGTAGCCACCAAGAAGAACCTATAACTATAAAATGGGATGCACATGTTGGAGACCATGAAATGTAATCAAGGAAACAATAGTAATAAGAATAATTATAATAACAAAGTAAACAAGATAACTAGTAATAATCAACAAATGACAATGCAAATGTAAGTGAAAACGGAATAGTGTAAATATTGTCACGAGAAAAGGCTTAAATCTTGTAAAGATGAGACACCTATAGTGTCACAAGATAATCAAGACCCTTGGGTATAAAAAAGAGATAAAATAGCACAAAAGGAAGGCATGATGCCAAAAATGTGGTACACCCATGATGTCAAACATTCAAGGCCCTTAGGCCACAAAAAAAGTAATAAGCAATGAACTACACACACAATTAGAATACATATATAGAAAATTAAGAGTATCATAATGTGATAAAATGACATAGCGAGTGACATATAGAAGTGCATGCGAAACTAAAAGATACCAACACCATAAAGGATGTTTTTAGTCTTGTTAGTCCAAAAGATAGCAAATACATTATGTATGTAATCAAACATAATAAGGAAATGAAAAAGGTATTATAATGAAACAATAAAAGTTGGTTGGTGTGGAGGGATGTCCCCAAAATAAGTATGTAAGGTGCTATGATGGATTCTATAATCATGTATCAATATTTATGTCCTACATCATGCTCAATATACCCCATGAACACATGTGTATAAAGAAATAAATGTATCTATCAAACCAAAAGGATAAATAACATGTATAGTTCTATAAATAAAAATTATATCTATTAATCTAGAAGGATAAATAACATGTATAATGTTAATTGTTAACATTGTATGCTAAATAAATAGGTCCTAAGTTTTTGTTTTTCATATTGTGAGATGAGTCGTATGAGCAGCGTCACGGGTAGTGACCATGTAAAGGTAAATACAAGATTATAGAAATATAATGTAAAACTTTGAAGATATTCCAAATGCTGGACCAATTCAAGATAGAAATCTTGATTATATTAGTGAAGTAAAAATCTATGGAAAATAGGACAATATTGAATGCTAGAATAGATGGATGGAAAATCGCAAACCATTTACGATCACGGTAGTCTAGGAAAAATATAGGATGTACAATAGAATATAGAATGAGTGAATTGTGGATCTAGGAGGTTACAAACCAAGTCACAATTCCGACAAGATCTAGAAAAATAGGAGATGAAAAATCATAGGAAGTCATACACTGCGATAGAGACTCGAGAAAATCATAACTCAAAACGACTAGTAGAAATGTATGTGTAGGTGTGAGAGAATATTGTTAAGAATAGAAATAGTTGTAGATGTGACTCATATATAGTGGAAATTGAGGTGAAGTGTTTTGTTTTTCATAGGTTGAATATGGTTCTAGTTAGTTTGGATTCCTATTTAAATATCTCTCTCTAGCTATAAATGTTATCCAAATGATAAGCTTTCCCTAGAAAATTTCTATTCACGTACTTTACCCCTTGATCAATCAAGATGGGTTCGTTACCATGGAAAAAATTGGATATACCTCACATGTGGAACTATTGATCAATCAAGTAGGTCGTTGAACCTTTTCGACGATAAATCCTCACAATGTGTCAGTTACTTTTGGGTCCCTGTGGTACTCCTCACAATGATTTTTAGGGCTTATGCCCAAGTAATTCCCACAATTGTGTGGTTGGGTATTTACCCGTGTTCAAACTTGTATTTAATGTGCATTCATTATGAATTCTTTACATTAAGAACAAACAAGTATTTTTATGTTTTTTTATAGAAACAAAATTACAAAATAGTCACGTCTGTGACTACCTACAACCATATTGTTAGATTTTTAGTATAAAATTATAGCATAGTCGCACTCTACGACTCATCTGCGACCAAATTGTTTTTTTATTTGTCTTATCTACAAACCAATTGTTAGATATACAATAAAAATAGAGAAAGATAAAACCAAACTAAAAATAATGTGAAACCCTAAAGACAACATTATTAGTTTTAGAAAATGAAAAATGTTACCTGACCAAAATGGTCCCACTGTGGTCACTAAAATGTATGCCTAGATTTGGATCACCTACAAGATGTATTATTTGATATAACAATCATCAAATCAATGGTACTTAAAATAATGGGCTTACATTACCATTGAAAAACTAAGAGACAATCCTAGGTTATTTAATGAAAAAATGGGTAAAACCTTCTTGACCTAAATCTATAATCTGCACACAAACCCACTTGCAGGACATGTTAGTATTTTTGGTGGTTAGGGGACCTACCTCAATCAAATACATGACTATTTAAGGAGATAAAATATATTTTATTCAATAAATATGACAAAACAATGCATGCAAATATAAAGTATACCTAAATGATTCACATACCAATCACGGATGTGATTCACCGAAAATTACAGAGAGATCACAAGATAGTTGCAATTTTGACTAACACATGTGTTGAAATTTTTATAAAATAGTGATGCAACAAGTTTCACCTATCCTTTTTGATCCTCCTTCACCTCTCCGTAACTCTGTGATACCAAAATATGTGAGAAAAGAAGTAAAAATTCAAGTATGGGCTCGAGTGCACAAATAGTCAAGGGATTGGAATGATGGGTGTGAGTGGTGTGTTATATTTATGGGAGTGCATAGAATAATGTGACACATATGGGTGAAATGTGCATGGATGGATGATATGATAAGGATATATAGTGCAATGGGCATGAAAATGAGTAAGTGGGATGAAAAAAATTAAATGTGACTGGGAAATGGTTAATAAATGAGTGACGAGTTGTCTTTTATCACCATTTTGTGGGATTTTATAATTTTTATTTTCTTTTATGGGATTATTTGATTTTTTGGGATTATTGGGCTTTATAAAAAAATGGTATTTTTGAATAAGATACCTTATGTTCAAGGTGAATTTTCTAGTGTCATCAAATATTTTCATCTTTGGATTGTCATTAGTAGTCTTAGAGGATTTAGTGGGCTCATCCCATTGAATTGCATTTGCATTAATAAGATCTTGTATACAATGATTAGTGAGGTGACCAATGCATCTATGATAGTCACAATAAGATGTAGCATTGAAACTATTATTAAGAGGATTTCTCACATCAACCTCAAGCGGTGGGGAGAGACAAAATATTGCACTCAAGTAATTATTTGAGCATAATGTGTGGAGAAAAAAGTAAATGTGTGAATTGCCATCAAATGGGTTGTAATTGTAGCTTAGTAGGTTGGGATATATTATTAATAGTGTCCTTAGTAGTTGGAATATTATTAGTGGCATTACCTTTGAATGTAGATTTTCTTGGGAGCTTGACATTAGGTGTAGTAGATGAGTTGAAAACATACTTAAGATTATTCATGTATAATAAATTGGCCTCATGGTATTTTAGATTTTGGCATAGATGATCGAATGATGAGAATTATCAACTATAATGAAGTCTTGCAAGGGAGAAAGAAATCATTTTTTGAAGATATCTTAAAGTTTACTATCAGCTAGAATATTCTTAATTTTATTAAGTATAGTCTTATAGCATAGAAAATAATCACTGATGTGCTCATTAGGACCTTATAAGACTTTAGACATTTGAGCATAAATAATTTTTGCTCATGTTGATAGATAATTGTGCAAGAAACTAATTTTCCAAAGTGGTGAAAGATCGCACAAAATGTGTTGGGATATCATAGAACCATTGTAAAGAAAATTCCTTAATACTTGAAGGAAAAATATTTGTAAGTAATATTTCATGAGATACATAGTCCAAGAAAGCCACAGGGAATGATCAAAGGTGTTCGTTAGATTAGTTCTTGCAAAAATAAATAGGAATCTTAGGAAAAATAAAACCAGGAGATAAGGCATAAAAATCCACTTCTAGGGAAAGCTTCTATGAAGAAATTGAGTATAATCCATAGTATGAGAAGTAGAAAATGCACCTTGTTACAATTTTAAGATTTGATATTGTAAAGTATTAACAAGGATTTCTGATCCGTAACCCTCTTAACAATCAACATATCATTATGCTCGTGAAATATGAATGAAGTATATGAGTTCTTTATTAACTAAGTTAAAGTGCAATAATCCACACATAATTAACTACAAATTGAAAAGAGATAGACAAGAATGAGACAAGATTTATCCTGGAGAAACCCAAGGTGGGAAAAACTCTAGTGGGTGAGAAAATTAGCTCCCCTTAACTATGTAATCTCAAATGATATAACTTACTACCAAATTGGCCTTTAAGAAATATGAATACTCCTAATTGTATCTACTTGCTCACAATCTCTCAAATAATTAAGAACTCTTCACAATGAACAACAAGAAAAGAATCCAACTCTCCAACTTTGCTCACAATTGAATTCACCCAAAATCACTTGCTTAAATCCTTCAAAATGCTTGTATTTATATACTCTCATCTCAGGGATGCATGGAGAGGAAAAAAGAATCGGTTGGGAAGCTCAAACATTTGTAATTGTTGAGTTCTTGAGTTCTGAAACCGTATTGCATAGGACCGCCATTTCTTGCACGGAGAGATTGCATAACAACACTGCACATTTTCACAACCACCACTTTGCATAGAGCATAGGTTACGTAACTGCAAAGGAGTTCACGTAATCACAACTCGAATCCCCTAAAATAAAACATCGATGGTCTAAAAACATCATTCGGAGGTGTCCGGATCACCCCAACCCGACTAGACCATCTTGTGAATCCATAAATGAGCTGAGAACCTATAGATAAAGTATCATGTATATAAATTACATATAATTGGGATTTTCCTAATCCATTTTTGGATTAGTTTCAAGGTCCTACATATTAGAATAAGAAGTGTTTTAATCACTATGATTATAAGTAGGAATATTGGTTAATGTAGGAAAAGGCATAGAGACATTATGTATTGAAGAACCAGTGCCCCAATAGATATAGACATGGTAGAAGTAGTAATAATAGACGTATATTTGTGATATATCCCAAAAATTGATGTTTCATTAGTTTTTATCATAATAAATCTTGGCAACAAGAAGAATCTTAATAATAGGATCAATGTGATGAGGATTTGCACAAAGTTGTGTAAAAACATTAGATACAAATTCTTCTTGTTATTGATCCACAGCAGTGTGATCCTCATCATGTTTATAATTATATGAATGTTCAAGATGTCGTTTAATTTCATGCGGTGGTACCTTATTAGAAGGATCAAGTATATATGGAAGATTGGAAATTATAATGGAAAATAAGCAATGAGCATGCGATGCTTAAAGTAAGAGGAGAAATATCAATATTCTCAATGTATTTATTGTTAATATTATTGTTATGGTGGAATGGCATAGAAATAAGCATATGCAAACTTAAAAGATTCAAACACCAATGCTAATGAAGAAACCCTAGGGAAACTAGGATTTGAGCCAAAATTTTCAATTCAAGAGTCAAGTTCACCAAATGTTTAAATATTTTTAACCTTAATAGATTACTTTATATATATACACAACACTAAAAATAATGTAAGGTTTGGAAACTAGGAGCTTGTTATCCCGTAAAATTGGCAAGGGCAATTTTACAGATAACCCTACCAAAATTTTGTTCCGGTCCCTCGTCAGGGACTCCTTGCGTTCGGAACGTTGCAAAATCCCTTCCCGGGAAATCTAGTCAAGGTCTTTTTGGTCGCACATAATGTCTATGCAACATCAAGTTTAGGTGCGCCCCCTTTAAATCCTTTGGCGCACGGTTTGAAGTGTCAACAGGCATTTTGGTGCACCTCACTATGTTGTGCCTTTCTTGCATGCACCAAGGCGCATGCGCCTTCATGTCAACAATACTTTTGTTGTGCCACTTTTTGGTGCACCAAGGGCACACATATTCTTGTGTCAACAAAACTTTCGGTGCACCAAAGGCACACATAACTTCGTGTTGACAGGTATTTTGATGTGCCAAAGGGCGCATGCTTTCTTGTGTCGACAACACGTTTCATGCGCCACTTGAAAAAGTGGGTGGCGCATTTATTATCACCTCGCCTATATATAGGCGCATCTGCACTGTCATTTTCATCAGTCAGAATCACGTGCTTTTCTCTTTCCTCTGTACCTGTCAGCGCACCTACCCTGTCATTTTCAAATCACTTCGTGGACCTAGTTTCACACTTCTCCATTATATAATCCAGGTAGAGGTCCTCATTTCTTTTGTGCGTTTTGTGTTTTGGTTTTTGGTTGCTTGTTGGTATGGATTGGGTTAAATAAGACTGTGAAATCATGAACTCAACCCCCTCCTTGCTGTTTTTCTCTATTCTTCCCCATGCATTTCCCCCTCTTTCCGATCTCACTAGTAAAGGGACTCTGTCCTAAGAAGATTGCTTGAAACTCTCATTTTTAGCTTCTTCATCACCCAAAGATACCCTTAAAAAGGAGTTTAAATGCATGTAACCCCTCAGAGAAAGAATCATGGCTTTAAAATAAGACAGTGTTTTCCTCTTTTGGCGCATCTGCCACCCCTGCAACATGATAAATGATTGCGCCCGGCATAATACCATACCATGCTCACATTACAAAAAACAGATGCGCCCTCATGCGCACTTCCCTTGCTTGTTACAACCGCTTTCCCTGCGCCTCTTGGTGCACCAAACTTGCGTGTAACATTACAAAACCTTGCGCCATTGGCGCACCCTGCATGTATGCAACATTAAATTTATATGCGCCAAGTACAACTGTTAAAAAGGCGCAGGCATCCATTGTTACAACAACATCATGTTATGTAGACTTTCCATGCACCGCACCAAGTTCCCCTGTGGCGCATGAAAAAATGATGTTACACGCATTAAACTTGTGCCCTTTGGTGCATCTGTGCCGTGTAACATGAAAAATATCCGTGCCCTTTATAAAATGCATACACATGGCGCAGGCGCACTTCTACTTACAACAACAAAAAATGTAACCTACAATACCCATGTGCCATGCACCCTTTGGCGCTGATTTATCCCTTGCAGCAGCCCTTTCCTATGCGCCATATTATTTAGCCCTGTAACCTGCAGTATTCATGCGCCCTGCGCCCTGAGGCCTTAAAATCACTAACTCTTTCTTCTGTTGATGCTTTAATGGAAGATCAAACAACTGATATGACTTTCTTGCGTTGGGTTTCACTTCTTCTTCTTGCAGATCAGCAACTGAGTTCAGAGTTACATATGTCAACATCAAGCAAGAAACCGACCAAGTCTAAGGGCAAAGCCAAACTCACGGAAGAAGAGATGAAGTACAAATATCAGAGGGTCAGGATGCCCGAGTCCCAAGCAGAATGTGACCTAGATATAAGGGATTCTGAGCTTAGACACATTGACATGGAGGATTTCTGGGCCAGAACCAGAAAGGTTACAAGAAGTCCCTGGATGGACAAACTGATGGGCAGTGCGCTACATTTTGCTGGGGGATCCCAGTCAGTGCAGTAAATAATGAATTTATGATGGTGGTGGCCCACTGCTACAATAAAGACACCAGGTGTGTCGTAAATGAGAAGGGCGAGGTCATAATCAACCTCACTACCCGACACTTTGAAATAATGCTCGGCATTCCTCACCACCGGCACTTTGTGGCCGTAAGCCAGGAAGATTGCATCAAGGCTTGGGATGACAATGAGGATCAGTGTATGTAGTTGATGAACAAAGTATACCTGAAGAACAAAAAGGTGGTGACCAGGTGGCCACAAGTCATTCATCGCAGTGACTTTTCAGAGGAACTCAGTGATACAATCACGTTCCTGAGCAGAGTGTTTGGGCTTCCTGATGCCCATTACTTTCACAAGTGGATGCTGAGGTACTTAGAAACAATGAATAAAAATGTGCCCGATCAACGCTTTGAGTGGGGAGATCATAAGCAGCACAATATCTGAGCAGCTCCAACAACTTACCACAACGGGGAGGTTCTATATGAACTCCTATGTAGTCTATGCTGTGGCTTCAGAAAGAGACTATCCAGCTCTAATGCGGTGCGGGGTTTGGCCCCAGGTTAAAATATACGAATACTATCCAGAGCTGAAGCTGGAGAACAGTATTCCACAATTTACAAAGATCAACGACGCCTTCTTCTATGACGTCATCTACCTTTTGAGGCCAAACATGACTCACGGTCATATGACCAAGAGCATTGTGACAGTGACAGAAAAGTGGGGAGCCTTGTTCACGCAATTCCCTACCTTCACCTACCTAAGGGCAGCCAACTTCTTGGGAAAACCAACTAAGTTGCCAAGGTATGCCGGTCCCAAGCTAATCCTGTTGGAGCTATCAAGACAGCTCATTACCTACCACAAAAGTGCTTAAAGAGGAAGAAGGGTGGAACTCCTTTCCCCCTTACAGTGGGCAGGTATACTTGCGTTTCACATCACAAAGCCAGGAGATGCTTGCAGAGTTGGAATTGTTGAATCTAAAGCACAACTTCCCAGCCAGGCCCACCTTCGACCCAAGGAATTGTCTCCCCAGGGCCAAGCTCGATCCGATCCACATCCCTCAGATCGAAGACATTTATATCGACATATATCATGAGGTCGAGCTCAGGAGGAAGGATCATTCCCACTTAGCCTTGGCCGAAATCATCCAGTACGGTGTGGCCATCATCCCAAAAGGCTATCAAACTACTGAGCAAGAAGTTGATCAAGTGTATCTTGACACGGGTGGAGATGACTGGCCGTTTGCTGCGATTGACAGGACCAAAGCACCTCAGACCATAGAAGAAAGGGTTAAAGAAACTCTGCGAAGAACAGAGCATTGGTGCAGAATGAACGGTCTCATCTACCTCGGAGTTGATTTCACCACATCTCCATTAGGCAACGCACCTCCTCGGGCAAAACAGCTACCAAAGGGCAAGGATAAAGGCAAAGAGGGTGAATCCAGCTCCACCCAAGAGGAAGCCCTGAAAGCCCTCCTTCCGCTTCACAAGAACGGGTTGTAATCCCGAAAGCTCAGAAGAAGAAGCAGCGGAAGATGTTCCAATAGGCACATCCACTCAGGATGTGGCCATGAATGTAACTATTGAGGTCCCTTCTATCCCTTCTCCCTCTCCTCCTTCCCCTCCTCGAGTGACCCAAGCGACCATTCCTTTGGTCGTGTCCTCTCCCCCATCTTCTACTGTTCCCCCTTCTTCCTCATCCATCTTCTCTTCTCTCACGGAGCTGTCCCCCTCCATTTCTTCCCTCATCTCTGAGCTCCCTTCCATTCCTATGTCTTCCTCCCCTGCAGTATCTCTTCCTCCCGCGAGCACTTCCTCGGCTTCCCTCTCTATGCCGCCTCCAAGTGTCTCCATGTTTTTCCCTTCTACTACTGCAGCTGCTCCCTTTTCCATTTCTGGTCCTTCTCCCATAAGTCCAGCCTGGATCTCCTAGCACCTGAGTCAACAGAAGAGGAAAGTTCCCATCGCACCGATGGACTTCTCCGTAATCCCATCAAAAGGGGCCAAGAAGCAAAAGCCCATAACCCGCTTCTCTCAGAGTGCATCAGGGGAGAGAGTGATGGAGATTGCATACCCCAATCCTTTGAAGGATAAGAAGGATCTGTCTTCGACAGATTACACAGTGACTCAAGTCACAATGGGGACATCTTCAGAAAGCCTGCAAGGAGAGGCCCTATCTATAGTTGACGCCCTTTGCAAGAAACTCCAAGAAGCAAAGGAAGAGAAGAGGCTGCTAAAGGAGAAAAATAAACACCTTCTCCACGCCTTGCAGAAGATGGGCAGTGCACCTCCCACAACTGCCACCGAAACTCCTAAGCCTCTGAGTCAGGATAAAATCAATGAATATGCTAAAATCGGTGAGCAGGGCATGGCAGTTTCCACTGGAGGAGCTAGATCCTCAAGGACAGTGAAGGAGTAATTGCTAAGTTCACCGGGTTATATCAAAACATCAATCGGACGAACAGAGAACTCCAGGCGATAGCAAGACCCATCTCCGAAGAGCTGGATCATGCCAGGATGCAACACGAGACCTTTCAGAAAATGTTTGACTATTCAGTCAAAGATCTGGTCAAGTTCGGCATCTTTGGACACCCAAGATCCCTCAATAAAATCCTTTCTACTCTGGATTATCGGGTGGATCAGCTAGAGTTCATCCTGAGAAGATCGACAAAGTAAAAGAGGAAGCCCTGGATGCAATGCATCAAATGGAACAGATTGTCCTAAGGATGTCTCCAGGCTTGCTCACCTCTTCTTTTGCCTTAAGAAAGGTCGAGGAAACTATTCAGATCTTCAAGGAGATCGTTTCACAGGGACTGGGGCCAGAGGTCACGTTCGACGCCGAATCCATCAACAACCTGTTGGCGTGTCGTGACTTCATCGGGTACCTGATAGAGGCAGAGAATGATTATTCAAAACTCCCAGAAAAGCTCACAGACGAGCGGGAGACTTGCAAAGCTATCAGTGATCGACACAAGGATCCTTCCGAGGATCAACTCCAACCCATGATCAGCAAGTTCATGGAGTACCGTGCCCAGTTCCACATCTCGTCGCCCGAGCAGCAAAAGCAAGATACCCCCTTCCAGTCGCGGGATGACGACGAATAGTTTCTTTCTTCCCAACTTTCTCCTTGTAAAATATTTAAAGTGTGTTGACACAAACGATGACATCATCCATGTTGCACCATGGGATGATGTCATCCACCAAGTTGTCAAAAGTCAACACATGTCTTTGTAATCTATTGTAAGATATTTTTGTAATTAGGTGGTTGGTTCCTTTTTTCTTCCCTTCTTCTCCTTCTTCTATAAATACTCGAATACTTGTTGTATTCAGGGGTGGATATCTTTTAGATGAAAAATAGAAGTGAGAAGAAAAGGCTTTGTACTTTTTGTAACAGAAGAAGATATTAATGCAAATATTAAGACTTTGTGCTGAATATGTGTGTTATGGGCATCTGATCTTTCTTATGTCAGATCTATGCGTTTGTTCTGTTGAATCTATCTCTACTTTTTTGTCATTTATTCATCAGTATTGCTTTATTCGTTTATGCAAGTAGGTTTGGCTCTGTTTACTACCAATCCCAAAACATAAACCCTCTGACCTTTCTGCTTTGGAATTCATTTCTTTCTCTCCTTTGGACATGATCTTTCTTCATCCTCTCTTTCATTCCTTTCTTTCCATGATGGAAACACCCCTCTTGGGATGAGATCCCAAACCCCGAAGGCGAATATTGTAAGACTTGCATGATTCCTGCTGGTAGAATAGCAATAAAAACCGGTTTCACTTTCTTTGACACAAAGAGGGGCTATGCCCTGCACACTGTTGGCTCGTCTATCCATAAATCTGCCCAAGCGATAGATTTTCAAACCAACAGTTTTTGGTGACTCTGTTGGGGATCGAACAGATCTATCAGATCTATGATGGTGGTATGATAGAAAATCAGTAAAAATAAGAAAAATCACTATCTGTTTGCAAATTTTAACTTTTGTTCAAAATCTAAAATTTTTGCAAAAAGTACCCAAATTGAAAATTTTCTTCTGAGATCCATAGATCTGGCCTAGTTGGAGACCTTTAGTTCACTGAGTTTTTATGAAAATATGTATTTTTCCGTAGATCTGAGTTTTTGACTGTTTACCAAAATTTTCAAACTCTTTGAAAAAGTCAACTTTAGATCTGAAAATCAGCTTACTAAGCTTCACTATCATTTTATCCTCATTGTTCTTTGTCATTAAACCGCAATCGGTTTTCAGAAAAGGATAAAATTAAATATTCAGAAAAGTACATGCTGCTGATTTTTGTCAGAAAAATCAGAAAATCAGCAAGTACAACCAAAAAGAATTTTTATATCTGCTTCACAATATTGCAGATCGGGAAGGTACGCTGGCAGGTAAACCATTTACTCATAGCAGGAGAGCTCGTGGAGAAGTCGATCCTACTTTTGATCTACTTCAAAGGCACAACTTCAGTATAACACCAGCGTGCTTTTCATCACTAAGTTCAGCTGATCGGTCAGCCAGAAGTGCCTCACCTCCACAAAAGAACCAGTTTTCACAAGGAGCCTCCACATCCCTTTGTAGTGCCTTGCTGCTCAGTGGAACTGTACTTCCAGCCCGCGTTCTTTTTCCACCCGTCTAGATGGCGGTACCATGGGGAAATGCTATGGGTCCCCTGGCTTTGCCACATCCTGTTCACGCGCTCCCACATGGAAACCGAAAGAATTTTCCCAAATTTGACGGGAGTGGGAACCAAAGCACGGATTCACACATATCTGCATTCATCATGTCATGCAGTATCCTGGATGTGACCCATGAAGATGTGTCGGTTCACCTTTTTCTGGAAACTTTACAAGGGCCCGCAGCAGAATGGTTTCAGCATTTACTGGCCGGATCTATTACCAGTTGGGCCACCTTGCGGGATGCTTTTGAAGATAGGTACAAGCCTTGAAGATGCATTTGCATTGTTATCATAGATCACTCACCTAAAGAAGGAGGCCAATGAAACCATGCGCGATTTTATCGCTAGGTTCAATGCATTAATCAACCGTGTCCCTGTTGCCATGCTTCCAACACCGGAAAATCAGAAGTGTTTCTTCGTAAATGCCATGAGCTCAAAAGTAAGTTTCTTACTCCTACAAGAATAGGTAGCTACCTTGATTCTCGCCCAGGCCACTGCCATCCGAATTGAAGATAATTTGCTAATATCTAGCGAATTAAAAATGGAATCATCTAAGCTTAAATCTTGGGCCCTTCTCCCACTACTTCGTCTGATCCGGCATTTCAAAAGATGGCGAACGACTTGCTCGCATTAAAAAAGTAGTTAGCCCAAGCTTCCCCCAATTCCTCATACTGGGATATTCCACGAAGGAATTTCATTTCCAACAATGTTCCACAAAGGCCACACGTGCTCAGAATCTCTCTCGTGGTTGGCGCTTGAGGCTCCTCTGGTCAATGCTCTAGCTGAAATTGAAGAAGAAGAGGAACAAAATTACAAAGAACCTTCGTCTCAAGGCGAAGATGATCAAGATGTCGGTGAACCGACTGGCAAACTCTACTATCGGGTATATGGAATTTGATGAGGAAGAATCTGATGAAGAAGAGGGTACACAAGGGTATGCAAGTGGACAATCATATGTTGTTTTTACCCGCTCGCAAGGAAAAGAAGTAGAGGTCGCTGTCGATGTGTGGAAAGAGAAGGCCGTGTCAAACACGCCTCCAACCATTGCTAAAAGAGGTAATCCTCTTCCTACTCACCCCCCTGTTAAGTCTTTTACAAAGAAATCTTTTCCCCCCATCTCTCCTCTAAATCAGCCTTCTTCTATTTCCATAAAGACCAGTAATCCTACTCCACCATCTCGAAGTGAGGGACTCATTCCTTCACCAGCTCAACCCTTGGCCGCGTTTGACATCATAGATCATGCTAAAAAGACCAAGATCCAAATGTCTAAAGCCGAGTATCTTCAGTCAAACCCCGAACAGCTTATAAGGTTAACTAAGTATATTCAAAGCCAAGCTGTCATATCTCCCCAGATCCCCCTAAAAGGAATCCTTTCCACTCCTCCTGCGTCCCGCATAAATTTTACCTCAACATCTACATCAGGAAAGATAGAACCTTTCTATCTCTCCCTCCTAATCAATGGCCACAAATTAAGTAATCGTATAATTGATTACGGAGCTTCTAATAACATCATGCCAAAAAAATCACCCATGCTTTGGGCCTCACCCTTACCAAGCCTTTTGGCAGATGTTATTCCTTGGAAACCAAGCAGGTCCCGCTGATTGGTCAAATCAAAGACGCGTGATTCGCATTTGTGGCGTTCCCGAGAGAAAAAAGAGTAAAGATGACCGTCCTTCTTGCTAACATTCCAGTGCATATGGAATTTTCTGGGAAGAAGTTTTGCGAGTGAAGTTGGTGGGGAGATTCATATGGACTAGTTCAAGGCTACAATCCTGTCATGTGCAAAGGTGTAATGCAAACATTGGAGCCTGAATCACAAAAGAAGTACTTGGTTACTAACTCGAGGACCCAAAGCTCAAATTCTTTTCAAATCTTCAGGAATGGGGAACTATTTCTTGTCTACCAAGTCTGACAAAATGGTTGTTCTCATCCAAGAAGAAGATCTTAATAAGATCTAGACTTTGCAGTTTGATGGCAGCTGTGCAACCAGTGGGTGTGGCGCCGGAGCCGTGCTAATATCTCCTGAAGAGGAGATTATTCCTCTCTCTTTCAAGTTGCAGTTTTTCAACACAAATAATACTGCTGAGTATGAATCTCTACTACTTGGCATGCAAGCCACGAAGGAAAGAGGGATCAAAAATCTAAAAGTACAAGGTGATGCAGAGCTAGTCATGAATCAAGTTAAAAGGATATATCAAGTAAAGAATGAGAGGCTCAGGCATTACCGCAATGTGGTGTGGGACAGCATCGAGGAATTTGACACTTTTTCAATAGAATCCATTCCAAGAGCTCAAAATGACATGGCCGATTCATTGGCTGTTTCAGCATCCCTCATGCTCCCTCACCCAGGTCTGAAAATAGACAAATACACCATTGAAGTGGTTTTCCGCCCAAGCGTGCCGGAAAATTCTCAACATTGGCAAGTATTCAACGATGACAATCAACTCATTGCCTTTCTAGAAAAGGTAGAAAATTTTAAGGAACTTCATTTTGAAGGATCCACTTCCACGTGCCGTGAATCAGTCACCGATCAAGAGGATGAATCCGAAGGGAACGACGGCATATGTCAGCTCAAAGGAAATAAAATTCTGAAAGGTCTGGTTTCTTTGGAGTGGTTGTTCGACAGGCATGATCATTTTGTAAAAAAGAAAAGGCGAGATGATACTAACTCCTCCCCAGAAACCGAACCAGCTAATTTAGGTTCGGTAGAACATCCACAGTTTGTGAACATCAAAAATGTTGCACACCTGAAGAGAAGCGAAAGTTTGTCAAACTGCTGAAGAAATACATGGATGTATTAGCGTGGTCCTACGCCGATCTAAAGTCTTTTAAGCCAAAGGATGTCCAGCATGACATCCCGTTGAAAGAGGATGTCAAACCCTTTTGCCAGAAGCAGAGGCATTATAACCCTAAGATCTCAGGTACTATCCAGGCTGAAATTCAGAAAATGCTGGATGCGAGGATCATTTTTCCTATCCATCACAGTACTTGGGTGGAAAACATTGTGCCAGTGTGCAAGAAAATGGTGAAATACGCATATGCGTAGATTTTCGAAACCTGAATCAGGCATCCTTAAAGGACAACTACCCACTTCCTATAATGGATCAAGTTCTACAAGCGGTAACTAGATCAGAAATGTTGTCCATGCTTGATGGTTTTTCAGGCTACAATCAGATTGGAGTCTCACCTGAAGACCAGTTTAAAACAGCATTCACTACTCCCTGGGGCACGTTTGCCTACAGCAGGATGCCTTTTGGCCTGACCAATGTTGGCACCACTTTTCAGCGGGCTATGGACCTTGCATTCAAAGGTATGATGGGGAAGGTCATTGTGGTTTATCTGGATGACTTAACTGTGTTCTCTAAACAATGAAATGATCATTGTGATCATTTGGAGCAAGTATTGGCCAAGTGCCGAGAACATGGGATTTCCCTGAACCTAAAAAAGTATGTTTTTGGAGTCACAGAAGGAAAGTTGCTAGGACATGTTGTTAGCAAAGAAGGAACGAAGATAGATACCGAAAGAGTTAAGGCTATTCGAGCCTTACTTTGCCTACAAGCAAGACCGGTGTCCACTCTTTCTTCGAAAGGTGAACTTTCTCAGGCACTTTGTTCCCAACTTTGCTGAAAAGACTCGTCATATATTAGAAATGATGAAAGGGTCACCAACTTTCCGATGGAGCGAAGAAGGGAAGAGGTCGTTCGAAGAAATAAAAGCTTCATCGCTCACGCACCAATCCTGGTATGTCCCGATTTCTCCAAATATTTTATCATGTATAGCTATGCATCTGAGCATACTGTATCTGCCATCTTGATGCAAAAGAATTCTGAGAATGTTGAATCCCCAATTGCGTTCATGAGCTCTCCCCTCAAGCCTCACGAATTAAAAATGACCCAGTTGGAGAAACACGCCTTCGCCATTGTCAAAGTAGTTAAGAACTTCAGGTATTACATTTTAAATTCTCATATAGTGGTGCTGGTCCCTGACACGGCAGTCAAGTCAATTTTAACTCAACAGGAGTTAGGAAGCTTGCGAGGAAATTGGATTGCAAAGGTCCAGGAGTACGATCTGGATATAAAACCAACCAAGTTGGTAAGAGGCAAAGGCCTATGTCAACTTATGGCTGAAAACCAAGGGTCAGAAATTTCCAGAGAAAAGGATGATTGTACCAATGAAGCACAAAGCCAGTTGGAGAAACTTCGATTCACTGCCTATGGTCCTATTTGTCGCAACCAGCGATGAGTGGTATTCCGATATTGCTTTCTTCCTCACCTATGGCGAATGCCCAGCTCACCTAACTGCAAAGGAGAAGTGCACTATAAAGCTCAGAGCAGCCAAATATGTCATCTGGGATGACGGTTTATACAAATGTGGGATAGATGGCATCTTCTGCGATGTATTGACAAGCCACAGCAGGTGAAGTTACTTGAAAGTTTTCATAATTCAGCCTGTGGGGGCCATTTCTCCTCTTCCGTGATGGCACACAAGATCATCCGGGCCAGGTACTATTGGCCGATGCTTTTCCAAGATACAGCTACCTAGGTAGCAAAGTGTGAGCCTTGCCAGCAGTTCATCGGCAAGCCCAAGTTGGCTACTTTTCCCCTCAGGCCGGTCGTCATCAACGAACCATTCAAGCAGTGGGGAATTGATTTTATTGGTGCACTCAATCCCCAATCGAGTTCTAGACATAGTTATGTCCTAACAACAACAGATTACTTCACCAAGTGGGTGGAAGCCATACCTATCAAACATGCCACTTCCGAGGTTGTTTGCAGTTTTATCAAAGAAAATATCATTGTCAGGTTTGGCGTTCCAAACAAGATTGTTGCTGATAACGCTTCCAACTTCTCCTCACGAGAAGTTGTTGGTTTTTTCTATGAATACGGAATAACTTTGGCTCACGCCTCGGATTATTACCCCCAGGGAAATGGTCAGGCAGAATCCAGTAACAAAAACTTGGTGACCATCATACGAAAGCTAGTGGATGAAAATCAATGAATGTGGCACAAGTCCTTATACGATGCTTTGTGGGCAGATCACATTACTCCCAAGAGATCTCTCGGTATGTCACCTTTTCAAGTGTTATATGGCACCGATGCCAAGCTTCCCATTTCCACTGAACTCCCCTCTGCGCACTGCACGGCAATCGAAGATGAGACTTTTCAAAATTCCCTTGAAAAGAGGATCATGTATCTAGAAGAGCTCAAAAAAGAGAGTAAGGGTGGTCGACAAGATCACCGAACATCAGAATCAGGTCAAAAGATTGTTCGATAAAAAAGCTAAGCAGAGAATTTTCAGGTGGGAGACCTTGTCCTTTTGTGGGACAAATGAAGAGAGCCAAAGGGCATGCACGGAAAATTTTATTCCCTGTGGAGAGGGCCTTTCAAGATCAAACAACTCAATGGAGAGAATAGTTTCTATCTCTCGTATCTAGGAACTGAGCTCTCACTTCCCTATAGCGGGCAACATCTGAAAATCTTCAGGAAGTAGAGCTTGCTCTCTTTTTGTACAGTTTACTTTTGTCGTGTGTTTGTTTTTGTCGTGTGTTTTCTTTTGTTGGTTGTGTGTTTCCCTTTCAGTCTCCCTTGTTTTTGACTCTATTGCCCAATGGATAGGCACGTGAGATCTGGGATTCTCTACCCCTGAGGTTTGCTTAGAGGATAGTCCCCAAAAAGAGCCAGTTGTTATCCCGTAAAATTGGCAAGGGAAATTTTACAGATAACCCTACCAAAATTTTGTTCTCGGTCCCTCGTCAGGGACTCCTTGCGTTCGAACGTTGCAAAAATCCCTTCCCGGAAATCTAGTTTTCCGAACTTAACCTTTTTTGGTCTTTTTTGGTCGGGCGCACATAATGTCTATGCAACATCAAGTTTAGGTGCGCCCCCTTTAAATCCTTTGGCGCACGGTTTGAAGTGTCAACAGGCGTTTTGGTGCACCTCACTATGTTGTGCCTTTCTTGCATGCGCCAAGCGCATGCGCCTTCATGTCAACAATACTTTTGTTGCGCCACTTTTTGGTGTGCCAAGGGCACACATATTCTTGTGTCAACAAAACTTTTGGTGTGCCAAAGGCACATAACTTCATGTTGACAGGTATTTTGATGCGCCAAAGGGTGCATGCTTTCTTGTGTTGACAACACGTTTCATGCGCCACTTGAAAAAGTGGGTGGCACATTTATTATCACCTCACCTATATATAGGCACATCTGCACTGTCATTTTCATCAGTCAGAATCACGTGCTTTTCTATTTCCTCTGTACACAAAAGCCAAATACCTGCCTGTCATTTTCGAATCACTTCGTGGACCCGGTTTCACACTTCTCCATTATATAATCCAGGTAGGAGGTCCTCATTTCTTTTGTGTGTTTTGTGTTTTGGTTTTTGGTTGCTTGTTGGTATGGATTGGGTTAAATAAGACTGTGAAATCATGAACTCAACCCCCTCCTTGTTGTTTTTCTCTATTCTTCCCCATGCATTTCCCCCTCTTTCCAGATCTGTTGGTAAAGGGGACTCTGTCCTAAGAAGATTGCTTGAAACTCTCATTTTTTAGCTTCTTCATCACCCAAAGATACCCTTAAAAAGGAGTTTAAATGCATGTAACCCCTCAGAGAAAGAATCATGGCTTTAAAATAAGACACTGTTTTCTCTCCTCTTTTGGTGCATCTGCCACCCCTGCAACATGATAAACAGTCGCGCCAATGGCACACATACCATGCCTGTTACATAAAGAACAGATGCGCCCTCATGGCGCACTTCCCTTGCTTGTTACAACCGCTTTCCCTGCGCCCTCTTGGCACACCAAACTTGCGTGCAACATTACAAAACCTTGCGCCCTTTGCGCACCCTGCATGTATGCAACATTAAATTTATATGCGCCAAGTACAACTATTAAAAGGTGCAGGCGCATCCATTGTTACAACAACATCATGTTATGCAGACTTTCCATGCGCCACGCCAAGTTCCCCTATGGCGCATGAAAAAATGATGTTACACGCATTAAACTTGTGCCCTTTGGCGCATCCTGTACCCGTGTAACATGAAAAATATCAGCGCCCTTTATAAAATGCATACACATGGTGCAGGTGCACTTCTACTTGCAACAACAAAAAATGTAACCTGCAATACCCATGTGCCATGCGCCCTTTGGCGCTGATTTATCCCTTGCAGCAGCCCTTTCCTGTGCGCCATATTATTTAGCCCTGTAACCTGCAGTATTCATGTGCCCTGCGCCCTGAGGCCTTAAAATCACTAACTCTTTCTTCTGTTGACGCTTTAATGGAAGATCAAACAACTGATATGACTTTCTTGCGTTGGGTTTCACTTCTTCTTCTTACAGATCAGCAACTGAGTTCAGAGTTACATATGTCAACATCAAGCAAGAAACTAACCAAGTCTAAGGGCAAAGCCAAACTCACGGAAGAAGAGATGAAGTACAAATATCAGAGGGTCAGGATGCCCGAGTCCCAAGCAGAATGTGACCTAGATATAAGGGATTCTGAGCTCGGACACATTGACATGGAGGATTTCTGGGCTAGAACCAGAAAGGTTACAAGAAGTCCCTGGATGGACAAACCCGATGGGCGGGCACTGCATTTCTCTCCCATTCGGTTTTAATTTTATGATGGGGTGGCCTCCCGATAAAGACACCAAGTGTTTCATAAATGATAAATAATGAATTTATGATGGTGGTGGCCCGCTTTGCTAAGCAATAAAGACACCAGTGTGTATGTAATGAATGAGAAGAACGAGGTCATAATCAACCTCACTTTTGACCCGACACTTTGAAATAATGCTCGGCATTCCTCACCTTAGAACTTACCCTCAACGCTTTGAGGGGAGGTTCTATATGAACTCCTATGTAGTCTATGCCTTGCTCTTCTTGAAAAGAGACTATCCAAATCTAATGCGGTGCGGGGTTTGGCCCCAGGTTAAAATATATGAATACTATCCAGAGCTGAAGCTGGAGAATAGTATTCCACAATTTACAAAGATCAACGATGCCTTCTTCTATGACGTCATCTACCTTTTGAGGCCAAACATGACTCACGGTCATACGACCAAGAGCATTGTGGTAGTGATAGAAAAGTGGGGAGCCTTGTTCACGCAATTCCCTACCTTCACCTACCTAAGGGCAGCCAACTTCTTGGGAAAACCAACTAAGTTGCCAAGGTATGCCGGTCCCAAGCTAATCCTGTTGGAGCTATCAAGACAGCTCATTACCTACCATGAAAAGTGCTTAAAGAGGAAGAAGGGTGGAACTCCTTTCCCCCTTACAGTGGGCAGGTATACTTGCGTTTCACATCACAAAGCCCGGGAGATGCTTGCAGAGTTGGAATTGCTGAATCTAAAGCACAACTTCCCAGCCAGGCCCACCTTCGACCCAAGGAATTGTCTCCCCAGGGCCAAGTTTGATCTGATCCATATCCCTAAAATCGAAGACATTTATATCGACATATATCATGAGGTCGAGCTCAGGAGGAAGGATCATTCCCGCTTATCCTTGGCTGAAATCATCCAGTACGGTGTGGCCATCGTCCCAAAAGGCTATCAAAATACTTGAGTAAGAATTTGATCAAGTGTATCTTGACACGGGTGGAGATGACTAGCCATTTGCTCGATTGATTGACAGGACCAAAGCACCTCGGACCATAGAAGAAAGGGTTAAAGAAAATCGCGAAGAACAGAGCATTGGTGCGAGAATGAATGGTCTCATCTACCTCGAGTTGATTTCACCACATCTCCGTTAGGCAACGCACCTCCTCGGGAAAAAGCTACCAAAGGGCAAGGATAAAAGCAAAGAGGGTGAATCCAGCTCCACCCAGAGGAAGCCCACAGAAAGCCCTCCTTCGCTTCACAAGAATGGGTTGTAATCCCGAAAGCTCGAGAAGAAGAAGCGTGGAAGATGTTCGATAGGCACATCCACTCAGGATGTGGCCACGAATGTAACTATTGAGGTCCCTTCTGTCCCTTCTCCCTCTCCTCCTTCCCCTCCTCGAGTGACCCAAGCCATTTCCTTTGGTCGTGTCCTCCCCCCATCTTCTACTCTTCCCCCTTTTTCCTCATCCATCTTCTCTTCTCTCACGGAGCTATCCCCTCCATTTCTTCCCTCATCTCTCGAGCTCCCTTCCATTCCTATGTCTTCCTCCCCCTGCAGATATCTCTTCCTCCCATGCGAGCACTTCCTCGGCTTCCCTCTCATGCCACTCCTCAGTGTCTCCATGTTTTTCCCTTCTACTACTGTAGCTGCTCCCTTTTCCGTTTCTGGTCCTTCTCCCATAAGTCCAGCCTGGATCTCCTAGCACCTGAGTCAACAGAAGAGGAAAGTTCCCATCGCACCGATGGACTTCTCCGTAATCCCATCAAAAGGGGCCAAGAAGCAAAAGCCCATAACCCGCTTCTCTCATACCCCAATCCTTTAAAGGATAAGAAGGATCTGTCTTCGACAGATTACATAGTGACTCAAGTCACAATGGGGACATCTTCAGAAATCCTGCAAGGAGAATCCCTATCTGCAGTTGACGCCATTTGTAAGAAACTCCAAGAAGCAAAGGAAGAGAAGAGGCTGCTAAAGGAGAAAAATAAACACCTTCTCCACGCCTTGCAGAAGATGGGCAGTGCACCTCCCACAACTACCGCCGAAACTCCTGAGCCTCTAAGTCAAGATAAAATCAATGAATATGCTAAAATCAGTGAGCAGGGCATGGTAGTTTCCACCTGGAGGAGCCAGATCCTCAAGGACAGTGAAGGAGTAATCGCTAAGTTCACCGGGTTATATCAGAACATCAATCGGATGAACAGAGAACTCTAGGCGATAGCAGGACCCATCTCCGAAGAGCTGGATCATGCCAAGATGCAACATGAGACCTTTTAGAAAATGTTCGACTATTCAGTCAAAGATCTGGTCAAGTTCGGTGTCTTTGGACACCCAAGAGCCCTCAATAAAATCCTTTCTACTCTGGATTATCGGGTGGATCAGCTAGAGTTCATCCTGAGAAGATCGACAAAGTAAAAGAGGAAGCCCTAGATGTAATGCATCAAATGGAACAGATTTTCCTAAGGATGTCTCCAGGCTTACTCACCTCTTCTTTCGCCTTAAGAAAGGTTGAGGAAACTATTCATATCTTCAAGGTGATTGTTTCACAGGGGTTGGGGCCAGAGGTCACGTTTGACGCCGAATCCATCAACAACCTGTTGGCGTGTCGTGACTTCATCGGGTACCTGATAGAGGCGAGAGAATGATTATTCAAAACTCCCGAGATAAGCTCACGAGAGCGAGCGGAAGACTTGCAAAGCTATCATCGATCGACACAAGGATCCTTCGAGGATCAACTCCAACCCATGATCAGCAAGTTCATGGAGTACTATGCCCGATTCCACATCTCATCGCCCGAGCAGCAAAAATAGGATACCCCCTTCCAAATGCGGGACAATGATGATGAATAATTTCTTTCTTCCCAACTTTCTCCTTGTAAAATATTTAAAGTGTGTTGACACAAACAATGACATCATCCATGTTGCACCATGGGATGATGTCATCCACTAAGTTGTCAAAAGTCAACACATGTCTTTGTAATCTATTGTAAGATATTTTTGTAATTAGGTGGTTGGTTCCTTTTTGCTTCCTTCTTCTCCTTCTTCTATAAATACTCAAATGCTTGTTGTATTCGAGTGGTGGATATCTTTTAGATGAAAAATAGAAGTGAGAAGAAAAGGCTTTGTACTTTTTAACAAAGAAGATATTAATGCAATATTAAGACTTTGTTATTTGAATATGTGTGTTATGGGCATCTAATCTTTCTTATGTCAGATCTATGCATTTGTTCTATTGAATCTATCTCTACTTTTTTGTCATTTATTCATCAGTATTGCTTTATTCGTTTATGCAAGTAGGTTTGGCTCTGTTTACTACCAATCCCAAAACATAAACCCTCTGACCTTTCTCGCTTTAGAATTCATTTCTTTTCTCCCTTCAGACCTGATCTTTCTTCATCCTCTCTTTCATTCCTTTCTTTCCAGCTTGAAACACCCCTCTTTAGGGATGAGATCCCAAACCCCCGAAGGTAGAATATTGTAAGACTTACATAGATTCCTGCTGGTAGAATAGCAATAAACTAGTTTCACTTTTCTGACTCAAAGAGGGGCTATGCCCTGCACACCATTGGCTTGTCTATCCATAAATTTGCCCAAGTGACAAATTTTCAAACCAACAGAGCTACTCCAATTATTAAAATTACAGCATTAAATATAAACTATCAAAATAACATATTAGCTCTTGAAATTTATGATTACAATGTGCTACAATCTAGAAAACACAAGAAAGAAGATACACTTAGCTACACAATACTATAGAGAAGAGATATGGATGCATAATCTAGATAATTTGATACGTAAAGGTTGGAAATGTTTTGTTTTTTATATCTAGTATTTCCCCTATGGTATTATCTTAAACCATATTGGAATGAGACTATTTAAATGTTTGTTTCCTTTGGTGGTATGGAAATGTGTTTCAATGTCAAACCATATTTGTTGCACAATCCTAAAACCATCTGTACCCAACCGAATCATGCAAAAATGGCAATCATGGGTAGATGACCCTACAAGAAGGTAGTGTTTGGATTGAAGTGAAATCAATGCACGATAGACATTGGAACTACTCTAAATATTCCTCAAGCAAAATGTAGTTCTCCAACTATTATGTTACATATATATGAATGCAACTAGTTGGCAACTTGAACCAATTTGAACATGTTTTATAAAATTGTGTTGTTGTTAAGACTTTGAAGTAGGGAACTTGGTGTGCTTGGATATGAGTAAATATAGACTTATTGTCTTTATTGAGTGATTTAAAATTATATTATGAGTTACCCTAATGTATTTGCATCAAATTTGCGAAGATTTAGGGAACCTTGAGTGCCTTTTGCATGCATTTTAAATAAGGTCTCAATAGAGTGTCAAGTTATTAAACATGAGGTGATGTTAACTTGGTTATATATGGATCCAAAGGTAAATTATCATGATAAGGATGATCAAAGAATATTAAGACCCAAAAAATGTTATTGCATAAAAATAAGAGTTGGAAAACATGTTGGTACAAGACCTTATAGGTCAGTCAAGACCGAAGTATATAACCTAACCAATTTGTACATCTTTGAAAAGGGATGTAAGGAATAAAATCTTAAAGTTATAAAATGAAAAATAGAGTCTAAGAAATGGTCTTCTGTATCAATATTAAAAAAATCGACTCATCAATGTGTGGGAATAAATAAGTTAGGAAAGAGATAGAAAGATATACTTTTGAATGGGATAGAATTTGGTTGTTTGTCTTGACAAGAAACAAGGTCACTATTAGCAATTTTAAAGGGTAAATTTCTAAATTAGAGTATCTACAATATCCTTGAGACATTATCTTATTATATACATGTGTTCACTCTTAAACCTAATTTCAACACACTCATAACTTCATCACTATATTCCTTAACACTCCATAGATTCTTCCCAATAATATGACCCACTTTTTTACTTGACCATACATGTTAATCCCTTTCCAGATGGAATGGAATGTGGTTGATAGAATATTTTGAGTGGATTTCCATTTTTGATGGAAGAAACCATGGTTAATGCCATCAAGTTAGTATTCTATCATATCCAATGAAATTTAACATAGTCAATATTGTTGGATATAATATAACACTAATGTATTTGTTAGGCTATTTATACTAGGTTGTTGAGCTCAAATTATATAGATATCCATCAAACATTTGGTCTACTTGTGTTTTCTAAACCTTATGTAAAAGATTAAAAAGTCTTGAATTTATCATATTTGTCTCATTTGAAGTTTACTCTTAGAACATTAGGTAATTATGATCTACAAACATAGAATTTATACTTGCATGGTCTACTAAGACTTTAGATTCATTGAAATCTTTAATGAAGGGTGTTCCTAGGTCTTCTTCTAGTTTTTATGGTACCCCACATCAAATCTCTCTCTAATAAGGTATTACTTACCTATTGTCCAAAATAGCACCCATGTTATTTGGACAACTTCATTTAAGTTAAGGACTTAGGTGCTTCTTGTTTGAAAACGCACGAAATAAAGGAACTTAGTGTTCTACATAAATCAAGAACTTAGTATTCCATGACATTGAAGGAACGTAGAGTTCTGTGGACTTGGAAAATATTTATGTTTCACGAATTTTGTAAAATATGTGCAAAAATTAAATTCCATGGATAAAAATCCGTGAAACATTAAAAATGGGTCGTGTGGCACCGCAAAGTAGGAGAAATAAATTTAAATCATGATTAAGGTAGAAATATGCAAGACAAAGGAACATAGTCGCAAGGAAATATTTCGGGAATAAAGGAAAAAGGCTATGCGGAATTGTGGAGAGTGAGTAAAGCATGAAGGTCATAAAATTTAAGCGCATGGTATAAGCTACATAAGGTTTAGAAAGCCATGCGAAAAATAAAATCTGCATATCAAAGAGATCCCATGGAACAAAGCAAAATGGATAAAATTTTGTGAAACATAGAAGATTATACGTAATGCAATGTATTCCGTGGGACAAGTATAGAAAGCCACAAAATATGGGATTAAAGCGAGAGGTCACAAAAATTCCACAAGTCACCAAAATTTTACAAAATAGGACAGAAAAATGCATAGGTTGGGATCAAGATGACAAAATATCAAAATTCTAAGAAGCAAAACAAATTTTTTTCCTAATTCCAACCAAGTTCCCAACCACTCCAACAACCAGAATTGAATTTTGAACATCATTCTCCTCCTACACTAGCAATATGATGGAGTGTGATTAGAGCAATGTCAATATCACATACCTCACTTTTGAAATCAATGTTGATTGGTCCTTGGTGGGTGGTGAGTGGTTGGCCCTCTTCATTATTGGTGAGATGTGATATTATCCCTCTCTCTTCTCTTCCTTATCTATAAAACGTAACTTGATTTCATTGTAAACAATCCTATCCTAAGTGCAAAGTCACCATGTCAAAACAAAGGGACGAGATTTCACAAGTTTTAGACCTCTATCTGGTCACATGTAATGTGCTCAATTCCCTTCCCCACTAATGTAATGGACTATGTATTTCCTTATCAATAAAATCTTATCAATGTGGCTTGTATTTACCCTTTACTTATGTTTATATTGTCTCTTACCTCTATGTTCATATCTATCATATCATGTGTGGGTTATACTTGCAAGTCAACATTGTTTCTCAATAAACTAAGATCCAACTACATCCTATAAGATGGAAATTTACATGGTTACCTTGTTCTCTGCGCATAGTTTTAAAGAAACTACTTGAATGAAATCTCATGGCTCTACCTCTATTGTTTGAGGTTGATATGAGTAAGCCCTAAAGTAAGATCTTTGATATTAATGCTTATTGTGATTATCATAGATGCATTGGTCACTCTATAGATCGATGCCTTAAGTTGTGGCAAATCACTCATGATCTTATCGACTCTAATGCAATTGAATGGGATGATCCCACTTAATTTTCTAAGCATGTCAATAACAATGCTAAGTTAAAAACCTTCAATGACCCTCTTCCTAAGCATGATAATGATTCATCTACTTCGAATTTCATAACACACATCATGCGATACCACCACTGTAATCATATTATGAGCACCCATTGGATGTTATGATTGGCATTATTTCTCGCACATCCCCTTCTACACTGGTCATTTATTTTGATGATTCTGATATAGATGACACACTTATCTCTGATACATTATCTATTTTGGTCTTTATTCATTAGATTCCTATTTAGGGTGTTTTGGTTGCTCCATATTATACGAGATAATGTTTTTCATGGCCCTTACTTCAATCTCTTGGTATCTCTTTTGAGATTCTTGCACTTGATTATGATCCACATTTTTGACACATTACACTACCAATCACTTTCAGGTTTATCACTACACATAATTCATTATTAGTTTCTAAATCTATCACTATTGGGGTATTATATTTAGGTGTTTCTTGGCTACGTGTTCTTATGGTTTTCCCATCCATTTCACATCGAATGCATCAAGTTTATTAGTTTTCAATGGGTTATCACTATCCACAGTGTTCCTCTCTTATAGTATCCACCTAAAGACATGTGCCCTGCTCTTCTCACGGTTTCCACCTTGCTTCCTTGTGCATCTACAAAATGCATATTACCTCACGTACTACCTCACATCATACTATTACTCCTAGGTATCATAATAGTCCCTTGATTACACACATTGATGACTAACACATTTGTCTCGTGTAGCATCCAAATTCATTGCTAGCTCCTTCATATATTACATATCATATGTTTTTCATCACATATTTCTATGTTTTATTTTCATACATGTTTGCTAGTTGTGTGTGTATGTTTGTTTTTTCTCTACATGTGGCCTAAGGGCCTTAATTGTCTTGTGACATCATGGGTGTCCCATGTTTATGACATTATGCCTTGTATGTGGTTGTGTATATCATAGGTTCACATACCTTTATTGTCTTATGACATCATGAGTGTCCCATGTTTGCAAACATTTTTGTCTTTTTGTGATATTGTTTACAATTATTTGCTTTTATTTTTATATTGTATGCACTTTTTTATACTAGAACATTATATTTTATTGTTATTATTTTTTTGTTGCATTGACATTGTTCTTATTATCTTGCTTATTGTTCTTGTTATTGTTTTACGTAATTGTTTCTACCATGTGCATCCCCTTTACAGTGTAGTTTCTTCTTAATGGCCACCACATCATTCATTTTAGAAGGTGTATACATATTCTCATACACTAAGGTTTTGGTTTCCATGTTTTATTTTGAGCCACCCACTCAAATTATTTATTACACACAACTCAAAAGAAGGGGTAAACATATGGGGTCTTATTCTACAATTCCAAAGTAGACACAGAGATATGTAGAGGTAGATATAAATTCCTCATAATTGGATTCGGATACATAAATTGGTAAAAGTTACACATGGTCAAAATCATACAAATTGGTCAAGACCGTACAAACAGTTTTGACTCTATCTTATGGTTTTTCCCAAAGGTAATTACTCCAAATTTGTTAGCATTTTCATATTTATCATCATTATTACAACATTATTATATGGTTTTATATTCATAATGACTCATTTTAGCATAGTTTCAAGTGGTATGAAGTATTTCATCCTCTCCTTCTCCATGGTACTCAGTTTCACTTCTATTTTTGGACACATTAGGGGCATGGATATCCTTTTTCCATTCAAACCTTGGCATGGAATTATTTATATTCATTTTCAACTCAGTTGTACGACACATAGGAAGAGTATGGATGCACTTATTTCTCTTTTCTATTATGTGTCTCAAGTTACAAAATTGGGCTTATATCCATTTGAAATGGTATAGTCCATTTGGTTATGGAAGGTAGCGAAAGCAACTAATTTTTTTATGGGAAGACTTTCCTATCCTCTTTTATTTTCTACCACCCTAATATCCCTTTGATCATTGTTTATCTTTGTGTATGATGCATTTACGGATCTATGAAAGAACAAGCTTCCAAAATAGTAATTCTTCCATCTATTAATAAACACATAAGCTCAATGTCTTCAATCTATACCAATGTGTGCATGGATCCGATACATAATTCATCATATATGCATATATCTCTATATCTTCATACATCCATCTCTCTTCTACACTCTCTATATATCTTCTACTATGTGCTTCACATCATATATATAGGGTGGGGACTTTCCCTTCACCACTTATCTATTCCAAAATAGGCCACATGCTTATTAATAGCCACGCATCGTTTACAAGCATAGCCACACATGCAAGTGTGCTATCTATAGACCTCTTATAGTTAACTAAAGTGATAATCCTATTCTTAGCTCATCTCCATGCAAAACACTTGATCCGATCCTCTAAAGATAGACAATGTGTGGCACACATCTCTACATCATTGGTGTGTTCCACACGCCATCTTCTAAAAATAGGTCTTCATGCTCAAAATCAGGCTAAGTCTTGAATGTTGAACTTGCCCTCCATGCGTGGGTTCTTCTGTCCCTCCGTGCCCCTTGATCCTGGCCTTCTCTCCCATGTGGACTTCTTGTGTGATCTCTAACAAGTATTCTCTGATCAACATTACCCCACACTAATCTCATTGTCATCCCGACAATGGGTATCTCCAAAAATTGAAGTAAAGAATAGAAGAATGGAAAGAATAAGAATGAAAGAATGTAGATAAATAAAGAAGTTTTATGAGGCTATGAGGTAGCCTCCTCTGTATCAGTTTGAAGTATCAACTCTGGATACTCCTCCTTTATTTTGGCCTCCAGGCTGCCATTCAAGTGAGTGCTTGTTCTACTTTCTCTAGGAATGTCCACAATAATGGATTCCAACTCATCCCTCACAATCTCTCCTTTTTCATTCTACAAAACCAACACAATGTTGGACATTGATGTCATTCTTCCTTCTAGAAGATCCATCTTCTACGTGTAATTAGCTTCCCAAGCTCTTCCAGTCGAGTCTTATGTGGCTCTTGTGTTCTTTGCCAGGGCCTCACACTTCTACTTAACTATTGACAATCTTTCTACATGGCCCAATGTCTCATCCTTCATTGCTTTTTGGACCTCATTGTTTTCTTCTAGGGTCTTTATGTTGATAAGCACCTCTGGAGTTGTGCATATGTTCAAATCCTGTCTACTTTCTTCAATACTTCTTGTAGCACTTGCAGTAACCCTTCATAGGATGTAATCTTTCACATCACTGAGGCTTTCTCTCATTCTACCTCTTGCTCTAACTTCCTTGGCATTGTCATGTGCATGAGGTTCATCTTCAAGTACCAGTCCACCAAATTTCCTACATAATGTATCACTGAGGGAAATGTCTGTGGTACCTTGGTCTCCAAGTGTGGCCTTGCTCTTATGACATTGTCCCCAATCTCCTCTGTGATGTTGATAAATACTTCATTCTTCTTCTACACAAGTCCCTCTCTTGTGTTATGTGTGCTATCTCTCACATCCTTTGTCTTTAGCTCCTCACGCAATGCTCTTTGATTGTTGCAGCTTTATCCATGTTTCTTCTAGCAACTTCAGCAGAAAACCTTCACCAATGTGTTGTTGACCTGCTCATCTGACATGATAGTAGGCTTTACTATCATATGTCTAGCTTGGGTGCCTTCTTCAGCCATCTCAAAAACATGACTCTTCACATACATCAAATTCAGGCTCATCCATGTGGGTGTGCATTGACCATGATAGTTTCTTTTGAGTGCGCACAGTCACCATATCCTCATCCATTAGCTCCCAGCCAAATAAATCCTTCTATGTGTATCATGCTCTAGAAGCGGGCACAAAAATTTTACCTACATCCTCTGCATACCCCATGGCTGGTGGAATGTGCTCTCCACTCATCCTCTTTGATCTAGGACCCTTGGGAATTGTAGCTTCAAGGTTAGGAGCCTGTCCCATTACATCTTGAGCAGTCACATGCATGGATCCAGAGGTTTCCTTTTCTTTTTCTTCTCCATCCTTCATCTCTTCATCTTTTTTCTTCCTCATTCTGTGGCTCATCTTCTTGCTCGAGTGGGGTAGGAGATGCACGCTCACTCTCTTCTGATTCCTCCACTTCTTTATCCAACTTCAACTTTCTTCTCTTCTTTGGTTTAGTGGTCTCCTTGTGTGGAGAGAGATGAGGTGATTTCCATACCATTTGTGGGGTTCCACTTTGAGTCCTTGTGCATCTAAACACTTTCTTAAATCTATGCTCCCCTGCTCAACCTCTCGTATCTTCCTCTTCATCCTGTCCTTGAGGTGGAGTGGTCATGCACTGTGACTCTTCTCTGTCATATGGTTTCTTTCTTCTGCACTCCAAGCCTCCACTATCTTCACGCTCCTCCTCTTCACCCTCTACTTCAACAACTTTTGTGGGCCTTTGCACTGGTATGTTTTCTATTGTGTGCTTACCCTTTGGTGGCCTTGGGAGCATGAATTCATTCTCTACATACTTATTGTTCTCCATCTTGGGCTTTAGTTGAAGATACACCAATGTTGCCCCTACATCTCCTACTACCAACTAGACTTATTGGCTTAATATTCAACACCTCAAAATGATCCTCTCGGTGTAGGCACTTCTTCTAGGATACACATGCTTCTTCCTCAACGTATGGTAGTCACAGTCTACCTTATCTACATTGAATACCAGTCGGTGTGTGTCTGTAAATCTATGAATAGATGCTTGGAAATACCTTGTAGTGAATGTGTAAGGCAATTTACACCAAGGGCTCCAGACTCCATCTCTCATTGGGAAGCACATGATGCGAAATGCTGATATACAAAAACTGGACTTGTTTCCCTACTACTGATGGTAGGTCCTTTGGGATGCGCCACTCTTCTCCAAATGCCATGTGGAGCCTATCATACCATTTCTCTCACCCTTTTCTTGACATCATCTGTCATGGCCCCTTTACATAGGTACTTGTTGAACCTTTCAGCTTGGTGACTTATTCTCCATGGGGTATTCCCATACCTTTTCCTTTGGCCCATATCTGGTACTCCAATTTCCATGAATACTAGTGATAGTAGAACAGCCCCAAAGTTGATCTTCCCTCTGTGTGCTTCCTCGACTATTTGTTCTATAATGTAGCCTGCAATATTGTAGATTTCCCCTTCTGACATCTTACGTGCAATGTGTAACCACATAGTATTTACCTGTGACCACCACTCCTGATCATTCAACTTTGTAACAAGGTGTGTTGTTGCTTGCACAACCGGAGATAGTTCTTCAATTTTCTATATCCATACCATGGACCCTTCAGGTACCCCAACTCCTATCTGGTCTTTAAGATCATGGCTTTATCTATGAGATCATTCTTTATGTCCTCTCTTGTGGCCTTCAAACCTGTAACTGATGAGATAAGCACAGATGAGATTCTAACTCTGCATCTGCAAAAGTAGAAGAAGTCCTCATGCACTCTGCTCATGAGCCACTGATACAAGGGCTCATACTTCCCAAAATATGGAAGCTCATATAATTGGTAGACCCCAATTCTCTTCAGAAGCTTCTCACCTACATCATCATAAACCGGCATGTCATCCATCGTATACTTGTTCATCCTCGCAGTGAGAAAGGAATCAAGCTCCTTCTTGTTCTCTGTGGTCTGTGATTGTATTCACTCACTTTTCTCTTTCTGATAGGTGAATCCCATTCTGGCCGATGATGACTCCTTCTAGATATTGCATTTCTGAAAAATCACTTTTGGGTGCCATCTCTTCTTCCTCGATGACCACCTTCTTCTTTCCTTTTGCTCTCTCTTTGCAATGCCTTCTTAGGTGCCATTTTTACCTTGCAAACATCTCCTCTTTTAACTCTGCAAATTTATGAATCAAACCCTAGCTCGATTCAATCATGCCCTAGGTGGAAACTTCATGCCCTAACTCCTCTCTATCTCCTTTCTTCACTCAAACCCTTCACCACCGGGGATGCAAGCTTCTTTTCACACAGATCTATTTGTCACACTTGGTTTCACACCCTTCACACCTTAACTTGATCACTCGGCTCTTCACACTTAGCTCTTTTCTCAAATTCTCTTAGTCATGAATGGTAAAAATGAATTCACATCCCATCCTTATATAATTTTTCAAATTTTGATGCATTTATTGCTCCTTCACCTACCAAATATCCTCTCATTCATTGACCAAATTCATTTCATTCCATGTGGTACATCTTCACACCCCAGCTATAACCTTCTAGCATGCCTTCCTACCCTCTGGTCACATAGACTTCTCTTCATTATGTGCACCCTTGCGCCTAAGTACCTCATCATTATACCTTCTCTGGTAGTTATCATGGCCTCTGCTTACCTCGTGTTATACTGTCCTTTCATTCATCTCCATCCTTGGTCACTTTTGAGAAGCAATCTTCTTTTGACTTAAAGCACACCCGTAGCATACTTATTCCTTTCACCTTTCAATTCCCATAGTCTTTTACTTGGATAACTACAACCACCCCACACTAAAAGTATGTGCAGTCCTCTGCACATAAACATTCTTCACATAGTAATTAGCTTCATGTGCATGCAAAGCACACTTATTACACAAAACAACAACTAAATTGACAAAGCATAGCGATAATGAAGGAAATACATTAAGGAAATACATAATGAAAACCTAATCTAAATGGAAATACTGCCTTATTACAAACACCAAGAAGACTTATTTATAGTAGGGCTTTAGCCTACTCCCATTAAAGTAACTTGGGTAGCCATGTTCCATCAAGTGCTTCTAACTGGAAAGCACTTGATTCAAGTATGTAAGTGATGACATACGGCCCCAACCAATGTACTTTGAGCTTTCCTGGATGGCACAAGAACTTTGAGTCATAAAGAAGTACCATTTGTCCAATCTCAAACTTCTTATCCCTTATGTTTCTATCATGCCATGCTTTCTTCTGGCCTTTTCCTTTTCGACTCCATCGTGTTATGGCTCATCACTCATCTAGTTGAATCATCTTCTCGATACACTCTTCTAAATCCTTGCTCATCAGCTAGACCTCCAGCATGCGCATGCAATGCACAAAGAAGGTAACATAAATTCTATAGGGAGAATGGCTTCTGCGCACCAAACACCAAATGAAAATGGTGTGGCTTTGTTCAATCTCTTGTAAGTTGTTCTATATGCCCAAAGAATAGCTTGACACTTTGTCATCCCAATCCTTTCTTCCAACATCACAATTTTTTTCAAATTTTGGCTCAAAATCTTGTTGAAAGCCTCAGCAGTTCCATTTTCTGAGGATGGTAGGGTGTAGTTTTATGGTGTGTAACCATAAACTCATCTAATAGGATCTGATTGTCTCATTCAAAAAGTGTGTACCCCTATCACTTGTCAAGCTTAAAGGACATCCATATCTTGTAAGAACATTCTCCCATAGAAACCTAGTTGTTGTAGCTATTGTACAGTCCTTCGTAGGTGTTGCTTCTGCCCACCATGTGAGATAATCTATGCAAGTAATGATATAGCATGATCCCAGTCCTACGCGTGCGGTGGTGAAATATAGGTCCTACAAAGTCAATGGCCCATTTCTCAAATGGTTCAGCACTAGTAATTGGTCTCAAAGGCATCTCATCTCTTTTCCCTAGTTTTCCTAGGCTTGACAATGATCACACACCTTACAATATTCTTTACAGTCTTTATACAATGTCTCCCACCATAATCCAACAAGTAGGATCTTCTAGGGTAAGTCACATCACCTACATAATGGCCTCTCTGAATACCACCATGGGCTTCTTCCATAATATCCTTGCACTCATGCTCTAATACACAATGGCGTAATACTTCATCTCTACCTAACTTGTAGAGGTCACCACTGATTAACATAAATGGTGTCACGCGTATAGCAAGTTGTTTCTTTTCTAATGCCTTCATTCCTTCTGGTGCCACACCAGTTCGTAGAAAGACAACAATGTCTTCTAATTCTGATGGCACACATTGTAACCTATATAACTATGCATCTGGCATGGTTTCTTCAATTGTTGTGCTTCCTCTCCTGAGTTGATTCTAGATAAATGGTCTGGTCCAAATTACTTTTCCCTAGCTTCACCACAACTGTGAAATCAAACTCTTGAAATAGGAGTACCCATCTGCATATGTGCCCCTGTAAGATGGGCTTGTTTACCAAGTACTTCAATGCCATGTGATCTATAAAACACAAAATGGTGTTGCTAACAAGTACTATCAAAACTTGTGCAATGCATAGATCATTGACAAAGCTTCACGCTCTTGTAGTTGTATAATTCCTTTTCAGCAGAGTCAACTTCCTACTAGCAAAAAAATTGGATGATCTATAATACCTTCTCTAGGTTGAGCTAACACAGTGCCAATGGCCATGCTTAGAGGCATCCACATGCACATGAAATGGTTTATCCCATGAGGAAAATGTAGAATGGGCGGTAGTAAGTTTCTCTTTTAATATCTCAAACATGCACGCTGTTGTTGGTTCTCCCCAATAAAATGTACCTTTCCCCTTTAGTAACTCTTCCAAGGGTGTAGCAAATTTTTGCATACCCTTTGATGAATTTTCTATAATATCTTGTATGACCTAAAAATCCATGCACCTCACTTTGACTTGGTAGGCACTTCTAGGCCTAGAATGATTGCAACCTTAGTTGGATCAACCAACAAACCTTCCTTGCAGATTATATGTCCTAACAATATTCCAAATGGTGTAGAAAATATGCACTTCTTGATGTTCAAAGAGATACTCAATTATCTGCACCATTCAAACATTAAGCGTAGATTGTCACAATGATCTTTCACAAGCCCATATATTGTCCAATCATCTAGGTAGACCTGTAAGAAGTTGTGAATAAAATCTTTGAATGCCTGAACAACTATGCATGAGAATACAACAGGTGTTTTTCAATCCAAAAGGCATCACAGTATAGGAAAAACTACCCCATTCAGTAGTAAATGTTGTCTTTTCTTGATCCTCTGAGCAATCCTAACTTGATGATACCCGAAAACCCATATGTGAAAGAATATATTTCACACCCTGCACCACTCCTTCTAGTATTTCCTCAGTGAATGGCATAGGGAATGGATCTGTGACACATGCATGCATTCAGCTCCCTATAGTCCACACATATTCTAATTCATCCATCCTTCTTGATACTTGATCACCATTGGACTAACCCATTCTGACTCATCAAGGGGCTTGATAATTCCAGATTTCAACATTTTATCAATTTCTTCTTTTACCTTTTCACACAAATTAGGATTCATTCTATAAGGTCTCTTTCTAACTAGGTGCATGCACCATCCTTAAGTTTTATCTTCATTTCCCCAAGTGATTTATGCACACCTTTAAGTTCATGATACCCTCGAGGGAATAAGTCCTGATAATCCTGAGTAACTCAATGATCTTTTCTACCTCCAAGTCTGACCAGTAGTCTCCAATGATGGCCTCCTTAGGCTCAGCCTCCAACCTATATTCACCTTCTTTGTCTTCATGGGTTCATGATAGGCATGTGTATCCTTGTCTGCACTGTCCAAGACCTCGCGCACCCCTTGTGAATGTTCAATATCCAGGTTCTCAACTTCCTCATCATCCATGATGTAAACCATCTTTCCTTTCTCTTTCTCAAGGCAAGCACATTCAAGTAGTATGGAGTCCATTTCTTCTTCCTTTTCAAAATGCACTCCGGACTCTTTGTCTCACCAAATAATTCTTGAATATGCTCTTCTACTTTTTCACTATCTCCCATAGTTAAGCGCTTGACAAATTTTAATGCCTCTTCTATTGGAGGTTGGGAAGAAAAGTAGTCAAAGGTCTGGATCATTCCTGTAGTCAAATTTTTCCAATTTCCAGTCTCTCGATGTAGTTCTACATATACATACCAGCACGTGCATGTGCATCCTTGTAGCGTAGAGTACAATCTATGCACCCAGAGTGAAGGTGGTAATGCTTCTTATCCTGTTGTCCAGAGTCTCTCACACTGTTGAATGTGATGTTGAACAGGTTGATCACCATGATAAGTGTAGATCTACGTAGGTGCATTGTTCCTTACAAACCTAATAGATAAGGTGACTCCAATCTCTTCCCATTTATAAGATTATCTCTTGTGGACTACCCACCCACTGCGTTGTTGTCCCACGTAAGGTATATACTAACATATCTCTTCTCTTAATTTGATCTATCCACTGTGTTTCCATGGCTTTCAAAAATACAGGAAGATCTTCTACCCCTATATACCAAGGTATTGTGCTACCTATCTATCCATCGAACCAAAATGAAAGTCCATTCTTGCATGTAACCACACTTTTTACCTCGCACCCTACTAGTTCATATGTACCATGAGCCCAATTGTCACAAGCAATACTCATAGTATCACTAATAGAATGAGAATCCTCCCACTGTAGGATGCCTTCTTTTGATGGCTCATTGACCTCTGGGTCCTGAATAGCATGTACATAAATTTTGTTTAAGTCCTCCTCACTTAGAGGCTCAACATATGGTGTAGACTTCCCATCTGTTAGAGGTATCACAACTCTTTCCTCCTTGTTCTCAAAGCTGATATACCCCTTATTGAATCTCAAGTCAGCATTATTCACATAACACCAAGGGCATCCAAGCAAGGCTGGAAAATTGTCTACTTCTACAAGTGCTAATACCTCAAAATCCCCAGTGAACTTGGCCCCTTGTATGGTTATAGATGCATCCTTCAAAACTCCTATGGGAGTGGCCTTAGTCCAGTTTTCCATAAACAACACATTAGATGATGGCTGCAATGGAGGCCTCCCCATTTGTACCCATGCATCTAATGTAAGCACATTTACTTCCACTTGTATCAATCAATATGTTGCTCAATAACCATCCATCCACAACAACATTTAGAGTAATTTCCTTGTCATAGTCAATGCTATCAGGGGGAAGATTTGCATGTAGAATCTATCATCCGGTCTCAATACTTGCACATGTGAGTGTTCCCTTTTAACCAACTTCCTAATAGTGGAATGATGTTCTCTGGCACAACATTTTGCACACTTCTCTCAGATCATCGATATCAGTTTGGACTATCTCTGATGCTTTCTTCTACTCCTTTAAGTATTGTATCTCACCCTAAAGATTCCTTAGCACTTCCATGGTATCCTGGTAAACTTCCTTCTGATGAGCAGGATCTGGGTACCTTGCATGCAAAACCTCCTCCTTGGTGATCGTAGGCTTCTAGTGCAATGCCTCTCTTGCGCACACCACTTCAGCTCATGTGTAGTAATCTTCACTATTAATGCCTCAGGTCCTTCTTGCTATCTTGGGCATCCACTGATCTTCTACCATGCTGCTGGATTCTAACCATCCTAGGCACTTTGTTTTCTTGCTTATGTTGCTTACTCAGATGCTCATATAAGTCAGGGGCACTCTTCATAGCTATGGTTCTTTCCATAGAAAAGAACATGTAATATTCTAAGGACATTCATGCCTATAGTGGTCAGGAGATCCACATATAACATGTTCCATGAGGGAACTCACCTCTTCCTCCACCATGGCCTCATCCTCCATATCCACCACGATATCCATGTCCCCTTCCATGACCTCCTTTAAAATGCCCCTCATTCTGTCATAGCACATTTGATTATGATCCCGATCTGGTGCTCATTCTTACCCTTAGAATTATCTATTACACTTGTCTTGTCATACCCCAATGTCTATAGCATCCTGGATCTGACCAATCAATCAAAATCTTCAATATCATGGGTCATGGACCTAAAATTTTGCAAAAGCAAGATACATTCTTCCTTATCACGCATTGTAACAAAGGATAGTGACTAGCATCATGATTCAAATGACAGATCTCACAATCCAATAGTAATGAGCATATAGATCTGCGAGGGAAACTATCCTTGGTGTGACCTTCCACTTCACAATCTGTACACCAAATTCTTGAGCATGTTTCATGGGCTGAATTTGCTTGATAGCTTCTCTAACTATTTTTCCATAGCTGCAATTTGTGCCTCTAAGAATGGACTAATGCCAGTGTCAATGCTCCCAACTACCTCAGCATGCAAAGCTACTTCCAGTGCTTCACATGGATCAATGTATGTCTTATGTGACAACACCCTTCTAAATGGTGTAATCAATCCTCCAACAAACCATTGTGCATGTTGGCTTGCATGTGAATATCATAAGATAGCTTAGATAGAAGTGTCTTAAAATGGGCATCATACTCACGTACACTCTCAGTAGTGCCTTGCTTGATATCCTTGAGTGCACTTATACTCTTCTACTCAAACTCAGGGATATGGAACTCTTTCAAGAAAGCATCCTTCAATGTTGCATAATCCACACAAGTTTGATCAAGGTCAAACTTCTATACCAATTGTGTGTGCATCCCTATAATGTAGTAGTAAATTGACTTGCCTTTCACTCAAAAGCCATGATCCCTTTAGCACACCACAAGATTTCACACATATGCACATGTTTGGTAGCATCCTCTATGCCTCTATACTCGGAAGATGAAGAGACATCTCCATATAAATATTTTGTGGTTGTTGTGGGCCTTGACCACCTGATCCAGAACCTCTGTGTTTCCCTCTACCTCCAAAACCACCAGATCCACCAGGAACTAGAACCACCTATACCTCCTGATCCTCCACCTATAGTAGAATAGGACTTGTAGATGTACTCCCCTGTGCTCTGATAGTAGTACTATATTGAACCCCTACAATATGTGAGGTAGTTCCACTTCCAGAGGTGAATCCAACATTCTACGCACTCACGTTTTATGTGGATGATGCACCTAAGAATGTTCCTCCAAATATCATTGAAGTCATTTGTCCTACCATTGATGTACTTGCTCCTGACTTACTCCTGCTCTCCTACTTCCCAAGTTAGCTTGTTGGTTACTTGTCATACTAGATACTGGAAAACCAAGCGCAAGGGCTAGGTCACCAGGTGGATTAAGATGCACCCATGGCCCAGGTAGTCTCTTTGGCACTTTTGTGTGAGGCCAAGGGGGGATCTCTGTCATGTTTTCCAAGATGGGGGAGTTCTTGATGCTCTTGGCTCCACATCTTCTACGTGAGCTTGTAAATCCTTCACGAGCCATCTCTCTCCTCAATGCCATACTTTCTACAATGGAACATTGCTTCTCTATCTCCCTCTCACGCCTCATTATACTTAAGCCACCTCTCTCTCTCTCCTCTCTCTCTCTTCTAGGTCTTTCCATCTTTCACCAAACTTGTTCCTTCCCTCACACATGGTGAAGTTTAGTTAGCCATCGGTTTACTCTCCAGGTTCAAAGTTACCATCAAGATCTTGATCACCAGTGGAATACCTTGCAGATATACTCCTCTTGGATACCACAAAAAAGAATTCAGCTACCTCTGGGGAAAGAATACGTCAAAATTGAATATTCCAGAATATAACTATTTAGAACACCATGAAACCACGTATCCATAGTGCATGAGTCCAGATCAAATCAACATCATAAAGGGCCTAAAATTCTTCTTGTGTCCAGACAAGTGTGTGATACCTCCAATTCCATTGAGATGCATAAGAAGTAAGCCACTCATATAGTTCTACTGGAAAGATAGTGAAAAATCTCTCATATAGGTTGTCATATAGATTTTGTTCTACCCAAGTGCGTGCGTTAAACTCAGATCCACTGTTGAACCATCGTGCATATTCTTCCTCCAGATCATGTATCCACTCCTCAATACTTGCTAGAGTTAACCGATACGTCTTCATCATGAACCATCCTGAAAAAACTAAAAAGAGGTCCCAGAAATGGAACCAATGATGCAGCCTAGAATTTACCAGATAACACCCTAGTCACATGTTGGCACATCACTCATCCTAGACTGAGCACTCACCCAAAGCACACAAAGGTACCAGGTCCCTCTTTAGGGTTGTTGTAGCAGGATGTTAGCATGATGAAGGAAGAAACATATATATCCATAACTAATCCATCATTCTACAATGCATGCTACATTTAGATCTATGAAAGAACAAGCTTAAAATAATAATCATGATTGAATCAATAACATGCACTACTCAATTACACATAGGAATGACACTTAGATTCAGCCAATATCTTCCATCTATTAATAAACACATAAGCTCCTTACAATAATGTCAATCTATACCAATGCGTGCATGGATCTGATATAGTAATTTAGTCATATGCATATATCTCTATATCTTCATACATCCATCTCTCTCTCTCTATATATATTCTACTATGTGCTTCACATCATATATATATATATAGGTGGGGACTTTCCCTTCACCACTTATCTATTCCAAAAATAGGCCGCATGTTATTAATAGCCACATGCCATTTTATAGGCATAGCCACACATGCAAAGTGTGTTCTATAGACCTCTTAGTTAACTAAAGTGAAATCCTATTCTTAGCTTTTTACCATAATTTTTCCAAATCTACTGAGTCAAAACCTTCTCGTAATTTTTTTCCAAATCACATTGTGCACTGGTTTGGACCAACACATTGTGCTAAAATCAATTCTATCATCTTTGTGTGGACTAATATTCCCTATTGGTCAATCTCTCTCATGACATAGTAATCATAGGAATCCTATATAGGAAAGTCAATCATATCTCATTTTGGGTACAAGCACTTTAAGATCTCTTCATGTTAATTTTTCATAAAATGAACTCCAATCTCCCAAAACTACAAAATAACTCATTTAAATCCATTAGGAAATACTCTCTATATAATATGAAGTCTCCTTCCAGTCCAGGAGTCTCCATATTGTCTCCACAAGTAATAAAGTGTGAAACTCAAGCAAGGTATTATCAAAGTGTGTTTGTCAAATTCTCATTTCACTAGGGTAGATATCACATGCTAGGAGAATGACATGTGGTTTGATCCCTCTTGAGTAGTGGCAACGTTGGCAAGTACATAGGGGCACCCACAACCCACTTAACTTTATTTTGCAAAAACTCCATCTTGTATTATGAGGGTTTAATCTGAGTTCAGAGCCATTCTAAAGAAGAGTGAAGAATATCGATACCTAACGATAGTTATTTCCAAGTAGGAAAGGCACACGTAAAGTTACAAAGTCATAATACAAGCAAGTCTAAGACCATGTAGATATTAGAACATTTAATATTAAGTGTTCTTATAAATAAAGTATAGGTTATAATTAAATAGTTTAGAATATTATATATTTTAAATTATTTCATATAAACTATGGGTTTATGATCAAATTAATTTTTATAAATCAATTAATGAATAGTTGGGGTGCTTCGTAAGAAGTCATTCCGATTTAAACTATTTAAATAGACATGTGGATCAAGTGATTAATTAATTTAGAATTCACGTGGGTGAACTGATTTTACATTGAGAGAAGTGAGGGGAATGGAGGTGATCATTAGATTATAATTGTGTTTCTCAATTGTTTGATATGGAACCGGATAATCCACCGAGACCTAATGGTGTTTTGGAATTTTTCTTTCAATAATTTTCAGAAGTTGTTAAGGGAGATTTTTGGACATGGTCCAAGATTTTTTCAAATCTGGTCATCTCCTAAAACATATCAATAACACTTTCCTGGTTCTTATCTTCAAGATGACAGGTGCAAAGGATATTAAGGATTTCATACCAATTAGTTTATGCAACACTAGCTATAAATTGAATAAAAAAATTCTTTCCAACAGAGGATCGGGAATGTGATATCCAAGTTCATATCACCCAATTAGGGGGATTTTGTTCCTAGTAGACAAATCCTTGACAATATCATTGTTATTCAAGAGGCCATTCACTTGGTGGAAAATTCAGGTAGATCTGTTATGTTGGTCAAATTAGATATGCACAAAGCATATGATAGAGTTTCTGGTCCTTTCTAAGGGCTATCCTAAAAAATTTGGGGTTTTGTGAACACTTCATCAATATGGTGATGACATGTATTTCCACTGCTAGCTTCTATGTTATTCTCAATGGCAAGCTAGAGGGTTTCTTCCAAGTTGGTCAAGGTTTGAGGCAAGGAGACCCCTCTCCCCTTTTTTATATCATTGTGGCTGAAACCTTGAGTAGGTTATGTAATCAAGCTCTTTCTCAAAATCTTATTCAAGGGATTAAAATTTCTAATGGTCTAACTCCTATTTGTCTCAATCAATTTATGGATGACAACTTTCTGTTGGGGAAAGATGTTATCCAAGAGGCTTCAAACTATAGGAATGTTGGAAATCACAAGCACTGAGAGGGGGTGAATCAGTGCAAATCAATTTTTAACCTTTGAAACTTCTTAATTATAACCAAAATGAAACTATGAACCAAAACAGAGTGCATGCAAAAGGATGAGTACACAAGACACCAAAATTATGGTAGGAAACCCTTAAAGGGATAAAACCCACTAAAATCAAAAGCTCTATTTAGGAACACCCATTCCAAAGTCTTACAATGATTTCACCTTGTTTGAGCACCTACTTAAACTATGAAACACCCACTTCTATGTTTTCCTAGCACCCACTAGACTGGTTTAGCAAGCTAAAATTTTCAAGGAACTCCTAACCTTGTATCCCAAGCACTCACTTAGGAAATTACAATTTCAATTTTTGCAACTTGATCATTTAGCTTCATGTTGCTTACTCAACTGATCATGATCCTTTTCTAGATCTTTATTCAACACAACACCGATAACTTGTTTATCTTATTTGCATTATATCTCATATCACTTTGACTTTGATAACGCTTTTTGTAAAAACACAATATTCCAAACTTCACAACTCTTTTATTTCCTTTTTCAAGTTATACAAGCTTTTATAACTCTATGTATTTCAAGATGGTGTACCTTCAGGGACTCTATTATCTAAAACTTGACTTCACTATTATGTTGTTATGCTCTTAGTTAGCTATCACTTTTCACTTGACAATCTTATGCTCAATACTTCACACTTCTAATTTCAAACATATTGTCACAAGATATGTACTTTGTGTTGTATCTCAAACTTTTACTCACTAAGTCATCCCTTTCTAATCCCATTTCATAAGCACCAACTTTTATATAGTCTCACCGTATCATGCATACCTCAAGCATTCTAAACTCTTATTTGTCTTCTCTTTTCACATAAATATGTATATACTGAATGTATGCTTCTTCATACTTTTATTCATAGTTTTTTAGTCATGTATATCTTCTTAGCACCTATTTTTAAATTCACATCTGATTTATTGATGTTGTACTTAATCTCACGATCCACACATTTTATCTTCTCATAGTTTTATACATATATAGCAAGCATATGTCTTTTCATCTACTCACTTACTCTTTGGCTTGAGTTGTCCCTTGTAGAAAAAAAAAGACCTGCATTCAACTTCTCTTCTTGCTCAAACTTACTCAAAACCTATATTCAACCCTTCAACTTCGTCTGGTTGTTTTATGTCTTTTGAGTTTATTCAATATCCTTTGACTCGGAAGGCTCTTCATGTTTCTCTTCAGATAGATGTGGAACACAAGGTTTTGTAACTATTCAAGACTTCTTGACTTCACTTTACTTCAAGAAAGAACCACTATTTCAAGGTATGATGTATGTTGAGATCACAAGTTCACTCCTTCTAACTTAGTTGAGAGACCATCCTACTAATATTTTTGAATAACACTAACACTAAACCATTTGAGCATCGATTCAAGGTTCCTTTGAGGTCTATTGGAGCTTACGGTATCCTTGAATCACTTTCTAGGAGGAACAATTTACTTCCATCGTCAATCGAAATAGTTTCATAGCCAACCCATGGTAATCAAATTCACCATTTCCAGGGCATAAGATAAGTTTTCAACTCACTTCAACACCACACCTTATTGATTAAACCAACCATCAAATTTTAGAGAGGATGTATGACGGTTTAGGATTTAACACTTAATGAACTTTTTCTTTAATTATGGTTGTGATGAATGTAGCATGTTTTTGAAAGCTTTTGTTAAAATCTACTCTCTTAATACTCAATTATTTGACACAAAACCTTTTGCAAATAGTTTTTATGGGTTCCATAGAGATGTCATTCAAATTTTATGGATCTTCATTGGTACATTTGGAATATTCGAACCAAAACATAATCTCGAAACCCTATAGACATTGTATATCACTATTACTGTGTCGAGAGGACATTTAGGAAATTTTTCCAACTAAAACACCTACAAGTTCAACCAAGAAGGATTTTTAAGCTTCATATAACATATTCCAAACCTTTCCAATTGATCTCAATCATAGATCATCTGCTCTCTCTTGTATTAAGACATTTTTAGCATGAAAATTTTGAGTTCGATCATTTGCACTGACTTGTGACTTAAACAAGACTACTTTGATGGACAATCTTAGGTATTGTTTCAAGTGATTAGGTGCAATAAAACATGGATAAACATGAGCTTGATCATGAATTAGGTGTACACAAATTGGTTATAGTGTTGATTGAGCGGACTTGAAAAAGTGATAGTGAAGGCCACCATCTTCCAACCATGTACCTAGACAAAATAGGCTCTCAAATTTCTTATTTCAAACAAGTGATTACACACCCAAACCACAACATTCATATTGTAAGAGATTGATGCATTTTACTTTATACAAATACGCGATAGATCAATATTCTTGAACTGAAAGAGTCGGGATAGTGCTTTAAGAAGCATTTAGACAGGTTGTACTCCAGACAAGTATATGCCAAGTGAATTTCTAGTCTTAACTATATGCTCAAGTAATTTCCAAGAACCGTTGGAATAAGAATGATCACTTATTGAGTAATAACTCTAATGACAAAGCGAGTTAGAACCTTTACATACTTGGAGCATTCACACCAAGAACAGTGACACATGCAACAACATGTACCTTCAAGAAGCAAAACCTTCAAATATCTTCTGAGCATGAGAAACACCATGAATGGACCAAGAATATGCTCTAGAAATTATTAAACAAGACTTGGATTCCAACTACACCTTTTTTCTCTTATCGATTTTGTGCACTGAGAGGGAGAGAGAAACTGCTCCACCAAAATGCTCATAACTTTTCAACTACACCTCATTTTGAGAAAATTATTTTTGCACATGATTTCTATGCCAATTTAATCCAAAAATTCCTTCTATGATTTATTCGAAGGATATTGTATAATTTTTTTGAAGGCTAAGAATCCAGGTAGCTCAAAATGAGCTTTTCAAAAACATGTTTTACAAAAACTCACATAACTTGAACAAATGACCTAAATTTGACCTAAAATTTTTGCATGAAGCATCAAGAAACCTTCCTCCATCATCTCCAATGATTTTTTTGAAAATAATAGGTCAAAATTGTCTAGCCATCTCCTTTTCCTACAAGAGTACTGCGTGTTCTCAACACCATTTCTAACCAACATACAAAACTGACTCCTAGAGTTGAGATGAGCCTAAAATTTGCTCAAAAATGTTGTGTATACTCTCTCAAATCCTCTCTCATGCTTTTTTTGACACTTAACATTCTATTTCACTTCATCAGGCATCTGAAACCATCCTAAAATGGCACTAACAAATAATTTCCAAGACCCTGTCTTCTTGAAACCACATGAAATCATATTGAACCTCTAAGAAACACATGATAATAATTATCTTACACCATCCCTTTTCCATTAATTCCTTTGACATCAATGACAATAACGGCAAGTCAACATGGTGCAATAAGGAAGGTGTTGAAGGACTATGAGATGACATCAAGACAGCTTGTCAATTTCCATAAAAGCGTTGTTTTCTTTATTAATGTGGAGGAGAAATTTCATATTATATTAGCTCGCATTTTGGATGTAAAATCAAATATTTCCCAGATTCCTACCTTGGAATGCCCCTCATTCACAAGAAATTGGATCTATCTATTTGGAATCCTCTTATTGAAAGAGTGAACATGAAGTTAACTACTTGGAAAGGTTCTCTTCTTACCCAGGCTGGTAAGATCCAACTCCTTCAAAGTTCCCTCCAAGGAATTCCAATTTATGTTATGTCTCTATTTAAATTGCCTGCAAAAATTATTGACTCTTTGGAAAGGATCCATAAACATTTCTTGTGGGATGGTGTCCAGAAAAGTTTAAATATCCCCTTATGGCTTGGAATAAAGTCACAAAACCTAAAAGTTGTGGTGGATTGGGTCTAAAGGACATAAAATTAATGAATGAGGCCTTGATAGCCAAATCTGGTTGGCGGATCACTAAAGAAGAAGGGCTCTAGGTTGACATTATTAAAAAGAAATATCTAAGGAACATAGGCAGAATGGAAACCTTTTTCTGACAGAATGATCTTCCCAATGGCTCAATGTTTTGGAGGTCCTTTGTGGATTCTAAGGATATTATGGGTAAGGGAATCAAATGGAACATTGGAAAAGGAAATAAAATCCTATTTTGGTAGGACTACTGGATTGAGGATAAACCTCTTGTTATGATGGAACCTTGGAATGCTGTTTCTTAGTTTTATGTTGAACTTGGTAAAATTAGGATCCAAGACTATTGGATATGGAGTAGTGAAGGGACTAAATGGGTTTTCATTGATCCTCCACCTAAATTCTAGGAGCCCCTATAGTATTTTATAGATATAAATTCTAAACTTAAGAATTTCCACATTCCTAGGTTTTAATCTCAAGAGGATTCTATCATCTGGAGAGAAGAGATGTCTGGACACAACTCTGTTAAATCAACCTATCATATAAACTTTAAATATTTTCCTCAAAAGGAGTACTAGAATTTACTTTGGGTGAAGGACCTTATACCTAAGGTCAATATCTTATACTAGTTGGTTACTCAGAATAAGATCCTCATGATGGATAACCTGAGGAAGCATGGTATGATTATCCCCAGCAAGTGCACTTTATGTGGTATGTAGGAAGAAAGCGTCAACCATATTTTTATTCATTTTCCCTTCTCTCATATTGTGTTTTATGTTGTGGACCTATTTAATTTCTAGTGGTTGCAGCCTAATTCCATGGAAGATTTTTTTACGCAATGGGTTTTCCCTTTTAGGTATCCTGGCCATTTGTTTGCTTCTTGAGGATGGCACTTCCCCACTTCGTTGGAACTGTGGAAGGAAAGAAATGGTTGTATTTTCAAGGAGCAAAATCTAATGTAAAGAGGTTCACTACTCATTTGTTCTCATCCATAAAGGAAAATATAAGACTCTTTAAAGGCAAGATTAAATCTCCTTGTTCTAGAGAAGAGATAGTAGTCCTTAAACAGTTTACCCTTAGTCCCCCTCTCTTAAAGTCCATCAACCTACGATCAAATGGTCTAAACCGGAGGTGAAATTCCTTAAGTTGAACTTTGACGGAGCTTCAAAGGGAAACCACGGACTAGGCCCTAGGAGAGGGGGGATCTTGATAAACCATGAGGGAGATTGGATTTTTCGCATATGTTAGTCCCTTGGGAATTCAAAGCAACAATGTTGCTGAAGCGAGATCTTTGTTGTGGGGTGTTAACCTAGCAAAGGAGAAGGGTGTTAGACATATCCAAATTTAAGGTGACTCATTGCTCATTATAAATTCCCTTAAAAATAACCACATTCAAAATTGGAAACTTGGCAACATTCTTCGGATGTTAAGGAACTCCTTAAAGCATTTGATAATTATAGCATTACTCATACACCTGTAGTGGAAATAAATGCGTTAATGGTTTGGCTAACTTAGGGGTATCTTGTAATGATTTAAAAATTTGGGCTAAAGGTGAAGAAGTACCCTCTCCAATTAATAATCTTATTACCCATGATAGGAAATAATTTTGACATCTTTTGTCACATGAGGGAGATCTTCATTATTGGTTTTCAAGGCAGGGGTTAAGTGGTGTGAGATCTCTATGGGGATCCTCGTTCATTTTGAGTCTTTTGTGTTTTTCTTTCATCGGGACTGGTTTCACATTGCAATCATAGAAACTATGGGAGGTGGGAGAGTGTGGGTTGAGCCATCTAGCCATGGGATGTTACTTAACAATCACTCAATGTGGCACATCCTTAGAATTGGCGGTTTCAGGGAGTATATTTCTAAGCTTAAAGGACATGATCCCTCTCTCACCATGGATTTTGGTAAGGCATGGGATAAAGGAAGGGTTATGGTGAGGGAATGGAATTGGAAGTCTCGGAGCAGTTTATTACACAGGTCACGGGCATGGAAACGGAAGGTTTAAATATTTTCAAGGACTACAATTGAAGGAATCATGAAATCCATACATTTTTCAAAGGTAAGGAAAATGTTTTTTTCCTCATTGATGGCATTGTGAGGTCTTGTATTCCTGGTATTTGGAATGAAGTGTGTCTTCACATCATGTGTTATATCACTCTAGAGGGAAATTTTCAAGATATACATGCATCATCTTTCACTATTGAATATGTTTAGGCATCATGTCATGATGAGCATACCTTTCTTCTTGTATATGTCACTCTTTGCTTCTGTAAATGATTTTCAGAATGGGAAGTTGGATTCCCCCATTCATGAGGGGCTTATTCTCCTCCTTTTTAGAATGGTAAACCCCTTATTCCCAAGGAGGTTGGCTCAATAGGGGATGAGCTTGAGGATGACATTACCCTAGTTGAGTGCTTGGCTAAAATGTAAACTAGTAAGGATCCCCATAACCAAGCTGTAGGGGAAGAGTGTCGGAGGATAGGGTTTTGGAGGACGGTAGAAAGGAAGGCCCCTCTAAGGGGAAAGGAAAAATTTAGGATGAAGGGGAGCAAAACAATGAGAACCTCTACCATAAAATTCAGCAAATTGGAAATGATAGTGGAAACCATGGAGGAAATTGGCTCTGTTATGAGGGATAACATGATCGAATTGCATTGAAGCATCTAAAAATATATGTATTTCTTAGTGGATGATGAGAGGGGAGATGAAAAAGTTGGAGAATGTTGTCAAGGAGTTGCAGAAGAGGTTGGACATGGTGGAATCGAGTCTAAAGAAGAGGAAGTTCGACTCCATCGAGTAGCTTGGATGAGAAAGATGATGGGAAGGAGACTCAGAAGGACTTGGTTCATGACCATCTATAAGAAGACTCCACCGGTGCCAGGTGCCCCCCAAATGTCATAAGAAAAATTAGTCTCTTTGTTAGTTGTTTAGGATTTTTTTCCATTGTATGAGAACTGTGTAATCTTTGTGTTGTAGATTGTTGCTTTTTGTTTGATCTGCTTGTTGGTTTTGTGGACCTGGTTCCTCTTGAGTTAAGCTTGTTTAACTCTCTTTTTGGTCATGTTTCTCTTTTTTCTTTTGTATGGATGCTATCACAATGTATCTTTTTATGTAAGGCCTCTGGGAGTTGATCCTTGTTTATTGCCTAATTTAATAAAAAAATTATGTTTCTCAATTAATGGATTCTTACCTTTATCCGTGATTTTTACCCCTCGTGGGTTTTCCCACATTAAATATATGTGTTGTGTTTTATTTAATTCTTATATTTTATGTTATAGTTTAGTGTTAAATATGTAATATTTAATTAATAATTAAATGCTTGGATCTCATGTGGTACTAGAGCATGATTTTAATATTTTAATTTAATTAATTTGAACCTAAAGGTTCCAACCATTGGTGGTTGGTTACAACCCGTGGGAAATAAATATGTCTCCCCACCCATAATTTTGAGTGACCCCTCTCATTCTCTCTCACATTCTATTTTCATGAAAAATAATGTGAAAAATTTTCTATGTTGGAAAATAATTCTTCAGGCCCACTCTTCATACGCAGGTAAGGTTGAATAAATTTGAAATATTTGATTTATTGCTCTTGTATGGTACAAATGCGCAGGAAAGAATTATTTTCAAGGGTAAGTACAATGTATCCTATGATGGAGAAAACCTTCCTCGAAAATAACATTTTGCATTTTTTTGATTGGTTCGGATGAAAACCCTTGAAATGGGCTCTTAAGAAATTATTTAATTCCAACAATAGTATAAACCTATCTTAGTGATAAACTAAACCTGTGTCTAAAGCACCCCTCCTAATTTTTATGTCGGCATTTGTTGATAAAAATTTAAATTTAAACCTTTGTTATATTCTATATACTATATAATATAAAATTTACCTAGTTCTTAAATATATGTTTTATAACATATAATCTTTCCTACACTCCTACCGGAGGCCAGATTGGTTATCTTAATTTAAAACCTATATCTTATAAACCCTAACTTCCATACCTACTTAAGCAGCCTATGTGTGATCAAATAAATTTAAAAATAAACTTTATAAATACCCATCTCTTTGCTCAATGCTCCATGTGGCAGCCTCTCAAGTTTCATATGAATTGACATTAGAGCATGATTAGCGATGGAGTATGGTTGGTCAAGTGTATTAAAAATCATATCTATCTAATTTTTTGGCCTTGCCCTGTCACTTTCCATTGGAATCGAGTTAGTTACAAGCCCACGACTTGGGCGTGCATGGTCGGGTTCATCCTGTGATATGCAATTTTTAGGGTCATTTGGCTTCTAACAACCATGATTTTAATCCCACATTGAAGCGAGGATAACAAGGAAATACGTTTTTAAAATCCTCCACTTGCGATAGGTTGATGTGGTTATGGCCACATACAACTTTGTTTTGCCAATATTGGGAATTGTTGTCCCTTTCAAACTCAAACGGTTGGCAAGTTAGTGTGATTGCGACTCGGTCACACTAGGCATGGTAAGTTGGTGGGCCAACCCCACGAGCTCGGTCGTTATAACGCTCTCTTTGAGTTAGCAAGGTGGTTGATATGAGCTCGACCAAGTTGATATTTGAATAATGTCTAGCCTAAATCAAGAGCTTAGTCTCCACCGATTTTTTCAAAAGCTTATTACTTTAGAATTTTTATTTATTCAATATTAGAAAATTTTAATTTTATATTTAAATAGTAAGAAAAAATTATTGTTTTGATAATTAATGATTCATTTTTTTTTTGAAAATAAGAAATATTGCACTTATTTTTACGAAAAGTGGGTCTCAGATTTCTTTCAAAACTAAAAAAATCATTTACATTTCAATTGAATATGTGAATTTTATAGTCAAATTAATATATGATGTGCAAGTATTTTTTGACATGACTATTTCGGCATAGAAGAGTCAAATTTGATGTAAAAAGGGAAAAATCATCAAAATACAACCCACATATTCACTTGAAAAATGACAGGGGGATTTCTAAAACTCCTTTACAAAGAACCTAGTTTTTTCTCCTCATTTTGAATTGTTTGAAAACATAAAAATGGGGTCTAATCATTTTACTATTGACAAATCGCAGATGTTGAATGGATCAAATTACAACATCTAGAAGATCAGATTGAAGGCGAAATTCATGGCATGCACGAAGCTATGAATTGTCGTAAATAAGATCTGAGAAAAGCTTTGACCAACAGACGGGCGATAACAGACATAATGTATCTCGTATATCATAATAAAGTTCGGAGGCAATGTCCATCATATTGTGGAGCAATGCGGAATGACTTCCTACTTCACATTGGGAATCAGGAAAGTCCGAGTGAATCTTGGACACAGCTAGAATCAATGCATGAAGGTAGCATTTATCAAAAATTATAAAGTTGATTCTTGAGCTAATGACAACTCCCATGAAGGGAGATGAAAAGGTAATTAATTTTTAGAAAAATTAAAAACATTAAATCTCAACTAGATGGGTGTAATTGCAATTTGATTCATGATAAATTATTGTATTTCATTATTCAAATGAACATCCATGAGAGGTTTATGAATTTCATTTCAATTACAATTCTAAATATCAAACTGAACAAGATATCTTTGATTTGTCTACACTGAGTGGCCTCCTGATCTAGGAACAACATGTCATGTCTATTTTTGATACAAAGGATAATTCCACGCATGAACTTATCACACATAAATCTAACAAGACCCTTCTAGATTTAACAAGAATCAAAAATCAAACTTTAAACCACCTAGTAAAGAAAAGAAACTTGAGAATTTAAGTGTTGGTTTTGATGGAAAATGTCATAACTGTGGGAAATTTGGTCGTGAAAAGGAAAATTGTAAAGTAAACAAAAATAAACCAAATTTCAAAAATCAAAAAGGGAATAAACCAAATCAAAATCAAAACAAGAACTAGAAAAACAATCAAAAACCTAATGTTGTTGCTTTGTATGCTACTCTTATCACTACAAAAGAAAATGAGTGGATATTAGACAGTGGTGCTTCTAGGCACATGACATATAGGTCTGATATTCTAACTAATCTCAGAGAATGTAATGATCAAATCTATCTAGGTGATCATTCCATTCTTAATGTTCAAGGTCAAGGAAAAGCAAAAGTTTTTAATGGTTTTATTAACAATGTTTTATGTGTTCCTAAATTAAAAATGAATTTGCTTTCTTGTTCACAACTAACTCGAATAATTATAATGTCATTTTGTTAAAATATAAATGGTTTATAAATAATGAGTTAGATATTACTATAGTTGAAGGCATACAAAAGAATGGCTTATATGTTTTTAAAGGTTTTGCTTTTGCTTCTTGTTTATCTACCCAAAATAGAAGTGATGTTCAATTGTGGCATGAAAGACTAGGTCATGTCAATTTTAGGAACATGTATGACATGTCCTTCCTTAACCTAGTTTTTGGTCTACCACCTATTTCTCATGCTCATGAAACGTGTGAAGGGTGCTTATGTGGTAAGCAATCTGCAAACCCCTTCCATAGTCATCATGATGCAAACTCTTCGAAACCTTTGGAACTGGTCCACAGTGATGTCAGAGGACCTTTAGAAGTTCCATCCCTAAATGGTTCCTTATATGTTGTCACTTTTATTGATGATTATTCTCATATGATTTGGTCCTTTTTAAAGCACAAGTAAATATGACGTCTTATCAAAATTCAAAGCTTTAGTTGAGAACAATTCTAGTCGTAAAATTAAAAGACTTAGAATAGATAACGAAGGAGAGTATATCAATAAAGCATTTGATTTGTTTTGTATCGAATGTGGTATACAAAGGAACTAACTACTCCCTATTCTCCTCAGTAGAATGGTATTGTGGAAAGGAAAAATTGCACCATTCTTGAAATGGTTAAAACAATGTTGCATTCAGCTCAAGTTCCTAAATTTCTATGGGTTGAAGCAATGAATATTGTTGTTCATATTTTGAATAGAGTACTTATTAAATCCTTAATTCAATCCACTCCCTTAGAAAAGTGGACTAATCAAAACCTAGTGTGTCCCATCTGATAATATTTGTAACCTCTATCTTCATTCCTAAATCAAAAGGAAGAAGTTAGATCAAACCTCCTATACATGTATCTTCATTACAATTAGGTCTCTCTAACCGTCTTAGAACTCGTGAACCAAAACTATCGGAAGTTGGGAAAATTGGCTCATTAGTAACCTTTCTAACCTCAAAAATTTGTCTCTACATACTCCTCAAATGCTTTGTGTAATTTTTCAAGCCTTGGTTTAATGTTTAACCCCTTCAAACCTCTACTTTTCCTAAACCCTAGGTAGGGATTTTGAGAAACCCAAGTAGAGATAAAACCTTATAAAATGCCAAATACCTTGGTTGAATACCTCAAAATGTATTTGCAGGTCTATTATAGTCTCTTCAACATTTCTAAGTAGACAGATAAATCTACAAGAATTCATAATATTACAAAATAAACCACTTCTTTACCATTTTAGATGAGAAAACGAGTTGCATTTACTCCAAAGAACACAATAGTAAGAATAGAGTATTCCCCAATCAAAAGACACATACTATTCATGAAAACAATGCTCGTATCATCTAAAATAGGTGATGGAACCATGTAATAATTCCTTTATGAAACATAAAGACATTACAAAATGAATGTCTTGAAAGTAAACAGTTTAGTTCAATTCTTCATCACAAAACAGATTTTTGTACAACAATGTCATTCTTCAACCTTAGATTAGTCATAAACTCCTCATGATGGAGCCCACATAGCCCACCACTTGTGCTTAACAAGAAATTCAATCATTACGAAGCAAGAAAGTGTGCATATATCATGATTTCAAGAGGAAAACATTCATAAACCAGTCTTGTCTCACCATAACAAAGTTTCGAAAACTAGAATCGTAGACACCAAATTTGTGTCTTATGAACCCCTCCCTGCATCCCATTTCACCTAACCTAACCTCATCACCTAAACCTTACACAATTATTTATTAATTACCTTATAATTAATAAATCCACATCGCCATACCTGCCACCTCATATCGCCACCTCATCATGACCTAGTCTTAACCCTAAAACTAACCTAATTAAGACCTATAACTTGGTCCAAATCCACACCTATGACTAATTACTCCTCACCCGCACCTAAAACCAACTTCATAATGACTTGACCAAGCCCACAACCAATCCTTCGGAAGAAAAGGAGGGAAAGCTGGCTATTTTACCAAAAATAGCCCGCTTTGACCTGACCGATACCGGTTCCTACTCGACCGCCGTCGGTTGCGTAACCAATGCCATCGGTTCCCTGTAAATGACCACTTCCACCAAAAAGAAGGATCGGATTTTCATTTGAGGAAAAAAAAGGAGAGATTATTCAAAGGATCCGGATTTGCTGAGCCAAGCAGAGACAAGTGAAGAAACAAGAAGAGTTTGCAGAGAAGGACATCAAGCCCAAGACTGCAACTGCACAACCAGAGCCCTGTGACACTCAGCTGATCATCGTGAGGGAAGACATCTCATCTTCGGATCGTCAGGACGTCCTATCTGAGTTCTACCTTTGTCATCACAGTTCTTGGACCTGCATTCTCGTCAATAAATGGTAAGTAGAATCTTGTATGTTCTCTTTGATAACATTTCTTAGACTTTTGAATCACAGCCGTCATAAATCTATTCCCAGATCTACTACCCAGCAACACATTACATCTAACTATCATTCTTCTACCCTCTCATCACCCCGTTACCTAATCCCACTCATTTATTAGCCTTAAAAACAACACAACCACTCTACAACTGACCCTCACCAAAAGCCCCTAAAACATAGAACCTACCGATATCGGTTAGCAGCAACCGGTATCGGTTACCTTGACTCAAAACCAAAAACCAGCCTTTCCCCCTACTTGTTTCAACGAGGCAATTAAATTGTTATTTTACAATCTTTTGTGTTAATTCATATTAGCAGGGGAACTGACCACCTTCGAAAGGAAGTTTTATATTTCCTGGGCCCAAGGCAGTTCCCTCATTTATTGTCTAATTAGAATCTTGTGGTCTTGTATTCTTATTTACAGGTAGTCCTTCCAAGACAAAAAGGAGTTCTTCGCAATCAACCTGATCTTTCTCTACGGTACGCGCACACCATCTCGACATTCAATAGGTATTCCTCCTAGCCCTAACCCTTATCTGTTTCTAAAAGGAATGAAAGGATAGAAGCAACTCTATTCCCAAAAGTTGAAACATTCCACGCGAAACATTTTGGCACGCCCGGTGGGACCCATTTCGGGTTTCTGTTTCTCTTGTTTGCTTTCATTTAGGGAGCATACTTGCTGTTTGCTTGTTTTTGTTATATTTAGTAAAGGAATTTGTCTTGCTTTCCTAGTTTTGCATTAGTGAAAGTCATCTTATTTGCTTCATCGAATATCATTTTCAATTTGGGTTTAAAACACGTGCATTACATTCTTGCTTGTTGTTTTCAATTCTAGTGAACATAGACTAAGTAACAGGTCATACACGTGGGGGTGATTTCCACGGTATTGATAGGAAATTAATCTTACTTTCACTACACAACACATACCGAATCACTTCATAATTAACACAACAGCTCAAAACATCCCCCCTTTTCTGCGGTATTCCTCCGCCCGATTGAGGTAACCTTATAAGCCAAAACAAACTTGACATTTCCTCTAAGTCTTCTTTTAGGATTCTGACATCATTTTACGTCTAAAGGCATAAGCCCATGATAATTTAAATTAACCCTAGGGTTAGTCTCTGGATTTGCATGTGCATCTTGCTTGTTTTCAGTTCTGTTTTCTCTGTTATACACTGTCTTCTGTCATCACCTCAGAACAATTGATAAATGTACTAAGCTTTGTTAACAATCAAGTCAGTAGCTTCTTATATTTTCTTATACTAGTCTTATTACACCGATATCGGTTAACTGACCGACGTCGGCTATAGTCTAACCGACATCGGTTATCAGACCGATATCGGTTACTGTCTTTTACAGTTTCTGACAAACCAGCAACCTACCAATTTCACCATTCTGAGTCTGTTTCTGTTCCTGATAGATTGAAACCCTACTGGGTACTCCTGTCCATGGTTGTTATCACTCGAAAGCAAGCCGCCACCATGGTTTCACATGCTTGCTCTGTGCCTTTTCCTGAATCACCCCCTTCACATTCTGTGGGGAATCCTACGGACACCAGCGAGGTTCCTAAAATTCCTGTGGGAGATAAAGAATTTGCCAAATTTTTGGATGCTAATCCTAGCACTGTACAATACTATTTGTCTCATGCCCTTGACCATACACCCGACGGTCAACTCCTTGTTGGCATGCCTATCAATATAGCTGCTCATTTAGCCCCTTCTCCGCCTGATAACTCCGCTTTGCCTTCCGCATCCTTAGTCCCGTCACCTACCTCAGCAGCTTCAGGGGTTCATACGGCATAGATTGGCTTTCCTTTGGTTAATCTTGGGCCCAACATGTCATTACCACCGACTGCTCCTACCTCATCTCTCTTGCAGACTGTTCCGTTCATGACTTGCTCTCTGCCACCTATCCACACGAGCTTTCCTTCTCAAGCTCCGCCCACCTTTTCATTTCCACACACATATCCAGTAACCTCAACATCTTATATAGGACATCCCTATTCGGTTGCCTCAACACATTCATCCTCCATACCTTATCAACATTTAACCCCACCATTGTCTAGCGGTGGCCCTTGGCCCAATTTGCCTCCGTTTACCACAACCACACCATCATCTCATCCAACTACTGATTTAATTAAACAAATGATGGACAAAATGCAAAATCTGGAGGCTTCTGTTTTAGGAAGTCGTAGCGCCTTGACATACGAGCAAGTTTTTCGAACCTATCCACCCTTTAGTCCCCCTTCATTCATATCCTCCTCAATGGGAATTACCAAAATTTACCCGTTTTAATAGTAAGGAGGACCCTCAACAACACTTACGATCATTTAGACATGCCTGCTATCTGATTGCTCACGATGATGCTTTACTACTTCGCACCTTTCCCATGTCCTTATCAGGACCCACCTTGGAGTGGTACAGTGCTTTAACCCAACACTCAATCTTCTCTTTTAACCAGCTAGCCCAATCTTTCTTGGATCATTTCTCCATTAACATTGCCAAGAAAGTATCTATCACCGACCTCTATGCCATCCGACAATTTGAAGACGAATCTATCGCAGATTTCGTTGGACGATGGCGAGGCCTTATCAACCAACTTACGTATGCCTTGCCTCAGACCAAACTTATCGAACTGTTTACACGTGGGCTGCGCTAAACACATCTCTCCTACCCTCCAAATTCAAACTTTCCGTACATTTGACGAGGCCTTTACTATGGCTCGAAAACTAGAGATTCGAGCCTTAGAGGAAGAGAAATTGTGGTTGCGCAACAAAAACCCCACTTTCCAAACCCAAGATTCCACCAACAAACCTAACACCACCAATCCTCACCCATCAACTGCTTCGAAATCAAAAGGAGCCGTGCACGCGGTGATGGTCAAATCCCAACCACCGTCTAATACCCCACCAAAAACCACCTATAAGTATAAAGCAGAGCCCATCAACTACACTCCCTTGGGAGAAACATATGGTGTAATATTGGAAAAATTGCTTAAAGCAGGAGCCATTACCTTACCTCCTGTTAAACCTCACTCCGGGTTTGATTCCACTCGCGCCATACCTTCTTGGTACAAAGAAAATGACTTCTGTAACTTCCACCACGTAAAGGGACACAGTCATGAGAACTGCAAGATGTTGAAAAACATAGTGCAGGAAATGGTTGATGCGGGGGATATAGCCCTCGATAATCCTAACGCCCCTGCTAACCGAAATTTGAAAATATTCAACAAACCATTCCCGAATCATTCTTCTAACAGTAATCTAAACCAAGATATTTTAGCCGAGGAGAGTGTTCATGAGATCCATGCAGTCTTCGATTCCCAGCCAAAGACCTCTATCGAACAAATTCTGAATCAAGCCTCTTCACTAACAGGAACCCGAACCCCCTTCCTCGCCATCAAGACAAACTGAAATCCTCGCCGTTCCTTTACCCATCAAGGAATTAACCGCCCAAAGTTCCCTTCTCACAAATGAGCCTTCTTATACCACATCCTTGCAAGACTGTGAGCGGATGTTATCTAATTTATCTATTTCCCAAACGTCTCCTTCTACTATTCTTGCTGTACAAGAGGAAGGCTCGCCACTTCTTTTGTCATCCTTAGATGAGAAACCTCTTGAACCGACATCACCACACTCTTTAAACATGACGGATCCTCTCAAACACGCCCTCCTACCTATTAGTCCTTCATCACCTAAATCTTTTCAGCGACCGGTTGACCTCTTAACGCCCATTGATACAGTGCCTCATCTACCCCCTATATCACCCCCACAGTGGACCGGAATCACAACCCACCTTTCTTCCATACAAAAGTTCCTATTCACACGTGAGGACTGTCATTCCCCAGAAGATAGACGAGTCCTATGGGAACGTTTGAGTACACCATATTCTACTCAAATGCAGATGACCGATCCAGATGCTTCTACCATATACCCGAAGTGTTTACAGAAGCTTAAAATGCCTATGTCCTCATCTTCACCCCCCTCATCTCTACCAAATACCTCATCCACTTCTATTAACCTAACCAAATCTTCCCCTACACTTGGGACCTCACCAATACCTAGTCTAACACACCCACCTAAGCGGCTTGATTTATCTAAAAATAAAGCCATCCATCCCATTAAGAGACAGACTCAATCTCCTCAACCTATGCCTCTATCACAACTAAAACCGTCATCATCACACCTACCTTCCATATTAGGACCTCACCCCTCCACCTTGCATCAATATATCATACCTCCTGCGTTTTCTTTAAAGCGACCTCGCCTTCTGCACTCATACAGAAATCCAAGGGTATAGCAACACCGTCACCCCATGGATCCTGCCCACCTATCAACCATAAACAAATTCCATCATCAAAAGATTTGTTTTCTGTCACTCCTATTTCTCCGTGGTTGTTTTCTGATACCACATCATCTGTGGCCTCATCATCCAACCTAGCTTCTGCGTCAAAGAAACCACGGTTAGTTAAAACCCATTATCAAAACTCCTTGGCTAAACCACCACCCATACAAACCAACCATACCACGTCATCACCAGAATCGACCCAGTCAATAGCCTCCTCTTCCTCTGACTTTGACCCACTCAAAGGGTCTTACGCCAAAATCCTTGCTATGTTGGTAGAGAATGCGACCATTTCCCTACCCCCACTTAGACCTTATGATCCATCTAAACCTCGACCTATAGGTTACGATGAGTCTAAAATCTGCACTTACCACCGCACACCAGGACATGATGTAGAGGGATGTAAAGCGTTGAAAGCCATACTTCGCCAGTCACCTCTCTCCGATAAAAAAATTAAGAAAGACAACTTACGAAGAGAGAGACCTTTAGCTTCAATTCCCTCTCCTATACCACCTGTCCCCGCCTCACCAAGATCTATCATTATTACAGCCCCACCTCTCGAAGACCATGACCTATCCCTACCGTCTTCCTCCTCTCGTATTCACGAGATCAATATGATTAGTGTTGCTACTCGAGGGTAGAAAAACAATGGGAAAGCGAAAGAAAACACACCTGCGGCATCTCTTTCTCCGTCCACCATCCCGATTGCACCACCACCTAAAGTGGTTATTCGTGGACCCACCTACCCCGTCTCTAATGGAATTGCCCACCAAACCATGATCAAACAGCTTCACCAATCACCTGTAAAAATGACACTGTATGATCTCATTCAGACTTCTGAATCTCATCGACAAGCTCTCGTTGAAATCCTTCAAGGGATAGAGGTCTTACCTAATGAAACCTTGCCTGTTACCTCTATTCTAACACCCAATCACGTTGCTTCGCTCACCAAACAATCTATCTCCCCAACCACTTCTGTCTCTGTACAGCAAGCCGCTGCTGTCAGTTTCTCCGAAGATGAAATTATCGACTTTGGTGCCGAAGATCCTGACCCTGCTCTTTTCATCTCAGCTTATGTCCGAGACATTTGGGTACGTCGTGTTATGATTGACGGGGCGCTAGCCTAAACATCATCTCTTCGAAAGCCTTCCAACAAATGAATATCCCTTCGAGCTACATGTGTGCCAACCCCATCATGTTGCGGTCATTCAATGATGCTATTACTTCTACCTTAGGCACCGTGATCCTTAACATTCGTGTAGGACCACGCACTTTACCTAAACTCTTCTATGTCCTTGAGGGAGAGTTCCAATACAATATGTTGTTAGGCCGCCCTTGGATCCGGGCTATGGGATGCGTTCCCTCCACCTTACATAGATGCATAAAATTTGAGTACGAGGGGAAGTCCTACACCGTAAAAGCTGATCCTCCCCCCTTCAAAACTTGCAATATGTTGTATCGCCCTAATGATGTGCTTGTACCAGTCAAGACACCCATTCATCCAACCCAGCCATCCACGTCCAACGTACCTACATCTTCAACCAATGAAACCGCCATTACAAATATCACTTCCTTTCCCGCAGATAACATCCCAACCTCCGACCCCTTAGTAGATGTTTTTCAACGCCTTACGCTGGGGAATACCGCCTATATAACGTTAGCTCTTTCCATACCCCCAGAGTATGGACAGTTACATGCACATCCCACCTATGACCGTCGCGTGGGGGAGGTAATCTCTTACGGACCACCCCATTGCCGCACCAACCTAACGTATGGGGGTGTTGACACCTCCTCCGTTACCCTTGAACCTCCTCTTGGTGTGGTTCCCTTCCAATCCGATTTCCAATACTTGAAAATCATCGTTTTGCCCTCACCTTCTTGACTCGCTGTGCTTGGAAAGGCTTTGGTTTTGGTCTTTATGAACAAGGCCGACATACACTCATTCCCGTGACTACACGCAAACACAATGATCGTAGTGGTCTCGGTTTTCCTGAAACACTTACACCGGAGAAACCTCGTGTTAATTATATCCTGGAGGATGACGATGTCACCCCTACCAAACCATCATCATCACCCATTTTGCCATCATCACCCACAGAGTCGATAGACCCTGAATCTATCCCTCCTAACTTTTTTTTTTTTTTTTCATAAATGCTATCTTCATAGGTCCTCTCACTTATCAACGCGATAATGAGGACCCATCTTCTCTTCCCCTTCTGTATCCAGACATGATCGAAGAGGATTCACCTTCGATTAATGTTGTTGAGTGCCAGGATGATGACTCCATCCTCACTTACCTTGGGGCGGATGACTCCTATATTCAACGCGCCTTACCGTCTGAAACTCAAACCATGTTGAATGAGTCGACTATAGAAATCAACATCCACACAGAGGAGGATCCTCACATTGTGAAGATCGGACAATCCCTTAGCACATCAGAACAAGCCGCCTTTACTACCTTTCTCCGTACCCGCAACCAAGCTTTCACTTGGTCTTACGCTGACATGCCAGGAATTGATCCTACCATTGCTGTCCATAACATCACCCTAAACCCCGATTCCAAACCAGTCAAACAAAAACTGAGAAAAATGCATCCACGCATTGCCCTCTTGGTCAAAGAAGAAGAGCTTGACGACTTCTTTTGTTTCCTTCATCTTGCTATTGACTATCCTCAATGGATTTCTAACATCGTACATCACTAAAGCGATGGGGGACTTCGGATATGCATGGATTTACGAGACCTTAACCTCGCTTGCCCCAGGATGACTTCCCCCTCCCAAGTATTGATCAACTCATTGATCTCACTTTGCGAGCCATGAAATGCTTTCTCTCATGGATGGCTTTTCGGGATACAATCAAATTTTGGTAGCCCCGGCCGATCAACATAAAACTACCTTCATAACTCCTTGGGAACCTTACATTATCGTGTCATGCCATTTGGCCTTAAGAATCTTTGGTGCGACCTATCGGCGGGCTATGACTTACATTTTCATGACATTATGCACACTATCCTTGAGGATTATGTCGATGATCTTCTTGGCAAATCTAAACATCGCGTGAACATCTCGATGTTTTAACCATTATTTTCGATCTTTGTTACAATATTCAGTCCGGCTTCAACCAAAGAAATGTGTCTTTGGTGTTCTTTGGGAAAACTTCTTGGCTTTATCGTCTCTTTGCGTGGCATTGAGGTCGATCCATCTAAAGTCAAAGCTATCCTAGAAATGCCCCCACCTACTAACCTCAAACAATTGCGTAGTTTACAAGGTAAACTTCAATCCATCCGGCGTTTCATCTCCCAACTCTCGGATCGATGTCAACCTTTCCATCACCTTCTTAAAAAGGACATTGCCTTTCAATGGAGTGAAGAGTGTCACCAAGCCTTTGAAGCTCTCAAAGCCTATCTCTTGCAGCCACCCGTGCTTATTCCACCTCAGGATGATCACCCTTTCTACCTTTACCTTTCTGCCACTGACCATGCTATAGGAGCCATGCTCGCACATCGGGACTCGGCACGTCGAGAACAAGCCGTTTATTATATAAGTCGTACTCTCGTGGATTACGAGACTAGGTATACACATGTAGAAAAATTGTGCCTAGCCCTATCATTCGTAGCCACCAAACTCCGACATTACCTCCTGAATCACAAAACTTTTGTCATCACCAATATGGACCCCATTCATTATATGTATGCCAAACCACATCTAAATCAACGCATCGCCCGATGGCTTATGCTCCTCGCTGACCTCGACCTTGAGTTTGTACAACAGAAGTCGATCAAAGGACAAACTATTGCGGACCAACTTGCGGAGGCCCCTTTACCTGGGGAACAATTTACCAATTTTAATTTCCCCGACGAACTCATCGCCACTCTTTCACTCAGGGAAGAGTCGTATCCAATGACCCTCTTCTTCGATGGATCCAAATGCCAGCGCGGCGGAGGGGCCGGCGTTGTTCTCATTCCTCTTGACACTGAGCCTATGCCTCTTTCATTCCGGCTCGATTTCCCCTGCACTAATAACATAGCGGAATACGAGGCCCTTGTTTTGGGTCTCCAGGTTGCGTTACACTTAGGTGTCAAATCCATTAATATTTTCGGCGACTCTCAATTGGTAGTCAATCAAGTTATGGGTATCTACCAATGTAAGAATGAGGAACTTCAAAAATACAAACATTACGTGGATTCACTTTTGACCTCATTTACTCGTTATTCTATCCAGACCATTCCCCGCTCCACTAACAAATTTGCGGATACTATGGCTTGCTTAGCCTCACAAATTCTTGCCTCACCAACTGACTCTGACATATTCGTCTTGGTCCAACAACTCTTTGCCCCATCTTACTCAGCACCGTTGTTTGTATGATAAATAATGTGTCTACGCTTCGTTCGCATGGATACACAGTACCACCAATTTCACGACTACCTTACAACCTCTGTTCTCCCACCTGACCTAACTTGTACTTGGGCAAATGCACTTTTCTTAAAAGTGTTTCTCGTTATGTCGTCATGGGGGGACTCCTTTATAAACGTGGCTTTGATGGTATCCTCCTTCGATGTCTAACCGGCGCAGAGGTCACTTATACCATACAACAGGTCCATGACGGTATTTGTGGCGGACATTTTAGTGGCCTTGCCATGGCTAAACGAATCCTTCGCCTAGGTTATTATTGGCCCACTCTTAATAATGACTGCTACGAATATGTTAAGTGTTGTGTTATGTGTCAACAACATGCCAACCTTCAACATACTCCTAGCCATCCGCTACAGGTCGCACGAGATCTTTGGCCTTTCTCACAATGGGGTTTAGACCTTATTGGTGAGATTCACCCGCCTTCTTCACAACGTCACCATTGGATAATCACAGCAACCGAATATTACACAAAATGGGTGGAGGCCATTCCACTCATTTCAATCAAAAAAGAAAAAATTGTAGAGTTCATTAACCACCACATTATCTGTCGTTTTGGTGTTCCTCATCGCCTGATAACAGATAATGGAAAATATTTCAAAAATAAGTTGTTGCAAGACCTTTGTGACAACTTTGGTATTAAACTTAGTTTCTCATCACCTTACTATCCACAGGCCAATGGTCAAGCTGAATCTTCTAATAAAACCCTAACCAAAATCCTCATGAAAGTTGTCAATGAGTCCGGAAGAAATTGGCATGATCACATTCCCTTTGCCCTTTGGGCTTATCGTACTAGCATTCGTACCTCCACTAATGCCACACCATTTTCTTTGGTATATGGTACCGAGGCTGTCTTGCCTCTCGAAATACAAATACCCTCCCTCAGAATATCTCTTCAGGATATTCTTACCAATGATGATTTCCACCAAGAGCGGTTAGCCCAATTAGAGCTTCTTGACGAGCGTCGTCTTACGGCTCTTGATCACCTTCAAATCTACCAAAAATGCATCAAGCGTGCTTATGATAAACGACTTCATGAGCGTACCTTTAAGGTTGGTGATCTTGTCCTCAAAGAGAATCAACATGTAACCAAACTAGAAAAGAGCAAACGTGGAAAATTTGCTCCTAATTGGATTGGGCCTTACATTATCACTCACACTTATGGATCAGGCACTTATCGTTTAGCTTCGCTTAATGGTAAACCTGAGCCTGAGCCCCTTAACGCCTTGCATCTTCGACCATTCTACTGTTGAAATTAGTGTTATATCACTTCTCATCTACCTTACGCTCGTCCCTTGAGCTCATTTACCACCGCATACACTTTGTTTCTTACATCTCAAAATCAAATCAAGCTCACATGGTTTGATTATTACCTCCTCTTAAAAGATGCCTTCCCCTTTTTAGTCTGGTCCATGACTTAAAAGTATCGAAATAACATGTTCTCAATTGTACACTTATGGGATGTTCTTGAGTCAAACTTCCTACAAAACTAGATGCTTCATGCCAAACGGATATCTAGACCTCTAAGTTATACATAGACTGCTCCCTCGAAGGACAGCTATGTGAAAAACCACTTCTACTATTATATATAGACTGCTCCCCCGAAGGACAGCTATACATAAGCACCGCATCTACTACTATAAATAGACTGCTCCCTTGAAGGACAGCTATACACAGTCAGCCTTTATCAGAAGCTTCTTGCATTGATCAGCTTCTTGAAGACCTCAAGAACAACAAAATACATATCCCATGTAGACTTCCCACATCGATCAGTCTATATCCGGAAAAATAAAATAAAAATAAAAGCAGTGTTTCATAACACTTTTGAGTCATGGACTTGTCTATTTAGGTCTGGTTCTCTTTCTTCAGAATAATCATCTTATAATAAATTCTCTGCATCCTCGCCCACATCAACCACCTCACCGCACCATTTGTCAAAGCAACAAAACTCAAGGGACGTGACGTATATCCGATATATTGTGATTATACCACTCTTTTCACCTATCGACTTCTCGTCTATGCAAGGTACCTAGGGGTTCAACTTCATTCTACGTTATTATGTGGTTTGTTTGGCTCTTCTCAACTACGGGACACTTTTGCCTCTTTTTACTCGAATCTAGGATTATGTGTTGACCTTAATTAGGACACGATTCCCTACTACTTGGGTAAGTGAACTTTCACTTCACCTATACCTACACCAACAACGTCAATCCCTTACCAACACCAACAACATTACCCTACCAATATCAATATTTTTACCAACCTACAAATTGCCTAACCATACCAAATTGCCTGAATTCACCTCTCCCTGGTCTAAGGGAGAACTACATCGGTCTGAGGCCCCTCCTTGCTTTGTGCAATGGGCTATGTAGGCAGCACTTCGGAGACATGGGGTCTCCCAAGGTTAGCTCGACCATCCCCTACCATAACCTATCATGTGTGGTAAATATAAATATTTTTGTGTATTTCTATTTAATCACATTCCTCTTTATCCTTTTTCAAAACACAAAAAGGTTCAAACACAAACATTCTTATTATTATCATAACTCAAATCAACATACATATTCAGTTTTATTTAGATGTTAAACAAATACATCTTCTATATCATCGACACGCAGGTCGGCATCTTTATTTATTCTTATACCTCGATACAATTTACTTAGACCCTCACGCCTCATCCCGAACCAGGTGATGATCGTGATCGTCGACGCCTCTCGCCGGGCCTCTCTGTCCTCAAAGGTACCACGGCTATTGGTACCGCCCACTGATCTGCCAATCTCTCCTGTAACATCTGAATACGCTCCCTCGCATGGAGGTATCTCACCTCTAGTCCCTCCGCTCGTGACTCCGCAACCGCTAACAATCCTCTTGTCTCATTCACCTGCGTTTGGAGCTGATGAACTAATCTCTGCAGATGATCTCTCTCACTGTAATCATAGCTATGTCAGGATGATCACGTACCCCTCGTAGCTCTGTTACCCACCATAATCTATAGGCCTCTGTCGTTCCTGCATCCATCACCCTGCGATCGGCTGCTACCTCCTCTGGCCCTTCTGGAGGTGTTGGCCGGGGAGGTGAGAATGCTGCCTCGGCGTCGATCCTCATATATGGTCTATAAGCCAGGGGTATATCCTGCACAAATCCAAATTGTCGCCGCACACGATCTAGAGGAATCCTCTCATACTCCCCTGGCCTGTGCCCTGTAATCCACCTCAATCGCTCTACACCCCTCAACTCCTCAGCTATATTCTCTGTTACCATATAGTTCCCGTAAGGCCTCCAACAGATATCCGTAATCGTCACCATCTCCCATACCTGCCTATAATACTCGATGTCACCCATCACGGCCTGGGATCTTGCCTCTTGTTCTGTCTGGACCCATCGTCTGAATCCCAACCTCTGCACTCCGGTCTCTCCTGACTGGATGGGTCGGCCTATTGGTCACACACAAACAATGTGCTCATAGGCCCAACAATGTAATAAAAATGAACAATCCAGTGTCGTCCTATGATTTCATCTACAAGCCCATAAACCCCTGTATAGCTCCGCCAAATATGCAGGTGCCCATGCAAAAGTCACGTTCCTTTCTATCATTTCCCAAATAACACACATCAATGCTTTTGGAAATCTTCCCCCATCCACCCTCGGTAATGCATAATACCCTACCGCTATCATTAATATCACTGCTAATCTTGTCTCCTCAGGGTGTGCTGCATACATTATACCATACGTGAATGTCAAACCTCGCTGTGTCAAATCTCGTGCGTATGGACCAAATACTGTTGTTATCGCTCCCCGTGCTGCGCTAGGCAATGCCTGATATACTGGTCTTCCTGTAATTGGGAGTCTCAAAATACGGAACACATCTTCCAATGTCACTGTCATCTCCCCTGTTGGCAGATAAAAGGTATTCCTTTCTGGATTCCATCTCTCAATCAACGCCTGTAACATAGCATGGTTACGTGCGATTCGTGAATAATAGCGGATTCCACTTAACCCCAAATGATTTATCAATGTCCATTCAGCTGGTGTTACATCCGCTCGGATTCGTGACAACAGCGCTGGCACAGTATCATTCATCCTGAACCCTGCTCCGCTGCTGCACACATCAAAACGACACACAACCAATCAATAAATCAAATTCCCAAGGGTTCTTTCTCACATTCTGGAAATTCCTGCAGTAACCGGCATCGGTTTTAGATAACCGGTATCGGTTCCACAACCGATACCGGTTATCTTAAGCCGATATCGGTCAATATCGACTTTACACACCCTGCCTAAAAACACCACCTATAATTTTGATCGTTTATCCCTCTCTTTTACATACAAACATACCCAACACTCCCGACTACCTTCCCCATCACATTCACCCTATCCCGAATCATTGCCTATCACCTTTTCTTTCTCATCTCTATCTACTTAATCTCCATCATACTATTCACACAACATGCAAGAATCAAATTACAACCACGACGTTTACCTCTTGGGCTGCAGCAGCTTGAGATGGCACTTGTCTTCCTTCTCGTCCCTGCCTGCTGGATGCTTCTCCTCGTTCTGCCATGTTCACCACCCTCTTCAAATCTAACTTACCGTTTTGCCTTCTGAATCTCAGCTCACATTGATTTTCCCTGTCTCTTTTCTCCTTATCACTCAATTCTCTCATGCAATTACCTGTCTCAGTAGTCAAAAAGCGTCACAATCACGTATTTAACTTGTTGCATGACTCTAAAAATAAGAATGCTTAAAATAAGAACTTAAGTTGCCAACCCAGCAGTTCTATTTTTAGGGAAATAATTCTTCCATAACCGATATCGGTTATGTAACCGATATCGGTCATATAGATACCGACATCGGTTACACAACCGATGTCGGTCATATACCCCTTGTTGCTTAAACCTAAGCCGTTTCTTCATTTTTGCAAATTTTTGTGGCGCCCGTCCCTTTTTCCTGCATAAACAACACCATTATCTATAAATTTTTCATCAAATCCATATCTCATCACAATTTCATCAACATCATCTATCCATATCACAAAAACAACTAAGCCATCAACAAACAATATCAAAAACCATCAATCTATACACCATTTGGATCCAATTCAGCAGCTACATACGTTCAATTTCACAAACCAGCAACACAACACATCAAACATTTCATAAACACAACATGTCAATTAAACTCATCATCTATATCTACATACATCCCATCAACAAAAGACATCAACACCATCAATATATAAACCATGTGGATCAAACTCATCATACACCCTCGACAAAACACTTAAAAACATTTTAAACACAGCATGTGGGTCAAATCATCATATCTATATATCCAAAGTTTCAAATATACAATGTGCTCTGCAAAGGGACCTCTGTGAGCTCATACTAATACAAAGCCGGCACGCAGGCCATGCAATAACTGTCAATAATCTCGACTCGGCTCGCAGGCCGGTCTCTCATCTCAAAAACATCCTTGGCTCGCAGGCCGGTATCAACTGCATCTGACCCGTACTACTCGCTCGCGAGCCGGTATATATAATAAATGAATGAATAAATGAATACCTAATATGTAGGCACGCAGGCCTCTATAAACATAACCGGTTCGCAGACCGGTGCCCATATCCAATATACAAATACCAAAATATGCAGGGATCCCTCAGCTCTCTCCACCGCCCTCTGCCTGTCGCCCTGCTGGTCCCTGTGCCGCCTCTCGCCTCCTGCCTGTAACAGACCCACCAGCTGTGGCTGCACCTCCCTGAGATCTCTGACTCCGAGAGGTCTCTGCTCTATGTGCCGCATATGGCTGATAGTCAGCCCCGGTACCATCAAGAATATCCTGATAGTACCGGGCCTCCGCTCTAGCCTCCATATAGCGGGCCCGTGCCACCATCGCTGCTGGGGCTGGTCCCCCGACTCCTAATACTAGTGCCCCCTGTTTGGTGCCACGGGTGGTGGTGCACGTGTGCTGCTGCGCCGGTGGTGGTCTTGGTACTGTACTGTCTTTAGTGCATTTGTGGTGGTGTGCTTGTGTACTGGTACTACCACCCTTTGGTACTACTGTCTTCTACACTATACTGTGCTGGGCTAAGCGCCCTGTAAAGACACCTATACGTGCTGTGCGGCGAGCAAGTTGCCCTATAATAATTAAGCTGTGCACGCCCCACAGGCTGGTCCCTCTCTGCTCTAACAGCCGCCGAAGCAAGTCAGGGTACGTGCGGGGCTGTCTTATCCTCGCGGCTCTCTCTCCTGCCCACCATACTAAAAATGATCCCGTGTAGCCGGCGTCATCCACTGTATCATCTGCCTGCCTCTCTGCTGCCCAATCTGGGTCCATAGGATGTGGTGCAGGCTAGTGGAGCCTCTACATCATCCCTCCGGTACTGAGGGAAGGGAGGTGGCTCATCCTGTCGTAGCCCAAGCTGTCGTCGTACCCTCTCTAGGGGTATCCACTCGTACTCTCCCGGCCTCCCAGTCCCACTATCCAGAATGTATCTGGATCCCACTTTGCCCAGCTGTGATCGGGCTCCTCCACGGGGGTGATGACCTCTGTAAGGTCTCCATACGATATCTACCGCTGTCAAGCCCTCTAATAAATGCCGGTAATATGTCACATCTCGTCCGGCGAGCACTGCTCGTGGCTGACCCACGACCCCCAACCACCTCTGAAAACCATACCTGTAGATGACCTGTGGCCCTGGCTGCTGGGGCAGCCCTACTGGTCTAATGCATATGATATGCTCATATGCCCAACAGTGTAGCAAAATGTAGAGCAAATCCCGAATCACCTCATCCGGCGATAGCCATGACTCTCGGTATAAGCTGCACCGCAGTATCTTGGTGCCCAAGCATAACATGTGTGCTCCTCGACCATCTCATGTAACACCCCCATAAGTGCCCATGGAAAGCGGCCTCCCTCTGAGTCTGGGAGGGCGAAGCAGGTGATCCCGATCATCATCAGCACGGCAAGCCGTGTCTCATGGCGGTGGGCACGGTACATATCCCCATACGCGATGCTCACGCTGTGATATGTCGTGCGCGCAGTGCGTCCCGAATACGTGTAGGATGTTGTCCATGGCTGTCTCTGCATCCACCTGAAAGACTGCCTCTCCATCAATCGGTAATCGAAGGATGCGATACACATCCTCCAATGTAATGGTCATCTCTCCAGTCGGGAGATGGAACACATTGGTCGCCGGATCCCATCTCTCGATGAGGGCGACCATCAAACTGTGATCCCTGTCGATCGCTCTGTACCGCTGGACTCCACCGAGTCCCACCTCGCGCATGATACCCCACTGCGCTGCGGACACGTGTGGCCGCATCCGTCTCAACAGCGGGGGCATCCTGTCCCGCATCGTCAGCTGCTGACGTGCCTGCAAAACCAACTCACTACATTAGCCCTACTCTTTATCACAACATCTACTTATACCCTCTATACCCCCTTTTTTATCCCCCGGCCACACCCCGACTCTCTAACAAACCCCTCTACCCACCTATCTTCTACAATATCCCCCAACATCTTCACACCCAACACACAAAACCCAATCATAAACAACACCACACAACCCAACACGCCATCCCCAACAAGAACTTAACACCCAAAACCACCACAAAACGACGCAACAAAATCAAAATCCTACCTAGGGACCGGTACCGGTCACCCTTAACCGACCCCGGTCCCCTTTCCACCGACGCCGGTCAACTCCCGACCGACACCGGTCACCCACAAACCCGACCTACCCAAAAATTTCGCGACCGATGCCGGTCGCTTAGTGACCGGCATCGGTCACTGGAAAATATCCGCGCCGTACCCGACGCGGCTACCCCATTCCCTTTTTTTCCTATTTCTCCCTCTATACCCACCCAAACACCCTAAAAACCTACCCACCCAGCCACCTTGGCCTATTTAACCTATCTACCCTCTCCTTTTTTCAAATAACTTCCATTTATTAATTATTTTATCAAAATCTAGCATTCCTACCCAAAACCCAAATACAACATAATACACTCAAATCCACACAATGAGGGGTTTCGAACCTACCGGTACGACGACACGTCATCGTGGTGGGATGGGTGGTGGTGGTCCAGCTGGTCCAGCCCCTCCTGCTCCTCCTGGCTGTGCCATAGCTCCACCTCTCCTCTGCTGGGTCCTCCACCAATCAACTGCTGCCTCCTACTCACTCGGGCCCACTAATCACTCACTCCTCCACTCAAATAGCGCCACCTCAACCAACAAATGCTCCAATCTCAACACTCCACCTCAGACAACTCAAATTGGTTTTCAAATTGACAATGTGACAATGACAGGCCGTATTTTTCTTTTTATAGGTTTTTGACCTATAACCGATATCGGTTTTATTGTGCCCTAAGGAACCGGTATCGGTCACCTAACCGATATCGGTCATGGACAATCGATATCGGTTTTCTCCCACCTCTTCTCCAATTTCTACCCTTCTTTACTAATCGCCCTTTCTCACCACCTCGCTTATATCCACCTTGGCTGAAAACCCTTTGTAACCTACCATTTGGCCCGACCCAAGGCCATAACCTACCATTTGGCCCGACCCAAGGCCAAATCCAACCATTTGGCCCGACCCAAGGCCGTACCCACCATTTGGCCCGACCCAAGGCCACAACCAACCAAATTGGCCCGACCCAAGGCCGTAACCTACCATTTGGCCCGACCCAAGGCCATAACCTACCATTTGGCCCGACCCAAGGCCAAATCAACCATTTGCTGAAGGCGAACCATTTGGCCCGACCTTAGGCCGTACCAACCATTTGGCCCAACCCAAGGCCAAATCCAACCATTTGGCCTGACCCAAGGCCGTAACCTACCATTTGGCCCGACCCAAGGCCAAAAAACCAATTTGGCCTGACCTAAGGCCGTAACCTACCATTTGGCCCGACCCAAGGCCATACCCACCATTTGTCGACCCTAAGGCCAAACCAACCAAATTGGCCCTACCCAAGGCCATAACCTACCATTTGGCCCGACCCAAGGCCATAACCAACCAATTTGGCCCGACCTAAGGCCGTAACCAACCACTTTGGCCCGACCCAAGGCCGTAACCAACCAATTTGGCCCAACCCAAGGCCGCACCCAACCATTTGGCCCGACCTAAGGCCGCACCAATTAAATACCTTGCCCACAATCAACATTTTATTTTATCCATCCATCATGTAGCTTTTTGTTCAATCGAGCTCACCTGTTCGTGTTTTAGCATGATTAGGGTCCTTGACTTGATCAGTCGACCAACTTTGCCTCGACCAAGACCGTGACGTTTATCTCAACCAAACCAACCATTGGAGGGTCTTTGGGACATGCCTAAACGTTCTGTATCTTACCGTTATATCCCGTGGAGCTACTTCCTATGCCTTGGATACCAGGATTATATCACCCTTGTTTGGATAAACTATCGACCTTTGCCTATGAATTGCTTGTTTGCTCTTCAAATCATGTACCCTGAACACTACTGCATGTCAACGTGCGTCTGCTTCCTTGGACCTACCCCACCATTTTACCATTATCTCAACACCATTTACCCTTTATCAACCCTATCCCTGATTTCACGCTACCTCAATCTGTGATAGATTTGAGGGGGATTACCTATACCCTTAACAGGGGTAACCACTTCTTATTATTGTCCGTATCAGCTTTAACAAGACAAGCTACACGACAACAAGGGGCTAATGTAGACACCAAATTTGTGTCTTACGACCCCTTGTGCCCCGCATCCCATTTCACAACCTAACCTCATCACCTAAACCTTACACAATTATTTATTAATTACCTTATAATTAATAAATCCACATCGCCATACACTTACCTCATATCGCCACCTCATCATGACCTAGTCTTAACCCTAAAACTAACCTAATTAAGACCTATAACTTGGTCCAAATCCACACCTATGACTAATTACTCCTCACCCGCACCTAAAACCAACTTCATAATGACTTGACCAAGCCCGCAACCAATCCCTCGGAAGAAAAGGAGGGAAAGCTGGCTATTTTACCAAAAATAGCCCGCTTTGACTTTGACCGATACAGTTCTACTCGACCGCCGTCGGTTGCGTAACCGCCATCGGTTCCTGTAAATGACCACCTCGACCAAAAAGAAGGATCGGATTTTCATTTGAGAAAAAAAAAGAGGAGAGATTATTCAAAAGGATCCGGTTTGCTTGATCAAGCGAGAGACAAGTGAAGAAACAAGAAGAGTTTGCGAGAGAAGGACATCAAGCCCAAGGCTGCATGCAATGCCACAACCAGAGCCACTGTGACACTCGGTGATCATCGTGAGGAAGACATCACATCTTGGGTCGTTAGGGATGTCCTATCTGAGTTCTACCTTTGTCATCACGGTTCTTGGACCTACATTCTCGTCGATAAGCGGTAAGTAGAATCTTGTATGTTCTCTTTGATAACATTTCTTAGACTTTTGAATCACGGCCGTCATAAATCTATTCCCGGATCTACTACCCAAAGACACACATTACATCTAACTATCATTCTTCTACCCTCTCATCACCCCGTTACCTAATCCCACTCATTTATTAGCCTTAAAAACAACACAACCACTCTGAGTGACCCTCACCAAAAGCCCTAAAACATGGAACCTACCGATATCGGTTAGCGGCCACCGTATCGGTTACCTTGACTCAAAACCAAAAACCAACCTTTCCCCTACTTGTTTCAACGAGGCAATTAAATTGTTATTTTACAATCTTTTGTGTTAATTCATATTAGCGAGGGCTGACCACCTTCGAAAGGAAGTTTTATATTTCTGGGCCCAGGCGGTTCCCTCATTTATTGTCTAATTAGAATCTTGTGGTCTTGTATTCTTATTTACAAGTAGTCCTTCCAAGACAAAAAGGAGTTCTTCGCAATCAACATGATCTTTCTCTACGTGCGCACACACCATCTCGACATTCAACGGGTATTCCTCCTAGCCCTAACCCTTATACTGTTTCTAAAAGGAATAAAAGGATAGAAGCAACTCTATTCCCAAAAGTTGAAACATTCCGCGCGAAACAAGAACACTTAATGACCTAACAAGGCTTCTTAAGCCCATGACCACATGGCTAAGATGGTCCAAGCCAAAAAAATCTTAATTGTTCCATGTTGATGCTCCCGCATCAAACTACCCAACTTGAAAGAAAGTACGAACTCCTGCTCATGTGTGTTGTATAACTACTTCTTGAATTGATCATTAGCTTATTTGCATTTTCTTCTACTCCTCTCCTTCATTCCATATGACTTGTCTTGTCCAATGTCCTCCTTGATCCCATGGTTTATGATGTACTCTTGCATTTTCTTCTAGGATGCACCTTTTCTTCTTGTCTTCGATCTTCCTTTTCCTCATCTCCAAGTCTTTCCCTATTGTACCTACATAAACAACAAACACAACAACAAATACAACTCCTTTAAGATCCACTATGTTCTCCTTCTTTGTATAACACTTTTCCTTGAGGTTAACATGACTGTCCTTGCCTTGGTGGACTACAAATTGTTCATAATCTTCCTCTCTTTGTTTTCCTTCTTGTTGGTCACGCAAGCCCACCTTTGTGACAGTCTATTTCATGTCCGCTCTTGGGGCACCTTAAATTGAAACACACATTTACACAATCCTTTTCATTCATCAACTTATTCAAACTAGTGAACATTGCACTTTGTCACAATGACCCCCAGTTTGAGGGGGACCACCTATCTAGCACAAATCCAACTATCACACTTGTTTTTGTCTCGCAGCTCGTGCCTAAAAACTACTCAACAAAAAGGGGTAAATGTAGACACTCATTTTCTAGCACCTTCCGTGACCTATCCACACCCATCGCATTTACATTCAAAATACTAACCCCATCCTATAATTATATAAACCATGCTCTCATCTCTGTAAAATCACATTTTACCTCAAAATGCTTATTTACCTCACCCTAAACAACTTAAACCACCTAAAACTTGTTTTAACCCATTTTAGCCTAACCTCTCAACCTCCCTAACACATTTCTACTCACTTCCAAACCTGAAATAACTCATTTACAAGTGGTTGAAAACACTTCCAAGCGGGGTTCCCACTTTTTCCAGATCGTCGGTGATTCTATATAAGCCCATCAACTTTCTTGAATCCGGATCCCTGGACATTGCAGCGAAGCCCTGACACTTTGGACATTGATACGAAATCATCTAAGATATCCCAACATTTTATCAAGCCCCGCCAAATCCTTAGAGAGCCCGTATCATTACGCAAGGTTCTTTCGCATCGTTATCATTTATGTTTTACGTCATAAGCAAGGTACATCTTGTCTCTTTGCATTGTCTTTCCTCAACACATTGGGTATCAAGGCAATTCAATCATTCATCTCGATTTCAAAATATAAAACTTTGTATTTCAATCAAATCCGCGTTTGTCGTGAATCGCCAGCCGATTTACTGAATCGCCAATGATCCTTGTCCCAAACCCCCGGTATCACATTTTTGCATATTTCTAATCTTTATGAGAATCGGTATGCTTCTAATTTGTCTATTTCCAAGTGGTCCCTACTAATAGATGAATGTTCCAGGTGAAACACACCCCATCGACAACATTTACGACCTTCCAATCATCTCTCAACCCTTTGTTTGGGATCAATACAACATCGCACAAGAGTTGAGCCTCTGTGCCATCTTCCTCACACCGAATCCATATGACATTGAGGGTTAGCTCATAATCATCCAAGAAATACAAGACGTTATCGAGCAAGAGTGGATTGAGTATTTCGAGGAACTTTATATTGCCACAAACATAGCCTGGGCCATCTACTACACAAAACAAGGTCTTCCTATCCCTATGGAAGATTACTGTTTTCATCATTGTATTGTCTAAGTATTGTCATTTTATCATAGCATCTATTTCATCATTTATCACTTGATTGTCAAAACGAGTTGACACCCTTCAAAGGAAGCCCATTGGTTCCTGGGATCGGCCTTTGCCAAGCAACTCGTTGTCGTACTATATAATATTTTTCTTGTTCAATTATTTGTGTATGTGCAAGTTCTCTCATTCATTGGAAGGGAGAGTCTTTCGCATCTATTTGTACACCGCATCTCGACATTTTGTCAACACGGATATCATTAAACGTTGTTGTCCTGTGAGTTTTTGATAATTTATTCTATATAATATAGTGAACTGAAATCTACCATAAACAATAAGAGACTAAGAAGGGTTAGAAATACTTATATGTAGCATGTGTGTTAACCAAGATTTTGGTTCTTAACCAAGAACAAATATGAAGTTATTTGAAAAACCCCAACATATTGTTTCTATCCTTAAATAGAATAAAATAAAACTAACAGATGGGAAAAAATTGGGCTAAAAAAATTGATACAACATATTTGATGACTCTTTTTCGCTTACACACTCTCTCCTATTCATACTATCCTTTGGTTTTACACTCATATTTGAACTCTCCTCCCTACAAATGGTGAAGTTATGAAGTCATGCCCTAAATTTGTATCCGGTAGAAAAGGGGGTATAGAGTTTACTTACAATTTCAAACTATTATGTGGCGCAAATATAGCACAATTTGTGCTTTGTTTACGCCGAAAAATTGTGTCTTACTAGTGTCATATATTCTACACTGAAAAAAGGCAAGGTGTCGCATTTCATGTAAAATGTAGCGTGAAGTGCAAACCATCATACAATAGGCTAATGTTAAACATAAGCACTCACTCCTTTCATGTTGGCGATCAAGTATGGCTTTATTTATTGAAGAAAAGACATGAACTTACCACAAGCTTCATCCACTTTGAGTACAGGCCCTCCACTATCATAAAGCAAGTAAGAGATAATGTTTTTAGTTCAATCTTTCTACCTACCTAAGTTTACACGAAGTCTTTAGTCGTGAATTCCTACATCAATATTTTCCACCTTTATTTTATGCTTCAAACATTGTAAAAACACTCCTATAAACAAAGATCAATCATAAGTGTAATATTCCAACAAAATCAAACCACATCATTGGCATCATGGTTACACGAACAAGACAACAAGAGATCCCTCTCTTTCATTTATCAACACAAGTCAAGTTCCTTTATAAGGAAAATGGTTTACAAAAGTGCAAGTTTCCAAAACTTCCCTCATCTTCTTTCACAAATGCACACATGGGGACCATTGCTCTTGAAAGAGAGGTGAGTGATACATGAGTATATGAGTCTTTGATCAATTCATGGTATATGGAAATGCTTCATGTGAGGTTCCATCGTCACCAATAGTTTATTAATCATCTATTGTGCACATGTGCAATTCAATGTATTTTTCAAGGGCTATATTTATCCAATTGGCTAATTTTGACAGATTTTCTAAATTTTAAATTTGTAAATCAGCAAATTTTTATTAAAATATTTTCTAATAAAATTGTTAAATTTGTCAAAATACACATGTACTAATAACAAATTCTATGTTTTTCTTAAAATTTATCTACCATCTATATGTTTCCAATTTTCCATAAAAAATATTCGCATACAATTAAATACTTTTAAAAAAATCTTATTCATTAAAAATTTATCCTAAACTATTGTAGACACTTAAAATTGGTTACTCAATTTAGTGTCCCTCTCATCCATTTACTTGCTTAGGTAACTGGGGCATGTTTACGTCACCAACTATCCCCTTGGGATATTATCCAATTTGTGATTTAATCACTTACTCTAAGTTTAATTCACCCCATCATATCTTACCCATGAGTGATTAAATATTAAATATTTAATTACGCTTCTTCCCATGCATCTTAATCACTTATCTACCCCAAATTTATTCTATCTATGTATCACATCTATTTTCCTCTTCCTAAGCGGGATATTTCCCGTATTCGGGTAAGTCTTATCTTTCTTGAAATCGCTCATTTTGGCCATCTCGGGAGTCTATTCCGTGATCGGCGCCGACCCATATGGTCGGTGCCGATTTTCTAGGAGCGGCGCCGATTATAAAAGCAAGTCCAGAACTTCGGTTCTAAGGACCGAAGAGAGAAGCGAAAAGTGAGCAGGATGAAAAAGGAAGCACTTACGCATGAGCAGAGAGCGAGAGAGACACAGGATGTAAGAAAGAGAGATCTTTTAGCATCAAGGGTGTCAAGTAAGGGCAGATCCTGTCCGAATCAATCCCTGAGAGGAGCACCGTTACTCTGCCCACATCACGTCAACATCGCACACAACCATCTATCATCTGGTGACTCTGTTCCAGTATCTCGCCAACTTCGGCACATCCAGCAGACCACATTCACCTTCTAATTCCCGAATCTTATCGCACGATTGATCCCCTAATTGATCAATCGCGCCTTTAGTGACGCCGATTTCCCTGCAGACAGGTAAAAGGACACAGGTAACACAAATTCAGCATTATTTCATAGTTCCTATTTTCTCGTACTTTCTTTACATGCTTTAGATTCTCTTATTCTTACCGATCGAAAATCTAGCTTTTACTTACATCTTTTATCATGTATGCTTCTTTTCTTAATTGAAAACGTGGACTGACATCCGCCGAGGAAGCTTATCGCTTCCCGGACCCGCTTCTCGGGCAGTCCACCTAAATATCTCTTAACGCCGTCTTTTTCTGTCAAGCATCGGTGTCTTGCAGGTTACTCGGATCTATTGTGCGAATTGCTCGTGTGCGCCCGTCTTATCTACATCGGCTTCCTCATTCGTCTACATCTTCGGATCTTATCCATCAGGTATCGATTTTATTGGAGTTTTTCAGGGTTTTTGTGTTTAGTTTGGTGCATTAACTTGGACAGGTAACAAGCGCGAAATCCTTGATCTACATTCTGGCACGCCCGGTGGGACTTGAACCAAAGTCCCTTATTGGTAAGTTCATTTCTTTTTTAGTTTTGAGCTTTGTTCTTTTTCTTCACTGATTTCTATCAGTTCTGCTTGAGCATCTCTTTTCATCATTCCAATCTTGCTTTTTATGCGGAATCGTTATTTTGAAATTTTTCTATTTTCTTAGAATAGAAATTTTTCGTTTCACCATTATCCGGATATATCTTTCTGGATTTTTGTTCGGTGTTTGCTTAACCTCTTCTTGCGGAGCACTTTGCTTGTTCGTGGGATTGTTCGAGGGGAAGAGCTCAACAACGCGCTTTTTGAAGTCCACACACCTTGGAGAGCTAAATCTACAGGTATTCCTCTTTTACGGTGTTTTCTCCTTTTTAGGATTTCTTTGTCGGTTGCATATCACATCCAAACACTTCAATTTTTGGTGCTTAAAAAGAACTTAATCGCATTTGGGAAAGAATCTGTTTGACTTGTCTTCATCGAAATCAAACACTTCATTTTTAAGTGCTTAAAAGAACTTTTCTTTGTCATTCTTTGCATGTTTTTCATCTAGTTTTAATTAGGTGGAAAATTGATCAAAATCGGTAGTGACACTATTTGATTTTTATTTTTCACCCTTGCACACAAAGCCAAAATCACTAGGTATAAAGCATTTAAACAAAAATTCCTTCCACAGCCTCGCCTACTTGGAAGTGATATCCAAGAGGAAGAGCCTACGCGTACTCGGGCCGCGCTATAAATTCACGGAAGATTTTGGTATATATTGGCAAAGCACCCGACTCCTTATCGCAGCGGTGTGTGAAGTGCGGGGTAGGCCCCTATATCAAGCCACGTCACGGTCTTTTCTTGAAGTGCCTTCGGGACTCCTCACCAAACATTACCCAAACCATCCTTAGTTTGGCTATCTCGAGTAGTTCTGTTCTAAAAGCCTTCCCTAACATTTTCTTTTCTTAAAAGCATCAAAATTTAAAGGAGATAATCACTTGCTGCTTTGAATTGTCTCATGCATTAGTTAGTTCAATCTTCTTTTCTACGTGTTTTTGACGGTTATCACTCGGTCACAATCTAGAAGAATGGCTCAACTGGTTCCTTCTTCCTCCGAGATCACCACTAGTGTGGAGGTTTCGGCACCCCCCCAATCTTCCTCGGGACCGCTGTTAGTTGGTTCCCCATCCTGGTCATATAATCCTTTCTATCAAGCCAAAGCAATCCCATCACGTCCAGCTTCCCCTAGTCCTTCGGAAATATCATCTGGCTCGGAGTATGTTCCCCGCGGGGATCCTGAATTCCAGGCATTCCTCGACCGCAATCCGATAGCCCTCATGGACTACCTAGTACACAAGTCTATTCAAATATCTGATCAAGGACCACCAATCCAACAAGTGTACGATTATCCTCGTGGATCACCCCAGGCCTTTGTAGAGCAGTTTGCATCATCTCTCTTGCCTCGAGTCACGGAGAAGGGCGAGGCCCCTATGCCTCCCTTTTCTCTTCCACCTACCATATCGACTAGTTCTCAAATAGTCTTACCTATTCCTAACACCGCAGTTACCTCGAATATTCCACAACCTACTTCTGAGAGGCCTTCTGCCCTGGCTATAATGAATGCGTCTGCACACCCGCATATTGCTGTTAATTCATCTATGCCCTCCATCGTGTCCCAAGGTCAGTACCTCTTCATGAGCCAACCCCCTCCGAATAGTCAGTTGGCTCCTACTTCTCGTCCTCTAGGGGGTCTTTCTTCCAATGTTCCAGCAACTGTGACCTTCGCCCATCCTCTAACATCGGCACCCTTAATACCTAATCCGGCAGTAGAAGGCCCCTTTCAGGTCTTGTTCCCCAATATGTCCAATCAAGTCGGCACTCATGTTCCTCAATCTGTCCCGATCCAATCAACAAACATAGGAGTCCACCAATCACAGGCTCCATCCGTCATCCAACCTTCATTTTCTCAATCACTTATTATCCCACAGCCTGCCTATACGCAAGCTACTTCACAGCAAATACCCCACCCGGTGTCACCCAGAACACCTGGTTATTCCTCTTATCATCCTATCCATCAACAGATGAATCCCCCGTTGACACCTCAACAACATCCACCATTTGCTTCTTATGTAGGACATACCAATGTGCCTCCTCCTCAATCGCGTGGTTCAAATTCTCTTGAAGAAAATCGCAGACTTGGAAGCCTCCACAAAGGGGTTCGTCCTTCATACTCCTTTGAAGAAGTGTGTAATGAACCCATTCACCCCTCGGTGGCTTTCAAGCCTTATCCTCCCAATGGGAACTTCCTAAATTTTCAAAATTTCATAGTCGGAAGACCCTCAACAACATTTGCGAGCATTCAAACATGCTTGCTACCTCATAGTCCAGGATCGGGAGCTTATGCTCCGTACCTTTCCTATGTCTCTAGCAGAGTCTGCTTTAGGCTAGTACAATAACATTCCTCAACATTCCTTGTTTTCTTTCTCTCAATTGGCCTAGATGTTTGTTGAAAACTTTTCAATAAATATCGCGCATAAGATCTCGATCACAGATCTTTATAACATTCACCAATTCAATGATGAGTCTATTGCAGACTTTGTCGCTCGTTGGAGAGGGATAATCAACCAATTGTCTTTCTCCTTCCTCAATCCCAACAAATCAGAGTTGTTTACTCGATCTTGTGCTAATCACATTTCTTCCACTTTAAGGATCCAAACTTTTCATACCTTTGAAGAAGCCTTCACGATGGCACGCAAACTTGAATCTCACGCCATTGAGCAAGGGAAGCTAAAACTTCGCTCTAAATCTAAACCAGATTTTTCTCGGTTTACCAAACCAAATTCTTCCCCTTCTAAAGACAAAAATCAAGGATCCACCAACGCTATCATATTAAAAGCATCACGAGCCGATAACACTCCTAATCAAACACCACGAAGAGACTCCTCATCTTCTCAAAAAGGGACTTCATCATCTCGATCCTTCGCTCCATTGGGGGAATCATATGCCTCTATCTTAGAAAAAATGTTGGAAGTTCGCATGATCGAACTTCCCCCCATTAGGAATATTGATGAAAGCCGAGAACGCCCATTCTGGTATAGGGAAAATGATTTCTGTCCTTATCATAGAACCAAATGTCATGACATTGAACGATGTCAGACTTTCAAAAATCTTGTCTAGAAATTCATTGATAAAGGTGAGCTCATTCTGGATAACCCAAATGCTCCCCCAAATCAGGCACTCGATGTTTTTAAACAACCTTTTCCCAATCATGCCCCGAACCATAATGCTTCAGAGTCTCAAAAACCAAACACCCACACTATCAACTTCATCTCTACTGAAGAATCTTCTTCTGAAACCAAGCCATCTGCGAACACATCAATCGAATCAGAACCTCCTTCCACTTCATCAATCACTGGAACTCCACCATCTTCAGATAGCCCGTCTTTGAATATTCCTACATTACTAAGCACGGAGTCATCTCTCTCCGCTCCTTTGTCTGACCTTCCATCCATACCCGAGACAGTGTCATCCTCATCTGTCTCATCGTCAGACATTCTTTCAATACTCGAGGCAATTACATCCCTTCGAGTTTCCACTGCAGACACATCTACTTCTGTTGCTCCCATTCCCGCTGCAACTATGCCCTTGGTGAACGTACCTATAATTGTGCCGACTTCGACGGAAGCGTCTTCGATTTTGACCCTTCCTATCTCTTTTCCTATAGTAGTTTCACCCATGATTACTGCATCAGAAGTAGTCCCTTCGCAAGGAACTGCTTCTTCATCACCCCCTTCTTCCATCACTAATGTTACTTTGCCTATTAAAGAAAAATCAAAAGAAGTAGTACCAACACCTATACGCTCGGTTCCGGAACCTAAACCGAGACAACCAAAATCTAACATTACACCATCAGTATCTCCCCATTTGCTCCCCCCGAAAAGGTTACAATCACCTTATGCCGTTGAAGTTGTCACCATCCCTGAAAAAGGAAAGCCCATATTTCGGACCATCAAGACTCTTGGTGCTCTTCCACAAAAATCTCTCTCTATGCCTCATAAACGATTGGATTTGCCCGCTGAGAAGGCGTCTTCTTCTACACACTTATCAAAGCCATCATCTTCTTCTACAACACATTCTTCACCAATACCCCGAAAAGTAGACTTACCTACTAAAAAGACGTCACCTCTTCTATCAGGATCATCATCTTCATTACCAAAAACCAAGGCACTCTATGTTCCTCCGATTACACCTACTTTGGGAGCTTCTTCCTCATCTAAATCGACATTATCTAAATCATCAGTAAATTCGACCAAGCAACCCCCTTTGTCTCCAAAGACCGCAAAATTTGTCACATCTCCATCATCTTCAAAATCTATTTTAGGGGCTCCTCCTCCACCAAAGTCAATCATGTCTCACTTACTCCCATCTCAAGTGCCCAAGACTGCTCCTCCAAATGTCCAAACAAATAAGAGGATCCCTAAAAAGACTGTTAAACCTAACATGCAAGTTCTTTTACCTCGGCAGTCGGTTAATGTAAAAGAACCACCTTCATCATCTCTGTCCTCATCTTCGTCTACCGGATTCTACACCGAAATCCTTCATCAACTTATCCAATCTTCATCCATAACCCTTCCTCCGATTAAACCTTATAACCCTAAAGGAGTGAAACCTACCTGGTTTAACTCTGATTTGATTTGTGCTTACCACCGTACCCCGGGTCATGATACTGAGGGATGTAAAGCTCTTCAAGCTGTTGTGAACAACCTTTTGGAAGAAAGCGATCTTTTGCTGGAGGAGGAGGAACAAGTACCTCCTGTCACCTTAGCCCCATCTGAGCCCCAACGATCCACTCAGACCTCTAGTGGTTCCACTCCACTTGATCTTCCACCTTCTCAAATTGACACAATCCATATCGCCACTAGAACCCAACACTATGATAACCCATCTTCATCTTCAGCATCTCGACCACGGGTTGTCATTTCTGCAGCCCCTGAAGGCGTTTCTCCTTCCTCATCAGCCCCACGACCCAGGGTCTCTATTCGTGCTGCACCTCGGGCTCAAGTTCCCGTGTCTGTTGAGGAGAGTGTTATGAAACAACTCACCCAGGCTCCGGTCAAAATGTCTCTTTTTGACCTCATCCAATCCTCTCCACAACATCGCCAGGCTCTAATCGATAATCTGCATCGCATCGCAGTGAATTCCGATGAGCCCCAGCCCTTCGAGTTGGTTGTTGGATTGAATGGACCATCAACCGCCATTTCTTTTGAAGATTCGGAAATTCCTCCTCTTTCTTCAGAGGATTTGGAGGCTCCCCTCTTTATCACAGTCCAAATCAATAACACTACCTTAAAACGTGTTATGATCGATAGTGGAGCTGCACTCAACGTCATCTCCTCGCACACGTTTGAGCAACTTAAGTTACCAAAGAATGTAGTGTCACCCCCGCCTTTCGCCCTTCGATCATTTAACGATCAGCTAGCAGTTACTTTAGGAACTGTGGTCTTACCCATTCGAGTAGGTAAGAAGGCGCTTTCATGAACTCTTCTACATTGTCGAAGGAAAATTCCACTATAATATGATCCTCGGACGCTCCTGGATTCGCGCAATGCATTGTGTCCCATCCACCCTCCATCGATGCTTAAAATATCAATATGAGGGCAAAATATATACTCATCCAGGAGATCCTTTTCCTTCCGCACAATGCGACATGACCACAAGATCTGCCCCTTTAAAAGAAAATGCATGTTCTCCTGACGGGGCCTCATCTTCTTCCATACCTGCAACCAAACTACCGGATTTACAAAATCTAGAAGAGACATTGCAGCGTTTCTCACTAGGAGAGCTTCCTCTCTTTTCTTTTGATGCCCATCTCAAACCTAATGAGTATGGTAGACCAGACAAACAACCTGAATATCAACCAGGTCTCGGTCGCATCGTCACCATTGGTCTGCCCAATCAACAGACTAATTTCATCTACGGTGGTCTTGATACGCCTCACTATCGCCCAGATTCTCCTCCTAGGACCAAACCTTACTTAACAGGGTTTGATTATCTACAGAATCCCACGTTTGCAAAAACTTATCTATATCGATGCGCGTGGAAAGGCTTTGGCCTGGGAAAATATGAACAAGGTATACATGACCTCACATCCATTCCCACTCTCATGCCACATCAAAAATTTGGTTTAGGATTTAAACCCCTTTCAAAAGCCACCGTCACTATTCTTGATGAGCCTCTTCCTACTGAGGAACCATCTTCTCCCGCTAAGTCAGAAACATCACTTGATGTGGACGACGACATTTCCATCCCGTCTAACTTTTTTTTGATCAATACCATTTCCTTAGGGCCGTTAGCCTATGAGACTAACAATCGGTCTGCTTCTATACCATTAATCTTCCACTGAAATAGTTGGAGACGATTCTCCTACTATCAACACTATCCACTTTGTGTGGATGACGATTCCATCCTCACTGTCTGCGGGGGCGGAGGATTCATATCTTCCCAAGACTATTCCTTCGACTCGTCTACGCTTCTCAACGAGGCCACTATCGACCTTAATATAGGGACTTCGAAGACCCTCGCATCATTAAGGTCGGCCAATCCTAATCCACGGGAGTTAGGAGATTTTACCACTTTTCTTTCCAAACATCGCGAAGCCTTTGCTTGGTCATACGAGATATGCCGGGACTCGATCCGATATTGTGGTCCACAATATCGTTACTCTTCCCAACATCAAACCGGTTAAGCAAAAATTACGTAAAATGCACCTAGAGTAGCCCTTCTTGTTAAAGAAGAATTACAGCGCTTGCTCTCGGCTAACTTCATCGACCCATCGATTATCCACAATGGGTGTCGATGTAGTACCGATAACTAAAGCTCTTTGGGAAAATTCGAATTTGTACCGACTTAGGGATCTTAATCTTGCTTGTCCAAAAGATGATTTTCCTCTACCTAATATCGACCAACTCGTAGATTTAACTGCGGGTCATGAGATGCTTTCTCTTATGGATGGTTTCTCTGGATATAATCAAATTCTCATCGCACCAGAAGACCAACATAAGACTTCTTTCATAACTCCTTGGGGGACCTTTTGTTATCGTGTCATGCCTTTTGGTCTTAAGAACGCAGGAGCAACCTATCAACGAGCAATGACCTACATCTTCCATGATCTCTTACACAAAACTGTGGAGGATTACGTTGACGATCTCCTCGGTAAATCCAAACGTCGTCAAGATCATCTTTTCATCCTTGCACCTCTCTTTGAGAGGCTTATCCGCTTTTGTCTTCATCTAAATCCATCTAAGTGCGTGTTTGGCGTTCTCACTGGTAAACTTTTAGGTTTTATCATTTCCATTAGGGGTATTGAAGTGGACCCCGCAAAAATAAAAGCTATCCTTGAGATGCCTCCCCCTTCTAACTTAGAGCAACTCCATGAGTCTCGAGGGCGTCTTGATCGGTCGTCGTTTTATCTCCCAATTGTCGGACCGTTGTCAACCTTTTCACCATCTCCTCCGTAAGAATGTTCATTTTGAATGGGATGAGCATTGCCAAAAGGCCTTTGATGATCTCAAAGCTTATCTTCTTTCTCCACTGTGTGCTTACACCTCCACGCAGGGGGAGCCTTTCTATCTTTATATCTCTGTGACTGACCATGCTCTGGGAGCCATGATTTCGCATCGGGACACTTGTGGTAAAGAACAAGCTGTCTATTACATCAGTCGTACCCTCCATGAGTATGAGACACGTTACTCCGAAGCTGAAAAACTATGTTGTGCTCTCTTCTTCGCAACTTCTAAGCTTCGTCATTACCTCCTTAATCACAAAACTTACATTGTCACAAGTGTCAATCCACTTAAGACGATTCATGCAAAGCCTTATCACAATGATCGTATCACTCATTGGCTTATGCTCATGATAGAATTTGACCTCGAGTTTATCCCGCAAAAGTCTATCAAGGGTCAGGTTATTGCAGATCAATTAGCTGATGCTCCTCTTCCGGACACTCAAGACCCCCCTGCTCAATTCCCCGATGAAAATATCCAACAAATTGATTTTGGTCTATCTCCATTTAAAGTAAAGCTCTTCTTTGATGGATCCAAATGCCAGCAAGGGGGAGGTGCAGGTTTTGTGATGATTCCTCCTTGGGGTACGCCTATCCCAGTCGCACACAAGTTGAACTTTGAGTGCACCAATAATATGGCTGAATACGAAGCTCTTGTCTTAGGTCTTCAAAATGCCATTAATCTCGGCGCTCGTCATATTGACATCTTCGGTGATTCTGAACTCATCGTTAATCAAGTCACGGGCGTCTATCAATGCAAAAATGATATCCTTCAAAAATATCGTGATATCGTTCTCGTTCAACTCCAATCTTTTGATAAGTTCACTATCCAAGCTATTCCTCGCACTGCAAATCGATTCGCAGATACAATGGCCTCATTAGCCTCACTTATCCCGCCTTTTACCGAAGACTCGCGTCTTTATGTGGCTGTGCAACGATTAGATCAACCATCTCATCTTGAGCAACTAACTTCGATCAATGCTGTCACAACCCATACTCAGGATGAGTGGTATCAACAGATAGTTGATTATCTATCTCATTCGGTGCTTCCTCCAGATCTGACTTCCAATGGTAGAAGGTCTTTTATCCAACGCGCCAATCGCTATACTATTCTAGGCGGCCTTCTTTACAAACGCGGCTTTGATGGTATTTTGCTTCGGTGCCTCAAAACCCGTGAATCATCTAAAGCCATCCAGGAGGTCCATGACGGTATCTGTGGTGGACATTTTAGTGGCTTAGCTGTAGCCAAGCGCATTTTACGTTTGGGATATTATTGGCCTTCTCTTAATCGAGATTGTTGTGAATACACTAAGAAATGCGTCAAGTGTCAGCAACATTCCAATCTCACACACATCCCTAGTCAAGCTTTGCAACCTGCGGCGGATTTGTGGCCTTTTTCGCAGTGGGGTCTTGATCTTATTGGTCTCATCAATCCCCGTTCTTCACAGCGTCATCATTCTATCATTACTGCCACTGAGTACTTTACTAAGTGGGTAGAAGCTATCCCTCTTTCTTCAACAAAGGCTAAACCCATAGTTGATTTCGTCTATCAACACATCATTTGTCGCTTTGGCATTCCACATAAGCTCATCACAGATAATGGTAAGTCTTTCAAGAACGCTGATTTGCAGAATCTCTGCAACGCTTTCAACATCAAGCTCAGTTTTTCTTCTCCATACTATCCTCAAGCTAATGGTCAGGCCGAAGCGTCCAATAAAACTTTGCGTAATATCCTCATGAGTAACTAGTCGAGCTGGTAGGGATTGGCATTTACATATCCCTTTTGCTCTCTGGGCTTATCGGACTAGCATTCGTACCCCTACTGGTGCTACTCCCTTCTCTCTCGTCTATGGGTCTGAGGCTGTCCTTCCTTTGGAAGTCCAAATCCCATCTCTCCGTGTTTCTCTCAGAGAATTTGTCTCCGATGAGGATTATCGTCAAAATCGTCTAGCACAACTTGAATTATTAGATGAGCGGCGTCTCAACGCTCTTGAGCATCATCAGGTCTATCTTGAACGTGTCAAGCGTGCTTATAACAAGCACTTGCAACACCGTGACTTCAAAATTGGTGACCTTGTTCTTAAGGAAAATCAAAATGTCACTACACTCGAAAGAAGTCAGCGGGGTAAGTTTGCTCCCAACTGGATGGGCCCGTACATTATCACTCATAAATATGGGTCTGGGGCTTATCGTTTATCTTCCATGGATGGTATACCTGAAGCGGAACCTCTTAATGCTTTGCATTTACGGCCCTTCTCTTTATTAAAATCTATCTTACACAAATCTAGTCATGACACGATCTTTCATCCGTCCTAATAACCAGTCATCTACTTTCGTGGTGATTCGAAATTGTGTGGTTCTCCGCCTATTGCCTCGTTTACCTTAAATATGAGTATCGCGGCTCTACTCATTGCACGTTTCTTTTGGATATGTTCCTCCTCATGGTAGGAATACCTTAATCACCACTTCATCCATCCCAAGTACTTATCTTAATCGGATCTACTCGGGGCATGAGTGCATGTTCTTCTATGTTCTCTTCCCCTCCATCTGATCTATCTAGGTCTAAACTCAGCTTCTTCCAAGAAGAGTTTCAAAAAAAAAAAAAAAAAAAAAGATGCTATCCAAAAGATAGACTGATCCCTTGAAGGACAGCTATCCATACATTATCAAGTGAATCAAAAAGAAAATAGATCATGCCCTCGAAGGATGGCTATTATCAAAAATTCTAAAAATATAGACCATACCCTCGAAGGATGGCTATCATTAAAATTCAAAATACAGACCGCTCCCTTGAAGGACGGCTGTTCCTCAAAGAAATATTCAAGGCTTCTTGATCAGTCTTTTAATCAGTTTATACACTTTTTTAGCATCACTGAAAGACTTCCCGTATCGATCAGTCTTTCCATATCAAGCAAACTTCCCGCATTGATCAGTTTGCTTTTCTGCCAAAATCATGAAGCTGAGATTTAAGACCTTTTGTCGATCATATGGAGAATCCTATTTTCCTACTATGGACATGTATTCTGTCCCTTGTAAATTCCGACAAGATACTTACTTTTCTTTCCGTTTCTATCCTAGATCTGGTTTGCGACTAGTTAGTGTCAGGTTTATTTTAATCTTATATAGGGCCTTGTATGCTTGGTCTTTCGGTTTCCTATCTGGATTTTATCTATGGTCGGTTGGAAGTCCGACTTATCTTTTTTTTCTTATCCGAGTATCTTCTCTTCTAAGTCAAGGTTGTTTCCATTTACATCTTTGGCTCTTGCAAAGAGTATTCCCCATTTCTTTGTCTTGCATCCAGTTAAATTGACATTTCACATGTTAATTCAATCAAAATTTATCTTCTATCTAAATTCATCTTATCTATCAAAACATCTATCTGTATTCATTTCTCATTAAAATTACATCCATACATCAAACACATCTATCTATCTATCCATCAAAATATCGAAAAATATGTACATCCAAGGTACATTACATCTACCTATATCTAATCCATACATCAAACACATCCATCTATCTATCCATCAAAATGTACATCAAGCTACATTACATCTACTATATCTAATCCATACATCAAACACATCTATCTATCCATCAAAATATTGAAAAATATGTACATCAAGGTACATTACATCTACCTATATCTAATCCATACATCAAACACATCCATCTATCTATCCATCAAAATGTACATCCAAGGTACATTACATCTACCTATATCTAATCCATACATCAAACACATCCATCTATCTATCCATCAAAATGTTACATCCAGGTCATTACATCTATCTATATCTAATCCATACATCAAACGTGTACATCCAAGTTACATCACATCCATCTATCAATCCACATATCAATCTATCTAATCATCTATTTCTATCATCTATCAGTCTATATCTATCCAATCACATCTATTTTATCCTCTATCAGTCTATATCTATATCCATCTATCCATGTATATCAAAATTAAAAGCATGAGTACAATTATATGACAAATAACATGATGAATCTATGTATACATGTGTGTAATCATGCAAAAAATGGTGGCTTTCATCAAGCCATCTATCTGATGCCTTCCAATCGAGGCTACATCACTATACTGAGATACAAAATCTATCAATCTCTATATAGTAAAGTCCGATGCATGGAGGACATTATCTCCTCCCCCTCCTCTGCACCTGGCTGTCTCTCCTGGCCGCCGCCTATCGAGCTCGATGCACTGCTGCTTGGAGGTCTCTGCGCACCTCGATCTCTCCCGGTGCTCCCACCACGAGGCTCCGCTCATTTGTGCCGTCGCTGCTCTCCTCCTCGCCCCGTCAGAGGCACATCACGGGGCATCTTTGCGCTAGGGCATCCTCATAGTATCTCACCTCGGCGAGGAGGCGGTATGTGCTCGGGCTCACAGTGCCGGTGCTGCTGTAGCGATCTTTGCTTTGGTCTTTCTTTGGGGCTCTTTGGCGGCTGCTTTGGTGGTGCTCCTCTGGGTCGTGCCACATGTGCCGGGACTACGACGTGGCACCGGTCTCTCCATATTTGGCCCTGAGGGCCTCCCTATGTCGAAAGTAGCGATCCCTCTGCTGGATCGCTATATCTCGCTCCTGGCGAGCGGTGTCTCTCTCCACAATCAGGGCATCCCTCTCCTCTGTCAAAGCCCTGATCTCCTCCAGAGCTACCTGATGTGTCTGTGTAAGGGTGGCATGCTCTCCCTCTAGTCTATCCAGCATCGCAGCTATGTCCTCCTCGTCAGCATCTATAGATGGCGGGAGATGTCGTGGTAGCTCGGTGTCATACCATGCTGCGTAACCCTCATCTACCCCTGCGTCATCATCATTTATGCAGTAGAGGGTGGGGCCTCTCTCAATGGGTCTGCCAGGGATCAAAATCGGCAAATCCGTCTCCTGCTTTATCCACTTTATGTGGCGTGTAGGTGGTCGGCCTTTGTCTGCATACTAGGCCGAACTGCCTCAATATCCGCATAAACGGGACTCGCTCCCACATATCTGGCCTCGGCCCCGACCACCGGCTCGTCTCAATCTTTACCAGTGGGCATCTGACCGGCCCCATGTCGGAAATGCCCGATATGGCCTCCGGATGACTGATGCGGTGTCGGCGTCTGGCGCTCAGTACCACTCGGCCGATCTACCTGTATCCCCTGCGGCCATGTCAGCCCGCCATCTCCGAAATCCATAATCAATCCCTCCCACTCCTGCTGGCATCCAAGGAAGCCCGGATGGCCTGATCACCGCTATGTGCTCATATGCCCGCAATGGAGCACAAAGCTGACGTCGATCCTGTCCTCCGGCCAGTGGTGTACATCCATAGCTCATGATATATCTGAGCTATCAGGGCATCGGCGAAGGCAAAAACACATGCATGCTTTGCGGGATGTCGCAAACACAGTCTAACAGTAACAATGGGAATCTCCCACCTCCTGAATCTGGCAGGGCAAAGTAGGAGATAGCCATCTGAATCAAGGCTATCCGCCTTTACTCAGGAGGCTATCTGCACTGCTGTATCTTGTGAGGCTATCCTCACTGCCCCAGATACTATCTCTGAGTCATCTGCCCTGTCTCTGTATAATCGCACTAGGGCCCTCTGCTGCTGCTCTCGCGGTGTGATCTCAATCGGGTCCCCAGTGATCGGCAGTCTCAGAATCCTGAATATATCCTCATGGGTGATGGTCATCTCACCCGTCCTGAACCAAAAAGTGCACGTATGGCTGTCCCACCATCGCACTAGTGCCCGCATGAGCTCCACATCTCGTGGCACTCGTCTGTAATACCGGAAACCCCCGAGCCCGGCTAGCTCTAAATGTCGCCAATCTGCATCAGTCACATCAGGGAGAATCGTCTCCAATAACTCAGGAATGGCATCCCTCATATGTAGAGCCTCTCGTGCCTGCATCCACGACATCAAAAGCATAATTAGTCTCTTATTTCCCCAAATCCGAACATACGAAACAAAATTCTATCATCATAGAAGTTATTTATCCAATCGACGTCGATTTAACATAATCGGCGTCGATCTATGTGAGTCGACGCCGATTATATCAATCGACGCCGCTCAGGCTACAATCGACGCCGATTCTACCAATCGGCGCCGACTTCCTGTCCGGACATAAACCGGACCCCGGCCTCCCAAAAACAAAAAAAAAATCCAATGAAAACAAAAATTCAAGTACAATGGGTTCAAGAATGACCACTTACCCCTGGTCGTGTCCTCCTGCGCTTCTGACCGCTCCCAGAGGCTTCCATGGCGCTCAAAATCAGATTCTGACTCTCTCTGAATCAATCGTCACGTTGAAAATAAATCGTTTACGTTTTCCGTTCGCATATTTATATGTGCCTGGATTGGTCGGCGCCGATTTTTTGGGTCGACGCCGTTTGTTTTAGTCGTCGCCGATTAATTTGGTCGCCGCCGATTTTCCATATTTGTTTGCCATAGTGTTGATGCTTGGCTTACTTATCTATCTGATCATTGTTGTGTGCTGAATTTTGCCTTTTGGCACATCTTTTTGATATCACCATCTATTTCGGGTTTGTTCCCTTTGCATGGGACACTCGTACTTTTTGACAACTTAGAGTTAAGCGGGTCTGTAGGCTCTAACGTCGTCTCATGAGGAGACCGTCTAGTTTGTCCTACCAATGTGAATTCCTTAGGTTGCTGCCTTTTTATTTGTTTTTATCGTCATCAATGATCGGATCTACTCAGGACATCCATTGGGGCATCCTGCATTTTTCATCTACCTTTTTCAAACTTGGGATCGTTTGTTCTATCACCCATCCCATCCCTAGTTTGAGGGGGATCACATCATCACACATTCTTCCCTTCTTCCATCCCTTTGTTTTTGTCTCATAACCTTGCTTATCGCAAGTTACTTGACAAAAAGGGGCAAAATGTAGACACTTAAAATTGGTTACTCAATTTAGTGTCCCTCTCATCCATTTACTTGCTTAGGTAACCTGGGGCACGTTTACGTCACCAACTATCCCCTTGGGATATTATCCAATTTGTGATTTAATCACTTACTCTAAATTTAATTCACCCCATCATATCTTACCCATGAGTGATTAAATATTAAATATTTAATTACGCTTCTTCCCATGCATCTTAATCACTTATCTACCCCAAATTTATTCTATCTATGTATCACATCTATTTTTCCTCTTCCCTAAGCGGGATATTTCCCGTATTCGGGGTAAGTCTTATCTTTCTTGAAATCGCTCATTTTGGCCATCTCGGGAGTCTATTCCGCGATCGGCGCCGACCCATATGGTCGGCGCCGATTTTCTAGGAGCGGCGCCGATTATAAAAGCAAGTCCAGAACTCAGTTCTAAGGACCGAAGAGAGAGCGAAAAAGTGAACAGATGAAAAAAGGAAGCACTTACGCATGAGCGAGAGAGCGAGAGAGACACGGTGTAAGAAAGAGAGATCTTTTAGCATCAAGGGTGTCAAGTAAGGGCAGATCTGTCCGAATCAATCCCTGAGAGGAGCACCGTTACTCTGCCCACATCACGTCAACATCGCACACAACCATCTATCATCTGGTGACTCTGTTCCAGTATCTCGCCAACTTCAGCACATCCAGCAGACCACATTCACCTTCTAATTCCCGAATCTTATCACGATCCACCCGATTGATCGATCGCCTTTAGTCGACGCCGATCTCACCCGGTCGACGCCGATTCGTCTCAATCGGCGCCGACCACATCGATCGGCCCGATTCTACCCGATCGGCGCCGATTTCCTGCTGCAGAGACGGGTAAAGGACACAGGTAACACAAATCAGCATTATTTCATAGTTCCTATTTTACGTACTTTACATCTGCTTTTTTAGATTCTGTCTTATTACTGCAATCAGAAAATCTAGCTTTTTACTTACATCTTTTATCATGTATGCTTCTTTTCTTAATTGAAAACGTGGGCTGACATCCGCCGAGGAAGCTTATCGCTTCCCGGACCCGCTTCTCGGGCAGTCCACCTAAATATTTCTTAACGCCGTCTTTTTCTGTCAAGCATCGGTGTCTTGCAGGTTACTCGGATCTATTGTGCGAATTGCTCGTGTGCGCCCGTCTTATCTACATCGGCTTCCTCATTCGTCTACATCTTCGGATCTTATCCATCGGTGATCGATTTTATTGGAGTTTTCGGGGTTTTGTGTTTAGAATGGTTTCCCATAGTGTAACCTCACAGCTCCATTACAGACATGTGACAAAGGTCGCTCTGATACCAAATGATGAATTTGGTCAAGAGGTCAACACGCTATTAACACAAAAACAAACTCGGAATAAAACACAATAAATTTGAGATGATAATAATATTCAGAAAGCGAGAAGCATACAAATATAATGTAATGATCACGGAGTCAAACGCTTATCACCTTCAACCACTCATGTCTAATAATAGTGTGAGTTACAACTCACCCATAATCACATTCTAACTATAGAATGTAACGTATCTCTCTCACACCTCATTATTTTGACCAACTATTACAACACGTAATATCTATATGAGTTATTACAACTCATCACACCACATAATAACACATTAACATGTGAACACTAACAAAATATTCCTAACATGCTCTCCTTTGTGTCTTCTGGTCTCATAGCACTTTGATATAGCATTTGGCCTTTATCATTCATATACATCTCCTACGATAACCCACTTAATCCGTTAAGTTTGGTTGTCCACCAGGTCTCGCCTGGGCTCTGGATCAGTGTTGTTGCTTCCATTGCTGATAATTGTTTCTTGTGCAACAGTCTAAGATTCTTAGTTTAATCTCCAACAAATGCAGCTGCATCAGATGACAAGAAGTTAGCCAGCTTCTTGATTGGAAGTTGTATACTCTTCAAAGGAAGTCTAACCACTGTCTCAACTAGCATCTCGTGGAAGACAATCCTAGAGATAAACAATACCTCCTTACTGTCTCAGAGTCTCTCTCTAGTTTTAAAAGACCACGGGACTGTAGAAAATGTCTCAACCAGCTCAAAAAAAAATTCAACTACAGTCCTTATTGGGATTGTGGAAAAGGATGCTTACTACAGCAGGAAGCTGATCTCTATCTAGGAAGTTTCAGTCATTTTCAAGAAATAGGTTTCAAAATGAAAGATGATATGGAAGTTTACAACTGAACAACCTTCTACCAAAATTGGATAAACTGAAGTGATTGTAGATGGCAGGACTGATAACTTGTCTGGATTCAATTTCTTTCAGAGATTGATACATTATTCTAAACTAGGATAAAGACCTCAATAACTCAAAGCCCCAAGTTATATTGGATTTGCACCGTTGCTCTGCATATCTAAACAGGGCGTGACCCTTATTTCACCTGCTTCGGATGCAGCATGATCAAGAATTTAAGGAAATCTGAAAATGATGAAAGAGAGAGAGTCATGTCAGCAGATGTATATGCATTTGTCGACAAGCAGAGGACTCAAACCTTTTTGTTAGATGTAGCACAGGTGTAAATCTGTAACAAATGAATGATCCATGACTATCCACAAACTTAATTGACTTAAACTATGTTAATGGAAATGATGAATAGCGATTCCAAACCCTGTCTTGGTTTAAGGGCGATTACCCTGTTTGCTTTCAAGAATCAAATTGCATTCCCATGGCAAAAGCATCAAACAAATGTACTTTTAACAATTCAAGCACATGATATCATATCTCAAGGCTGAGCATTGCATTCCAAACAATGATATGGGAATAGAAAGGGTAGCAAAGTCACGATGGGATATGATTAGTCTTCAAGCAATGTTCAGTGGTTTCTACACCAGATCTAATGACTCCATTGTAATACCACTAATGTATCCATGATTCAGGAAATCAAAATTGGTATTTACAATTACAGATTTCCCCGCAGATTTAGGAGGATTGCAAGAGTGGTAATAATAACTGGAAAACAACAACCATAGTTTCTTTTTTCTGACCTCATGCATTACAAATGGCTATTCAATTCCACATTGTTAACATTGGAGAATTGACAGGCTTTGAGGTTGTTTCACATTGACAGACTTGCCCTTGCAGTTTTCATATAACTCTGCCACATCAGGTCGGTTTTTCAGAAACCTGTTGATGAATTTTTGCTCGCTTGTACAAAGCATTGTGGGCAGACCTATGGCAAGGCCCTTGGGACTTAGATATTGGAACACCTTATGCCGCGGCTTCAACCTCTTCTCCACATTAAAGTTAAGGAGCTGAATATAAGTAAGCACGATGTTTGGCCGAAACCCAGCAGTATTTGTCAGGAAATCCATGTTCTTTTGTAGCTTTTCTATGGACAAATAAAGAACCAGAGGATCCTTCAAGAAAAGCTCCTCCACTTCGTGTTTAAGGAGATCGTTCAATTTCCTTTCCAACGTTGCAATCTCAGAGAGCAGGAGAATAGGTGCCCTCCTGAGAGCCTTGCAGAGATTAGCTCTTGACCCAAACAGCTTCTGAAAGAACAGGATTTTGGGGGCAAGATTTTTCTGCAAACTGCAGCTCAGAACTCTGGGTTGGTGGCATATGATACGACCCACTTCTTCTCCGTCAAAACCTAATGACTTCAAAAGTTCTATCTTAGGCTTTAATTGCTCATCAGTTTTAAATGCGAGAACACGTGGGTTTTTGAGAATGGTTTTCCGTACCTGGTCTAAAGTGAATCCAGAGTCTATGAAGAGCTGAAGTGCCTGTTCGGCTCTGTGGGTGGTTTTGAATCTGAAAGGCAGGGATCCCTATCCCTGTTGATCAACGTTTGGAGTTGAGAGAGAGAAAACCCACATTCTTTGAGTAAGAGTTGTCGCATGGCATTATGGCGGCGCTGCCTCTTTTCTGCTACAGTTTCGTGTGATACGGCATTGCATGAAATTAATGAAAGCCTTAAGAAACAGAGGTACGCGCAGGGTTTCCTTGGCGGTGAAAATACTAATGGAAGACCAAAGTTCTGGGGAATCGACATTGGTAGAGACATTGTGAATATATGAATACCTATTTGTCTGGATGAAGAAAACAGTAGCAGAGCCTATCCGAGTAAGACGAGAGAACAAAATAGCCGATCGATTGAAGGGTTTCCTTTGCTCTTGGTAATAATAACCTCTGGTTTTGTTATTTATATATCCCCGCTTAAGATTACTTGCTTTTTTAAAAACTAGAAACAACCTAACCGCATTCTGAAAGAATAGTTTGGGCAGCACTCTTTGGCGGTTGTTGAATAAAACTCATTTGCTACCAATAATAAACTTATTCTTGACATTGTTATAATCTTTCATTCATTCATGTATAACATACACTTCTCCTACTCCATGAAAGAGGAGAAAAAGACCATAGTGGTTGCCTCCAGTTTCCACTCTTGTGTTGATCACCAATCCAAGATTAACACTATAATTTTTTTGGTATTTCTTTATATTGATGGATGGCGTGATAATGTATTGTTACTAACATCCATATTAATTAGACTACAATTCTTTTCATTATTACCATCATCTTATGTTCCAACTTAATTAGGTTTTTGATTGCGTTACACCACCATTAGTTAATTATTTTAGGTTTTTGACAGGGATAGATCTCTTTTAAATGAGCGTGCATTTAGTGTATTGCACCTACTCAATTGTCTCCCTTTGGGCGGTCATCTCGTCTTTATAATGTCCTTCTACTCCGGTCTAGCTATTGTTGTTACGGGAATCATCAATAAAGTTATGGAGTTAGTTTAATGGCATTGAAACAAGTGTAGAAGTTAGTGCCGAATTTTTTTATGAGTTAATGAACATAACCCTAAAATTTTGTGTGATTTTGTCTTAGATTGCCTTGAGTTTAATAAGTTTAATCATGCATACAATTATTTTGAATAATCTACATTATTTGCTTATTTTGTTGGTTGGATCCCCTCACTAAACACCTTGAAGTCATGGATTCATAATGCATGGGTTATAACCCCTATGGTGTCAAACTCAAGGTTATGCAAAATATGACAAAGGGACTTTTTACGTTTAAGTTCAATAGCATTAACCATTGTAGAGCTTGTTGTACATGGCCCTTGGGTTATTCTTAACATGTTTGTGGTGTTTTCACATAGACCTCATGATTTTGTTGTAATTGAGCATGTCAAGATAAAACTCGTCCCTTGAATAGAGTCCATTGGTCTCCCCTTCCCCTTTGGAATTTTGTAGATCGATTAATCAAACTTCCAAGGTGTTTTATAGGCTCGAGCAAACAAATTTAATTCAACCCAACTCCAAAAATGCATCTACATTTTTTGATGTGTTAAATGACCTTACAAAGATGATCACCATACAAATAGGTAACAAAAGACCCATACATCATGTTATTTATATTAATATGCCCAACACCTACTTCTACTACAAAGTCATGGATTATAAAATATGAGAATGTCTATTGATGATCAATACACGACCTCCACCACCAACCAAAACCTCCTCTAATAAAAAGAAAGGTACTCAAACATCCTTTGATGGATGGACCATCGTGACCAACATAAGAAATTTCCAACAACCTCTCAAAGGCCTCAAACCCTTACGTGGTTCAATGACATGTGTAAACAACCATCCCATGCCTCTCATTAGTGATCATACCCTAATTGAATTTTATAAATGTGTGGGGTTAAATGAACTCTAATGTGGATTGGAATCTACAAACAATGAACAATTAAATTAAAATATAAACATTTAAATTCAAATCTAAGAGTGCAGTAGATGATTTTGAGAAGTGGAATTAATTAGGGCATGTGTTAAATATAAAAAATGACAAGAAGGTAAACGCCCTTAGCTTTCGGTGGGTTTTTAGATTGTTTTGGGTATGAGTTCATTTGTATTTGCTTCATCTTTGGAACTATCACTGAAACTATTATCCAAACAACTCCCCTAGTTATTTAGACAACTTACATCTCATTCTAGCTCTAAGGATCTACATTGCAGCTTGCACGCACTTCATTTACTCCTCGACACATTCTCTTGGTCACAGATTCCTCGTGCGCCTTTGCACGCTCCTCTTTTCCTTCACCTCTTCTTTTCCTTTTCCTCTTTGTTCCATTTCCCCCTCGCGTGCACCCTCTCGTGGATTCACCTTCTTCTCATAATTGCATGCACCCTATGCACGCACCCTAGACTTGCTCTCCAAATCAGCTAAGTCCTTGGCTTCCTCACGCACCTTTCTTCCTTGCCACCACACATTACCTTGTAATAGTTGTGCCTTGACCATGTGGTTCCCCAGCAGGTATTTCTCCCATTTCTCCCTCACGCATCACTTTTGTGCGCCCTTCCTTTGTTTTTCTTTCACATGCATGCCTTTGCGAGTTCTTCTGCACTCTTTTGTGCCACGTGGCATCTGTCAAACATTGAGTGTGATACACGCAACCAACCAAAGCACGCCAACAGAATCATTGGGTGACATGTGGTAGAAAATGACAAAGCAGATGTACTGATTGGCCGACCTTTTAGTTAATCGGCGTGCGCCACGTGTCTTGTGTGCCCGATTAGCACTGTGGATCTTCTAACAATCATAACTTCTGCTCCAGTGCTCATATCCTTGCACACTTGGCCTTTTTGGAAATCTATTGATGTCATCTACAGTGTAGGAGATTTAATTCAAATTTCAACATGATTTAGTAGGTGAGAAAATGGAAAACATCTTTCACACCATTAATGAGCAGATCTGATTTCTCCAACCACCCAATTTGATATGGATCTCACCTCCTTCCTTCTCCTACACACTAAACATACATGGGGAAGCATATTTTGCATATCTACAGGTGGATTTACAGGCAATTGAATGCTTGTTATTGGTGGTTGTGTTTCAAATTTAAGTTTTCCCTCCTTTCCTCTTCTTCTTTCATCTATAAATGTAAGAGTTTGGCTCATTGTAAAGGGTTGGACATTTTGGATCTTCTAACATTTGCTAAGGATTTCATATCTTTGCATTTTGAGTGCAAAGACCTCTAGATTTGGTTCGTGCATGCAGATATCGGCCTTCAAATGCCATTATAATCAACTGTGCATACTTGGAAGTAATAAAAGCATTGTTTTGTGGTTATTCCCGCCTTAACCTGTTTTTATTCTTCTTTCTTTCCTCTCTCTTACATTGTGTGATTTTTGTGTCATTGCAAATCTCTTACAACTCCATTTTCTTGTTTTGTTTCATGAAATCGATCGTGTAAATGTGTTCTGGTCCATGTTACACGTGTTTAGCCTCCCTTAACGCCTTTCCCTTCATTTTCGCTCGAAACAGATCTTTGTTCATGCCACTTTTCTCGGTGTTATCGCCTCCCTTAGTTATTTTCCATTTTCATGTTATCTTTCTATCCTGGTCCCTTGGCATTGTTAGATAAGTTTTCCTTTCCAACATTAGGAGTAGGAGTAGTAGTATAAATAGATAGAGGAATCATCCTTTGCAGAGGTCTGTCTCAAGTGCCCAAGGTCCTGTACGATGGAAAAGTGACAAGCGAGCATGGGAATCTACAAGTAACTCTTCCTCACACCCGACCTCCCGAGGTCGTGCCGAGACAGCCGGTGGGGATGGACTATACGTGGGATGCAGACAAGCTAGTTAGGCAATCTTATGTCTTCGACGTGCACTAATGGAATCTGCGAATCTAAGGCAAAGAAGGCCCTCCTAACCTAAACTGGCGTGATAGATCGGTCGGCGAGGATGACTGTCAAGGCTCCAATCAATATCGAGCTCGCGTGATCTGATCTATGGGTTGTGGGATACGAGGAAAATGACCTGGGATTGTTTCGTGTATATCTCCAGATGGGGTCATAAGATGGATTATGGATATATAGTGGATTCTATGGGCGATTCTCTGGTCTAGTCCAAAAATATTTATCTTTGTTAGCTGCTATGTCTAACAAGGATAACTGTGTGATAATGGTTGGTGGAAGTGGAGTGGATCTGAATACTGATGTGCGTAAACCAAAGATCAATGTCAGATTGCCCCATGGGTCCGTTGGGTTGTGGGATTTGTGGATCACAACCGTAGATTCGTGGTTGTTGTGGACCTCCAATGGTCATACAGAATCAATCTCTAATCCCTAGTATCCAGTAGTCGTATGCCTTTTCGGCCTCTATATTTAGAACTACAAGTTGTGTAATCTTCTTAGAGTACCTTACAGGCGTTCTAGCAACCTAAATTCTTAAGCTAGTGTCTATGTCAGTGAGAATGTCTCTTGCATCTGTGGGACCAAAGGGTCACAACCGAACGTTTGCTCTCTTTCAAGCCTTTCTACAGTCATGCGGATATTTATCTAGGGTAATCTGTAGTTTTGCTGGTTTGACCAAAACATGTGTGTTTGGTCATCTTCTATGTTTAGTCCTCTTAACTATGAGTTAATCATTGTAAGTTTGTTGTTGTTCGGAAGACTTGGATTCTAAGATTCTGATCTATATCACTTATCACTGCGACAAGATTGGGCTGAAGTACGATTGGCTCGAATATGTATTCTCTAGGCTCTCTAGGTCCCGTGATTGTCATGCGAAAGAAACAACATAAATCCAACTATAGTAAAGTAAAATTAACTATGTAAAGTACATCTACAACATATATAACTTTTCTATTTTTGTGTTTTTGATGAATTATTGAACAGAATTTGAAAGAGCAATTATTCACAATATCTAGAAATTGACAACTAAACTAATAATGAAATTAAAACAAACAAAGCAGCCGAGTATAGCTACTTACCTGTGCGCTTGTAAATCTATAACCAGATAACTTATCTAATCTATTTGAAAGACCATCGATCCTACCTCAAAAGTGAGGAATGAATCATAGTTTCTTAGAAACTATCAATCCCCACAACTTCCCCAACAATATCGAAAGTGAGATTAACTGAAATGAAATGATTGACTACTCTATTTGATATGCTTTAATCTAGAACTTTTGAAAGCTTGAACCTGGATTTTGCAGAACAGTGGCGAATCCGGTTGTGTGTGGCTTTGTCCCCTCAGTGTGATCTCCTCATTCCTTCGTGTTCACGTGAATCCAAAAAATCATGTAATGCTAGCATCAACAGAAGTAGGTATTGGGACAGTGGCAGTTTAGAATGCAGACTGAATACAATGCGAGTAGGAGAGGGATAGCACAAGAGAACAGAGCTTGGCTTATGTAATTCCTAGCGGGATTTATTGCGAGTCATACAACATAAAAACGTCCAGAACCTGAAACTATCATGTTTAATGAACAAGACCTGTAACTTTAATGGCTTCCTACTGAAAATCAAACTATCCTATTCCAATGAATTGCATGAAATAGTAACAATACTAGCACAAGAAGATTATGTGGCTTCCTAACAGCTAAACAATACTAACCATGCATGCAACAAAGAAAACTATGAATTAAAAGACTAAGCTATTGAAATGAGAAATTGAGAGGCAAATTTGAGGGGCCATTTGAAGCCAACTATTTATAGAATTCCCATTTACCCAAAGGTGAAAACCAAATTGATCTCTTTAACCATAAACAATGCAAAAACACTATTCTAGGGAACCAGAATCATAAATACAAGCAAAGGCGGTGAAAAAAGCTAGTAAACATTGAATTTTTACGTGGGTCATGTTAAAAGAACATTCTGGAAAATGCATGAAGGACCGCCGCCCGAGTAGGGCGGCGATTACATGAGGACCGCCGCCCGGACTAGGCGGCGGTTTCACATCAAGACCAAAACGCGGAGGAAAAGAGGGGGGAAGAGAAAAAAAAAGCACGTAGGGGCTAAGCGGGACATGCGGGATGTTAACGCATACTTGGAGATATTTTCTGGATCCCGAACACCTTGCGAGGAGACCTGTATCATCATCGGGGCATGTGTAACATTGTTTGGCGGTGTAGTACCCTACAATTTTGGGTACATACATATTGCCCCCTCGGAGAAGTGTTTTAGCCATGAAGAGGCATAAAATGGTGGGTCCGAGTATGGCGGTCCCGAAATGGGAAGTTAGAAATTATACCTGACACGCCCGTGTGTCGAAATGACGCCTACAAATTCCTGCTACCTGCAAGATGAAAAGAGGACTCAAGTGCAAATAGACAAAATAGATCGGAAAATAAATACTAAAATAATATGAAATGAGGACATACCATTTGTGCGGGGATAAGAACTTACCTCCGTTGGTGCTCCAAACCTGCGAAAAAGGGCATTCAAAGCAAGTCAGGATGCTATATATGTAAAAGTGGGCCCATTTTCCTATTCATTTGCGTGTGTCGATTTGGTTGATTTTGAGCTCTGGGACCCACGGTGATGGTTTCTGACGAGAGTATAGTCAAAACGTTCGGGACGAGATTGTGATCATGCCTCCATGAGTGGAACACCGACCCGCGAGATCACAGGTTAGTTTTTCTCGATTTACCGTTTTTATCCCCAAAATGTTAAAATGGTGAAATCTTTGTCATGGGGGGATTATTTTTGAAAATGTTAGTTTTAATAGGGTCACTTAGGGGGCGCCTAATGGGTAGGCTTTGTTTTGGTCAAAATAGTCTTTATTTTGCGTTTTTAGGCGTTTTTAGGGCACATGACCCACGTGGAAATTTGGGACACAACCACCGCCCTGAGCAGGGCGGCGCGATTCTATGACCGCCTCCTACTCGGGGCGCGGTTATAAGACCGCCGCCATTAAGGCGGCGATTCTGAACCGCCGCCCGCTCGTGGCAGTGGTCCTTTACAGAATGCTTAAATCATACTTGTTTGAAATTATTTTTTACATTTCTAGCATTCTTACCTACTTTCATGATTTTTGTAATGTCTTTTGAATACTAACTTACTCCCTTTTGTGTGTTTTGGGTGTATACAGGTGAAGGAGGAGTACATCCGATGGAGCCGAGAGAGGGAGTGTGGTGACCTTCCAACAGAGATTGATGCCCTTTCTCAGGATGAGCAAGACACTCTTCAGAGGGCCAGTATATTGCGCATATCACGGGTCCCACATGTTGCACCTTCCAGTCACATACTTTGTGACTTGTTTTCATATTGGGATGCTTGATCGGAACACTTTCCGATTTCCAGGAGTCAGGGGTGAGTGGACCATCACTTTGGAGGATGTTTACCGCATCTTGGGGTCCCGATCATCGAGAGACGGCTCACACTTGAGACAACAGGGTCACGGGCTCAGATAGCACAGTGGGCTTCATATATGGGAGATGCAGTTATCTCCACTGGTTCGAAGAAGGGGGTGAGGGTCCTGATCTATTCCTAGCCTACCTATCCCCTTGATTTGTCAGCCATTATGGGGATCCTTGCCTCAAGATTGATCGGGGACAAGGGAGGAGACACTTTACTGTATTGTTGGTCCCCCATTATTGCACAGATTGAGGGACATGGCTAGATTTACGCCTGGGAGATGACATTCTTGGGACCACTTATCATGATCTGATACTGGTGGTTCATTTACAGGGGCATAGTCATTGAGTCATCCGACCCTGGTTATGAGTTGGGTCTACGAGCGTTTCATCCCTTATGGGAGAGGTGTAGAGGTGGCGGATCCCGGAGCTATGAGGCGCCAGATGGATAGATATGTCAATGCTTAGAGCACCCCACCAGCCAGTCACCTCCTTGACCACTGATGATATGGAGGCCACACCCTATCAGGCCATGGTAGGGTTATGGGGTGAGGAGGCTCTTACTTTGATCTCTTGCTCCACCATAGGGCAACTTGTGGACAGGATGGGGAAGGTGGAGATACATCCTTTTGGTCGAGTGCCTCAGTAGTTTGGCCTTCCTTACGTGGGTATGCTTCCCCCAGTGGTGCTAGTATACAGATCGAGTTCGGGAGGCTAGAGGAGGTCCTAGAGGCTAGGGTTGGATAGTTGTTACTCCTGGTGTCCCCATTGCAGCTAGGAGGGTAGTACGCGCTCGAGGGAGAGCCGGTGCTCCTCAGGCACCCTTACTTCAGATTGCCACCGGTCCCGCCCACAGCAGCGATGACCCCATTGATATAGACTCTGAGTCCGAGGAGTTCATAGGGGGAGAGATGGAGGAGGAGACCAAGGCTGAGGTTAGTGAGTCGGGTGGAGAGGAGGACAGTGATCCCGAGTGGCATGACACTCAGGATATCTTACACGGGGAGAAGGTGGAGCAGAGTGCGAGTGCGGAGAGGGTGACCCTAGCTTTAGAGGAGCCACTTTCTCAGGGCTTGGGCGAGAGGATGAGTCCGTAGTGGGATGCTATGTCGCTCCAATCCACGGGAGGAGTACATCAGTTAGCGGTGGCATCTGTGGCAGGTGCTAACCCTAGGGATCCCTCTTGGAGGCCTGGAGATCCGAGTGAGTTGTCATCCTTCTCTTTAATGTTTGTTTAGGATTTCCTTAGTTGTTATCTCTCCTTTTGTTTACTTTTGTTTCCATCTTTTGATTATTTCTAATTCATTTTTCTCCTTTGCTTGCAGAGACTGTTGATGAGTGGCGAGACCTGATTTGTCGGGTATGCACTGATACCCTGATGATCCCTATGGAGAAGACCCGTGTGGAGCTATCTGTGGATGCAGGGGAGCCTTCAACAGTCGGTAGGCATACCAACATTTTTTCCCCTATCTGGCATGTGGCTAGGATGGTGTCTACCCTCCGTACGAGTTGGCAGGATACAGGACAACAGAGCGCCTGATGAGGAGTCACTCTCATGGCGAGACCGTAGTTGCTCCTCGGGACCGTGAGCCCTCCGTGCACTCAGAGCGCCGGCGTAGCCGAGTCCTAGATGTGGGCATGCACCTTCAGAGGGATCTCATAGGGGTTGAGAGGCCGCTTGGCTCTCTTAGATTATTTGTATGATGTATTTTTATTTCTCGGGCTCTTTGAGCATTTTGACCATGCTAGCGCATGATGGCATTGTATAGGAAACTTGATTATATATATATATATATATATATATATATATATATTCTTTTGGATCAGACTCTTGGTATCTATGTTTTGTGATTCGTTTCCGCATGTAAACTATAATGTTGTTTTTATATGCTTTTCAGAATGTATGCAATGGAGAACAAATGATACAAGTGCTTTCTTTCTTTTTGTATTTCGTGATGTTGATATATGATAATGTAGACACAATGTGATCTTGAACTTTAGTTTCTATAAGCAATTTGTCGGTACTTCATATTTGTTGTGACAAAATGAGATGATAAACCAGTATGATGAGCAGATGAACTTGCCCCGCTCCTAACTCCACACAACTAGTAAGATGCGAGGGCTCATCATCGAGAGCTAGAAAGGGCACAAGCTATGAAATTTGTTGAATGGTAGTGATGAGAGATAGACAAAGATTTGGTGGAACCAAATTAGGATGCTACAAACCTACTCTACTCAAGTGACTCCATAGTTTAGAATGCTACTTGCTTTGCGGTTTATCTAGACTTAGATCCGTAGATGGCCACATGGTAGACAAAATCTGGTTTTCGGGTTTTGAGCTCTCTTGGAATTTTGGACATCTGATTCATTTGTTTTTGACTTAAGATTTCAAAGGTTCATTTGAATTGTTTTCTTATGACCTTCAACGTTTATTTGTCAAGAGGACCCCCTACACCTTGCCCCATGCTACTAGTAAGAAGCGTGGGTTTATCACCATGGACAAGGTACAAGTGAGTAAGGGCATTCCCATCCTTTCCCAACCCTACGTCACTAGTAAGAGACGCAAGCTCATCACCAAAGGTTGGTAGGGCAAGGAAATGTGTAAAAATAAAATTTTTGTTTGATCTACATTTGATTTATATATTTGAGAAAAATGTCAGTATGTTCTTATTTCCAAAGAGATATACGTACGGGATAGATGTGACACTATGAAGCTTCTAGAATAGACCATAGGCAAGACACCTATCCTAGGAAGAAACCAAAAGTGAGAACAAGCATGCAGACCTTGGTATGGTTACCGTTAAGACTTTGTCATATCTAGCTTTATTTGATGAAATGATTCAGAAACAGGTGATAATGTCATGAAAATGAAGAAGTATGATTGGAATACTTATGCCAATACCATCAAAAGTTTGTAATGAATTGCTTTGAGAATGAGTTCCTTGATCACAAAATTGTATGAAACAAGTGGAAAAAATGAACCTAACTATATGAAGATGCAATGTAGATATAATTATACAAATAGTGTGGGTTGTTTATGCATAGAATCGTTTAAGATGCAAGGAATTGACTGTTTCATTGAATTCCTCACCTTCCAGTGTACATAAGAGATATGCACCATTTCCATAGTCTTTCGTGACTCGGTATGGGCCCAACCATTTGGGCCAGAATTTCCTTCCTTCACTGGTCTTTTTATCGATCCGGCTGTCTAGCCTTAGAACTAGATCTCCTTCATATATATCTCATTCATAGACCTTTTTGTTATACTGCCGGCACATCTCGGTCAGCATAAACTCTATGCCGTTGTTCAGCATCTAACCTGGCCTCATCTAGGCTTTCTAATTGAGAGAGACGTGCTTCTCTATAAGCTTCTTCATCCAGAATCCCTTTTAATGAGATGCGAGACTGGGTATTTCAACCTCAAGTGGGAGAACTGCTTCTGCTCCGAATACCAATGAGAAAGGAGTTGCTCCTATTGGTATTCTTATTGAGATTCGGTGGGCCCACAAGGCCGGATATAAATTTAAATGCCAATCTCGTTTGTTTTCTTTTACCATTTTGAGGAGAATAGCTTTCAATGTCTTATTTGTTGCTTCAGCCTACCCATTGGCTTGAGGGTAATACAGGGAGGCCATATGATGATTTATTTTAAATTTACTGCATAGCTCACGGACTTCATCATTCTTAAAGGAAGTACCATTATCTGAGATGATGATTTACGGGACACCGTACTGTAAATGATCTGGTTTAAAATGAACTTGGCATCATCGACTGGTACATGGTAAGAGGCATAGCCTCTACCCACTTGGTAAAATATTCAAAGTGGCCGTGATTATGAAGTTATGGCCATCTATTGACCAGGGAGATAATTTCCCTATCAAATCTAGGCCCCACATAGAAAAGGTCCATGAAGTAACGATTGGTTGTAGAGCTTGAGGCGGCATGTGAATCTCGTGGGAAAATTCTTTACATATATGACACTTGCGTATAAACTCTACTCAAGCGTCGTGCTCTAGAGTGGGCCATAAATAGCCCATCCGATGTATTTTGTGAGAGGTGGCGTGACCACCGAAGTGGCCTCCATATAAGCCACTACGAGATTCGTGGAGAATCTTCTTAGATTCTTCTCGTGTCAACACACCTTAGGAGCATTCCATCGAAATCCTTACGATAGAGCACTTGTTCTATAATAACGTATTTAGCTATAATAATGAGTAACCACCTTCTTTGTTGCGGTGTAGCACCTTCTGGATACGTATGGTTCATGATATAATTAATAATATCAGCATACCAAGGACATTCAGAGATGGGAGGTCTAGTTTCGATGTAATATATGCATTCATCGGGAAAGTCCGATCTACCAGATCGCCTCCATCTAATGGGTTATCACCAACCAATCTGCAATGATTTATCCCTTAACGGACTTGGTTTACAAAAGTTAATTCGAATTCACCCATTCGGGTTATAAATCGCTCCAGCCTTTTTAGACAAGGACCCTTGTGTGAGGAAAGTTCGTAAATGGTATGTTTTTACAATGACCCTTGTTTCTTGATTTAGCATTTGGTTGCGAAGACTATGGCAAGCATTCTCATTCTCGCTTTGCGTATGACGTGTTTCATAGTCAAGCAAAGTTTGGCTAATGAAATAGATCACACGTTCTCATTTGTCATCATCTTCTTGGGCTAGCATGCAGGCTAGCGAGACATTGGTAGCTCGTGAATATAAGATTAAAGGGTGGTCTGGCTTAGGAGGCATTAGCGTAGGTGGTGACAATAAGAAATGCTTAACTGCTTCAAAAGTGTTGTTGCAGTCTTTGGTCCAATTGATACTATAATCTTTCTTGAGTAGATTGTTGATTGGGTGAATGGCAAAGCTTAAATCTGGATGAATCTTCGGATTGCACCGAGTTTCCCAAGAAATGACCTGATTCCAAATTCATCCGAAGGTGGGATCATTTCAAGAACAACCCAGATTTTGGCTGGGTCTACATCAATCCCTCATGATGATATAATGTAACCTAGGAGCTTCCCTCCTGTCACACCAAATACGCATTTTTCTGGGTTTAGTGTGACTCCGTATTCTATCAAACATGAAAGAATGATACGGAGCACTTCCGGGTGATCACAACGCTTCCTGGCTTTAGCTAACAATTCATCTACATAGGATTCCATGATTTTGTGTATAAGATCGTGAAATATATATGTCATTGCCCGCTGGTATGTAGCACCAGCATTTTTAAACCGAATGGCATAACAACGCGTAGCAATAAGTTCCCCAAGGAGTTATAAACATGGTTTTGGATTGGTCTTGTTCGGATATTATGATTTGATTATATCCCGAGAATCCATCCATGAGAGACAAAAGCTCAAATCCAGCTTGTTGCGTCAACAATGACGTCAATGGATGGTAATGGGAAGTCATCCTTGGGGCACGCTTTGTTAATGTCTCGAAGTCTATGCAAATGCGTATCTTCCCATTCTTTTTGAGACCGTGGACGATGTTAGATACCCACTGAGAATAATCAACTGGCTTGATGAATCCTACTTGGAGGAGTTTCATTACTTCTTCCTTCACCATGAGAGCTACCTTGGGTTTCATTGGTGTCGATTTTTGTTTAATTGGCTTTGCATCTGATTTGGTGACGAGGCTATGTACCGCGATGTGTGTTGTAACTCCCGTCATTTCTTTATACTTAAATGTGAAAGCCTTTTGATGTTCTCTAAGGATTCACGTGTGTATTTCTATTTCTTTTGAGTTAACGAAGATCCTAGTTTCAAGATCTTCGGTTCTTCCTCCGTTCTAATGTTAATATCAATCGTTTCTCGATTAAAGAAGTGTTACCTTCTTCAAACTTAGGTGGGGCTGGAGGTAGTTCCAGATCTTCTCCATTCTCTACCGCGTATATGTCGAGTTCCTTTTGCGGGGGAAGCTCTATCATGGGATTTCCAAAGTAAGAAGATGAATGTGGGATTAAAGAAAATCTACCACGTGATGGGTGAGATGTAACGCTGCATAGGCATTTAAGTAATCAAGAGTAGCTCTATCACTATCAACGTGATCTAAGCTAGTAGACTTGTTCTCAGCTATGTTTGTTAAAAGAGGGTTTGACATTTTCTTCACTAACGGTTCAGTACGAAGGGATACCATGAAACGGGTGTCCTCCAACTCACTGCTTGGAGTGAAACGTGAAGCTGAGGTTGCTATCGAATCTGCGAGAAGATTTTGTTCTCGTGGGATTGCTTCAATTGATATGAAGTCAAACTCTTTGCTCAAATCTAATACTGCTATTTTGTAGAGCTGTAAGTGTTTAGCTCTGTCTCATACACCTCAAAGACTTGGTTTGCTACTAATTGAGAGTCTCCTAACACCCTAATGTTATTAACACCGAGCCTCTTAGCTAAGATGAGGCCAAGGAGGAGGGCTTCGTACTCAGCGTCGTTGTTTGTACATTTGAAATTTAATTTAAAGGCGAATGGTAGGATTTTTCCTTCGGGAGAAGTAAAGATCACACCTGCCCCAACCCCATAACAACATCTAGCTCCATCGAAATGGAGAGTCCAATATTTAGTTGGGAAGATGGATGTTGGGACGTTCGTTCCGTCTATTTCGTTGGTTTCGGTTACCTCTACCATGCAGAGATCCTCTGCTAGGGCAGAGAACCAACTCCTAAGGTATATCCCATGCCTACAGAATCAAATGGTATGAAAATTGGTAGGTCCTGTTCTAGCAATTCGACAATTTTTTCCGTAGTTCCTAATGATAATCTGTTTTTCGACTTCTTTAGCCTCATCCTTGAGGGATGGGATATTCTTAATTAGGTTCGTAACTTCTAACTCCGTTGTAGGTACCAACTTTTCTTCCGGTTTTGCGTCGGTTGGTTTATTAAGTTGGTTTGTTGGGAGTTCAAACTCAGAGTGAACGCCTGGCCTTTTCTTCAGGTCCGCTAGGTGTATATTGAATGGTTTTGGATCACCTTTTGCTACGAATACCTTTCCTAAGTGCAAGAATCTTACTTCTTGAAATAACGTAGAAGGGATTGCCTTCATACGGTGTATCCACGGTCGTAGAGGATCATATTATAGTTGGTTTCCCGATCTATAATATAAAACTCGCTTAGGGATTGTTTTGGGTCCTAAGGTGACTGGTAATATTATAGTTCCAATCGAAGTGGCCTTAAGGCTATCATAGCCTCTTAGCGTATTCTCGAGTCATGGAACAATTTGTCTCTCCATACCCTAGCTTTTGAAGGAAAGAGAAGGGGACTATGTTAACTGTTGCCCCATCGTCAACCATTGCACGTTTAACGCAATTGTTATAAACCCACACTTGCAAATATAAGGTTGGATCACCTCTGCATGCAATCTCAACATCTATTGGCATTTTGTTTATTTTGAATATAAACTCAATATCCCTATCCGGCTGTCCCGAAGGGTGGATATCAAATTCTATATGGTTTACCTGTGTTTCGGGAGGTGGAGTGATGTTAATTAAATGACCTAAACCTAATGCTTCTAAAAGAGCAGCCCTGTGGGCAGGAGAGTTCTTTAATAAATCCAAAAAGGAGATATGAGGGAAGGTCTTTGTTAGGTCATTAATCAAATCATAGGCACCTATGGGTTTTACTAACGGTTGTTGAATGTTATCTGTCTCTAGTGGGTAACTTGGACTTGGCTGAGAGGAATACTCTCGTGTCCTTGTTACAGCTTCCACGGGTAGCTCAGTGTCCAACTCCACTAAGCCGACTATCTTGGGTCATGGCTGACTTCCTAATTGTGGTGCAACAGGTGGATTTAATGAAGTTGAGGCTTCATGATCATTGTTTCCCACCATTACACTCTTGTTCATCCCATTTGGATTTAATTTGTTGTTATTTTGATTTGGGAGCGGATCATTGAAGATCTTGAGGGGAGAATTTTGAGGGGAGACTGCTCCCGTGAAAGTATTTGGCGCAGGTGATGCAGGATCTGCTAAGAACATATCTATGAAAATTTGTCTTTGTTCTTCTGGTAGATGTTGCATGAACTTATTATAGTCACGGCAAGTTCTAGTGTCATGGCCTCGAATCTTGTGGAAACCACAATACGAGTTAGGATTGTAATTCCTAGGTTGTTGGTTTGGCACATATTGTGGTCCAAAACTCTGATTAAACCGTTGACTATTAGGATTGAAGTTTTACACTTGTTGTTTTTGGTTTTGGTTCTGGTTTTGATATCTAGTTGAATTTTGACTTGGACCCTGTGTCTAGATCCACATTGTTGTTGTTGTTGTTGTGGATGATTAAAATCCACCGAGTTGATTGTCGGGGTAAAGTTGTTGTTTCATTGATTGTTAACCGGTGGTGGAGTATTTACAACATTTGTTTTTTTTTTTGTCGGTTACTCCATCTGTGGTTACGCCGTGATTTTTGTTAAGGATTTTAGGTCCTTGATTGACATTTACAGTAGTAGGATAAGTCGTAGTATTCTAGCTGGGGGTGATTAGCCTCCCATTTGTTCCATACGTCTTGCGACCGCTATCTATTGCCGCTTGATCTATTCGAGAGCGCTCTCAAGTACTTCATCGTAAGTCCTTAGTGGGAACTTATAGACTTCTTCCTTTACCTCTCTGTTGAGAGAATGAAGGAATAAATCACATAGTTCCATTTGGTCCATATTTGGAGCACTTGCCAAAGAATAAAGGATTGTACACCATCTTTGGATGAAGTGAGCAACAGATTCATTGTGTTCTTGTTTAATGTGCAAGAACTCCCTGATTCCTATTCTCAACAGTTTGTTCATGTCAAATGCCTTGATGAACTCTGAAACGAGTTGTTTAAATGAATGGATGGAAGCTTCAGGTATTCTAGTAATACCAAATGAGGGTGATGCCCTCTAAAGTTTTGGGAAATATTTTGCAACAACCCCATCCCAAGGGAGCAGTTCTCGAATGGTTGTGGCATAGGCCTTGATATGTGCATTTGGGTCTCCCTCCCCTTTGTATTTGGGAAAATCGGGAAGAGGTCTTAGAAGCATGACACTTCATATGGTGAAGTCTAAGGGTTATTTCAAATATTCTGAATAAGTCCCTATCGTGTAGGTTTCGACCATCGATGGTGCCTACTGAGGGGGTGGAGGTGGGATGGTTTGTTGGTATGGCGCAGCATATGCGTTGGCAGGGACATAAGGAAATCCTTATGGTTGAGTGAACATGCCGGGAGAAGAGATCATATCTTCTTGTGGTGATTTGGAATATATGTTCAAGTATGGAGGAGTATTGCCCATGAATGGATTATTTTGTACTAGACCGGGAGGTGTCATATTCTCCACTGGAGCGGTGTTTGAGAACTCGGTTCTAGTTGACATTTGTTGTGAATACTAAGGAGGCATACCTAACATGCCTATTCCTGTGAGGAGATCTACTTGGCCGGGACGATGCGAGAGGATTGGAATTTCCTACCTGCATGAATTGAGAATTTTGACTTGCTTGAGCAAGCTCTAACCCTCTAACCTTTTCTACTAAAGTTGAGATGACTTCATTTGGTGAAGTCACAGTATTTTGCCTTAGTGGCATTTGTCGTATATCCTGAGGTTGTATGGGCATGTGGTACCTGCTATGAATTGATCATTGTCTTGCCAAGTTTCACCGAGGGTATTTCCTATAGGTAGTGGCATGGAGGTGTTTTCTTGAAACGAGACCCGGGTTGTGTTTGTAAACTTCCTACAGGTGGGTACATACTCCGAGAGCGTTGTTCATTCCTGGCATAACGCACTGAATGTTCATCATCTAAAAATAGATATGGAGATGAACCAGATGGATCTGATTGTCTACTAATTTGTGGTCTAAGCAATACCTGAGGAGACAAACCAGATTCTCATGTAAACGCTGGCGTTTGAGCTTGAAGGCTCTGGGTATTGCGTTTGAGCGAGCTGGTCTAACTCTCTATTTGGAAAGAAGAACTATATCTAGTCCGTGGGGGTGGAGTTTGTGTTGAAAACCGGTTAGTTGAATAGTTGTCACCCCATGCGAGAGTGAGGGCAATGGCTGTCTATTCGGGTTGATCGTAATATGCTTGGATACCTAGGAGAGGTCTCACATATATGCATCGAATCCCAACATATTCGGGGGTATATGAATACCTACAAAATAATGGGAAAGAGCAAAGGTGGATGGAAGAAAATGAACCACTAAAAGGGAAAGGCGAGAGTGAAGCAACTGTTCCATTCACGTCGGGTTCACCAATTTTTACGATGGAAAAGTGACAAGCGAGCGTGGGAATCTATAAGTAACTCTTCCTTGCACCCGACCTCCCGAGGTCGTGCCGAGAGACAGTGGTGGGGATGGACTATACGTGGGATGCAGATGCTTAATTAGGTAATCTTATGTCTTCGACGTGCACTAATGGAATCTGCGAATCTAAGGCAAAGAAGGCCCTCCAAACTCAGAATCGGCATAATAGATCGGTCGATGAGGATGACCACTCGAAGGCTCCAATCAATATCGAGCTCTGGCGTGATCCGATCTATGGGTTGTGGGATACGGGAAAATGACCTAGGATTGTTTCGTGTATATCTCCAGATAGGGTCATAAGATGGATTATGGATATATAGTGGATTCTATGGGTGATTCTCTGGTCTAGTCCAGAAATCTTTAGCTTCGTTAGCTGCTATGTCTAACAAGGATAACTATGTGATAATGGTTGGTGGAAGTGGAGTGGATCTGAATACCGATGTGCGTAAACCAGCATCAATGTCAGATTTCCCGTGGGTCCGTTGGGTTGTGGGATTTGTGGATCACAACCGTAGATTCGTGGTTGTTGCGGACCTCCTATGGTCATACAAGGAATCAATCTCTAATCCCTAGTATCCAATAGTCGTATGCCTTTTCGGCCTCTATATTTAGAACTACAAGTTGTGCAATCTTCTCAGAGTACCTTACAGGCGTTCTGGCAACCTAAATTCTTAGGCTAGTGTCCATGTCGGTGAAAATGTCTCTGCGTCATGGTCGTGGGACCAAAGGGTCACAACCGAATTTTTCTCTCTTTCAAGCCTTTCTACAGTCATACGGATATTTATCTAGCGTAATCTGTAGTTTTGTTGGTTTGACCAAACATGTGTGCTTGGTCATCTTCTATGTTTAGTCCTCTTAACTATGAGTTGATCTCGTGTAAGTCTGTTGTTGTTCGAAGACTTGGATTCTAAGATTCTGATCTATATCGCTTATCACTGTGACAAGATTGGGTGAGGTACGATTGGCTCGAATACGTATTCTCTAGGCTCTCTAGGTCCCATGATTGTCATGCAAAAGAAACAATGTAAATCCAACTGTAGTAAAGTAAAATTAACTATGTAAAGTACATCTACAACATATATAACTTTTCTATTTTTGTGTTTTTGATGAATTATTGAACAGAATTTGAAAGAGCAATTATTTAAAATATCTAGAAATTGACAACTAAACTAATAACGAAATTAAAACAAACAAAGCAGCCGAGTATAGCTACTTGCCTGTGTAGTTGTAAATCTATAACCAGATAACTTATCTACTCTATTTGAAAGATTGTCGATCCTACCTCAGAAGTGAGGAATGAATCATAGTTTCTTAGAAACTATCAATCCCCACCTTCCCTAAATATCGAAAGTGAGATTAACTAAAATGAAATGAAATGATATGCTTTAAACTAGAACTTTTGAAAGCTTGAACCTGGATTTTGTAGAACAGTGGTGAATCTGGTTGTGTGTGGCTTTGCCCCCTCAGTGTGATCTCCTTGTTCCTTCGTGTTCACGTGAATCCGTAGAAAGCATGTAATGCTAGCATCAATAGAAGTAGGTATTGGTACACTGGTAGTTTAGAATGTAGACTGAATACAATGCTAGTAGGAGAGGGATAGCGCAAGAGAACAGAGCTTGGCTTATGCAATTCTAGTGGGATTTATTGCAAGTCATACAACATAAAAACGTCCAAAACTCCGAAACTATCATGTTTGATGAACAAGACCTACAACTTTTAATGGCTTCCTACTAAAAATCAAACTATCCTATTCCAATGAATTGTATGAAACAAAGAATAATACTAGCACGAGAAGATTATGTGGCTTCCTAACTGCCTAAACAATACTAACCATGCATGCAACAAAGAAAACTATGAATTAAAAGACTAAGCTATTGAAATGAGAAATTGAGAGATAAATTTGAGGGGCACAAGCCAGCCATTTATAAAATTCCCATTTACCCAAAGGTGAAAACCAAATTGATCTCTTTAACCATAAACAATGCAAAAACACTATTCCAGGGAACCGAGAATCATAAATACAAGCAAAGGTGAAAGAAAAGCGGTAAACATTGAATTTTTACATGGGTCGCATTAAAAGAACATTCTAGAAAATGCGTGAAGGACCGTCGCCACGAGCGTGGCGGCGGTTCTGGACAGGACCGCCGCCTGTGCAAGGCAAAGGCGGTTTCGTCCATCAAGACCAAAACTCGGAGGAAAAGAGGGGGAAAAAGCAAAAAAAAAGCACATATGGGCTAAGCGGGACATGTGGGATGTTAATGCATACTTGGAGAGCTTTTTCGGATCGCGAACACCTTGCAAGGGGAGACTCAGTATCATCATTTGGGCACGTATAACACTATTTCGGTGGTGTAGTACCCTACAATTTTGGGTACGTACGGTCCCATATTTGGAGACAGTCCATTGTTTACTCAAACAACTCAGTTCTTCCATATCCGAGACGCGGGTGTAATTTTGAACAACCAATAGTTTCTAGCACGCTCGGTGGGACCAACATTGAAAGCTTGAATTTCAAAACTCGCTAAGTTATGGTGTTTGACTTAGTGATTTCCAAAATTTGGAGGCTCGTTTCAACACATCTGGTGACTCCCAACAATTAAAAATTTCATGTTTTCAGCAGTCTTGATTGCCTTACATGAGAAGAGTACACACAAGACAAAGTGTTACACTTTGAAGGATCCTTCAAGTGCCTCTAGCTTTCTCCAGAAGCACATGCAATGAGCTTACGCGTGCATATCCCCATCTCCAACACACCGCATGCACTCTACTCATCATCACAATGATCTATGTGCCCTATCATGGCATTGCAACCTCCTCCTCCGAGGAACTTTACTAGCTTCACCGGTGTAAGTCCTCTCAATCTCAATGCACAATGTGATATGCCGCGAGTCATGCTCAAGAGTATTCCATAATTCACTGGAGAAAATCAAATCACCCCCTGTCAAGCATATTTAATATGTAGCAATCGTGTGTTCGGTCTATTTGATCACACATGATGATGTAACAATCAGTCAAAGCTTACAACCCCTTTTAAAGGGAAAGCACTCCAATAGTATCGTGGCTCTGAAACCTACATCTATTTCCACCTAGGTTGAGCTTGGAATAGCTCTTTGCAACTAATTTGAGGACAATTTAGATCACATGTCCTTGGTGGAACAATTGACTACAACAAAGAGGGCACCTAATGAACAAATGACTGATTTCAACATCATATTCCAGAAGACTTGGGATAGAATTCCTCAAGTGGTAAGACCTACATCCCAACATGCTTTCTTATATTATGTTGTCATGTACAATATTTCAATAAGGGTAGAAAATAGTTTAATTAAGGCAGAAAGTTGGTTCCTATACCTCCCACACCCTTACTCCCAAATATGTCTACAACGCCCCATCCTTGTGTTTCCCTGTTCCAATGTAGAGCATGTAACCTATCGCATCTACATCTTACTCTCCCGTCAAATGTGAAATAAGATGAAGAATTGAAGACCCTGATTAGAAACTTGTCCAACAAGGTCATATCGTTGGATAAGCAATAGGCACGAGCCTACAAAATCAGTACTAATCGTGGCACATATCTAAAGCAATCAACTGGTGGAATCGGTATGGAAACCAGTGAGTATGGGAAAAACCAAAAATGATAGATGACATGTTAATACGCATTTGCCTTTGCAAGTTGTTCCTCCTGCGCAACCTCTTCCACCACCCAACACAAGTCAATTACTAGTTCCAGTCCGAATAACATGGCTTAAGATTATAAATGGTGTTTTCCTTGCAACATACCTCATAGTCAGTATCACTATGCTAATGATGTGCACACATAGGCTTACATGATCCAAAATGCTTCTAACTATGAACCTTCCATAAGTGCAAGTGAGCTTGAAAATCAAGAAAATCCAAAAGTTCCTCCTTAATCTAGTTTGATATTCTTTGGCACCGAAGACTTATGTGCAATCAATCAAGTTCTGAGATGATACAAACAAACCATTCACCCAAGTTGTAGACAACACAAGGTACAAGAAGAGGATGCTCGAGTCTAGCACACAAGTTTCAATTCCAAAGGTAGCACTAGATGATCCTCAAAAGTAGAAGGATTAGCTAAGGCATCTAGCAATAAAGGTGCACAACTTCCCGTGAAGAAGACAAATGTGAATGTCACAATGTGGGATGCCCCGGTTATCCAATCTCAACGTGACTTCTTTGCATGAAACTCTAGCCCAACTTCCGCGCAGACCGACCCAATTGTTCAAAATCCACGCACCACCGTTAACACTTGTTAAGAAGAGGAGAAGCAAGTAAGTAAGGTTATCAAAACCCCACCCTTCTATATGTCCTTGATCATAGGCAAACACCTTGTGCATAATTGTATGATTGAATCAGGTGCTAGTACTTTTGTCATGCCTAAGAAAATTGTTGATGTCCTAGGTCTTAAGTACAACCCTTTATCCAAAGGATTCCTGCAACTTGATGGCTCAACTGTTACCACTTTAGGAATCATCAAGGATCTTGAGTTAACCCTCCATGCATGTCCAAGCCTCACAATAACTCAATATGTGTCAATCATTGACCTACCTCCTTTGTTTTCCCTATGTTTGTTAAGAGAATTTACTGCTAAGGTAGGTGGTTACTTGTCTTCTTATTGTTCCCATATGTTACTCAATACAAGGTATGGTACCCATTTTACTATACAGGTTGAGCCAACATTTTCCTATCATGTTGAGTCATATGACCCATCTTCTCTACATGTCAATTACCTAATCCAAGAGGAGCAAGTTTCATTTTATGAAGAGCATATTGTTCCACCCCACACTGATTTAGTGCTAGATGAATGGGATGAGAGGCACCATAAATTTGATCCATATGCTGAAGAGATGGAAGCTTATAAAATAGGACTCAAAGACCTATTGTATCCTTAAAGAAGAAGTTGTGTTGTCATGTGCGCTAAAGCAAAGTGAAGAAAATTCAGTATGTGGAAATTGCACTTTGACGGATTCTGAAGCGAAAGCGGTGCATGTGCAAGAGTTATTCTCATTTTTCCTAAGGATGAGAAATTATTCTTTACACACAAGCTATAATTTGCATGTTCTAATAATGTGGCATAGTACGAAGCGTTGGTGTATGGTCTCATTTATTATGGAGAAGAAACAAATTAAGGCGCTACAAATTTTTGGGGACACACAAGGTTATCCACCGTGTCACAAACAAGTGCACTACAAAAATAAGCTTCTCAAAGCTTATAAACATAGATTTTTGACCTCCTTATGGGATTTGATGCTCTAAATCTACAGGTGGTACACCGCAAGATGAACAAAGAATCTCATCGGATGGTCGCGTTTGATCACATTTCTCCCAGTGAAGACTTTGTCAAAGGGAACACGCAACACGTCAAAATGGTGATCGGTCATCTATTCTAGAAACTAATATCAGTTGGTAGGTGTTCAAAAGTGACACATAAATCATCCAGTTTATCCAAAATGAAGCTAAGTTCTCATCAAGCATGCAAGTTGACTTACATGATAGCTATGGTGACCAAGTGATCTAGCTAAAGACTAACAAGTTGCCTAAAGGTCTAGTCACCTTAGAGAAAATATTTAGCCATGATGATGAGTTCAAGAGTGCAGAGAAAAACATGTGTGTGGTGCAAGAAGACTACACCGTCACTATTACGCGTGACAAAGAGTTGTTGTTTTAAAAGCTTGCGTGCATGATGAAAAATAGGCCTTCATTTCTCTCTGTCATAAATACAATGATATCTTTTCATGGGAGTATGAAGACCTCAAAGGTTTTGATCCAAGTGTTTCTCAACACTCCATTGACCTTGATCCTAGTATCAAGCCTATCAGACAAAAATAGTGGCCACCAATCCAAATATAGAGCCCCTCATGAGGAAAGAGTTGTCTAAACTCATTGAGGAAATTTTTCTGATTAAGTGCTCTACACTGGTCGTGAATCTTGTTCCAAGATACAAGAAGAACGATGAAATTAGACTTTGCATCAATTTTAGATATTTGAATAATGCATCCCTCAAGGATCATTATCATTTTCCTTCTATGGAGAAAATTCTGCAAATTGCGGCTTGCACACAAATATTTTCTATGTTGGATGGTTACTCTGGCTTCAACCAAATCCTGTTCAAGGAGGAGGATCAATTCAAAATGGAGTTTAAAACCAAGTGGGTAATATATGTATTTTCAAAGATGCCCTTTGGTCTCAGTCAAACGCAGTGTAACTTTCCAAAGCACCATGGATATTTCCTTCAAAGGTTACATCAATGAGTTCATCTTGGTCTACATATATGACATTACAGCCTTCTCAAAGCGGGCGTAAATCATATGGCGCATCTAGAGAAAATATTTGAGAGGTACAGAAGTTTGGGGTGTCTCTCAACCCCAAGAAGTACAATTTATTTTTGGTGCAGGGAAATTTTTAGGCCATGTAGTTTCAAAGGATGGTGTCATAATTGATCATGACCATGTTTCACCATCCTGGCCCTCTCCTGTTTGGGCGGACAAGAAAGCCTTGCAGTCCTTTCTTGGTAAAATCAACTTTGTTAGGTGCTTCATTCCTAAATTTACAGGATTGATAAATCCAATCACCCTCATGCTCAAGAAGGAAACAACCTTCAAATTGATTGTAGAAGGAAAGCTTCAAATAAATCAAGCAATAAATTACTCGCGTGCCAAACTCATCAACCCAGGATTTCATCCTTTATGCTTATGGAATTGACACAAGTGTTGTCATTGTCCTAACACAAGAAAATGATCAAGGAATAGAATAGCCATGGCTTTCTTCACCAAACACTCAAGGATTATGAATTAAAATGCATTCACTGAGAAACAGTCTATGCCATCATGTGTGTGCTCAAGAAATTCAAAAGCATGCTCTCCAAAAACCACATCAAGGTGTTAGTTTCACATGCTAGTGTGAGAGACTTCATCATGGGAGCAGAGATCAGTGAGAAGAGAGCACGATGGGTGACCAAGATCATGGAGTATGATGTGACTATCAAAGCCATGAAAGTGTTAAGAGCTGGTACAGATTTGCATAAGAATTACAACTGAAATATAACACCATAATTAATACAGATATTTGGAATTGAAAAATATTTGAGATTCTTTATTCATATGCTGGAGGGATATAAATACATTTGCTTGCTCCTACAATCGTGGAGTCAAGTCTTATCATATGAAAACAAACTCAATCCCTCAAATCACTCACACAAATCTCTCTACTACTCCTATCAACATGAGTTATCTAGACAACTCATATTGCACAATCTAATATTATTTAAATATATTAAATAATAATACTCACCTAATGTTCACAATATATAACATTTCCTAACATTCACCCCCTTAGTGTGAACATGGGGAAAGCTATCTCCTGTACTTGCTCATGTTTTACATATGGTTTTACAATTGGTTAACCACTAACCACAAGAAGGTTTTCTAGGACAACCAACAACCATATCTATATGTGTTTTTCAAGAGATCCACAAACTCTCAAGAAGGTTTTAGAATGGAACCAGCAACCATTTCATAGCACAATACATTATTTTTGCTCTCATCATTTTCAATACAGAAGAGGAGATTGTAGAAAGAAACATGTTTTGAACAGGAATGGGACTTCTGTTCATTATTACAACAGAAAATAAACACACAACACAACTGAAAGAAGGTCACCAATATGCTGAGCAATCTCTTTGTTGGTGACTAACAAGAGATGTTGTTTTCCTCCGAGTGTTTCTAGAACAGAAAGTCATCGGAATTGTAGTCAGGTTCTTCTAGTGCTAGTTCTTCTGTTTCTGATTCTTCTTCAGCAGCTACATTTGCCTCTTGCATTTTAAGCTTTCCTTTTATGATGTCTTTGGCACAAGTAATACAAAAAGAAGCTCTATGTCCTTTTCTCTTGCAATAATAACATTTTGTTTCTTCTTTGTTCTTTGAAAAAATTGTATGTCTTTTGTTTGTATAGAGGGCATTTTCTTCCTGAATGTCTTCTTTTGTTCTTTTCTCCTCAGCTAGGAGTGTAGAAATCATGTCTTCTAGTGATTGTGAGGGCATCTATCCGAGAGTGAAAATGACATTACTATATTTAGGAAGAAGACTGTTTAGAAGTATGGCTTTAGCATCTTCGTCATCTACTATAGCTTTTACTTCTGCAAGTTGCCTTATGAGTGATCTCAGTTCATTGATGTGACTTGACATTGTCACATTATCATTCATTTTGAGTTTGAATAATTGAAGTTTTAATGAAAATTTTGCATTGATTGCATTTGAACCGAAAGTTTTGCTGAGTAGTTCCCATATTTCTTTAGCAGATTTTTCCAGATCCACATAGTGTAGCTCAGTGTCAGATAGGGCAAGTCCTATTATTGCTTTTGCCTTATCATTCCTTGTTTCCCACTCTATTAGTTTTGCAGCGTCTGTGGGTTTTGATTCTTCTCCTGATACAATCCTCCATAGATTTTTATGCATTAATTGCATTTGGATTTTAACTTTCCAAGTGTGAAAGTTTAATCCATTGAACTTATCTAGTGGGATGTCCATGATTCTTCAGAGTGTCGGTTTCAACCGATAATGCACTCTTCAAATATATTTAATTATTTTATTTTATTTTTATAGGGTGTCGAATACAATCGAGAATGCACCCTTTACAATATAGATTAAAAAAGTAATCACAACAAATTACTTTTTTAAATTTACATAGATACATCTATATTATAAATCAAATCATTAATCTAACATGAGTAATATGAGAAGAACAAATAACAATAAAAAATAAATAGACTTTAGATCTATATCATAAAGTATATTAACCTTGTTTTATTCAAATCTCAATGAATGAGATTCATGAAGGATGTCGCGAGTCGAATAAGCGCACAGGGTGTCGCAGATGTGTCGTAACCCAAACTCATGGTCATGGCAATGGATCTCGAGCACGTGAGGATTTGTTATGGATCCTGCATGCATGTTCTCTCCATGTGTGATGATTTGTGAACACGTGGTGATGCCGCTAATGGATCCACCTTGTCAGTCCTCCATACGCAAAAGAATTGAATGCTTCTTCTTCTTTTTTACACACAGTTTGAGACAGATCTGCAATTCTCATCTCGATTTTCCTCAACACATTGAAGACCAAGCCAAATATATCTGAGTTAGCCTACAATCTATTCGGGCATGTAATTAAATACGGTTAAAATCACAAAACACGGCCTACAGTCTGTCCATTTCCAGGCACTCGTGCCTCATGCAGATGTCTGGAGGATGTGCTCATTGTTCGAGGGTGGACACCGATAAGGAGGATGATCTCTCATAATTAATTTCTTGGCTTAAAGGAATGCAACGCTCTCGATACCATTTATTAAGAGCTGGTACATATTTGCATAAGAATTACAACCGAAATATAACACCGAATTAATACAAATATTTGGAATTCAAAATATCTCGTGATACTTTACTCATATGTTGGAGGGATACAAATACATTTGCTTGCTCCTAAAATCATGGAGTCAAGTCTTATCATATGAAAACAAACTCAATCCCTCAAATCACTCACACAAATCTCTCTACTACTCCTATCAACATGAGTTATCTGACAACTCATATTGCACAATCTAATATTATTTAAATACATTAAATAATAATACTCACCTAATGTTCACAATATATAACATTTCCTAACGAAAGTTGGTTAGAGGTAGCACGCTCTGCAAGCAGATTGCCAGGGACGCGCAAAAAGTGAAACCGAGACTTCATTATTTCTAGATGAAGATATCCCACGTGTAGAACTTGAACATAATGCGAGATCATGATGCCAAAGGTGATTGGATTAAGGATATGATCCCATTCATTTCCGTGGGTTCACACCCTCCTAGTTTAAACAAGGCAAAGATAAGACATCTAAAACTTCAATATATTCTATATGTTCGATTGATGGCCTTCTCTTCAAGAAGAATCTTGATGGCGTGTTGTTAAGATGTATTGACGGTCATGTATTGAAAAAAGCGAAAATCATAGCAGAATTTCACAATGGATTCTTGGGTGGACACTTCTCTTTCAAGACTACAAAAATGAAGATCATAATGGCAGGACTTGTTTGGCCTACTCAGTTCATGGAGACGCATGAGTAGGTCATAAAATGTAGACAATGTGATTTCTTTAGAGGTAAGAAAATATCGATGCAACGCTTCCCCTCCGACCAATCCAAGTGGATTATCCTTTCGTGCAATGGGGTCTCAACTTCATAGGCATGATCAACCCACCTTTAAGTGTTGGCCACAAATGGGTGCTAACAGCTATGGACTACTTCACCAGATGGACAGAATATTTCACGTTCTAGGAATCAAAAGAGGCGGTCATTCTTGACTTCCTCGAAGGTCTTATAACAAGGTTTAGCGTTCCTCAAACCATCATCTTTTATAATGCAAAGGCCTTACTTGGTACTAATATTTTTGGTTGGGCACTCAATCTGAGCATCTATTTGAAGACTTCTTCCAACTACTACCCTTAGGGAAATGGTCTGATAGAGTCAATAAATAAGAACTTGATCAGAATCATAAATCGCACAACAATGAATATCAACCAAAGACAATGGCATACAAAGGTCTCGTGCACACTGGGCAGACAGAATCATAGTGAAGAAGGAAATAGGAACTTCACCTTATAAGATTTTCTATGGCAAGGAGGCTACACTTCTTTTGATACTTGAGTTGAATTCATTATCACTTTCCCAACAACTAGAATTCGAAGGCACGGACTAGAGAGAAATCAGAATGGCAGAGCTTGGTTGAACTTGAAGAATCAAGGAACTCTACCTTGATCAAGCTAGAACAACATCAACAATCAATAAAGAAGTGGTTTAATAGAAAGGCTAGGCCTCAAGATTTCAAATTTTGGGACTTAATATTAAAATGGGATGTTGACAGATCTAAGTCAAGGTGCCATTCAAAGTTTGATGCACTTTGGAGTGGCTCATACATCATCAGTTCCTACAAGGAGGCTAACTCTTTTGAGTTATATCATCTTGATGGAGATGCACTTTCAATCCCAATCAATGGGATCTATCTCAAACCCTTCCATTAAAATTTCTGCATCATTTTGTATATATTAGAATAGTTTCAATTCCTCCAAGTGCGTTGCACACACATTGTTTTGTTTATACATAGTTCTTTCTTCCCGCGTGCTTCTTGCACGCGCTCTTTTTTTGCTTCCAGGGATATTGGTCACCTTCTAGTAGTTTTCAGCAGTTTTTACAGGATTCATGATAGAGTTTAGAAATGATTCATCAAGTGACTTCAAGGGCATTCTTCAAGGTTCCAGATCAAAATTTTATGATCACATAATAGACCCCAATCCCAATGGATACTCCAGGCTACTGATCTCTTTCATCTAGTAGGTAGATGGCCTCAAAAGTCACCAAAAATGTTATCCAAATAACTCCCCTAGTTATTTGGACAACTTACATCCCATTCTGGCTCTAAGGATCTACATTGTAGCTTGTGTGCACTTCCTTTTATCCTCTCGACGCATTCTCTTAGACATAGTTTCCTCACGCGCCTTTACGCGCTCCTCCTTTCCTTCACCTCTTTTTTCATTTTCCTCTTTGTTTCATTTCCCCTCGCGTGCACCCTCTCGCGCATTCACCTTCTTCTCATAATTGCATGCACCATGTGCGTGCGCCCTAGACTTGCTCTCCAAATTAGCTAAGTCCTTGGATTCCTCGCATGCCTTTCTTCCTTACCACCGCGCGTTACTTTGTAATAGTTTTGCCTTGACCATGTGGTTCCCCAACAAGTCTTTCTCCCATTTCTCTCATGCGCATCACTTTTACGTGTGCCCTTCCTCTCGCTTTTTCTTTTCACGCCTCACTCTTCCACACACATGCTTTTGCGCCTTCTTCTCCACTCTTATGTGCCACATGGCATCTGTTAGACATTGAGTGTGCTACATGCAACCAACCAAAGCACGCCAACAAGGTTTCGAGTCCTTGCAATGAACCGCTAGGTGACACATGGAAAAAAATGACAAAATAAATGTATAGTTAGCTGACCTTTCAATCAATCAAGTGCCACGTGTCTTGCATGCACTGTTAGCATTGTGGATCTTCTAATAATCATAACTTCTGCTCTAGTGCTTAGATCCTTGCACACCTAGCCTTTTGGAAATCTATTGATGTCATCTATAGTGCAAGAGATTTAAATTCAAATTTCAACAAGATTTAGTAGGTGAGAAAAGGGAAAACATTTTTCACACCATTAATGAGCAGATCTGATTTCTCCAACCACCCGATTTGATATGGATCTCACATCCTTCCTTCTCTTACACACTAAACATACATGAGGAAGCGTATTTTACATATATATAGGTGAATTTACAATAATTGAATGCTTGATGTTGGTGGTTGTGTTTAAAATTCAAGTTTTCCCTCCTCTCCTCTTCTTCTTTCATCTATGAATGTAAAATTTTGGCTCGTTGTAAAGGGTTGGACATTTTGGATCTTCTAGCATTTGCTAAGGATTTCATGTCTTTACATTTTGAGTCGCAGACCTCTATATTTGGTTCATGCATATAAATATCGGCCTTCAAATGCCATCATAATCAATTGTGCATACGTAGAAGTAATAAAATCATTGTTTTGTGGTTATTCCCTGCCTTAACTTGTTTTTATTCTTCTTTCTTTCCTCTCTCTTGTATTGTGTGATTGTTGTGTCATTTTAAATCTCTTGCAGCTCCATTTTCATGTTGTGTTTCATGAAATCGATCATGTAAATGTGTTCTAGTCTCCGCATTACACGTGTCGACCTTCCTTAACGCCTTTCCCTTTATTTTTGCTCCTTAGTTATTTTTGGTGTTATCGGCTCCTTAGTTATTTTCCATTTTCATGTTATCTTTCTATCCCTGGTCCCTTGGCATTGTTAGCTTAGTTTTCCTTTCAAACATTAGGAGTAGGAGTAACAATATAAATAGATAGAGGAATCAGCCTTTCCGAGGTCTATCTCAAGTGTGCAAGGTCCCACACTTGGACATAATTCCATTGTTGACTCAAACAACTCGGTTCTTCCATATCTCGAGAAGCGGGGCAAGTTTGAACAACCAATAGTTTCTGGCACGCTCGGTGGGACCAACATTGAAAGCTTAAATTTCACATTTGCTAAGTTATGGTGTGTGACTTAGCGATTTTCATTGTTTGGAGGATCGTTTCAACACATCCGCAACTCCCAACACTTATAAATCTCTTTTTTTCAATTGATCATGAGCATCTTTCATGAGAAGAGTGCACACAAGACAAAGTGTTGCAGTTGAAGGATACTTTGAGTACCTCCATCTTTCTCCAAGAAGCACATGCAACAGAGCTTCCACGTGCGCATCCCCATCTCCAATGCACTGCGCAAGGTCCCACACTTGGAGATAGTCATAACTTCCACTCCAAAGCTCGATCCTTGCACGCCTAGCCTTTTGGAAATCTATTGAAGTTGTCTATAGTGCAGGGGATTCAAATTCAAATTTCAGAGGATTTCGTAGGAACCGGCCTTTCCAGAGGTCCTGTCTCAAGCGCACAAGATCCCACACTTGGATACAATCTCATTTTTACTCAAACAACTTGGTTCTTCCAGATCCGAGACACGGGTGCAAGTTTGAACAACCAACAAAAATTACCTCTAGATAGAACTATCCAAGAGGGAAAATTTTTGATATAAAACATATCCTTGTTGGAGTGTAATATTAAGTGGGATCACTTTTGGTGGGCTACCACATATACACATCCATATTAAGTTATTATTATAGTCTATAGTTTGGTTTCTTCCACCTTAGTGTGGAAGTGTTAATTAATTCACTCATGAATTAATTAAAAGAGTGAATGGTGCAATCAAAGGACCTAACCTATATAATAGGGTGATGTCATTTGAGATTGATAATGTTATTGAATGCAATATTTTACATAGACATTTAAAAGAATTATTTTGTGGAACCCGAGTGAATTTAGAGAAGTGAAGATTTATTATTTTTAGTAATTGTAATTTCCTCAATTAATATAAGGATAGTGTTTTTGATGTGGGGTTTTTTACCTCGAGTTTTCCCCACCTTATATGGTGTGTTCTATGTTTTATTTCTTTTTACCGTTAAGTAAATTTGATTATGTATTTCTCTCTAATATTTGTATATTTACTTTATATAATCATGTGGTTGTTTAATTAATCAGTAATTCATTTTTTATGTTATTAATTTAATAAATAAACCATTTGTGTTGACATGGTATCGAGATTTTCCTACGGTATATATGTAGGTTCAAGGGAAATTGAAGTTTGCAGTTTTTAAAAATTAATTGAGTTTGTAGGGAAATCACCATGTCTAGGTGCCTCAAAAAAACTTTCTCATTCAAACAAAAATTGCATTGAAATTCAAAATTTATTGAAAATATCTCCATACATTGCTTTCAATGCTAAGGCAATAGTTGGACATACAATATTTGGATTCATAACATAAATAATACGCGTAAATTCTTCTATAAAAATCCAAATTGATCTAGATAGTCTATTTGTTTTAAGTGAGAATCCTAAAACCTACTTTACAAGAACTCAAAACAAATTCTATAAGAAATTATATTTACGCCGAAGGCGTTCCCCCTATGGGAAAGGCCCTCATGGATGTTTCTGCAATCGTGTAAAATTTGACGTCCTCTTGGACGTTTTACAATGCAATTAAAATTTGTCGGTTGTTGTTACGGTTTCGATGGGCATCTAGAAGTTTTCACATTGTTGAGATCGGAGGATTTAAAACCTAGGTTTTCAGTGTTCTTGAAGGATCTTGTGCGCCATATATTGCGCATTTTGGATAGTTGCAGCGAATGCAGAAGTCGGAAACGAGAGAAAGAAAACTCAGTGCTTTCTGTTTCGCCACGGCTTCGCCAATAAAATACTGCTTTACGCAAATCCGACTGTTTTATGGGAATTATTTCAACAGGGATTGTAGCGTGCTTTAGAATTGAGAAGCTGATCGCCCACAATGGTCAAATATGGTAAATTTTGATCATCGCGAATATTACTGAAACTTACCTTACAAACTAGGTTGTATACTGTTTAGTTTTGCTCCATCTTAAACAACGAGTTAATTCTCAATTCTTGACTACAGAGTTCTGTTATATCAATGCGATCGGTTCAAATGATTCAAGTATGATAGACTGTGATGAGACAAATACCCAGTATCCATGCGCTAAGGGAAGGAGTTATCATGGGCACGGTCCTATACAATTAAGCTGGTGGGTTTTCTCGCTTTTGCAGTCCAGTGATCTATTTTGGTCATTTGCCAATAGTCTAAATCAATATTTTTTCTTTATGTGTTTCTGTGACTCATAATTTGCAAAAATGGATTCCTTCTTATCAATTGTCAAGGGAGTAAGCATGCATCCTAGAAAGCTATAAATCTGAACTTTTATTTAGCGATATCAAACCCCTATGTCACAACAAACATCTATGCCGGAACTTTTCATAGCCATCTACTCTTCATTTTGGTGTCATCGGGTTATAAATTTATCTGCGTTTAAGTATATCTAATCTAGATTGGAGAGAGGACATCCTGTAGTGCACTGTTGTACATTGGAGATTTGTTCTAAACAAAGAATAGAAAACACTCAAATTGAGGAAAAACTATTCTTTTTGAACTTATACTCTCAAGTTTAAATGAAACCAACACTGCCTACTAGCCAATGGTAAGGATGTTCAACACATGCAACAGATACATTGAATTTAACAAAAGACCACTTCAAACATTCGGGGTTGCATAGAAGCGAGTAAAACTCTCGTAAACAATTTCACTAGCTTTTTTGGGCTATAATTCTATTTATGAATTTTACAGCCATAAATTCTTATACCCAGATGATTCCGAGAAAAATCCAATTCATTTTATAATCCCGATCCTATATTATGGATTCATCACCGGTTCATGTTGCGAGAGACATCCAGTGTGATCTCGCAACCTTGCATCAACCAAAAATATGTAGCAAGTGGTGTCAAGCTTGGTGTTTTCCATCATCTCATTGTAGATGAAGGCTTTTAATAATTCATTGTGTCTTCGAACCACATGTTACCATCAATTACAGAGTAGTCGACTTGAAGAGTGATCATTGATCCAAAGAACATTCGTAAAATCTCCAATTTGCCATTTCTTGAACACTTGCCATGGCAAAATCAAGGATGGAAAGGTGTGGACTATTGCAAACTTCTCTCGAAAACATATTCCAAGTGGGTGGTTGATGGAGAATGTGTGCTAACAAGAAAAAGTTGGATTCATTCTATGCCTAACATGTTTAGAGCAGTTTTCATCTAGAACTCTGTTTTGAAGTCATGTGCAAGATGGGAACTAAGTGGAGCTTTCGAGAAGGATAGGAGGCATCACATTTGATTCTTTGGATGCATAAAACATGTCAAAACCAATTTGTGAAACTCGTTTCTAGCATGTGTAGGCCGTTTTTGAGCATTTTTTAGTGTTTTTTTGGGGTTGTGGGAATGTGAAGTGTCATGCAAATGATGTGATATTCCCTGGTCTTACTGATGATGTGGAAATGAAACAAACACAGCTGTCAGATCAAACAAAGCAAGAAGGAGAACATTTTTAATGGAAGAGGAAGAAAAAACGTTTTTTGCTTGGAAGAGGAAGGGTGAGAAGGTTTGGAGATTGGGATGTTTCACAGGGTCCTCAAGTAACCCATTAAAAAAACCTCATCATGAAGAATGTCGGGGGATTGAAAAATTTGAGTTTAGCCTCCCCTTCTCTGTGTACAATTTGCTTTTAGCAAAACAGAGGTGTTCTTGCAAGATAAATATTGCAAACCTCGGGAGAGTTTCAAAAAAATGGAGACCATATTTGATTTGGGTTGATCGGCTAGATGAAGAATCCATCTTCTGAATCAGAACACTGATTTTTCTTGTAGGAGATTTTAATGCCTGAAAATTGGGCTAGCCGTTCGACCAAATATCTGAAGTAGTTTTTCTTGATGCATAGTTTGCATGAGGATCCAGTTGAGTTGTAGGTTGTTTGATGAATCTCTTATGCATGGAGTGATGAATGATGTTAAAACTTGATCAGTATAATTTTCCTCATTTTGTGTTCATGTGTATACCTCAAGGAGGAGTAATAAATCCTAAGTTATTAATAAAGCTAAAGGTACTTCACATGGAGTTATATGGAGAGAAGGGGTTCATGTTTGTTGTGCAAGTTTAGTTATATGGAGAGAAGAAGGGTGTTCATGTTTGTTGTGCAAGTTTTCATTGACTGGGGGCTGGTTAGAACCCAGGATAACCTTCATCTTTATTTGGTGTGTGGATTGATTGTGTGGTGGGAGTCAAGGATTGATCGAGCTGCAAGATTAGAATTTGACCCTCCTATCTTGACCACATCACGATATAACTACTACCTAACCTAATTCATTAAATCCCATGCCCGAATCTCATTTCTGTGCTTTAAAATTTTAATTATTTTATGCATTCTATCTTTTTAAAATTGTTTACACACAGTATTCTACTAATTTTTGTTCCAAATCTTACATATATATTAAATTTTTATTTTATTTTATTTTTTAATACTTAGGGTAGTCTCCTAGTACCCTCTCCTATTTTTTCAAAAATGGTGTACCTGTGCTAATTCTCGTCTCCCATGCAAGTAATCATCATTGGTCTTTGATAAGACTGTCAATTATCCTTGCTATTACAACACACAATTCTTCATAGAGAGTATCATAAAATGTACTTGGGTTCATCACCATGACAATCTGTTTGTCTGATTGTGTTGAGACTTCCACATAACACATTAAACATTCATGGAAAACATATGTTCTCAATTATTTTCACTTGGAGTTGAATTCCTCAATTATTCAGTAGAACTTGGATCATTGTGCTTTTAAATGTAAATTACTCCAAAAGATCAAACCCGTTTTCAGGGAGGCACTTACTTTTGAATTATAGTAACCTTGCTTAAGAGGACGTATAAACTTGCAGAAATATTGAAAGGCTCAGATTCTTGTAACATTAAGTATTACTTCTTACTGGTCTGTGTACAGGAACTACAACCATGGACCTGCCGAGGATTACCTTAAATTGGACTTACTGAACCAACCAGACCTTGTATCCACCAACTCCACAATATCCTTTGAGACTTCCCTCTGGTACTGGATGATCAATTCTAACTGCCACACCGACATTGTTTCTGGACAAGGCTTCGTAGATGGAAGAGTTTCTTGACATAGCAATGAGGACAACGAAGAGAAGAGAAAGAGTTGGAAGCCATGAGAAAAGAGGAGCTACAAAATCCAATAGCAGTTGGATAGTGATTGAACAAAGCCTACAAGGCTTTAGGAGGAGGTGTTCGGATGATAGTGGGTACAATCCCACAAGAGAAAGCAAGATGCAAGAAAGAGCATCTTGGTGGATGTGATCAGACGAAGGTGAGTTTCATCCAACAAGAAGATGGGAAGGGAAGAACATAGATATTTGGAAGAACTATGGTGGGATAAAGCCCACAACACAAAGATTAACGAGTAAGAGTGAACCCATTGGGTGGAGGAGGATGGTTTATGCCCAAGCAAGGACCAAGAAATGGAGAAAGAGATACATAGTGAAGGAGAGAAAATTTCAAAGACCAACAAAGAGTTGGAAAAGAAGAAAGACTATTTGGAGCATGCAGAGGTATTTGGCTCGTTGGAAAGGGAAGCCTTGGTAGCTACAAGGATCAAAAGAGTGGTTCTACCACTCAATCAATACTTGTGATAAGGAAATCACAATTTTTCCCATTGGGGTGTCTGATGCAGAGAGCATCTCAGCCTTGAAGACAATCTTGCATCCCCAAAAATAGTTGAGAAAATGTAGGGAATTAGTTTTCAGATCAAAAAATATAGGTGTTGGTTGTTGTGTGAGAAAGCCAAGAACAAAATATTTTAAGAGTTTGTTCTCCTATTAATAGAAGTTGTTATCATCTTCCTTTGGTAGAATAACATAAATAAATAATAGCAGAGTAGAAGTGGAAGGGGGTTGTAGAAGTACATGTGAGACTGTTGTAGGACTGCAAGTTTTAGGGAAAGAAAAGAATCTCTGTTTGAGCACATTAGTAAGAGTAGAGTCTGTACATAGTAGTTGGTAAGCCCGTTGAGATCAGATCATGTTTGTGATACCCTTTGAGGATTGAAGATTAATAAATAATGTTGTTTTGTGTTGATTTCTGCTGTGTTAACTCTGGGGCTGCAAGGCTGGGCTCTTGTTAGCTTGAGCCTCTACCTTGACTGCATTATCCACTCTTGGCTTGATTCATATCAAGCTAGGCTTGTTTCCTTCATCCTCCTGCTGCTCACAACAGTATTTAGCTGCCCACAAAGCAACTTCTCGTTCTCACAGACTTCTACATCTTTTCCAAGGAAATATTTCGTTCCTTTTCACTCCATGCTTCCCCAATGGAAGTCACATTAAGATTAAAATTCTCTAGAGCTTCTCCCTCTTCAAGCTCAATCACCATCTCTTCCATATCTTCTTCAAAGATAAGAACTTCTTCCTCTACATCATCCTTAATGAGGATCTCTCTCTATGGGCTGAGCATAACCCCCATTCTCCTCTCTGCTGCTACTCAGAAGAATTATCGGTTGCTCTTCTAGCAATTTCTTCTCTCCATTTCTTTCAAGCCAATTTTCTTCTCCTCAAGCCTGGGATGTGGAACTTCTTTATCCAGTTAACATGGTCTCTTGCTTGCACTACTCTTTCAGTCACCTTGGTGACCATCTCATCCAACTTCTTAGTTTTTATTTACTTTTTCTTTCTCATATCTGTTGGAGTTCCCTCCAAGCTTCAACTGCACCACTACCCAACCTTTTGCAGGCATACTAACCCTTTTAGAGTACTCCTCTCCATGAAGCACTGCTCCATCTTCAGCACCCTACTCCTCAACTGCTCAGGATTTTCTCTCCATGAGAATGTAAATGGCTTTGCTTCATGTGTTTCTTCTCTGTGATATTGAGAAAACTTTGTTTTCACAACCATATCCTTGAAGTCTCTCATGACCCCCCTAAGATTTTTCTTCTGCTTCTTCATCCTTTGCTGCTCCATCTCTTTTACCTTCTTCTCTGTCCCTGAATTATAAGGCCGAAATTCTCTTTCTTTGAAGATATTTGAGTACCTTTCTATCAATTTTTCAATCATTCTCAACTGGTGTCCGAATTTCATCTCTGCATCCATAGGCTCAGCCATAGTTTTCCTCTTTGCTAATCTATACCGTCCTCAATAACAACTAAGGCTATCCCACAAGGTCTCTACTCCCAGCATCTTTGGATGCTCTAATACCATCCGATGCAATCGGTGAGGGGGTTAAATGATGGACTACTTGCTATCTTGCAGCCTCCTCTTATACCCGTGATAAACCTACAACCTCCCACATAAAGGCCCAAATACAACAGCTACACTAAAACTCAGAGTCTAGAACAGAGGAAAGGAAGCATTTGGACACGTCAAAAATCACACAATTTTGTTTCTCATCAACAGCACAAAATAATTATAACTAGCAAGATTATGTTCTCGGCTGTTACATCTCGAATTTCAGAGCACTTGCTCTCACCCTCTTAAGTTGTCTTCTCTAACACAAACTCTTATGTTGCCTCTTTCACTTATTCCTCTATACTATATAGAAATGTCAATCCCTTAATTCTATTCTGACTTTAAGAGTTCTAACTCAAACTGATCACTAACAAATATTCTTAAAGAAACATTTTTTGGAGATTACATTCCAAATTAAAATTGCTTTCTAAAAATCTATTCAAATTGAAATCTAGTGTCAAAGAAATTTGTAATACAATTGTTTTTTTTATCAGGGGGTATATGTCAGCAGTGTAGCTCTCCTAGGTTTTGAAACCTTATGTTTCTTGTCGCCTCTATCTCAAAGACTCCTTTGACAAGTTCTAGTATGTCAATCACTTTCAATGATTTGTGGAACTTAGAATATGTAGGTAGCTTTGTAGAGAAAGAATTAAACCATTTATTGTCTATAGACGACCAAAATAAGTCAATGGAACTGTAAAAGTGCAACTAGTTTATAATAGAAGAGAAGGCCTCTAGGCATTATTAATGAACTGTAAAAGAAAATGGGAGCAAATTTCACCCACAACATGGGAGGTTTTGCCAAAAGAGTGCGCTAAAAGAGTTCAACTAATTGTTCATTCCGACTATCAATTTGAAGAATGTCCTGGAGACAGAACCTGCAAACTGTTTAGGCAGACTATCAAATTGAAAAATGTTACTGAAACACAGGCTGAAAAAATCATCTAGAAAATGACTTGGCCTAAGGAGAATCCATGACATTATCATTGGGCTTTGATGTTGCTTTGTGCTGTTCTCCTACCACCCCAACGATGCATGCTATGTATGCATGCATTATGGGATGCTATGATTTCTATGATGTAATGATGCATTTTGTATAGAGAATAACCAAAGAGTTTAAACTTCAAGTCCGGTGGTGTTTAAAATTAGGTTTAATGAGTGTTAAACCTTAATTGTTCAATGCTGGTCAACATGACTGCACCGGCAGTTTACTTTAGGCCAACAGCTCTAGACCCACTGGTGCAGTTAATAAGAGCAGTTCATCTGCAAATCGAACTATGTATATATAATTTTGCCTTGCCATAGATCTACCTACAGATTTCTTGCAGTGTTAACAAAAAAATTCGTTTCAATTTGACTACTGCTAGGTGAAATTAATCTATTGTTGATTGGTGCAGGCGTGGAGTTCATACGAAAGAAATGAAAGCCTCATTATCGTTGATCCAAAATTGGAGTTAGATACATTGTCTGAAAAGGAACACAGGATGATATCAAGAGTTATATGCATTGCTCTTCTCTGCACTCAAGGTTCTCCTACTCAGAGGCCATCCATGTCCAATGTTTTGTCTATGTTAACAAATGATACAGAAATTTTAGATGTACCCACTCCGCCAGCTTTATTGGATTTACAAACAGACTTAACTCCTATGCCTCGTCCAGTAATTTCTGTAACTTCATCTTCCACTTCAGGAGCTTCCTCCTCAACCTCATATGGATCCGTTAGTCTGTCCCTCTTTCCACGCTAAGATAATGCCAAATAGAGGGACAATTTGAAGGATTTTATATTTAGAATTTTAACATGTAAATGAGGAAGGCTTCTTCTTCTTCTTCTTCTTATTTTTAATTTAAAGATAAACTCAAACCCGGTCTCCTCCCTCTCTATTAGCTATCTGTAAGGATCGAGTGCAAATGCATCCATACCTATTAAATTATAGACCTTTTCGATCCTTTTATATAATGGAGGTTTATATTGGACTGATCTCAATGAATCTACATCATTATCATGCATGTTTGTAGTGGGCAGCCAGGTAATTGGAAAAAATCACAATAGTCTATCTTTACGTATGGTAAAGTTTGCAGAATATAAATGCACGCAAGCTCTTTTCTTGACAACAATCGGTTATTGTAAAGATACATTAAGAGAGGACTATTGACTAACATGCATAATTGAAACAAATGCACTAATTCCATAAGTGAAATTCATAATCTAAATAACTCAAGTGTAAGGCCAATATGTACCGAAATTATAAATTAATATATATGTAAGAATATTATTGTTAACATATTATGTGGATAGAAATTAATATTGGTGAGTAATATAGTGCGGATTGTGATAGGAGGTTTGTGGTTGAGATAAAGTAGGCGTTTGTTGTTAAGGGGTACTCCTTGTTAATAAGGTCTATGTCGTCAACGCCGAAATCAATCCGTCGTAAATACTAGCCTCTACTTTGATAGCACCTCCACTACTACTTTACTCAAACTTCTTGTATCCACAGCAATATCAAATGTATAAATGTATTCATGTTTTGTGTCAAAAAAATTGGCCACAAAAGGCTACCACTCATGATATAAAATCTGAAAATGTACGGAAGTTTTCATGTATTCATGTTTAATTCAAATAAAATAGTTTGCAAAACGCTACCACTCATGACATAAGATTTACAAATGTATATGTACAAATTTGTAACAAATTTCAAATGTAGAGATAGAACCTTTAAATGCAATGCTTCATCTATATTCTTACACTTACTAATACAATCACACCCTTATCAACATCAACTACAAAACTAATAACTATCCCTCTAAAATCAAATAACATATACCGTTAAGGCTCACATCGCATTGTGCACATGCGATCGCTACTTATATTGACACTTAAAATTTGAAAATCTCAAACCCTAGATCTAAATCCTAAGGACCTAAGACGTAAACTATATTGATTAAGGTTTAAAGGCTTTGTTTATAAAAAAATTGTAATTTTTCTCATATATATTCGAAATCCACTCGCATAAACCAAGTTTTTGTAATATATTTCAATCTCAAATTTTTGGTTTGTTGTTTGGCTCGATCATTGGCTTCTCTTAGCAAATTCTTTGGTCTTATCCTGGTTTTTGGTTTGGCTTGATCATCGTCTTCTCTCGGTAATTTTCTCGATCAAGGAGTTGACCACACAGAGGATGAACCAAGAAAGGGCCAAGAGCAAGTTGAGATAGGCCTCTTTTTTTGGTTAAAGGGTTCGATCCTCCCCACCTCTATCTTAATTTTCCAAAAAAAAAACAAAACAATATTTTTTCCTCTTTTCGTAATTTCTTTTTGAAAAATAGAAAAATTAGCGTAAAATATTTTTGAAAATTACTAATGATAAACATATTTCAAAAAATTATATCGTATTCTTTTTCAAGTAGAAAAATTATGAATCACTATTATTATTTCTTTTGTTGAGAAATGTTGTAAATATGTCAACTTTTGTCATAAAAATTGTTTTTCAAAATATACAAAAATACTGTTTTTTATGATTCAACACATATTAATTTTCTAAAGTAAGTTAAATTATTATTTTTTGAGAAAAAATATGGTGTCTTTTAGAAAATTTTCAATGGAAAATCACAATTATTCAATGACACCAATTATAGTATTTGGAAAATTAGGTTAAAAGCATAATTTATATCTAGGAGGCTTTGGGATCTCAAGTCAATAGTGTTGAGAAGAAATGTGCTAGGAGACTTGGGAGAGTACACTCCAACATAAATTACATGAGGTGATGTCCATTATACCTAGGAGCGTAAAGATGAATTTGTTCTTCATATTCTACATCAAGAGTCTCCTAGTGAAGCTTAGAAACAACTTGAGTCACTGCATGAAAGTAGTCGTCTCTCAAAAATTATCAAATTGATCATGGAAATTTTCACCACTCTGATGAAAGGAGATGAAAATATTGTTAATTATCTTGCTAAAATTAAGAATATTAAATCTCAACTAGATGGTTGTGGTTGTCAATTATTTCAAGATAAACTTCTTTATTTTATAAGTCAAATGAATATACATGAAAATGTGTATTTATGAAAAATTCAATATTTTTACCATGATTACCTATCCCATATGTGAAAATCCCATATATGAAAATCTCTCTCGGTCAATGTAGATTTGTCCTTTGGCCAACTCGGTCAACTTTACCGTGTTACCCTCATAATGGTTAGGAGGAATGTGATAATATTATTTTCAAGTGTTTTTCATGTGTAGGAAAGGGATTCATGGATTCATTTAGAACCATTCAGAATGAATTGCTCACAGAAGCCCAAAAAGGCCTTTTCAACCTTTTTGCACCTAATGAACACCCTCCAGAACATACATGGAAAATCTAAATCATATGGGAAGTGTGTGGTAGATATATGAAAACATCTTAGGCATTTTAGAAAAAATTGGAAGAAAAATCAGGTTTGGGAACAAGTTATGCAAAACCGGTCTTTATGGGCAAGGTATTGGGAAATGCAAGTTCTAAAAAATCTATTCACCTTGTTCGAAGGGTTTCAGGATCCTCGTAAAGAGTTAGAAGATCATACCCCAAGAATTGGAAATCAAAAGATCCTACTTCATGGTGGAATGATCGAGGAAAGATTTTGGGAACATTAAAATGTGGAAAATTGTCCGATAGCGATGCAACTCAAGAGTCCTCTTATAAGGTAAAACTTGATCAAAAGGTTCTCAGTCACTTAGATAATATTTAGGAGCCTAATAAAATATCAAATGAGGTTATTTTTAATTCTCTCCATTATCCATAAGTTTTTTGGATTTGTTTCATCGAAAACTATTCTTTCCACTCATCTCATCGGCACAAAACTTGAGGTAAAATTGAAGATATGGGTATAACTTGATGAATACTTAATTTTCAAAAATTCCAAATAGTCCCATTGGATTCATTTTCCTTTATCATGAAGATTAATATATTGGACGACCAAATTTCATTAAATTTTTACCATGGAGCGAAGAAAATAGTTTTGGTCATACGACCCAAGAATGTTGTCATGAGACCACAAGTTGTTGACCACGTCCACAAGGTTTTAGTGCAACCCAAGAATGTTGTTACATGACAAAAAAATATGTCATACATATGGAAGGTTTTAGAAAACCTGGGATGTTGTCGCGCATTTAGAAGGTTTTAGGCAACTCGGGATGTTGTCACGCGTCCAAAAGATGTTTTTGTGCATCTAGAAGGTGTTAGGTGACCTAAGGAGGTTTTGCACATCCAAAAGATGTTGTCACATGTCCGTAAGATGCATTTAGGCGTCTGATGAAGGAAGTAGCATGATGAATGAAGTAGAAAGGCCAAAATTCTCAAAGGAATTTGAAAATTCATGCGGGGAGATGAAATTTCCTAGCCTAATGCATCATAATGCTATAAATAGGAATATAATGTGATGACCCCCATTTCAAGAAGGGGGTTATTCTTGTTCTCTAGATCTCATATTCTCTCTCTTTCTAATTGATTGTAGCAAGATAGTGCGTGAATTCTTGTGTGATCCTTGGTTGAAATACCACCCCAAAAAATTAGAATAGTGTAATGATTTCCTTTTAAAATAAATGGAGCAGCCTCGTTCAAGCAGAGGGACATAGTCGCAAAGCGTCGGTGAAAATTAACTAATTTTTCCTTGTGACAAATTTTTTTCACCAATAGTTTTTGGTGCCCACCGTGGAGAAGATTTAGCATATCTACACCCAATATTGATTCCACAAAATCCAAAAAATAAAATATTCCAAAACCCAAAAAAATCAGAAATTTGAAAGTCCAAATTCTCATAATGAGAATGAACATAAATCTACCATGAGTCAAATCCAAACTTGCAAAAAACTAGATGAAATATGATATACCAAATTGGATGGATTGAGAGGAATTGTTGACCCTTCCTTTGAAACTTTGCAAAATCAGCAAGAACAAATTAGAGATAATCCATACTACTTCTCTCAAACTTCATCCTAGAAATTTTATTCACTCCTACTAATACTCCTCCTACAAACCCTCTTGATTCTCCCATCTTTCAACCACCATTGAACATTGAATTCCCAAGTGAAGAAGAACAAGAAGAACCAGAGGAATAATTTGGAGAATAATTTGCAGAAGAAGAAGAAGAATAAGGAGAACTTGACATGGCAGCACAAGGACCTCTCCTTGGGGACAAAACACAGACCCTCTAGCCTTAAATCAAATCCATGAACTTCTTAGAGGTTCAAGAAATAATTTCCCCAAATTTAGAGGTGATGGTAAACAACATCCAGATGAACATATCGCTGCATTTATAACTACATGTGGTGTGTTGGGATTTTCTCATGAAGATTTCTTTGTTCGTTTGTTCATTGAATCACTTCAAGATGTTATTACAGAATGGTTTTATCATCTACCAAGAGGTTCCATTACAGGATGGGCTCAAATGAAAGCTAAATTTGAAGCTAGATTCAAGCCGGCGGAAGATGTTCATGCCCTCCTTGCTCAATTGACACAAATGAAGAAATAACCTCAAGAATCCATGAGAGACTTTGTGGCAAAGTTCAACAAGTTGATCAACAAGATTCCTATCATTTCTTGTCCTATTGCAGATAATTTGAAAAGGTTCTTCATGAATTCCCAGATGCCTGAAGTGAGTTTCTTTCTACGAAGAGTTCAACCAAGATATTTGGACCATGCTCAATAAATTTCCATTGAAGTGGAATATGACCTCATCTTGTCAAGAAAGATCAAGAATCCTTTAATGAAGGATAGGGCCCAAAATTCCAAAGATGAGAGAGTTGATTCATTGTTGTAAAAATTGGCGAATGAATTGACAATGTTGAAGAGGGAGGTTTCCCAATGAAAATCCCATCAAAATCATAACATGAACCAAATTGCAAGAGCACCACAAATGCTTTCTTTGCAATCTCCCCAATACCAATGCAATAGGCAAGAATTAAGAATATGAAGAGGAATTTACGAGCTAGAACAAGAAAGTGAGGACAACAATGTCATAAAGATTGAAGAAGTAGAGGATGATGCACAAATCAGATTTCTTGAATATGCAGGATGTGAATAAGATGATGATGATGATGATGCACCTATATTCTCATGTGCAATGTTCACCCGCTCCCAATCTCATAAAGGAATTTCCTCCACCGTTGCTCCAAAAAAGAAGAAGATTGAAGATTCTCCTATGGTGACTCTACAAAATAAAATAATCAGTCAAGGATCTCCCCTTCCACCCTCCATGGAGTTTGCAATGGATAAACTAGACCTCGTGACAAGTAAGAGGTCATCTGCTATTCCAATTAAGTCTCCCAATGCTCCTTCTAATTCTAATTATGCTTCTACAAAATCTAGTCCTTCAAGACCTTCTAATGTTCCTACAAAATCAGCCTTTGTTCCTCAAACATCTACTCCCATTACTAAGTCTATTCCAACTCTGAAAGTAGTGTCTTCATCTCCATCCACATATGTCCCTTTTTATATCATAGAACATGTGAATAAATTTAAAGTGTAGATTTCTGAATCCGAATATTTGCAAACTCACCCGGAGAAATTTGACAAGCTTGTATATCATATCAACAAGATTAGTTCAAATCCTAATATTGTGACTCTTAGTTCCAAATGGTTCTATCAATCCCACCTACTCCTCCATCGTATAACATGTTTGTTATGAGTGCATCAAAGACTAATAATTTTTATCCTTTATATCTCTCTTTTCATTGGAGGATACCAATTGAATAACTACATAATAGATTCAGAGCTTCCTATAACGTAATACCCATAAAAGTTTCCAATGCTCTTGGACTCACCTCGACACTAGTCGGTGGCTATTGTTACTCCATGGAGTCTAAATAAGACCCACTTGTAGGGAAGATCAAGGATGCATAGGTGGCTCTCACTGATTTTTTGGACAAGAAATTATTGTTGACCATCTTGGTAGTAGACATCCCAACATCATTCTAATGTTTCTAAGAATAAGTTTCCATCGAGACTTGGGTGGTAGAGTAAAAATTAATTGGTGTTATGTAACCATTCCAGCTTAGGGGATAAAGTGAAAAATTTCAGGTAAAAAGATGAGATATGTGGTAAAAGGTCGAGATCCAAGAGCTAACATCTTGTACCATGACAGTAGGAAGGGAAATTATTTCATAACATCCAAAGAGGAGGATGAAATTCCTATCTTGATAGGACCAAACATTCCTTTCTAGTTGGATATTGATCATGGAGAAGAGTGGAGAAATATTGAATTGCAAAAGGATAGTTTGGAATTTCCAAATGCTGTAGGCCATGAGGAAGATAAAGTGGTTCTTGAGGAGTTCCAAATTGAAAAATTAGTCAATGTGTTTATTCACGATGAAGAGGTGTTCACATTTCCATTTGAAGAAGAATATTCTCTTAAAGATGTCATTCATAAGGAAGAGAGGCCAACTTGTAATGAGCCTTTAAAAAATTTGAAAGAGGAATATTTGGAAGAAATGTTGAGAGTTGCAGATGAAACAGAAGATCCTCAAATTAGTCTTGAACTCCTAATGCAAGCCATGGAATTACAAGATAGGTATGAATCGATTCTCACTCCTCATCCGATTCAAAATAATTTCATGATGAAATAAAAAAACATGAAAAATCTGATATCCCTCTTGAGGCAATGGTTAATGAATGTGATGATGAAGGTGAAGTTTTCTCTTTTCCATTTGAAGAGGAAGATTCTCTCTATGATGAAAATTTTAAAATGAAGGTCTTTGAATCCTTCGGAGATAAGGCCTCTCATGATGAAGAGGTAGTGGAATGTAATGAGCTTTGGGATGATGAATCAATTCCTCCAAATTTTTCCTTGAATTTCAAAATTAAGATTATTCAAATGAATGTGAAGGTGAGATTTTGGAAGTTTCAAAATAAGAGTATGTACAAGAAATATCAAAAGTTACATAAGAAACAAGACCTAGAGCTCAGTCTTGATATCTTGACTGATGTCATGGAGGTAAAAGATAAGTATGAATCTAAGTTTGATTCTTCATTAGGATCCCAAATGTTTCATGAGGAAATAACACAAACGAATGGACTCAATGTTTCTCATGAAAAAAATTCAAGTAAGCATGAATGCGGTAAAGAGGAACACTTAGAGAATTTATGCTATCCAATCAAAAATCAGCCTTAGGGCAGTGGTGAAATGCAAAGTGAGAGATAAACAATGTGTAGACATAAATATTACAAATTAGACAATATTTATCCCGGTCTTATACTACTATTTAGAATGTTCTCAAGTGTACAAAGTACCAATTAACCCCCCTTTACCATCTTTGTTTTATATTTTACTTCGTCTTTCCCGCGTATTTCCCGATACCTATCCACCCATTTTACAACTTCCCCAAGATTCTAGCCCTGATTTCGGTGCCCTAACCTATCTTTGTGGCACCCTAGTCCCACCCTGGGTGCCCCTCTCTATGTTTAACCTCTTTCACCCTTATTTGGGTCACTTCTAGCCATTGGTCTCCCTTATCTTTTCCTCAGTCGGAATTGTCAAGATTAATTGTGAAATAAAACTTGAGAGCCCTATAAATATAAATCTTATAAGACCATAATGAGGGTCCTAGGTCATTGCATCCTATCACTACTATCACTCCATCTATGGTTACATCCATTGCACCATATTCATCCACATAAGTCCATGCATCATAGCTAGCAAAGTTTGCATCACATCCATTCACACATTTTAGAGGAGGGATTCTATCTATTATATTCTACATTCTACATCTTCTATAACTATCATAGCTTGCTACACAAAGTGTGACTGACACGAGAGCACCTAGGGCACGGCATACACACACTCACCAAAACTACATTAGGGTCCATAATGTAGTGTAGCACTCAACGATAAGTCCACCGGTTTGAATCGAGGTTAATCTCGCCCCTTCTTCTTCTTCATGTGCAGGGCTTCATCCGGTTCATCCAAAGTGAATCTAAGTCAACAAATAAGAAGGGTTTCGAGACCTAGTTATGACATTGTCGAACATAATTCTTGACTCCACGCATAGTTCACGGTTACTGTAGATCTAGACCAGGGACCTTGGGTGCCCAAGTACACTTCCAGGTGCTTGTGTCACTTCAGATAGTTTAGATTTACCCTTTGCAGGGTCCTTGAGTGATCATCTCGCACATTCGAGTTCCGGTCTCGGATCTGCAACAACCTATGACAGGTCTCCTGTTATCGCCTAAGTCATTCTCTTCCTCTTTCCTTTTCATCGTGTTTTTACTTCATTTAGCATAGCCTATTTGTAGTTATTACATATTGCTTTACTTTATTTACTACATTTATATAACATTTTAGTCATCCTATTTAGATTAACATTAGAACCCTAAATCCCCCTTTAGGTCTTTTAGGTAGCTATTTTTGTTAATCACAAGGTGGTTGAACATAGAAAATAATTTACAATATGAGATTGATGGAATTTTTTAGCAAGGCTTTGAGCATCAAAGTAACTATGTAGGCTCACTCCTCCCAAGTATACAGGCATTCATGAAAGCACCTAGATTTCATAAGTAGTTGAAGAAAGGAGGATACTCCTTGAACCATTTGATGGCTTCATGGAACATCATCACTCAATGTTATCCATTCAGGGGTAACATCTGAAGAGAAAAGTGCTATAGTGAAAGCGGGTTTTCCCCGCATGTACCATAGGTTATTTTAGGTTTTGTTTTGTTTTCTTTATGGTGTGTGTTTGTTTTGTGTGTTGTTCCTTGCTTGTGGTAGTGTGTTGAAGTGGTGACTCTATGCCCAACTAGTAAAGATTTGTTGTATGCTTCTATTATGAATCTATAGCCCAATGGATAAGGCATTGCTCCACATAATGTCTTGAGATTCTAGATTTCATGTTTGTCATGTCCTCACTACATTAGATCTAGAACAAGTCCCTAAAAAGAGCCATTTGTTGTCATGAAAAATGTGTAGCATGAAAAATTCAATATTTTTCCATGACAACCTAACCCATATGTGAAAATCCCTCTCCCGGTCAATGTAAACCTATCCTCCATCCAACTCGGTCATTGTGTTACCCTCAAATTGTCGTGGAGGAATGTACTAATATGTTTTTCATGTGCAGAAATGGATTCATGGATTCATTCAGAACCATTTAGAATGAATTGCTCTAGAAGCCCAAAAAGGCCTTTTGTCGACCTTTTTCACTCAGTGAACACCCTCCGAGAACATACAAGGAAAATTTAATAAAATCTGGGAAGTGTGTGGAAAATATATGCAAACATCTAAGGTAGTTTATGAAAATTTTGGAAGAAAAATCAAGTTTGGAAACAAGCCATGCAAAACCGGGTCATTGTGGGCAAGGTATTAGGAAATACAAGTTCTAAAAAACTAGTCACCTTGTTCAAAGAGTTTCAGGATCCCTATAAAGAGTTAGAAGCTCATACCCAATGAATTAGAAATTTGATAGAGCCTAATTCATGGTGGAATGATCGAGGAAAGATTATGGGAACTTTAAAATGTGGAAAAATGTTTGGCAATACGGCTCAAGAGTCCTCTTACAAGGTGAAACTTGATTGAAATTTTATGGTAACTTCAAGAAGATTTGGGAGCCTAATAAAATATTAAATGAGGGTATTTTTAATTCTCTCCATTATCCATAAGTTTGTTTGGATTTGTTTCATTAAAAACTATTCTTTCCACTCAAATTTGCATCGGTTAAGCACAACTTGAGGTAAAATTAAATATATGGGTACAACTTTATGAATACTCAAGACTTATAAATAGTCCCATTGGATTCATTGGAACTTTTCCATGAAGATTCATATATTGATGACCAAATTTCATTAAATTTTGACCTGGAGTGAAGAAAACAATTTTGGTCATGTGACCCAAGAATGTTGGCCACGACCACAAGTTACTAATGCACCTTCACAAGGTTTTAGGTGACCCAAGAGTGTTTTCACATGAACACAAAATGTTTTCATGTTTCTATAAGTTTTTATGCTACCCGGGATAGTTTCGTGCGTTAAGAAGATTTTTTTGCGTGTCCGTAAGGTTTTAGATGACTCGTGGATGTTGTCTCATGTCCAAAAGATGTTTTCACGCATCCAGAGGTGTTAGGTGACCCAAGGATATTGTTTCCCATCCAAAAGATGTTTTCACGCATCCGTAAGATGCAATTGGGCATCCGAATGATGAAGTCAAAAGGCCAAAAGTCATGAAGGAATGTGAAAAGTTGTGTGGGGGAGATAAAAGGCGATCATAATGGTATAAACAGGAGTAGCGCCCCCATTTCAAGAAGGGGGTTATTGTTGTTGTCTATATCTCATATTCTCTCTAGAATTAAGATAGTTGAATTCTTCCATTTCCCATCCTAATTCATTCCTCTTTGTCTCAACTTCACTCCATAAGCATGTACTTGTTGAATATAATGCAATGAGACTTTGTACTTCTTGTATCTTGTTCCTTGTTATATGTGAATGGTTTCTTCTCATTGAATTCATGGTTATATTCTAGTTTTGAGGCAATAAACTCTTATGTGATATTTATTGTGCAAAAACCTCCTTGTTATTCTCTTCTTACCTCTCTCTTTCTAACTGTTTCCTCCCTTGTAGTATCTACAAACACTTTTCCACAAGCATAGGGAAGTACTCTGTGTGATCCCTAGTCAAAAGACCACCCCTAGAAATTAGAATAGTGTAAATATTTCCTTTTTTTAATAAATTGAATTACCCCATTCATGAAGAGGGAAATAGTCCCATATCGTTGGTGAAAATCAACTAATTTTTCCATGTGATAAATTATTTCGCCAACAGATACACTATCTACCCTCCCGATTCAAGAACAAGTCATGGAAAATTTTGATTCAAAAGAAAATGTATGTCAAGCATTGATCTCTCATAATTAGAAATCATTTCCATCCCAACACATGGAAACCCTAATTCTAGACCTAATTTCAAATCAAACCCTAATAGTAATAAGAATAACCAAAATTTCAAATTGAAATTCAATGGAACATATCATAGATGTACGTAATTCAGACATAAAGAAGAAGATTGTCATCAAAACAAGAAAACATTTAATAAAAATTTCAAATGTAAGAAATTTAATATTCGGAAGAAAAATCAAAATCAAAACCAGGACAATAATTCTAAAAAAAACTATGGCTTTATATATCGCACTTACAACATTGAATGACAATGAATGGTGCCTCTTGACTCATGACCTACATGAGTGACATCCTCACGAGTGTTGTAAAATGTCATGAAAACATATATCTAGGAGATGACCCTCTCATTCAATTTAAAAGATGTGGTAATGTTAGTTTTGTTAAGGGTATAATTAAAAAACATTGTTTGTGCTAAAATTGAAAAAGAATCTCTTATCTTGCTCTCAATTAACTCAAAAAAACTGTAAAGTTGTTTTTTACAAGATAAATGGTATGCTAAAAATAATTTGATAAATTTATTACAATCGTTATTCATACAAATATATTATACATTTTTAATGGTATTGAATCCGAATTTTGTTTTTTTCTCGCTAACATTGAACATGAATTGCAACTATGGCATGAAAGATTAGGACATTTAAATTTTAGAAGTATGTTTGATATGTCTCATCTTAATCTTGTGATAGGCCTTCCTAAACTAAAATATGATCATGAAACTTGTGAAGGTTTCTTATGTGGAAAGAAACATGCCAAAACATTTCATAAACATCATGATCCTAACTCCTCTCATATTTTAAAGTTAATTCATAATGATATTAGAGGTCCACTCAAGGTTCCTTCTCTCGATGGTACTCTATTTTTTGTTATTTTCATTGATGATTTCTCTCTAGTATGACTTGGTCATATTTCATTAAGAAAAAACATGAAGTCCTATCTAAATGTCGAGAATGTAAAGACTTAGTTGAAAACTCTTATAATTATAAAATAAAAAAATAGAACACATAATAGAGATGAATATGTTAGTAAAAAGTTTGATGAATTTTATGTGTCTTGTGGGATTCAGAGATATACAACCACTATTTACTCCCATAACAGATGTAATGACAACATAGAAAAGAAAAATATGACTATTTTAGAAATGGATGGGAGGATGATTCATGCTTCTAATGTTCCTAAGTTTCTATCGGAATAAGAAATGAATATTGTGGTCCATATTCTAAATTGAGTTCCTACAAAATCCCAACATCAAACTACACCTTTGGAAGTGTTGACAAAAAAAAACCATATATCTCTAGCTTGAAAATATTTGGTAGTTGTTTCTCTATTTTTTTCAAGACAAAAGTTAAATGGAAGAAACTTGATCATACCTCCTACTCATGTATATTTTTTGTTTATGGAGGTTGAGTTAAAGGATTAATATTAGAGATTCATCTAAAAATTATATCATAGAAAATAGATACATCTATGTCCTTGAAAATTGATTTGTGAAACTTCTATCGAACCCTATTATGATTCTATTGAAGAAGAAACAAGTCTTAGAGAATGAAAATCCTTCTATGAAAAATATAGATACGAGAGGTTGAAGGAGAGATCTTGCAAAATGTGTTACCATATAAAATACAAAATTGCGATCAAATTTTGATAAAATATTCTCATCAAATAACCTTAGAAAAATGACTCATAGTCAACACACTAATCAATGAAAATTTATGAATGTGAACCACAATCATTCAAAGAGGCTAATCAAGATGAACGATGGAGAGATGTTATGAAATTTGAATATAATGCTCTCATTAAAAATGAAACATGGGGCCTTGTCCTTCCTCCTTCTAAAGAAACATTATAGGCTCTCAATGGTTGTACAAAATTAAATATAACTCTATAGGAGAAATTAATAAATTTAAGGCTAGATTAGTGACTTACGAGTTTGATCAAAACCCAAAATTGACTATGCCAAAACCTTTTCTCCCATGGAAAAATGAGCACAAATATGATCCTTCTAGCATTAACTACCGAGTATGGTGGCAATTTCATCAAATGGATGTGAAAAATGCATTCCTAATGGTGATTTGAAAGAAGAAATTTATGTGACTCGACTTTAAGTTTTTGAAGAACCTGGAAAAAAAACTTTATGTTTGTCGACTAAAAAAGTATTTATATAGCTTAAAACAAGCTCCTTGAGCTTGATATTATAAGATTAACATTTTTTCAAAGAACTTGGTTTTAGTAATTATTTTTTAGATATTAAGTTTTTGTTAAAACTGAAAAATTATCAAATTATAATAATTGTTTTATATGTTGATGACCTTCTTATTATTGAAAGTGATGTTAGTTTAATTTTTAAAATTAAAGCTAAGTTGAAACAATATTTTGAAATGTATGATCTAGGCCTTTTACATCATTTCTTAGGCATGGCTATATTCCAAGATGAGAACTCCATCATTGTGTTTTAATCTCAATATGTTAATAATTTTCTTAAAATATTTAATATGATCAATTATAAACCCCCCATTCCTATAGAAGTCGGTATTAAACTTGAATAGAAACCGCTTATGCAAAAACAAATCCTACTTTATGTATGCATCTTGTTGGTAGTTTGATCTATTTAACTATTACTAGACTTGATATTTCCTATGTGGTAGGTGTTGCTTCTAGATTTATGCAAAATCCATATGAGGATCATTAGAAAATGGATAAAATAAAAAAATATTAAAGGTACAGTCAATTATGGTTTGTATTATACTTGTAATAATGATGTAAAATTTTCTTGTTATTTTGATTCTCGAATATGATGGTGATATCTTATATAGAAATTCTATTGCTAGATATATTTTCAAGTTTGGTGTGGTGTCATCACTTTAAGTAGCAAGAAGTAACTAACAATATATATCTCTTCTATGGAAGGTGGGTATAAAAGTTCTATGGAGAGCGATAAATAAGCCATGTGGCTAAAAAGACCTTTTGAAATAACTTCATATGGGCGTCAAAGGAAGCATACCTCTTCTATGTCACATCCGAGTTGTATTTCTTTTGCAAACAATTCATTTCAAAATCGAAGGACGAAACATGTCGAAATTCTTGTGCATTTTATTCCTAATAAAGTCCTCAATGGTGATATTGATCTTCAATTTTGTTCTAAAATGTTCAAGTTGTAGATATTTTCATATAACACACTGTGCCATAAAATTATGGATTCATTTAATGTTAGGCCTTTTAGAGTTATCGTTGAGGAGGACGTGTACTCGCAATACACTCGTGCCATAAAATTATGCAAGATTCATGTAATGTTAGGCCTTTTAGAGTTATCATTGAGGAGGAGTGTGCATGCAAATGTCACCTCTTAACGTTATAGTTGTAATTTCTTCTATTGTAAAAATTATTGTACAAGTTCACCGTGAGTGAGACTTATGTAAATGATCACATTGAGTGAATTTACTTGTATACCCAACGAAGCATTAGTTATGAAATATCCTTGTTTTATAAAAGGCCCCGTTTACACCCTAATTATATTTCTTAATGAAAAGGATGTAAGGATATATAATAGATAGACTATTATGATATAATTAACTTCGAAAGATCAATTATGCATGACAATAATAATGCATTCCAAATTAGAATAAACTAACTAATGGATAGAAAATGAGTAACTTGTTCAAAATATATGAATTGGGAGAGAGATTTAGCTTATTTAGGACGAATTTGGAAATATCTAGATGCACCATGTTGGCAAAATATTTTTTGCAAGGACAAATTAGTGTATTTTCTCCAACGCTCTGGGACTAAGTCCCTCCTCTTGGTAATGGGGAGGATCTCATTTATTGAATGCAAAAAAAACAAATATGTTGGTGGTCGTGAAGTCAGGGATCACACAGAATAATCCACTAGATCTGAGACAAATTACTTGCACTTAGTGCAAGGGAGGAATTTGTTTGGTGATATAAGGTAGAGGGAATAAGAACATAGGGAAGGAGAGTTAACTTTGTGAATAGGCACTAGCATATTTTCACAGCATTAACCAAATTAATCCACACTCAATTAAAGGAATAAAACCTTATATAACAATGATAAGACTAACAAATCATAGACACAAAATTCTATTGATTCATTTATCAAAGGCACCAACACCTTCCTTGGTTTTACAAGATCATCATGTTTACAAAGTTGAACATGTAAGGAAATAGAGGAAACATAGAGAAAGAGGAAAATAGAAGAATGTAATCTCTTGCTTGTATCTTAGTAGTGCAAATCTATCTACTTAGAAACTTACAATTGACAACCCCTTGAAATGGAGAAGTCCCTTCAATTTATAGTCTTATATAAAGTATTTTCATATGCCCCCGACATGAATTTTCACTTCCCCTTATCATTTGTGACCTTTCATATTCCTAGGAAACAAAAGTGAGTCTTATTTCATTAATTGAAAAGAACTCATTACAAAGTTAGACTATAGGTCACTTTAAGTGAATAAGATGAAATAGTGAAAATTACCTTCCCAACAAAGAATTAGAACATAGAGAGAGAGAGAGGGAGGAGGGAAGAAGAAAAGAGATTATCATGTTGATGGAGATGAGGCCTCCATTGATGAAAATCATTGACTGTCGATGAACCTTGTGGGAATGCACCGGAGATATTTCTTCACCCTTGAATTCCTTGTTGAAGCGAGCTGCCACGGTGCCATTCTCTCCTTGAGGGGTATGAATGTAGCCTAGAGACTTGATCCAAGTTTCATAATTATTGCTAATATTTTTGCACTGATTGAACCAAACTCGATGATCCTTAGTAGTATTGGAAATTGTACATCTAATTTCTGGGAGAGACTCCAAAGTGTCCTCATTGAACAAGAAGGGATATCCCGCCTCTTTCTTGACCAATTCCTAAAATGGTTTCATAAGCTCTTCCACTGATGAATTTTCACCAATTGAAGGTGACCCAAACTTCTGCACCACATTTCTTATACTTTTCAAATTTTGTGATGTGAGATTTTCACAAGAGTCAAGCTCAGAGATAACAACATTCAACATTTCATACCGGGCATTCAACGTGCAAGACCAAATAGGAGATATATTCTCATTTATGGAAGTGGATACCTATTTTCCCACCAATACAAAAGAATCGAGATTACTCATTTCTGACACTAATGGAAGCATGTTGTACTAATGGGCTTTCTCCTTCTCAAGATCCTCCTTAGTCATCTTTACCTTTGAAGTGGTGGCAAGAGCAAACTCAAACAATGAGATGATATTAGGAAATAGTGTCTTTCCCTTTTTAATGATCTTGTCAACCCATCTGTCATTAGCTCTTCATTGCATTGTGTGACATTGGTCCTTTTTTATTGTTTTGGAGTCGAAGATGCTGATAGGAGTGACGACCTTGATGAGAAGATATGGTATTATAACAGGATCCATGAATTATTGTACATAAGCAGTGAGAGTTCTCACGCACTCCTCTAACCTTTATTGTCTTTTTTTACTCCTCATTCCAAGAAAGCATGCAGGCAGTAGATTTCATGAACAAATGTGTGTCACCCTCATGTGTTGCTTGGCAAAAAGATATTTTTTCCATTTCATAATCTTCCTAAGTCATATCCTCAACAGTTTCACAAATTTTTTCCAGAAAACTTCTACATACCGATTACAAAAGTTCCACTTTGAAAAAGTGAGAAGTTACTTGTTCCTTCTTACCTCGTTTGGTTTTCATGATCTTTGAGATAGCTTTGAAGTCTGGTGCCAATGCTTATTGCACTATCCTTGGCTCACTCCCAATCACCAATTCTTAGATCCAAAGGAAAAAATTTGTTGTTTTTGGCTCAACATTAGGCATGATGGCACTTTTAGGTTCATGATGAGGAATCACATATTGCACTTGATGAGATGACTCAATTGTTGATTTACGAAACACTTGGGAACCAATACATAACTCGAGGTTGTGAAGGATCAATCTCACCTTGCTCAAGATATTCAAAGTGGTTGTAGCTATCTTGTGGAGACTCGTGGGGTGAGATCCTTCAATGTGTTCTTCTTCCATGGCCTTTCTCTTGAGGAATCCCATGAGTGAGTGGAACTCGTGGCTCTCTCGGACACCTTCAAGGATGAAAAGTGAGATGTTTGTCTTGAGAGAGTTAGGAGACCATCAGACTTGATGATGGAAATTCTCTTTTTCTTGAACCACTCCCTTGATCTTTGAATCATTGTTGCATTCCTCTTATTGATGTCACTTGATTCTCTTATGTTCCATGAGATAGGTGAAAGAGGTGTAGACTTTACTGCTTGATACTCTAGGTCAAAAAAATATGATCCATCATCTCTAACTCCTTCAACAAACCAATCGAAGTTGAAATTCCTCATTTGATCAATTTTCATCCTCATATGGTCACTCTTTCTCTTTTCAAATTCATCAAGGAAATTGGCCCACTAGTCCTCAATTTGAGGACTATGGTCTAGTCCAGGGAAAATGAAAGTTTCAGGATTTCTCCTGATATCAAAATCAGTCCTAGATAAATAGGAATAGAGGCTAAGGGAAGAAAAGGAGGCTTTAATGTTTGATGCATCTGCAACAATTTTGCATGAATAGATCCCCAGAGATATAGGAAAGGACACACCCTTCTTTTTATTATTCTTACATATGTTATGAACATGATCAAGATGCCTACATAATTCAAACATTACCATTTTATCATTGGGGTACCTAAGAATCTTGCGAGAAAGCAATATCAACCCCGAAACACTAATGTAGGTGAAGGTTAGTAACTAAGTGAAGAAGCTCCCATATTTATCAAACAAGTGTTATTTCTGAGAGGATATCCTCACTCAATATTGTCTTCTAGAATTTTGATGAAGAACATGGTGAATGCATCATTTACCCTGGAAAATTATGGTTACTCTCTTTGTGAATGAGTTGCGAATAATTCTCGCAGTGGTGACTTCTAAGACACATTAAGAGTGGCGAGTTAGGCCTTTGAAAGGTCTTGTGTAGGAAAGAGATTATACTAAATAAGAGATCAAAGTGAACTTTCTGGTAGAATGCAAATGGAGCAACTGCCGATGAATATTGTCACTTATAATTTGTCCCCAATCCACCATATGGTTCCCTTCAGTGGAAACAAGGATGAATTGGGCCATCTAGTCCTGAAATTCTTTTTCGTCTCTTCACCCATCACTTTTCTCAATAGGATGATAGCATCTAAGTAACCTTCATGGAATTCACTTCTAGACAAGTTTTTAGGCACACAAGAAGGTTTCATTCCCCCTGAGCCATGACCCGAGTGCGAGTCCTTGTAGTATGATTCATATTATTTCCATTCTTTTGATGCATATTATTTTTTGGTGATGACATGTTTTCATAAAAATGTTTAGCATGAAAAGTTCAAACTTTCAAGCATGACAACTTCAAACCCTCTCTTGGTCGCTTTTTATATTGTGTCATGTCGATATTGACCTTGCAGTAGTTCTAGGATGATGAAAAATCAAGTGCGGGTATTTCGAATGGTTTGACAAGGTTAGCAATTTCTTTGATGAAGAGCAACTAAAGACTAGCTCTCTGAAGCCCGGAAAGGCTAATTTTGGTATTTTCAAGGCAATTGTGCATCCTCTGGGAGGGTTTCAAGAGATTACAATCATCTAGAGGTGGTATTGAAGATTCAAGAATTTTTTGAATTGATTTAGGAAATTTTAGGGAATTTTGGAGGTTTGGGAACAGATTGCAAGTGGAAGTTGGTTTTCCAAAGTGTAAGGAGCATGCAATCAAAATTGGTACACGATCTTCCATAGATGATTCTCGAGAGCTCTGTAAGGAGTTAGGATTCAATAAAATAGTCATTGAAAATATAGAGGAATTATCTACATGATGGAATCATAAAATATTTCAAAACAACTGATGGATTCTCATGGAAGCTCAGTTTTGGTAGACACACCATGGTGTCCTGAAGAAAAAGGAGCCATTTTTTTTAAATACAAGAAAAATTGGAATCTGAAACCTATCCCATTGTTTTTTAAATGCTATTAGGAGTCAAAATAATATTAAACATCATCAGAAAATACCTCTTGGAACTCCTACAATCGCTTCATCAAGTTGTCTCTCTTGTAGGTACACTTCTCGTAGTTAGTCATTGTTGGAGTGGGACATGTGTCACCACCTCCTTAAGGCGTGTTTTTATGTCCCTCTTATCCCCATTCCTAATGGGATAGATGGGACCAAAAAAATTCCTCTCTCTAGCTCCTCCTCTGGTCTTTTGTGTGACCAACTTGCACGGGTCGGAGTGCTTAGCAAGTCAAACCCTATCTTCCCCATCTCGCATCCACAATGTGACACATGGCATCATCTGGTGAGGGCACATTTTTTTGTCTCTCTTGTTTCCATTCCCAAGGGGATATACTGGGACAAAAATTTCCCTCTCTAGCCCAAGCTAGGTTCTTCATATGACCAGATTGAACCTCCAGGTGCTCTAAGCTAGTTTTTCCATCCCCTCTCATATTGCATCCATGCACGACACCTGACATCATTAGAATGAGGCACATTTTCTTGCACCCCTTGTCCCCATTCCCAAGGGGGGAAATGGGATATAAAAATGTACCCCATGCCCAACCATTAGAAACCCTAACTTTTCCCTAGTTGCTTCTACTCTTTTGTGCTCAAATTTGACTCTGTCAGAAACTCGTAAACATGAAAAAATTAATCGATCAACTTCATTTATGCATCTGGTTCGACCTTGTTGCCACAAGCCATGAAACCTTGTTGCAATTTTTATTTTTTAGGAAACCCAAAAATGTGCTCAAATAATAATCAATGCACTAGACAATGTTTATTATTCTCTTCTCACCCAAAATGTCATTCATGGAGCCAAATTAGAGAACGTGTCACACTCATTTGAGGGTTAGTTTAGGGATAAAGCTCATGGATTGGTGGGATTTTCTAGAGCAACAGCTCATGAGTACAGAAGGAAAGAATGGTCGCCGAGGACATGTATGTGTTATCTGAAGACAAAGAATATCAGATGTGAGGTGTTGGTGCTATCATTCACAACCATGGAGTGGAGTCATGTCTTGCAAATATGATTCATCCATTCTCAAAGAAATTATGGACTGTTGCTTATCCAAAGGCCACAAAAACTTCTTGTCAAAATCATGGCATCTATATATGTAGTGGCCCGCGGATTACTGCCAAAACCCAAACATAATACTACCACTATCTCTTTCATGATTTCCTGAAGCTATATCATATGGGTTTTTGTTTAGAATCTGAACCAGGCTGAAGGTGAATTCGGGTGAGCAGGGTCTCTAAGTCAATTCAAACATTGACGGAGTTTTGAGGAAGCATGTGAACTGTTTGACAAAATTCTCAATGAAATGTGGTTTCCTGGATATAGGAATTGCTTGTATACAGGAAACAGTGAAATGGGCCGCAATGCTCTTAGAGCTGGTAAAATATTTTCTCGAGGGGTGAAATTAGTAAACCAGGATTTTCATTCCATTGTCCTTTCGAGTGAGGCAGTGTTCATTCACACTTGGATCAGTTACAGTTTCTCTGCCATGACGAAGTTGGGATACCACAATATCCCAAAATATTCATGTACTTCTTGGTCAAGCAGGCCTACAATTCAACCGTGAACAGTATATTGAATCATTGGAGTTCTATAAAAAAAAGGCTTTGCGAGTTCATCCTTATTACCCTACAGCAGTGAGATCTTGATTTTCTATTTTTCAAGAAAAAGACCTTCCAAAGGTCAATCCTGGATGCACGTGTTGTAGATCTTGGCAATTCTCAAATTGTTAAACAGGAAATTATATATTTGAAGAGTAAGGTAATTGAAAAAATATGAGGATAGTAGTGTATGCAAGAATTGCAAGGGATTATTGAACCACTAATTCGAGATTTTGTTCAATGATGGTTATAAAATGAAAAACTTGGTTATGGGCAAGCAAACTTAGTTGTTCCATGTTTTGCAATCACAACATATACAACATGCTTGCAAAATTATTTAAACATTTTAGTTATAGAAGATGAAGGAAACTATGTGCAATCAACTATTGTGGAAATATCTCTGAATGCATCAGTAGTGAAAGAAGATTTGCTTGCTCCTGTTTTTATAGGTTAAAGCTTCATACTTTGGGGAAAGCTATTAAATTAAATTGTTTCTCAAGGGCTAAATAGTTCAATTTTCAGTCAAAGCCCAGAAGTTGTTTTCAAATTGGACCTTCTGGTAATGACTGCGGCATTGAAAATGTAAACATACCAACTAATTGAGCGGATATAATTGTCAAGGTGCTTCTGAGATGACCAAAAGTATAGACAATTAAAAGAAGTAATTAATTAATTCAATTTTGAATTAATTAAAATATCATGATTTGTAAACCATAATGTAAATCCAAGTTGAGTCAACTTGAGTTTTGGGGTGGGTTAGGTTTAAAGATAGTTTTATAACTACTTTTAGAGCATCAGAGTCTATAAAAGGCTGATTTATAATTGTAATGGAACTTTTTGGAACACTCTATATTTGCTCTTCGCTAGAGAGCAATAAATGTAACTTTGTGTACTTTATTTTTATCTTGATTCCCGTTGTTGTATTAATGTTCTTCAATTATAAAATATGCTATTTTGTTTATGATTGAATGATATTGTTAATGTTGCTACTCCTTCATGGTGTGTCTGATGCTCTGGTGTCCAGACTTTGTGTTGGTTGTCAAGGTACGTGGACTTTGTGCCATATCAACGCATTCTAAAGGTGATAAAGACTTTGTGCTTTATGGTTTTACATTTATCATTGTATTCTTCCCTTTGTGCTAGATAAAGAGGTTTCATTGTATGCAGTTCTCTGTTTCCAATCTGCATCTCTCCTTCTCCTTTTTCCCCTTTTCTCTCATTTTCCTTTTTCTAATTTTGTTGCCCTTTCATGCTTTTCGGTTAAAAGCACCAAAAATAAAACCCATCATACGAGGGAACTTCCCCTCTCAAACACAAAGGAACATCACCCTGTCAATAGGTGATTTTCCCTAACTGTTGTTGGTTTTTATGTGCTTCCATTGGGCATATTCAACAACATAAAATCTCGTCAACACCACTTTTATTTTAGGCCTCTAGCTTCACTTGAATGGGGGTGTTAGAGTAGGTTGTTTACCTTAGCTCATGTTCACCTAGGTACTTTATTTACCTTCTCTTTTATTTATCCTCACCCACTTATGTGTGGATATTTATTTTATCTTATTTAGATATTAGGAGGATATTATCTAGTTGTTAGGTATAGTTATTTCCTTGATATATGGTCTTGACTAGTTCTTTGTTGTCTAGTTCTTTCCTAGATCTATGGTCTTGACTAGTTCTTTGTTGTCTAGTTCTTTCATTGATTTATGGTTTGATCTATGGCCTTGACTAGTTCTTAGATTGATCTTCCTTTCCTATATAAGCAAGGCCCCTTCTCATTGTATTGCATAGAGTTCCATAATAATATATGATATTATTGTTCATTTGTTTGCAAAGGTTTTTGTAAAGTTATTCTGGTGAATTGCTTTCAGCTTATTGAGTGTGATGTTTTATTAGCATCTGAGTTCTTTGTGGCTTGGAATGATATGTTTATCATTCCTTTTAATTAATGGTTTGATTTGAAGACGGATCTAGGCGGACGCATCTTGAAGAATCTAACTCGTTAAAGGAAACCCTAAATCGCAACTATAAAAGAAGGTTGAGTCCGCCATTTTAAGGGATGATGACGATGGTTGATGATAAAGAGAATAAAGGAAGAGAAATCTAGCCGAGAATGGCTAAGTCATTATAGGCCATTAGAGACGAGTAAAGAGTGTAACTACCTAAGTTAAGTCCTTAGGGAAACATCAAGAGTCTATAAAATATCCATTAGTGAGTGTGTAAGCTCCATACAAAGCAATTAGATGTAGATGATGCTAAAGGAAATTAAGTAAAATAAACCTTTGTGTTTCATTTCATTCTATTAGACTCTACAAACTAGCACTGAGATCGTCTTAATCCATTGTGTTGTATCAACTTCCATACCAAGGAAATGTGATGCTAGCTTCATTTCCCTAATGATTTTAATTTTTCATGAGGTCTTTTCGTATTCAACCCTAAGTTTGGCTTTAATATGTGAAGGAAAAATTATTATTTACAATCATTTGAAGAATACCTTCGATCTAAAGATTATCTTGAAGAATTATACTCTCATCTCATTAACCAAACACATTTTATCATGTTTGAACATGTTTCTATACTTTGGAGGAGTTCCTCTTCCTCCACCAAAGTTGGTATTCAATTTTTCATCTCTCGGTGTTTACACTCCATAACCTCGTTCCTTAACCGACCCAATATAAAAAGGGGAACCGACTTGGTCATTTGTAAGGCATGGGCTCCTTGAACATGCATATAAGGGACCATATTTTATCCTAGTTCTTTGCTAGTTATTTTTGCATTCAAAAACATAAGGTTAGAAATTGACAATGCATTTTCAAGAAAATAAGATTAGAGATTGACAATACTTAATAACATAAAAAAATAATTTAAAAAGTAGTATTTAGGAACTTGTCTAGAGTAAGGTCGGTGTCATTATGTATTGCATGGAAATAGTGTAGAAAGTATCACCATCAATTATAACATTTTTTTGTAACCATATACATGTCTTTCTTTAGGATTGTGCACCATAGACATAATTCATTTCCCATAACTGAAACTTTATTATTGCATACTAGACTTGTTGTGGCCATATAATCATGGCATTCATACAATTTCACTTTGACATCCCTATCATCAAGCATCTTAATTTTGTTTTGGAAGAACATTAACTGATTCATTATGTTCTTTGATCTCCGTGATCAATAAAATAGGTTAAAACTAGTTTATACTCCTCTTTACCATCGAAATTTTCCATGCTTATGAAAAACATGAGACCATTATCTTGTAGTAGCTCAAGTAATACCTCACACACTTGATCTCATCTATCATAATAGACACAAGAATCAATACCAAGCTTGAAAGAAACTTCATCAACTCTAGATCCAGTTCTTTTCTCATATGAATCAACCATAAAAGATGCATATGCATTTACGTCCTTAACTTTAACACCCACTATAACACCATTTGTTTGGTCCCAACCCATATTCATTTCCTCATCCTCTTTGGCCCGCAACTTCATCTCCTCACAAACTGAGGTTGCATTAACCCCTTGAAGAAATCCATGAGTTTCAATGCATTTTAAATATATCAAGGTCTTATGGAACATGTTTGATTCAACAAACACTAGTGCTAACTTGTGATGCTTAAATTCGATGTGTATCCCATCCACAACAACTAATTTAAGTTTTTCCAACAACTTACCAAAGTGTACAATCATGTCTTTCATTGCAGATTTTTCATCATAATTCTTACTTATGTAGTACCCAATTGCACTAATAATGTCATTTTCATCCACATCATCAGCATATTTCCTAGAGAACCATGACCCTATGTCCCTAAATAATTCTTTTCCCTCCACCATTTTATGATAATGTCATCTTGAGCCTTTCTTTAGGTTCATAAAGTCTTTCCTTGATCGTCCATTTTTGACCTTCTATTCTCTTGAGTCATATATCCTTCAATTACATCAAGTACATTTTGTTCATCACTTCCAACATTGGATTCACTACCTTTAATTGTTGCATCTAAATGTGCATCAATTGTATCTTTATCCTCATCTGGTCTTTAAAAATTTAATATCAAACTTACTTTAGAGGAACACCCGTGTTTGTAGATGAAAGACCTACTGTGAAGGAAGTTTGATGGTATGTCATGTTCAATGGAGTTTGATGACCTACCATGAAGGGAGTTTGATGACATGTCATGTTGAATGGAGTTTGATGTCCTAGCATGGAGGGAGCATGATGGCCTACCAAGATGAATGGAGTTTGATGTCCTACCATGACGGGAGGTTGATGGTCTACCATGTTGAATAAAGTTTGATGTCATGTCATGAAGGGAGGTTAATGGCATGCCATGTTGAGTGGAGTTTGATATCCTACCATGAAGGAGTTTGATTGTGGCATGCCATGTTGAATAGATTTTGATGATCTTCCATGAAGTGAGTTTGATGGCACGTCATGTTGAATAGAGTTTGATGGCCCATCATGAAGGGAGCTTGAAATAGAGTCTGAGGTAGGTTATTCCCTAGTTTACATTTTTACCTTTGTTAATACTTTCATCAAAGAAAAGAGGTTGTAGTGTATGTTCTTGTAAGGGTTGAGTGCAATTCATATCAATTAGATTTAAAGGTTTCCTACCATTGGGGTGTTAAGAATCATTATCAACCATTATATTGGAATTTGTTGATGCAAGTGCAATTCTTTTTCCTCTAGGTTCAATGTATTATTGAATATTGATTTGTGGCAATAAGGGAAGATGAACAATTTCATTTGCCTTTTTAGGTCATCCTCTTGTTTTCAAAGGAATTTTTATAAATGTTGGTTTGCAAAATTTTACATCATAGAGCAACTCTAGAAAATCAATTAAAATCGTCTGAAAGGAACTTTAATTAAAAATATATTATGGCAAGTTAACTCAATTGTATGATACATACTTTTTTATGTATTATAAATGCAAAGTTCATTTAGAGGATCCTTTTACAATAATATAAAAAAATTCAATTAAAACATACACAAATCTCTTATAACTCATAAAGATAGTTTTATATATCTATAAATGATTTACATGAATAGCCTCTACACTAGAGAGGTTACTAGAGAAAATGTGGGAGCAACTAAAACAAGACCAAGACCAACAATCAACCTTTCCATAGTGATTGAGAAGATAAAGACCTAAGTGGGTACAATGTTGGCCCATAGAGGTAGTTTCTTCGTGTTTAGGGTGTAGATATTTTTTTCCAAAACCTCATGTTCCACAAAAATTAAACTATGTAAGAAAAAAAACATTGTTTCTCTCGGCCACGAAATAAGGACATTTCTATCACTATGGGGCTTTCTTTCCATCTTTGATAATAAACCAAAAGTTACATTCACATACAACTATAAATAGCAATTTCTAAAACAAATTGAACTAACTATTTCCTTATCTACCTCTGACAAACCACATTTTGGATTGCTCTTGTGAATGTTAACTTATTTCTCCACAACATGTTTCAGTCAAAAATGACGGTATGGCTATATTTGCCTTTATGAGAACATATAGTAATAGTGTAGTCGCCAACCGACGAACACTCATTCTATATTCGCATGTTGGTGGACACACATGATTACATATGTATTCACCTATCGGCTAACATTTATGTCTACATATGTATTTGCCTACCAACAAACATAGTCCCCTCCCCCTCAAGGGATAGTCGTCAATCATATAATTCAACCCAAAAAAGGAAAAAAAAATTGAAAGGGAGTTTTGCAACATTTACCATATGAGATCTAATGCGACAAAAGAAGTGAGGGACCCTTTTGATTAAAGATTTAAGTGAGATGTGTAAAGTGACAAGCTAAAACAATAAACTAGACAACATAAAATGAAATTAAACTAATTATAAATATATTTATCATCAAAAAAGTGAAAAATGTAATTTACCCACCATACGTTCAATTTGATTTTTGAGAGGAAATATCATGTAAGAATCGATAAATATCATGTAAGAATCGAGTAACTAATATCATGTAAGTATCGGATAAATATCATGTAAGTATCAAGTATCGGTGAGTGTATATCAAAAATAATGAAACATGTGTCACATTCACAATCCCGATTTAAGTATATTACAAACTCAACGAGTGTTTTCCAAGTGGCTATTATGATTTATAAAAATATTTTTTAATATTAAGATTTATGATTTCAAAGTAAAATTATATAGGTTCTGGCTAGTAAACTCAACCTTAACTCACCTCTAACCCAAAACTTTAAAACTTTCTAGTAGATTGGGGTTTTTCAAGACAGAAAAGGTCTTGTCCGTTTTTATAAATAAAAAGCAAAATGGAAAAAGAGTCTATCAATGAAAAACTAAATGGAAAAGGAATCGACCAATAAGAAAAGTAATATTTATAATTTGAGAACACAACGGAGAGGTGTTACTCTTGGCTAGTTTGTTATGATCATTGCAATTTATTAACAGGACATGAGAAGTTAAATCAAAGTCGTATGAAGTGGGTTGAGTACATATATGGACACACTTTTGACTTGAAGTATAGAAATGGCAAATCTAACATAGTTTATATGCTAAGTAGGCGTAAAGTGTTGTTGACATAGATGAGGATAGAATTCGAGGGTTTTGAAACCGTGAAAGAGATGCATGCACGTGATGAAGACTTTAGTAAAGCATGGAGAGGATGTGCAGCACATGTGAGCGTGATAGGGGACCATGGTTGCATTATTTTGTGTAGGAAGGTCTTGTGTTCAAGGGAACCCAATTTTATGTTCCTAGAGGATCAATGAGGGACAATCTTGTGAGCGGATGATTATCAAGACATTGAAGTTTAGATAAGATGTTAGCATATCTAGCAAAGAGTTACTTTTGGCCATGAATGTCTATAGATGTGTGCAAGTTTGTGCAAGAATGCATGTTGGCTAGATTTTCTCGCATAACACAAAACCTAGGCGGTCATGAGATAAATCTCCCTCATTTAACCGGTGAGGCTCCCGTGTCGATTTGTCAATAAAAATGTGTTATTATCTATCGTGGGTTTTACTTTAACCACTTAGTTCATGAACCATAACTAAGAAGTTCTCGCAATGTTAGTAAGTAATGCTCAAGAAATGAAGTATTTTATAGAAAGGAAATAAAGGAAATACAGAGAAGAAATGGGAAGATGTGCTTCCCAATTCGTAGATAGCAGAGCTAATTGTATGCACATAGAAGAAACTTAATAGATATGAACACACAGAATTATAAAACAAAGGCAAATTTCTAAATCAAGATCTAAAATAACACAAAGTTTATTAAGAGATCTAAGATTAAAAGCAAGAAACACAAGACACACGTGACACAAAGTTCTCCGAAAACTCTGCTCCTTTGTATTCGTTTTGCTCTAAGTGGCTCTCGTGGGTTCAAAGACAAAGTCTAGAACACAAGATTGTTGCTTACAAATTTTGATCTATTAACTCAAGGTTCTTCCTCTACTTATAGAATGTAAAGGGGCAATTACAAGTTAAAGCTTTAGTTGAACTGGCACATGTGGAAGTCGGAAAGAAACAACTGGCAATCTTCCTCCTGGAATTCCTCTTTGCGTGACATGTATGATTTGCAACTGAAAATAGAACCTTCTACTTTGCACGTGCCACCTATCTCCAAGTAGTTGACTTCTTCAAGTAATGGCTTTTAAACCAATCACTTAAGTTGTATAATTTAATTGATCGCTCAATTACTTTGTCGGAGGAAAGAAGAAGGAAGAGGAAAGCTGACTTTGTCCTTTTTCATGTCTCGCATCTTAAACTGATTCAAACTAGATCTGGAAGCAAACTGAGATCTGAAACAAGCCGGAATTGCAAGCAATGGAATCGGAAGCAAGCTGAATTTTGCCTTCGCATTGTCTTCTCTTTTATCCTTGAAGCTTTTGCAGCTTCTTCTACTATACATGCATCGGCAAGGTTGGCCGTAGATAACTCATCATCCTTATTTTTAATTGCATATGAGTAATTAAAAATTCTTGAAAGCACTCAGGGTGAATGAAAATTCAATGAAGACTTCAACTAGAAGATGAGAGCACATGCATAGGATCTTAGAAGGAATTTTCCATGCACCGACTTCTTCACGGCCGCATTCAAACAAGAGGATGAAGTCTTTGTCTTTGGAAGCTTTGCAACTATGAGATCTGGATCTGGATCTGCATAGGGATTTGCATCTACATCTAGATATGGATCTCGCACTGCATAACAAACTTTGGCAATCGGGCTATGGATGGAAAAATGCAACTCGAATAATTCCACTTGCTTTTAATCGCACGCATGAGTGAAGTTTCTCCCGCTCTTGATCCGTCTATCAATTCAAAGCAAGTAGTTCCGAGCCTAGATTCGTGTCTCCAACATCTCGTAAATTTAGAAGTTATGCATGACTCCGTTGTGCTTTCTTTTCATCTTTCTTCGCCATAGCTTTGTCTATCTTTGTCTCGAATAATTCTTTTTCTTTTTATTTAATTGGAATTCTTCAAAATCGTGCAGATCTCGAATAATTCTTCATATTCGAAGGATATATGCAATGTATCGACATTGATAAAAGCTCATTTTCCTATGTAAAGCACATATAACACATATGCAAACAATTATGCGCATAAAGATCAACCTCCTTCAAAGCATGCGCCAAATTTGGAAGCTTTTAGCCTTGTTGTCACCTTGCCCGAGTAAAATCCTTCTTCAAATGCCTTGTTTCCACCTTGCCCGAGTAAAATCCTTCTTCTTCAAATAGGGGCACACTTTTCCTCTTGGCTGCAATTCTTTACCTGTGAATTAAATAATTCACCCATATGGCTGCCTATGCTTATATAACCCTCACAATTCTATAATTAATAATTGCCCTAACAATTAAAGGCAATTAATTAATTAAAAATCATGCTCTTCTCTTTTAAAAATAGCATGTTTAAGGATAGCCATCCAATAAATTAAATTAATCCAATTTAATCCTCCACACTTCACTTCACTTAAGCTTCACAGTGTGCTTTGACCATAGCCACTAAAAATAGGAATTAATATAATCATTTAATACTTTAAAAAGTATTAATTCCTTCTCAAAAGGGGCTGCATTAAATAAATTAAATTTATTTAATTTTGGAATTCTATTTTTAAATTCCTTATGTCCACTTCCCTTTGTTGACTTTTCCACAAGCCTGGTGCCAAAATTGGGTGAATAAATATTAACAAATATTTATTTAATGCATTATTATTCACCCAAGGTGGGTCGCACTTTTTTGCACATATAATTCTATTTTTAAGAATTTTTCATAATGAGATTCTTTACCCTGCAAGGCAGGCACTAAAATCCCATGATCCACTTAAGTGATTTGACTTTGACAATGGGATTATTTACCCTGCAAGGCAGGCACTAAAATCTCGTGATTTCACTTAAGTCACTTTCCTTTTATTTTATCATGGGAATTTTTACCCTGCAAGGCAGGCAATAAATTCCCGCCTGCCTGCAGCCTCTAACTTTCCCACTGCAACTTAAGTGAATTTTATATAACGGAAAAAGTACCTGCCAGCAGTACAAAATTTTCATCTTGTCTCTTTCTTGTATTTTTCCACTCGCAGCTTAAGTGAATTTTCTATCGCGGGAAAAAGTACCCTCTACAAGGCAGTGCAAAATCCCACCCGCCTGCTGCTTCTATTTTTCCCACCGCAGCCTAAGTGAATTGTATAACACGGAAAAGGTACCTGCACAGCGGTATAAAATTCCCATCATGCATGTGGCTTCTATTTTTCCATCACAGCTTAAATCCTTTGTTTTACAAAAATGCGCCCATCCCGCAGGCTTTTCCATGTACAACTTCGCTTTTTTCCCAAAGTGATCCGCACCTCCGATGGTGACTTCCTCCGGCATAATGTGCGTGTATGTTTTCCACCGCCTGTGCCAAAATCGGGCTTACCCGCAAAGGAATTGTTCTAGAGAAATTTCACAAAAACGAAATGGGACACCACAAAAACACGAAAAATTGTCAAAAGTTACAAATAAAGCCCAAAACTCATTCTTTGTTAAAATCCTTCTAAGATAAGGAATAATGATATGTTCGATCATAAAAAGTTAAAACGGAGCTTAAATAGCCTCATACGGGGCTTAAAATAATTAAATACAAATTTCCCGCATATAAATCCCGACGATAGAATATAACAATTTTGGGCATCCGGGTATTTGGCGAAAAAGACTAATATGGCTCTTCGGGAATATCTTGACGCAATACAAGAACTTTCGTGATAATAAAAACTCAAAACGACCCATTATTTTAAAAGTATGAAAAAATTCTGGATAGGGTAGTCACAGATTTCGGATGAAATCTGGGTGACACTGATCGGCTCCGTCTATGGATATCTTTTTCTCTCGCCGAGAATGACAAGGGAAAAGATGAGACCCCAAAGATCATCTCTGGTTTCGTGTCTTGTCTTTTGGGCACGAGGTCAAGCAAACAAAAACAACACAAAAATAAAAACAAAAACAAAACAGGGAAAAACAAACAAAGTTATATTTATATACATACAAAGTTTTAACTCGCTTTTTCAGCCTCCCGAACAGCTTTTTAGATGTTGCCCACAAAGACAATGGTAACTCAATTCCATCCCGGTAGGAAAGGAAGAAAGTATCCATTCCTGCACCTCTTTTGATCATGAAGGGCCCTTTCCAGAGTGGATCAAATTTGTCGTGTATGCCCTTCTGGTTCATGTCTCTTGTCCCACCAGAGTACCCAGTCTCCGATCTTGAACTTTCTTTCTTTGGCCTTCTTGTCAAATACTCTAGGCAAGTCCTTATCAACTTCATCTGGTGGTGGCTCATCCTTTCTTCTTTCTGCGGTGGGTAAGTCTGCATCAACTTCTCTCATTCCTAGATTTATTTGTTGCATTTTTGAGGAAGAACTATCACCATATTCTTTGTTCTTCTTCAGGTACTGATCATGCTTGTTGAAAGTTTCCACTAAGGAAACCAAACCCTTGGGGATTTTGTTACCTTTTGGTTGGATTGCTCCACTATTGTCATCATAACATGGATCAGCTTTTTCTGTGACTGTTTGTCGTGGTGGTGATTTACTCCCTCAACATGCAAACATGTAGATGTTTGTTCAGGGACTCTGGGGTGGTAGACCATCTCCACTTTATAGTTTCCTTGTCTGAATATGGACGGTGGTCTATCCGCATTCAATAGTACAACAGTGACCGCAAAAGAATCTCGCCTTAGAATTTTGATTGGTTGAATGAAGTCAATAGAGAAGGCTGCAAAATCAATGTGGCGGAAAGAACTTTATCTTTGTAATGCTTCATCTTATCTCCTTTGACTTGATTTTACCCTCGAACCTGCTTTACTAGAAGTTCAAAGATCACTCTTGGGCTTTGAGGAGTTTTACTCCTTTCTTTTTAGCTTGTTCCATTCCTAATAACAAGGCTTCATACTCCGCCGTATTATTGGTGTTCTCGAACATCACCAGGGGAGTATGGAAATATCTCATGATTTGGAGATATTAGTAGAGCGCCAGCTCCTGATCCAAAAGAACAACATGTGCCTTTAAACTCTAGAGTCCAAACCTTTTCTTCTTCTTTTACTGGCTCTGGTCGAAATTCTTGCTCTGGGACGCCTTTATCCATTTCCAAGAAGTAGACCCCACGGTCAGATTCCTGAAAAAGAATCTGAGATCTAGGATCCTTAGATTTTGTGACCGTATACTTGGATTTATTTTTGCTCCAAACTTATGGTTAAGCCCTTTAATAGGAATATGCGCACAGGACCAATCCATATTTATTTCTCCTCCCAGCTCTTTGCAGAAGTTTCTGCTCAGCAACATCCCGTAGGAGACAGAAATATCTGCAACTAGAATTGTCATCTTTAATCTTTTGTCAGGAAAAGCTACCAAAACAGCTTGTGCATCTTTGATTTGTCCGATTAAAGGGACTTGTCTCTCCATGGAGTAAGCACCTTTTATGGTCTTCGCTGTGGGTAAGCCCAAGAGCATCTACAACTTTAGCTGGCATGACATTGTAAGCACCCGAATCTAGAATGCAATTGCTTAACTTGAAACCATTAAGCAATAAGGAGACATAGAAAGGTTCCACCCTGTCAGAAGATGGTGAGGGTTTAACAACCGCAGCAGTTTTGTGGAGGAGTATTTTTGGGCTTAGGCAAAAGGCCTTTAATGTATTGATTGTCCCGGTGATTGTACATATTTGACTAGCCTATTTAATCGCTTCTCAGAAAAGCTCTCGTATTCGACTTCCGACATTTGAACTTTAGTTTTCTTGCATGATTAAAATGTCAAAAGAAGAAATAGATTCGGATACCCGAGCCGCTTTCTGTGGTTGAGATGAAGAACTCGCATGCTTACTTCCGGGAGTTAAAGAAGAAGGCAAAGGGATGCCCTTCTTTGCTCATCTATTAATGCCTCACCATGGCGAGTTTGTGATCTTATAAGTATTGCATATGCATGACCATGATCATCTTCATGAAGTTTCTCATCGTCATGTTCAAATTTGTAGTTCAAGAAGTTAATGTTGAGTCGCCAAAGATTTCCTATAAAATCATCATCCTCGAGCCGATCAAATGCGTCAGCTTCTTGGTCTTCTTCATTCATCTCCACGTTCTTTCTGGGAGCAGCTTCAATTGCTAATCTTTGGGAACCAAGCAATGCGGTTCCTGGTTGTTGTTGAAATTCCAGTAGGGGCGATTGTTGCCTTGAGCCATTTGAGCCATTTGTTTCTTCATCTCGCATCATCTCATTTGTTAATTTTTGTAGTAGTGAATCGGAAGTAAGAAGCAGAGGATGAACTTTCAACTCTAGAAGTGCTACTCCTTATCTTTCCAAACATGATGAGATCATCTTCAATTTCAACCGCCATGTTTTGGGTGCTAACAAGTTAGTAGGACGTGCTTTTCTGAGTCGATAGCTTACTTCAAAAAGTAAAGCATTGATGAAGAATATTTTTTTATTCTTGTCATTCAGAGAAGCAGAAGCCGGAATTTTGTAAAGTAATCTTTGGAATTTTGCAATAAAATCCCGCATGTGCTCATGTGGCTCCTTCTTCAACTGAGTGAGCTGAGTTATCAACGTGCCGGAATCTTTACCGCCTTAAATATTTTCAGAACGCATCCCGCATAAGAGCTCCGGCCATTGGTTATGGTACTGAGCTACCGGTAGAACCATTCTCCACCCAAGTCATGCAGAGTCTCAATAAAGAGTCCGACAAATACATCTTCATATTCGACCGCAAGAACTCCACAAGATATAAAGAAAGTCGCAAATGATCATCCTGGTTTTGCTTTCCATCTCCAAAGAATTTTGAAAATTCTTTCTCGTCCCTTTAGGTAGATCATGCATGGAGTCGATTCGAGGCCCAAAAGCTGCTCCCATGGAACATGCGCCAGGGCAAGTGGGTTTCGCTTCAAGATGATAAACGGGCACGCCCTCTCCAAGAGTAGACTTGATGAACAATTCTAGCTACCGGATTATGCCAAGATGATCCGGATCTAGATGTGTTTGCACTCTTCTTCCCGCTGAAAGACTAGATCTCGCGGCTTCTAACTTAAGGAAGATGATTGACATTGAATTGCTCCCAGCTTCAAAGATATTGATTAGTCCTTCCTCGCACCTTCACGAATCGGGTGAATGGACGCTCACCATGTTGAGATTTGTATGGAAAACACTATGGTCTTCAAAAGATAAGCTTTGATCCAGAAGATAGTTGCTCCCAAATGAGTCGCCAAAAATTGTTGGCTAGATTTTCTCGCATAACACAAAACCTAGGCAATCATGAGATAAATCTCCTCATTTAACCTAAGGTGAGGCTCCCGTGTCGATTTGTCAATAAAAATGTGTTATTATCTATCGTGGGTTTTACTTTAACCACATAGTTCATGAACCATAACTAAGAAGTTCTCGCAACAAGTAAGCAAATTGCTCAAGAAATGAAGTATTTTATAAGAAGGAAATAAAGGAAATACAGAGAAGAAATGGGGAAGATGTGCTTCCCAATTCGTAGATAGCAGAGCTAATTGTATGCACATAGAAGAAACTTAATAGATATGAACACACAGAATTATAAAACAAAGGCAGCTCTAAATCAAGATCTAAAATAACACAAAGTTTATTAAGAGATCTAAGATTAAAAGCAAGAAACACAAGACACCGTGACGCAAAGTTCTCCGAAAACCTGCTCCTTTGTATTCGTTTGCTCTAAGTGGCTCTCAGGGGTTCAGCACAAAGTCTAGAACACAAGATTGTTGCTTACAAATTTTGATCTATTAACCTGAAGGTTCTTCCTCTACTTATAGAATGTAAAGGGGCAATTACAAGTTGAAAGCTTTAGTTGAACTGGCACATGTGGAAGTCGGAAAGAAACAACGCAATCTTCCTCCCGAATTCCTCTTTGCGTGACATGTATGATTTGCAAATCGAAAATAAAACCTTCTACTTTGCACGTGCCACCTATCTCCAAGTAGTTGACTTCTTCAAGTAATGGCTTTTAAACCAATCACTTAAGTTGTATAATTTAATCGATCGCTCAATTACTTTGTCGGAGGAAAGAAGAAGGAAGAGGAAAGCTGACTTTGTCCTTTTTCATGTCTGCATTTAACCGATTCAAACTAGATCCGGAAGCAAACTGATCTGGAAACAAGTCGGAATTGCAAGCGCTTGGAATCGAAGCAAGCTGGAATTTTACCTTCGCATTGTCTTCTTTTTATCCTCAAGCTTTTGCAGCTTCTTCTCTATACATGCATCAATGCAAGGTTAGCCGTAGATAACTCATCATCCTTATTTTTAATTGCATATGAGCAATTAAAAATTCTTAAAGCACTCAGGGTGAATGAAAATTCAATGAAGACTTCAACGGAAGATGAGAGCACATGCATAGGATCTTGAAGGAATTTTCCACGCACCGACTTCTTCACGGGCCGCATTCAAACAAACAAGAGGATAAAGCCTTTGGCTTTTAAGCTTTTGCAACTATGAGATCTCGATCTGGATCTCGCATATGGATTTCGCATCTACATCTAGATATGGATCTGCACTCGCATAACAAACTTTGGCAATCAAGCTATGGATGGAAAAAGCTACAACTCGAATAATTCCACTTGCTTTTAATCTCGCACGCATGAGTGAAGTTTCTCCCGCTCTTGATCTCGTCTATCAATTCAAGCAAGTAGTTCCGAGCCTAGATTCGTGTCTCCAACATCTCGTAAATTTAGAAGTGATGCATGACTCCGTTGTGCTTTCTTTTTCATCTTTCTTCGCCATAGCTTTGTCTATCTTTGTCTGAATAATTCTTTTTCTTCTTATTTAACCGGGTATTCTTCAAAACAAAAGTGCAGATCCGAATAATTCTTCATATTCGAAGGATATATGCAATGTATTGGACATTGATAAAAGCTCATTTTCCTTTGTAAAGCACCTGTAACACATATGCAAACAATTATGCAGACAAAGATCAACCTCCTTCAAAGCATGCGCCAAATTTGGAAGCTTTTAGCCTTGTTGCCACCTTGCCTGAGCAAAATCCTTCTTCAAATGCCTTGTTTCCACCTTGCCTGAGTAAAATCCTTCTTCAAATAGGGCACACTTTTCCTCTTGGCTGCAATTCTTTACCTGTGAATTAAATAATTCACCCATATGGATGTCTATGCTTATATAACCCTCACAATTCTATAATTAATAATTGCCCTAACAATTAAAGGCAATTAATTAATTAAAAATCATGTTCTTCTCTTTTAAAAATAGCATGTTTAAGGATAGCCATCCAATAAATTAAATTAATCCAATTTAATCCTCCACACTTCACTTCACTTAAGATTCACAAAGGTGCTTTGACCATAGCCACCGAAAATAGGAATTAATATAATCATTTAATACTTTAAAAGTATTAATTCCTTCTCCATAAAAGTCTGCATTAAATAAATTAAATTTATTTAATTTTGAAATTATATTTTTAAATTCTTTATGTCCACTTCCCTTTGTTGACTTTTTTCACAAACCCAAAAGCTAAATTTGGTGAATAAATATTAACAAATATTTATTTAATGCATTATTATTCACCCAAGGTGGGTCGCATTTTTTTGCACATATAATTTTATTTTTAAGAATTTTTTCATAATGAGATTATTTACCTCGCAAGGCAGTGCACTAAAATCTCATGATCCACTTAAGTGATTTGACTTTGACAATGGGATTATTTACTCTACAAGGCAGCACTAAAATCTCATGATTTCACTTAAGTCACTTTCCTTTTATTTTATCATGGAATTTTTACCTGCAAGGCAATAAATTCCCGCCGCACCTGCAACCTCTAACTTTCCCACCGCAGCCTTAAGTGAATTTTATATAACGGGAAAAAGTACCTCACAGGCGTGTACAAAATTCTTATCTTGTTTGTTGCTTGTATTTTTCCCACTGCAGCTTAAGTGAATTTTCTATCACGGAAAAAGTACTGCACTGCAAGGCAGCAATAAAATCCCACCGCCTCGCTGCTTCTATTTTTCCCACCGCAACTTAAGTGAATTGTATAACACGGAAAAGTACCATGCTAGGCAGTATAAAATTCCCATCATGCCCGTGGCTTCTATTTTTCCATCATAGCCTTAAATCTTTTGTTTTCCAAAATGCGCTATCCCACAGGCTTTTCCGCACGACTTCGCTTTTTCCCAAAGCTGATCCAAACCTCCGATGGTGACTTCCTCCGGCATAATGTGCGTATATGTTTTCCAAGCTACTCCAGGCCAAAAATCGGGCTTACCCGGCAAAGGAATTGTTCTAGAGAAATTTCACAGAAAACGAAACGGGACAACACAAAAACACGAAAAATTGTCAAAAGTTACAAATAAAGCCCAAAACTCATTCCTTGTTAAAATCCTTCTGGTACAAGGGAATAATGATATGTTCGATCATAACAGAGTTAAAACGGAGCGCAAATAGCCTCATACGGGGCTTAAAATAATTAAATACAAATTTCCCGCAGACAAATCCCGACGACAGAATATAACAATTTTGGGCATCTGGGTATTTGGCGAAAAAGGCTAATATGGCTCTTTGAGAATATCTTGACGCAATACAAGAACTTTCAGGCAATAAAAACACAAAATGACCCATTATTTTAAAAGTACGAAAAAATTTCAATAAGGTAGTCAGATTTCAGGATGAAATCAGGGTGACACCAATGCAAAATATGTTAGTTAAGGGGAAATCTTAAAATACGGGGTCAGATCAACCTTTGTCCATTTTGAAGAAGCCTTAGGAAGATATCGATGGATTTTGTTTTGGGTTCGCCCAAGATGTAGACCGTAGTTGATTTCATCTATGTTGTGGTGGATAGATTCTCTAAGATGGCACATTATCTTGCTTGCAAAGAGGATGAGTGATACAAATCACATCGCAAATCTTTTCTTCAAAGAGATTGTAAGACTACATGGTTTATCGTGCAATATTTTGTCTCATAGGGACATTAAATTTGTTGGCCATTTTTGGCAAATTGTGGAATAAGATGAATACAAAGTGCACAGCTTTAATTCAAAGTATCCTTTGCAGACTGACGAATAAATAAAGGTGGTGAACAAGAGTCTTAGATATTTACGAAAGTGCTTAGTGGGAGACAAGCTATGAACATGAGACTTGGCATTAGTGCAAGTGGAGTTTGTGTATAATAATTTAGTTAACCAAAGCACAAAGAAGACACCATTTCAAATTATGTATGGGGGTAACATGCGAGGAGTTGTAGAAATATGAGACTTACAACACAAATAAGGAAAAGTGTATAAGCATAAGATTTTACAAGATGCATGGGAGAAGTGCACTAACATGTGTGTAAATAGTTAGAGAGAATGAACATGCAATACAAGCAACGCATAGATGAATTTCACATTGGAGGTTGGTCTTAGCCCATTTGCAAAAGGAAAGGTTTCTTACGAGGACATACAATGAGCTCAAATGGAAGAAAATTAGACCATGTAATGGATTGAAGAAGTTTGCATAAAATGCCTATAAGATTGAGTTATCAAAAGGCATTGGCATCTCAAAAAAATTTATGTGGTGGATTTGTATATATAGGGAAGTGCTAAAAATTAAAATTTAGACGAGTAGGATTGGAGGGAGCAAATGCCCAAAAAAGTGAATAAGGTGTAGGAAAGGGTTATCGACACTATGATCAAGAAAATACACACTAAGGAGTATTAGGATTATTTGGTCAAGAGGAAAGGGAACAATATTGAAGATGCAAGTTGGCTAAGTGTTGTGGATGTCGTGAAACATGGCATTCGGTTCTTTGAGTAGACGCTGAAGTTTTCAAAATTACCCAAGGTGTATGATAGAATAGCATATGAGCTCATAAACTATAATGAATCAATCAAAACAATTTGAACAATTTATTTCAATTTTTATTTTATTTTTCATTGTGTTAGCAAATTGTGAATTATTGTGTTGTGCACAAGCCTATTACACAATATATGTGGTGTGCATAGCAATGTCCATGCAAGTCTATACAGTCCTTGCGTTAGCCATACAAGCTTTTAGAGGCCTCTTAAGCATTTGCAGATGTCACGAAACACTAAGAAAGTTGTGCAAGTATATCAAAAGATGAAGAACACTAAGGAAATCAAGCAATCCCAAGGGGATATGTGTAATATTACAAAGTTGAATGAAAACTACAAATCATTAAAGGAAGATCATTTGAAGCCATGGAAATTTTGAGAAGGTCGAGTCTTTAACAATTCTGTGGACCATAACTTCACACAATTCCTTAGTTTTAGGGGTTAAGTTTGTGGTATTGGTTGGTTATATAAATAAAACCCAATTTCCTTAAGGAGTCAATTTTTAGAAATCAAGCTTTAAAGATCTTAGCAAAAAAAAAGAAAGTTTGGATATGTGTTTAAGGCTCGAGTAGTGTGTATTTGACAAGAAAATGATTACATGACGATGTTATTGTATTGTTTGTGATTTCTTTGCGTATGTTATTCCTCTAAGTATATGAATAAAGCCTATTGATGTGGTGTTTTGCTATTGAATTTAAATTTTGTGTTATTGCATGCATGTTTGTATGTTTTCCGCGTGTATAATTGAAGGTTGTGTGGTCTAAAGGTAGTTCTTCATTGAGCACCCTAATTGTGTCTCGCATCAAAAAGTGTGCCTAAATAATAAGAAATGATATGATTGATTTTGTGTTTGAACTTACGAGATAAGTGTGAATGTTTGTCCCTTGCCTCTTACCCAATTTTTGAACGAGACATAGGCATATAACTACTTGATAACCTTATTTATAGGATGGCAATAAGGCTTAATGTTTGTCTAAAACATGTATTCAATTTTGTGAACTAAGAACGGTTATTGTTAATCACTATACTTTATGAAATGATGTTGTTTATTATAATAAGTTGTGTTTATTACCTTTCTCCTATGTTGAGAGCAATAGTCAAAAACGTAACCATTTGGTGGTCTCTTGAAATAATAGAATGAAACATTTTATGCTTTATGAGTGTTTTTGTTATTGTATGCATGGGCTTGTATTTTGCCTTAAATGTATGGCATAAGATTCCTTTAGAGTTCATTCTCCCAATTTTTCAATCATCGTCGAGATGGGGCGGGTAAGATGGGTCATACCTCGCCATGGTTGATTATGTCATATCATGTCATTGCACCGATAAGGAATCATCATGTCAATCAATTTAATGCATCAATCTAAATATTTGAGTTCAATATGTTCTCTCTCATGTTCTCTTTCAAATATGTAACTCATATGAGAGAATGTACTATTTTATATCAAGCATCATACGTGCATGTCAATGAAATAATATAAAATAAATTAGTGATGAATTTATATGATTGTTTAATTCAAACCTTGATGATTAAGGATCTTTAATGCAATATGCATGTTTAAAGTTACTAATTTTCATTCCTTACATAAATAATATGTATGTTTTAGAATTGTGGGTTTAGAAATCATGTGGGCCCACTTTCACGAGATACAACATGTCTCACAAAACAAGTATGTGTCAACAACATGTATCAAGGAGTACGAATCCCATAATGTGTCCCAAGAAATATGTCTAAGCAATGTGTTAACCAATGTCTCAAATGATAGTTATCTCAATCACTATGGCTAAAATAATACATCTTAAGCAATATATCCTAAACAATAGGTGTATCACACGATGTCTCAAGCAATATGTCATAAGCATTGTTTCCCAAACAATGGTTGTATCAAAGCAATGTGTTAAGCAATGAATCCAGAAGCACTATGGATGGTGGGCACCATGTGTAACCAAACAAGCATATAGTAAACAATGATATGACTTGCTCCAAAGTTCGTAGTATTAGTTTAGAATCAATAATTATGGAACGAGTTTCTTTGTATAAAAAGTCCCCTTTAAAAATAGCATATCTAATATTATAAGTCAATAGGTTAGTGTTAAGAAGGATATTTCCTTATACAAGTTCATAGTTATAGGACTCATTGATTTCTGTCAAAGGTAATCAATCAATAGAACTTCAATATAATGTCAATGGTTAACGGCATCCAAGCACCCTTATGTACTTCTCTTTTATATCAATAAAATACTTGTGCACCCACCTGTTGTGGGGACAAGGTTCAATCCATGGCTGTTATAGATTGGTTGGTGAAGTGATCAATGGTATTAAAGCATGCCTTGAGAGAGGTTGGGTGGTGGGCCAAGAGTTGAGAGATGATGATGCCATGTAAAGAGAAGAGAAGGATTCAAAGGACATTCAAACCTAAAAAGAGTTGAAAAAGGAGTCATTCCAGCAAAAATCCATTACAAACAAATAAAATCTATTTCAAAACTCTGACAAATATCATACATATTGCTGAAAATCTAAATCTAATCAAACTCATCCAAAGCCAGCAAAAGCATTAATTTTCAGCCAAAATAAAGCATTTCAAATCAAGAAAAGCATTTTTTCCAGCAAAGAGGCATTAAAATTGTTGAGTTCCAACAAACATTTGCTGAAAACGCCTTTTTAATATTTAAAATGATTTTTAAATTTAGAGTTCAAATGGGTCCCTCAAAGGCATTGAAGAATTTGAAAAAATACAAAGAAGAATAAAAAAGCAACTTGAGTTTGCATGTTATTCACTTAAAAAGAATTAAAAAAGCAACTTGAGTTTGCATGTTATTCACATGTAAGTGAATGCATGTCTATTTTTATTTGTAGAACATTTGAAAAATAATATTTTATAAATAATATTTGCATGTTATGTCTTGTACATGCAGTTGAGGAAGTGGTTGGATTTATTATTTCAGTCACCTAGAGGGGTAGGAGTTTCAAGTTCAAATCTCTTAAGTGTACTTTTTGTTAAACATTGTTTTTACATAATTTTATTTTAGAAGGCAAGCTTCGTATAATCTCTCTTCAAGTTGAATGCCTTTGTGAATTGAAATCAAAAAATGTCAAAAGGTGTAATAGTGGAGGTATACTAGTATAATTTTTGCATCATTTTTTATCGAGGATAAGTGAAAAACCCATTAAAAAAAAAAAGATGGCATATGTCCTACACAAACATATGTGCAAAACCTCGAAGAAGCATTTTTGCGTGTGAAAGTATGTTATTTCGTTGTGAAGCATTTTTCAGTTTTAGTGTGCATTTATTTTGAAAATGCTTAAAATACAAAATTTATTTTTCAACAATCACTTAATTGTTTCTCACTATGTTGATAGGAAACTCCTAATGAAAGCATGACTTGTACTTAATTATTTGTGGCATGTAGTAAAGATTAAAATCCCACATTAACCTCAATACACGATAAGTTAAATGAGTTCAATCTACGGGATTCTAAAGCCTTAGCTTTGATAAAATGTTGTTGTACTAAGGATACCTATATTCATATTGAGAACTCTCCCCATAGTTGCACTGTTTGGCAAACTCTATCTGACATTATGATAAAAATCCCAAACACAAGATGAGAGACAAATCTGGAAGATTTGTTGATGTATGATTCAATATCAAATCATCTAACATAATAGTTTCACATCAATTTTCCCCATCATTAATACAAATTCTAGGTATCATCCAAAATTCTTAGATTTATGTCTTGCTATTTGTGGATTGATATGGCGAATCCCCAAGATATTGCCACTAGCACATGTAAAAGGAGTATTTCGCAGCTTCAAGATGTACCAATCAAGTTCGTTGTCATTTGAATTCCCATCTTCATCTTATCTTCCACTACATTTCAACTTCTCTTTATCTCTACAATTCATTTTCTCTCAATTTTTTCCACGCATCTCTCTCTTGGTCCCATCTCATGGTGCTCGGTGCCAGTCCTTCCAACAAGGATGAGCTGTTTAAAGAAGCAAACATAGAAGCATTGCTGCATTCATGCTTTGTAATTAATGGTATAGCAAAATATTTTGTTTGGCAAGTGCTACAGTGGAGTGGGAATAATAACATTCATAGGGTTTGTCAATTCGTAACAAATTTCTTTCCAAACTTGTGATAACCTCCTTGCATTTTACATGTTCCAATTTTAGTTCAAAACTATCTTTCCTTCCACAACCTTACCTTCGGTAGCAGAACTAAAAGCCATTTGGAAAATTCACAATCCAAAGCTTGCCTATCTGAGCAACATAAAAGAGTTTAGCATTTTTGAACCCAGATTAGCATCGACCTTTAGAAAATAAAGTTTAGAGAATTGCAAGTGATGTCAATAATAATTATGGTAAGTTTTCTTGAGAAGCAGCTGAAAGTCGGAAATACCCAATTCCGGACACTTTTGAAATTCTCTACAAGAACACCAATGAGGAAGAAACGCAAATGATATTGGAGGCATCTCCTTGTCCTCCCCGTCAAAGCCAAAAGCACGACCAAGCAAGTGAAAGAGGCTTTCTGGAGGAATGTTTGCTAATGAATGGAGGAGAAAAGGGTAAGTTAGACATCAAGGAAAAATTGGCTGGTCCGCCCATAACTGTCTCCCAAGTGGTAGCCAAGATGGGGATGTGTATCAATATCAAGTCAGAGGTTAGCTTCATTCTTGCAACTTGGGGTAACTAGCCTAAGTTTATTCATTGCCAAGATAAAAACCCAGGGCAGTTTGAACCTCCTAAGAGCACACCTATTCTTTACAATAGTACCCACATGAGCAAGAAAAAAGAAGAATTTGATCATTGAAGGTTACAGCCGAGGCAACTCAGCAAGAAAATTGAACAGCCCAAAGTAATATTTGTTGGATTTCTTGATCAGTCAATGGTTTGAGAGTTGTCGTGGTAGTTGCAGTTTTACTTTCTAGAAGGTACAGCACTCTTCTTTTTAGTGCCCATTGTTTTGAAATCAGCTGCAGTTTATGAATATTCTCCCCACAGTTAAACCATGCATCCTAAGTTGTATCGGCTTGTGGAAATGCTGTACATTGGCATCTCTAGAAAGTTTAATTTTGGCTTGCATGGCCACCCTCTTTTGTATATTGTCCTTCCTGTTCTTTTCTTTCGGTTACCAGGGGAGGGCCCCGATAGAACCCTCATATTCTCTATCGAAAAAAAAGTTATGCACATGTTCTAATGCTGATCATAAGCAGGGTTAGCACACGAACTTGCAATTCTAGTAGTGTTTGGTCGGATTGGGAAAATTTTAAGCAATGAAGATCTTTTTCAGTCCTACAAATTTGGAAAAAACTTTGAATTTAACAATAATAGTCATACATTTGGAAAAATGTATAAAAATTCTAGACATTTTCAGTTAACATCATTAATTTTATTTGAAAAATATGCCGATTGGCTGAACTAATGCATGGCAAATTCATAAAGTTAACCATTGGCCATAAAAATTTCCCATCTGTAGACAGTCTTAACTTATTATGCTGGTTTTGGATGTATCAAAATCTTATAATTTCAGTGTAGAACTTCGAATATACATGTAATAAATATGAAAACTGCACGTGAGAGGCATCAAACAAGCGCGCATAATAAATTAAGAACAGCTTACATAATAAATTACGGAGAGCCCACATTCCAACCAAATCAGATCAGTAGCAAGAAAAACTGCATTTCAGTATCAAAATCTTATAATTTCAGTGAAGAACTTCAAATATACATGTAAGAAATATGAAAACTTCGCATGAGACGTCAAACAAGCACACATAATAACTTAAGAACAGTCTACATAATATATTATGAAGGGCCCACAATCTAAGCAAGAACCAACAAAACTAACACAAAAATGTTTCAATCACATACATCTAAAATAAAAATTCAAGCTCAAAACCCTCATAACCAATCCCAAGCCCCTATAACCCACATCACAACCTTAAGCAACCGAGATTAAAGTCAAATCAATTTTTCAGTTCTCCCAGAGAACCCTAATTTATCGATACACAACCATTAGGTTATTGAATCCTCAAAGAGATTTAAATCCTCCATTAATCATTTTTCAGCCAGACCTTTTATCAGACAACAGAATGAATCCTCAAGTGACATGAATCCCCAAAACATCTGAATATTCATTCTGATACTCATTTGGCACACATCCCGAAAACCCACTATAACCCACATCAAAACCTCAAGCCACTATAAGTCACATTAATTTCTCAGATCTCCCAGACAGCCCTAATTTATCTACACACACCCATTGGGTTATTGCATCCTCAAACAGTTTGAAACCATACATTAATCATTTTTCATTCGGACCTGTTATCAGGCAAGGGAATGAATCCTCAAGTGACATGAATCCCAGAAACACCTGAGTATTCAATCTGATACTCATTTAGCACATATCCGCATATTGTCTAGTTTGTGGCATCTAGGCTGTATTAAAGTATTAAAAATTGTAAATAGGTACAGAATTGTTGGTGAATCTTTCTATTTTAGAAATTATGAATATTTATTTAAAAACAAATATAATAAAAAAAAAATGCCAACTGGCAAAATATAACCGTAACATTGTTCCTGTTGTAGACAGTTAATATAAACTTGTTGCTCAGGTTTTACATATTTAATAAGCTTAATATACCAGTAAAGCACATAAAATGCATTTTGTTATGCAAGAAATACAAAAGCGCGTCAAGACAGAAATCAAACAAGCCCACATAATATATTTTGAAAATCCAACAGAAATGGTATTCTAATCAAATAGCAGTAAGTAAGACCTCATAGTAAAGAAAATGCATGTAAAACAAAACCCTTATGCAAGAGAACCCCAAATCGCATTAAACAATTATATCAAGACAAGAACTGAGAGGAAATCAACAAGAGATGTTTTCATCAAATTCACTAAAAATATGACTAAATCAATTAATCATGTTGTGCCTACAACCCTCATAACCCTCACAACTTAAGAAGTATTAATACTAACATTTGTGGAAAACACAGAATTTACTATTAGCCATTAATCTTATATATAAACTTGCTAATGTTTTATAAATAAATTGCTGACTGGCAAAAATCTAATCTTTGAAAAATTTATCAAAAATAAACATTGCCATAAAAAAATTTGCAGTAGGCAATCATACTTGTTTGTCTGGTTTCACATTTAATATTTACCTGAAATTTCAGTGAATGCATCCAATTCTTATGCAAGAAAAATCAATGTATCACATGATGGAAATCAAACAAGCCCACACAATAAATTAATTATTACACACAACCCTCATCGGATATTTATTTCGCAAACTACGTATGGAAATGTAATCAAATAAAATCGTATGGCAATTTAATCAGTTACCAGAAAGTAAAGACCTAGAAACAAAATGAGAAAACAGACGTAGAAACAACCTTCTAAACAAGTAAACAGACTTTCAATAGATTCTATAGTCCTTTGACCTAAAACAATGCTAAAATTCGTCTCATATCATCTTAATAAATCCCAGTAAAAAAATAAGATGAAATCAACAAGATATATTTCCATCACATAACATCAAAAATACAAATAAATCAGCAAAACATTGTTATGCCTAAAATCCTCAAAGTCAAAATCCTCATAAGAACCATAAAAACCGAGATAAAATTCACATTAGTAATGTCATCTCACCTCACGTCTCAAATATCCCAAGAACAAAAAAATATGAAAAAATCAATAAGAAATGTTTCCACCACAACTGCACAGGTATTTGTAATCGTACCTAGTTTATTAAAATCTTAAACCAAGACAACCATACAATGCTTGGGATTTATGCTGAAACTAAACTATCATAGACAGTCTTATAAAAAAATAAACACACTTTTGGTAGCTCCTAAAGATCCTTACCTAAAGCCCCTTAGGCCTAGTGCACGTTAAATGCCATCTCATCTCGGTATATCCCAAAAACATTACAAAGAAATCAAAAAGAAATGTTTCCATCATATAACATCAAAAATACAAATAAATCTCCCAGATAACAGAGCTGGCAGAACAACTAACATCTCTAGGAAGTTAGTTTGGGTCGCACCATTGGGTTTGGAAATCAAATTGAATTTCAATGGAGCAGCCAAAGGAAACCAGGAGGAATTTTCAGATATGACGGCTACCCCATGGAGGTGCTCAGTGGTAAAGGCCCCTCCTGCAGGTGCACCAGGCAGAGTAAGGGTCGGGAATCTTCTCGAACATTGTGAAAAAAATGAATTAACATGATTCATAGGTACTCCATCGCATAAGATCAAAAATACAAATAGATCTCTTGATAACAGGGTTGGCAGATGAACTAACATCTCTAGGAAGTCAGTTTGGTTCCCACCATTGGGTTTCAAATAAACCTGAATTTCGATAGCGCAGCCAAAAGAAACTCCAGGCAGAGTAAGGGCAAGGAATCTTCTCTGAAAATTGTGCAAGAAATCTTGTTGCCGGATTCACCTGCACAAGGTGGGGGATACGGGTACGATGCGTTCCGGATACGGATTCGGGGCCATTTGGCATTGGGTACGGCTAGGGTACCACAGAAGACCTGCGGATACACCTGGATTCATCCAGGTCTGCTGCAGTACCCTGGCCATATCCAGGTCAAATCTGGCCTCAAAAACAGATTGTGTTTAACTTTTAAAAATCAAAGGACTTTAAAAAAAAAAAAAAAAAAAAAATGTATAGGGGAAACTAAAAAGCAACTTTCACACTCATTTTATCGAAAGCACACTACACTTACCTCTCATTGCATTTTTACATCTCGTTGCACATTTTCTCTCTCACCTTCATTTCTTCAATTGCTTAGGGCTGAAACTTCTTTATTTTGCTAATCCTAGACTATTACAACCACGCATTTGCTGCAAGGAATTTAAGGAGCTTGCGGCGAATAATATTGTTGATTTAAAGCCGATGGGGTCTGGGTGGAGTGGTTAAGACAGATGGTTGTATCCGGCTCCACCCAAGTTCAAATCCCACTTAGGCACGATCCCCATTCAGGGTGGTAATGTCCGAGGTGGCACGGCTGGCAGGCTGATTTAACAGAGGTGGATTCTGGTTCGAAATTGCCTGCACTAGAAGTGTGTTCAAGTGTGGTGGATCTGGTTCGCTAATTGTTGAGCTTAAATGCTATATCTTGGCTGAATGTACTCCAGTTCATAGCTCCAGTCAAAAGCATTTATCTATCTAAATATATATATTGTTGATTTAAGGTAGGTTTTTGTGGTTTAAAAAAATTAGTTAAAAACTTCAAAATGTATATAAATTTTTGCTAAGCAGATTAGTTTTGTGTACAGGTACAAGTACAGAGAATTGGGTATGTCGGTACAGCAAAACAAATTTCCCCAGATATACAAAAAAATATATAATGTTGCAAATATAGCCCAATAAGCAAAATTAACCACATATTATGCATTATGTAAACAAAATATTTGAAAATAAGTTAAATGACCATAAAAACATACTAATAGTTCAATGACGAATGTCATGATATTCAGTGATCAAACTTAAGAGTCTAAGATACATTGCGCAACTTTTTTATTGTTTTTTTGCAGTACGCAGTTAAAATTTTTAAAGCAAAATTTTATTTTAAATTGTTTTCAAGCTGATTCACTCCAGCAACGACAAAGATACTGCAACAGGCCTACAAATGCAACCAGGATACATCCCTAGACAAATTCAGGAGTATCCGCAGGCCTACTCCAATATCCAGGCCATATCTAGAGCCAAATCATCCCCATATCCGTACCTGCAACGAATCACATTTGTATCCCCCCGCGATATAGGTGAATCCGGTAACAAAGAGTTTTTGTAACTAATTTTTACTTTTTTTTAATTTTTATTGCATTCTTTCAACAAATGCCCAAATGCCTTAAATTTTAATAGCATTATTATTATTTTTTAATGAGGGCCTATAGGCATTTGCTAGAATGTCTGTCTCTGCAAATGGTTCCATGGGCCGAGGGCAGCCTTCAAAACCATTTCTTCCTCACCTCTTTGGAAGTATGTAATAAATTTAGAATAGGTGCCATGTGGAGGGTGTTACATTTGGGTTTGTTCAGAGTGTGAAGTCGGATATAATAGCTTGTATAGTCGGGTCAAAGCCCATTTCTATGCATTCCTAATGTTGGAGTCACAGCTTCCCCTAGGCCAAGCATAGGTGGAAATCTAGGATAGGGTTTGCCACATGCAAAGGTATTAAAGAGCAAAAGTGGATGCCACGGTTGCCCAAAAATTGAAGCATCTTTTGGCAAAGAAAGAATCTAGATCTACCAAGCCACTTATTGCTCCATCTCATGTTGTGACCCCATCACACCCATTTATTGCTACACCCCTCACAACCATAGAAGAAGAGGATTCACTTGAAAGTCACAAGAGAACAAAAGGTGCAAGCCCATTGGAAAGGGCATTCCAAAATGAGGCCAGAGACATAGCAAAAGCAGAACATCGTGCATTGTGCTTACATGTGTGGGCTGCCATTTAATGTTGTTAGATCACCATATTGGCGAGACATGGTGAAATCTATCAATGAAGCCCCTTAAAGATTCACCAACCCAAGGTATGAAAATGTGAGGATTACATTGTTGCCAAAAGAAAGAAAACATGTTGAAGATTAATTGCAGCCCATCGGGAAATCATGAGTCAAAATAGGAGTGACTATCGTTTCTGATAGTTGGAAAGATATAGCAAATAGGTGATTGATTAATGTGGTCATAATGTGCCCTAAAGGGACAATGAATATGAGGTTCGTTGATTGTGAGGGTCAAGTGAAGGATGCACAATTCATTACAGATGTCTTAATAGAGTCCATTGAGGCAGTGGGGCCTCAAAACGTTGTCCAAATGATAACAAATAAAGTGGAAAACTGCATAGGTGCTGGTACATTGGTTATGGCAAGAGAAGGACACAAATTTTGGAAACCTTATGCCATTCGCTCCCTCAACCTTATGTCGCAAAAATCAAGCACTAAAATTGATTGGATCAAACAAATCTAAGAGGAAGCAGCAAGATCCAAATGTTCATAACCAACCATCATATGTCCCGAGGCATCTTCAAGTCTTTCTCAAAGTTACAACTGTTAAAGGTATCTTTTTAACTTTTTTTAAATATTTCGTGAATAATGTATAATTTGCAATTTTATGTTTAATTTTGTAAGTTTGTAATTTGTAGAATTTTGATTTTTGAACCTTTTTTGTATTTCTAAGTTTGTTAAGACTCGGTTTGCCTCACATACACTCATCTTGAGACAACTACTCAAGGTGCATGAGACGTCGAGTTGCATGGTTATCAACCACAGTTGGAGTGTATGGAGGAAGTCAAACACTGAGAAGGCCACAAAAGAGAAAGGGTTGATCCTAGATGATGGGTGGTGGGATTGTGTGGAGTATTTGCTCAATTTTATCAAGCCCATATTGAGTATGTTGAGATTTGTTGATATGGACAATTCCCATGCATGGGCGAGGTATATGATGGAATCAATTCAATGATTGAGAAGATTAAATCCATCATAAACATCAAAGAGCAATATCCTAGAGAGAGGTTCTTCAAGTGCAATTGATACTCATTGATAGGTGGAATAGAGAGAGGTTCTTCAAGTATGCATATACTCATTGATAGGTGGAAGAAAATGACCAACCATTACATCTTCTTGTTTCCTTGAATCCCAAATACTATAGTGCAAAGATCCTTTTTTTGCCTAGAGGGGGTCCTACCATGTAGGGATGAGGAGAATACGCGGCATTCTCTTTACTCTTTCCCATCCAGTAAGTAGAAGACATAGTTATGGGAGAGTTTGGGCTTTTCATGACCTCCACGAGATCACTCCCTTGGTGTTGCTCATGACAAGTACAAGAAGGACACTCATATGTGGTGGTGCCTCCATGGAAAGCAACCCCCACCTCCAACCACTTGCAATAAAAATTCTATCACAAGTAAAATTCAAAAAAATAAAACTCTTAACCTTTATTTTCAACATTTTGTTGAATTTTTACTTTTATAAATTTTAATTGACTTTGCAGTGGCTTGCCAAAATAGGTTGAGATCTCCACTTCAGTTGGGCAGAACTAGGGCACATAACCCTTTATCCACTCAATAAAGCACAACAAGCTAGCAACGAAAAAGGCCATGGATTTGTTCTACGTGCATTCCAACTTGCACCGCCTTACACATAGTCAAGATGAGTACAAGCAAGGGGCAATAATGTGTTGGGACATCAACCCACAGACTCTAACTCAGAAACTTCCATTGTCCACCTTACATTGCTTGGCACAAATCTAGCAAGATCTTCACACATCTAGCCTAGCAAAGCTAGTGGAGAAGTGCCACTACTACTGCCTGTGATTTTGATGAACCATAAATGATGATGAAGACATTGAAGTGGACTATGAATATAAAAATATGATGATTTGTCTTAATTTTTGTGCATACATTGTAATATTTGCACTCTTGTTCTAAGACTAGTCTACGTTCAACCACTAAATATCATGACATTTGGCATTGAATTATCAATATGTTTGTGGTTATTTAACTTAATTTCAAATATTTTATTTACTTTATGTTTAATATGTGGCTAATTTTGCATATAACTAAATATTTTTAATATATTTTTGTTTAGTCATATCCAAAAACATATTCGGCAACAATAGAAATTACCAGATCATGCGTATCCAATTCTTATCACCTATACCCGTACCCAAAACGAAATGCTACATAGAAAGAAATGGATAAGGTGATTCGCAGCACTCTATCAAATAACATCAAAAATACAAATAAATCTCCCGATAATAGGGTTGGCAAAAAAACTAACATTGCTCGAAGAAAATTTGGTCTCCACCATTGGATTTGAAAATCAAGCTGAATTTCGACGAAACAGCCAAAGGAAACCCTAGATGGACAGGAACAAGAGGAATTTTCAGATATAAAGCTCTATCAAAAATATCAAAAATACAAATAAATCACCCGAATAACAAGGTTGGCGTAAAAACTAACATTTTAAGAAGACAGTTCGGTTCTGTTGTCACCCGTGGTTGCACCCTGATAGAGAATGGTTTGTGTACTCTCTCTCCTATTGACAAAATTGGAACACCTCAAGGTTGTGGGTAACCTATGTCTGAGGTGAACCTCCAGCGAGGGTTTGTTTCCTTAATCACCTAAAACGAAAACTTTGACAAGGAAAAGGGAGAAAGAATGTGGGAATTGAGAAATAAGGGTGATACACCAATAATTTAACACATGCATGTAACTCTGCACACAGAGAAATCAAAGATCCACACACTTACACAACTCTAAGCTATTTTGCAAAATTAATTCAAGGGTTTAGGAGAAAAGACAATGGTAGAGGGAGTAAATTCCACACTAGAGCAACACAATATTCCTGTCAAACACAATGAAAAATAAGAAAAACAGCAGTATGAGAGGGCAAAATGGAGCTTTTTATTAAGAGGTGTCAGTACAAGGCTAGGATTGCCAAGAGTATGTGTATATATTTTTTCTATCATCAAATCAGTCTTTATGAGATGAAAACCAAATCTGCCCCTCCTATAATAGCCTGCTGTTTTTAGACTGCTGTCCCTGGACTGCAGTTCTCTTTATTTATTTATTTCTTGTTTTATCCCTGTGCGCATGGGCTGTTTTTAGGACTGGGACAGCACTTATTTGATTCTATTTATCTCCTCTTGCTGTTTGGTGCCAACCATAGTAGACTGCAGTTCCTTTATTCAATAAAAGTATTCTCCTTTTCCTGTTTGGCGTCACCACCTATGAAGACTGCTGTTATTTTATTTATTCTTTTCATGCTTCTAACTTTGTCTTTTCTAATTTTGTCCTTTCTATTTTGTCTTTTCTACATTGTCCTTTGGCGCAGACTTTGGACTCATTCCCTTTTATTAATTATTTTTTTTCCTTATGCGTGGGCTGCTACAACAAAGACTGTATTTTGATCTTTATTTTTTTATTTTTCTCCATGCAAGCTGCTGTGCCTGAGACTGTTACGGCAGTTTAATCTATTAATAAAACTTCTCTCCTTTTGGCGCCAACTCAAACAGGAACAGCAGTTGATAAGTTTAATAAAAGCATGCTAATTCACTTCTCTTAACCCCTTTCATCCTTGGCGCATGGAGCTAAAATTAGAACAAGAGTTCTTATTTTATCCAAACTAATCCCATCCATCCCTTCATGCTTCCTAAAAATAGAACTGAACTTCTATTTTTAGCTAATGACAATTTTAGCCACGCTATTTTAGCAAACTCTTTTTTAGCCACGCTAATTTTAGCAAAGCTATTTTTAACCACACTAAATTTAGCAAAGCTATTTTTAGCCCATTTTGCATGGAAAATATGGTAACAGTTCCCACCCGTGGTTTGGAAATCAAACTGACTATTTCAACGAAGCAGCCAAAGGAACCCTGGATGGGCAGGTGCAGGAGGAATTTTCAGATATAAAGTCCACCCTTGGAGGTGCTCAGTGTTGCCCTCCCACAGGCACACCAGGCAGAGTAAGGGCAAGGAATCTTCTCAGAACATTGTGAAAGAAATGAATAAGAACATGATTTATAGGTACTCCATTGAAGATGCACAACCCTCCTTGAGGCTTGTGAATGATTAGAAATTAAGGCAGCTCTTGAATACGGGCACTTTGCTGGATAAAACCACAGGAAACATTCCTATAGGGGCTCTGAACTTTTGGAAGGCACCACTCTTTGAAGGGATTAATGAATGAGAATTTGATAATGTGAACTGAAACTAATTTGTTCAAGACTTAACTAGCTGCTTGTATGGGGAAGGTGCTTCGGTTGATTACATCTTGCAGGCCGTTAAGCATCCTGAGCAATCAACCCTCAGACTGGATACGCTCTAAGTTGCCGAAACGTTTTGGATACGGGAGCGGGAGCGGAGTATCCGATACGTGGAAACGGCAAATTTTTTTGACCCCGGATACGGCGTAGGATACGGCAGTACAAAAACTATATAAAAATTAAAAAATATATAAATTTCAGCCTTCTAAATAAGAATTAACCACATGTTATGCATATGAAAAACAAAACAAGCTAAATAGCCACAACAAACTACTCATACATTCATAATTTCAATTGTCCCTATCATATCTAGTTGAGGTGTTTATTACATTTATGATTTATCTCATACATGCTATTTTTATCCATGTTTATGATGGCTTGTACTTGGTACCTTATGTAGAATAATGGTGTTGCGAAAACTGTAATTTCTGCTGTAATGATATATTAAATTTAAAATATGCCTTCTGTAGAATAATGGTGCTGTGAAAACTGTAATTTCTGCTGTAATGATATATTAAATTTAAACTATACCTTCTGTAGAATAATGGTGCTGTGAAAACTGTAATTTCTGCTGTAATGATATATTAAATTTAAACCAGAATTAAAAAGAACTAAAAAAAAAAAAAAAAAATTTAAAAAAAAAACAGTTTTGGGCCAGGAAACGGCAGGAAACGGCTGGGTACGGCTGCAGAAGTATCCAGCCGTATCCGGACCTGCCTGGCCGCTCCCGCTCCCGAAACGTGCCGTACCCGCTCCAGGGGGTCTAGGGGTGCCGTTTCGGCTACTTAGATACGCTCAAGGTTGCCCAAATCATTCGCATTAAGACAGTTTTTTTAACAAAACACACACATTATCCATGAAGATGTAGCACAATTGGGACTCTGTCTCATGTGCTGAATGGATCAGGTGTGGATTCTCCTCAAAGCTGTAGCTTGACAACATCTCTAAGGGTCAAAAGTCAGATACTATCTGCTCAAAACTGGAAATTAACACCTTTGCCTTCACAGTTTCTCAGCTGGGCGAGACTCTTGTGGCACTGGTGATTGAATCTAGTGGTGACACTGTTGCCTAAATTAGTATTTTCTACTTCTGTTTCTAAAACCCTTAGAACCTTCACTAAAGGTAGCAAATTGTATTAAACATTTTACCTGATTACTCAGGTTTTTGCTTATTATTACAATAGTGGGTTGTAGCCCATTTTTTGACCTATCATACTAGACTACCAGATACGGTTACAGGTACAGGTTCGGTGCGGCCCTGGGTATGATACGCTGTGGGTACGTTCGTAGTCGTACAATATATTTTTAAAATTAAAAAATATAAACATATATAAAAATAATTGTATATTAAACAACAAGCTTATAGTCTCAACAACCTATAAAATATTAGAAGCCAACAACAAGGTTAATATGAATTAGAAGCCATCTAAAGCAAGATTTATTTGACTGAATACAAGAAAACCACAAAACATTAAATCTATGAGTCCATCTATTAATGGGCTCACAAACATTCCACTTATTGTTAAGGCCCGGGGAAAGATTTGTGGAGAAGGCAATCTTTTCATAGAGTTGTTTGGAGGTAGCCTCTTGGAGAGGGGGACCTTTGAGCCACCTCATGGTATCCCAAAAGTCATTCTCATCCTCCATGGACCATAATTAGTCCAGGAGAGGGAGCTGTGAAAGCATTTCTGAACATTTTATACATTATGAACTGAGATTGAGGAAGCTTATAGAAAGCTTTAAGGTCTGCCCTTTCCATCCACTTCCCAAATCTGTACTACAAGTCATGAAAATTTTTAATTCCTTTCTCAAACCAAAGGAGGGCAGAGCATCCTCTTGTCAAGGCAAAGATCTTGTCATTATATTTCAGATTCCACCAAATTGATTTGTAGGCTTGGCACCTAGTGTCAAAGGAAGAGAAGATAGGCTGCCCAACCACCAAGTGCTTCACTTGTTCCCATGCCTTCCAAATTGACTGAAGAATAGAGGACCCATGAGGAGCAACAAGAAATCCCCCAAATAGTAGTCAAACAAATGAAGTGCTTTTCATCTCTCTTGACCCTTGGGAACCTATTGGCAATATTGAATCTCACACGAACTTTCCAAGGTTCAATTCCAGTCAAAGCCCACAAGTTTTATTTATTTTTTTGCACTTGAAAAAAAACCGTGTGGTTACACTGTGTGTACGTACCCACAGGCTCTGGGTACATCCCGGTACAGTTTTCTGTACCTGGAATGTACCCAGGGCCTGTGGGTACGTACCCACAGAGTACCCAGAGAGTACCAGTACTGGTTTCTGTACCAGGTACATTTCAGGCCTGGTACGGGCCGGTACTGGATGTATAAGTGTAGTCTAGCTATCATACAAAAAATACATATAAATCAGTAACTAAAACCCTGAAAGGCTGAAACTGAGATAAGTTCGCATTATTTTTTTCAGTTCCACAACTGATCCCTAATTAATATTAAATTGCCTAAATTCACATCCATTCAGATACCCAAAAACCTTAAGTAAAATTGAACTCCCTCATTACTCACAATAATTTGCACATATATTTGTAGTAGTTCATGAAATCTCAAACCAAGCTGATCAAACAAGGCTTCGGATTCAGGAATTTATTCTGAAACTAAACTGTCATAGAAACCATCTGCTAAACAAATATACACGCTTTTGATAGCTCTTACAGATCCCTTTGGCCTAAAAGGCTAAAGCACATTAAGAGTCATCTCATCTCAATTTGTCCAAACAAAAAATTATGAAGAAATCAACAAGATATGTTTCCATCACATTACATCAAAAATACAAATAAATCAGTGCTTAAAACCCAGAAACAAACAATCCTCATTACAACTTTAAGAAACTGAGATAAGTTAGCATTAATTTGTTCTGTTCCACAACTGATCCCTCATTTAAATTAAATTGCCCAAATTCACATCCATTAAGGTTTCAAATGCCCAAGAACCTAAGTAAAATCAGCGCTCTCGTTAATAACAGTCAGAGCAGTTTGTTCAACTCACAACTAAACACTAATCCAAATTAAATAAACCCAAATCTCATATATTAGGGTTTCACATACCCAAAAACCCAAATGAACCCTACTTAAAATTAAAGTGGCCTAATTCACATCTACTAGGGTTTCACATCCCAAAAAACCCTAGAAAAATTAAAGTGAACCAGTTCAGAGCCATTAGGGCTTCACATACCCAAAATCCTTGAGTCAAATTCAGAGCCACCATTAAAAATTTATCCTCTTTTCAACTTGTCTTGGTATCTGGCATTGGAATAAACCCTCCAGCATTAACAGCACCTCTAGGTGGAGCAAACCCCAAAAACTTCTGCAAATTCGATCGAATACTCATCGAGCACAAAAAGTAAAAGAACACCATGGAACAATCCGTGGCATCATCCCCGCCAAGCCCCCTGTGGCTCATTTTCTGTACAAAAGGGATCGGCGAAAAGGCAATTTCGCAACAGCCTTCCCTTCAAAGAGCGAACTCAACAACCCAAAAACAATAATAAGCACGATGGCAACAACGCCTCCGGATTTAAATTTCGAAAAAGAAAGATCCCGGCTGGATTCTTTTAGGCTGTTTTCGAATCTATCTTTTTCTTGGACTTGGATTTCTTCGCAGAGAGGGTGTTATTATTACCGTTTGTGGTTTTCATTGTTTCGAGTTTTTGGCGGTTTTGTCAATTGTAGAACGCAGGGATTTGTAAGAATTGGTTCTGTAGATGAGGATCCATGATATGCCTTCGCATAAAAATGCAGAAATTATGGAGATTGAGAGTATTAGCAGGCTGTCTGCATACCTGAGTGACAAAATTGACGAAGGCATTATTGTTGTTGGAGTGGATCCCGTGTTCAATCCCCTCCCTGGTCCTCGCTCTGCTTTATAAAATTTAAGGCCCTTCGTGTTTCAAAACTTCCGCTTGTGGATAATTAATAAGCCGAGTTTGTTTTTAAATTGGGAAAGCTCCTATTAATAAAAAAACACTTACAATATCCACCAAAATAAACACTTACACCAAGAAAAGTTCCGATAGAGCCCAAACTATGAACAAAATATAAATAAACTCAAAATCTTGTCTATGAGTATCATTTCACGTAAGACTTCAAAGGTGATCATGTATCTTCATAAGTGTTACATCATTTGGCAGTCCCTTATTGAGGCTAAATGTCAACTTTTGGGATGGCATATTCTACATATGAAGCTTCTAGTTGGCCTCACATTAGCCAAGTTGGGTCTTGCTGCAAGAGATTGCACCTTTTGTTCAACCCTTGAAAGTATTCCCCACCTCTTTTGGCATTGCCCATTTGTTGCTCAACTTTGGACTTCCCTCCACTCCGCTCTTCCCAACAACTTCAATAAAAACACTGCCTTACTTAGCATTTCTCCCCCTCTATCCTCACAGACATCTAGAATACTTGTTGATTGACCCTCCTCTTCCATATATGGAAAAATTGTTGTCAACAACTATATGCTAGGAATGGCTCTGCTTTAGTTATTCAGTAAACTTGGGTTCTTTTTCTATGTGGTTACAATTGTATTAATACCAAGTTTTAAAGACATGAAAGCCTTAAAACTTTGCTTTGTGACTTTGAATAATTAAACAAAGGGAGTAAAAAGGGCTATTCTAGGGTTTTATGTTTAGTATGGTGGTTATTGTTACATGTTCATTCTTTGTCATATTGTTTTTGCGTGACTTATTTCATATGAATTTACATTTATTTTGGTTTTTTAAACAACCATGTGTTTGGGCAACCCTTCTATAATGGTCTCCCATTCACATAGTCCAGTTGTTGAAATTACATGGATTGTGATAATGTAGACACAAAATCACGCACTTGGGTACATTTCTAAGTCCTAATCACATATTACTATTCATATGATTCTTGTGCGAAAACTAGTAAGTGACATCTATCTACCTTTGGCCTCTTTTATGTGTTTATGATTTCCTCTTTGGTCTTGCACACCTCACTGCCCAATCTAACTTTCACTGCTTTATCTTTCTTGGCTTTGGACACTTTAGCGCCCGTGCGCCCTCATCCCCTCTGGGCACCCCCAACCTCTTTGTATCTTACTCACCCTTTTGGGTCTCTTTTATCTTTTGGGCATCTTATTTTCTTATGGGTCGGCCTTTTAGCTATCAATTACGAAATTCAAACAAGGGAATCATATAAATACAAAGCTATGTGATCATAATAAAGGACCAAGCTCTAAGCATCTATTACTATCACCTAAGGTTGCATCTAAAGGCATTTCAAGAGCATCCATCTAGCTTCATTCAAAGGACAAAGGATTGCATTTTTCTACATACACTTCATAGGAAAGGAATTTCATTTAGTCATTCGCACATCTATTTACATTGCTATATATAGTTATTGATCGCTATCAAGTGCATCTTGCGCACAAGAGCTTCCTTAGGCACGATTTCTACACACACACACACAAAACTACATGGAGTCTAAGATGTAGTATGCAATGCTCGGTCAAATTCACTCTGGTTGGGTCACAAATGAGGTAAATTCGACTCCCATTCGCATCTTTTTCTTTTTAGGATTTGATGTGTTTTAGGGTTTTGTATGAGGTCATTTGTTTTATAGGTTATAGGAGATTTTTGTGGGCATATTGCAACATTTAGGTGAAATCAACAACAAAGGTCAATGAACACCATGCGACACACGAAAATTTAGATTCTCGAACATTTCCACATCACATGCGCTTAGAAGCAGACTCGCGCTGGCGCCCGACCCAATCCATGTAGATCCGAAAATCTCGTAATTTTTTGAGTGCGGTTGCAATAGATTCCTCCTCCTATTCAATATTTTCCACCCAAAGATACTTGGATTTTAATTACGAAATTAGCTAAGTCATCTATCCTCTCTCTTGCACCTAGGGTTTCATATTTCTCTAGCTTATTGTTTAGTTTAGATCTATATTTATTGTTTATCACTATGTCTTCCTCTAAATAGAAAGAATTCACATTTTATCTTCATCACTTACCAATACACACACTCACTCATCATGCTCATACTACCATCATCACTACCCAATGATGAACTCTTGTGCTTTGGTTCACACTTGAATGTTGAGGGCATCCTATACACATGAACCTTACACACTGCACATTAGATGTTATACACTCTACATTACACATTGCACATTCTACAAACCACATGACATTGTCTCATCACTACATCTACTACACATCTTACACACCTACTTTTACGTGTTGCACTCACTACCCGATGACGCACTCTAGTTTCATGGTCCATACTGAATGCTGAGGGTATACATCACAAATGGACCACATCACACTCACACACTCATCATTCAATCCTTTCCATCATGTGACATTCCTAGTTTAGTGATATACATCATAGGCTACATCATCACTTTTGCTTGCATCACTTAGTGGTATACGCTTTAGGCTACATCACCACTCATCATACTCATCTTGTAGTGATATATGACATAGGCTACATCATCACTTACTCTAGCATCATCATCACCTATTATGATCATCATTTAGTGATATACGCTTTAGGCTAAATCATCACTCCTTCGATCATCTTGTCGTGATATATGCTTAGGCTACAACGTCACACACACACGGTATCTCTATATCGTATATCATCACTACACATTCACCACAACACGCTACACACAACACATAGCTTGACCATTTCTCGATAATGCACTCTCGTTTACTGTTCATTCTTGACTACTGAGGGAGCATAGACAAATAAACCTCATTGCATACACTTCCATTCACTTAAGGGGCACGCGACTCCTATCATTCACTTTTCATTCCATTCCATCCATCCACAACATATTACATATCTTGGTTGCTTTTACTTTTGATTACATTTGCTTGTATATATTCATCTTATCACACATGCTAGATATAATTCTTGTATGTCATTATCTTTACTATACATACATGTGAGTTCACATCATTTTTAGTTCTAATCATGAGATACAAAGCTTCTACAAACAACATGGATGTTTGACACACTACTAGTCTCATAGTGGTTCCTGAGGCATCCACTTTTGTACACTACATGTTTTATTGCTTCATCTTATACTTAGCACTTTACATTATTGATTATAAATGCTTTTGACATACATTTTTCTTTTCTAACATGTTAATGAGTGATTCATGTGTAACATTTGTTTTAGGATTACTTGTTACCATGGCTATCTATGTTTGTTTGTTTGTTGTTTGTTTATTATAGTATGTAGGTTTTACCCTTTGTTTTGTGTGCACACTTGCTTGTTTATATGTGGTCACTACGACTTTGAGTGTCTTATGACATCGTGAGTGATGTCCCATGTTTACTGAACCTACTTTTTGCGGCCTACTTTGTCTTCTTCGGGTATTTTTAGCTTACACATTACTTGTTCAAATTACACTTTGTCTTACACATGCATGTATGTCTTTTCTTGTACTAACACTTGTGTCCTAGCCAGTTGTTTGCATGTCTTTAGATTCTACCAAACACATACCCTCCCCCCTACAGGGCATAATTTCAGCGGTTGGTCTTCTCTTTGGGGCCACATCCTCCTACAGTGATGTTGCATGCTCCCCCAAAGAAGGGGGGCATCATTTGGTTTTACACAAATTACACATAATAATGGTACAGTTCAATTTTCAATTTTCATCCATGACATAAGTGGGTGACACGACGAGTGGGTTCAACATCATCTACTGATTAAACTAATATGGAGTAAATAGGCCTAATTTGGTTTAACCTAATGCTATGAAAAGTAGTAAATAACAACTAAATAAATAAAGTAAATGGCCCAAGCCACTAAGTAAATGAAATATATAATCCTAATGTGTAAAGAAGGGTTAGAAAGAACTTAGTTGATTTGATGATGCATCGGGATCGTGTCGCAAAGAAAACCTCGATGAATACAATGCAAGAATGACCACACAGGGGCTCGAAAAGGGTAGATCCGAGTTGTCTAAGTAGACTAGGGTGTATGGGGAAGGAATGAGGGTGCATGGGGCATCATAGTCTAAAATATGAGCACCTTGGCCTATGTAGGAATTCCAAAACCAAATTTGTAGGGTCGCTAAGTGATGTGAAGTCTTCGTTATTTGTCGTGTGTATATCGTTGAACTACACCGGATGTCTCTAGTAATCAAAAAGAAGAAGAGACCTGTAAAACCCCAAACCAAGCATCGAAACCCTAAAAATAAAGATGCATATGAATGGGTTAGGTTGTCCTCAACGACCATAATGTTAGACTCATTAAGTGAGTGTCGTACTACATTTCAATCTCAAATGTAGTTCTAGATGTGTGTACATGTGTGTGAAAATTATGCCCTATGTATTCTTATCACCACACTTTATGAAGTAGCGAGAAATAACTAGATGTAGAAATGTAAATAGATGGTGGATGGAATAGAATAAACTTCCCTCTTATGTAGTGTGATGTAGATGAACCAACCTTGTCCCTTGTGATGGAGCTAGATGGATGCAAATGGAGCTCTAGATGCCTTAGATGGATGCAACCTTAGGTGATGATAGTAGTGCCTAGTGCTTGGTCCCTCATTATGGTCTCATAAATTTATATTTATATGGTTCTCTTGTTCTAATTTCATAATTAACCTTGAAAAGGCCGACCACTAAAAATATGGAAAGCTCAAATGGCTAAAAAGTGCCCAAAAGATGAAGAGAGTGTAAAGAGGATTAGGGCACTCGAATGGGACCAGGGGTGCTTGGGGTGCACAGTCAAAGGATGGGAATGACACAGAGTGATAAAAAAATTGGGAAAGTATGTGCAAAGGGTCGGCAGTGACAACAAAAAGTAAAGTAAAATGGCCAAAGGACATGGGTTAATTAGTACTTTCTTCACTTAAAAACCATATGAATAGTAGTATGAGACCTGACTAAATAATACCCAAAGTGTGTGATTTTTGTCTACATTTTCCCCCACTTTATGTTGGTGAGTGGAATGTTTAGTAACATAAAGTAGATATAGATGCGTACCTGATATCCATGTAGAGTGATGTAGAAAGCGTGCCAATGGACTAGACAAAGTGTGGAGTGACAAAAAGATGGAGCGTGGAGACTAAAGATGTAAAAGAGCAAAAAGTGATGAGAGTGAACCTAGGGTGGAAACACATGTGTAATCATTGATGTGTGTGAAGTAATTATATGTTAGTGTGAGGTATGGACTACCAAATGATGTTGTTGTTGGTGTTGTTATTGACGCTTTGTTGTAGTTGTTTGTTGTTGACTACTTACTTCTCATACAAACGAACCTGCAAAGGAGAAGATGATCAAGTAGTCAAATATGCATGTATATGTGTAAAAACCACATGTATATAGTAAAAATATTGTAAATGAAAGTATGAAAAATGAAAAAGGAACATGTGCACCTGATCTTGATGAGATAAAAAGATGTAGAAAGGATATCCTATAACTACAAGTTTTTTGGGTGATCTCACGCCATTATGGCTAAAGAAGTGTAGGGAGAAAGTTACATTATTCTCCAACATGTAACTACTTCCCTGAGAATGTATGAAGAGATCTCTGTACTGCCTAGTTTTTTGGGCGATCCGACGTCACTAGCTAAAGTAGTGTAGGGAGGAAAGTCCAATGTATCCTCTAACCTATAACGGTACCCCATAATACTAAGGATAACTTGTCCTATAAAATTCGTTGTGTATGGGGTTCATAGACTGGTTTGAACCCACTCGTTATATAACCCATAATGTCAAGGACAGAAAACTAAACTGAACTATACCGATAAAGAACATTCTATGTAGTGTGTAAACCCCAAATGATTCCCCCTCTTTGGGGCGCATACAACGTCAGCGGATAGGAGGATGCGGCCCCAAAAGAGGACCGAATGCGTAAATTGTGCCTAACAGGGGGAAGAGAATGTGCTTGGTAGAAACTAAGGCACACACAAACAAGTGGCTAGAAACAAGTGTTAGTACAAACAAACATGCATGTATAAAACAAGTATAAGCTACCAAACAATGTAGAAGCTAGAAAACAAGTAAACACACAAGAAAGAAATATAGACCGCCAAAGCGGGTTGCAAACATGGGACATCACTCACGATGTTGCAAGACACGCAAGGCCATAATGGCCACATACAAACAAATAAGTGTGCACACCAAACAAAGGGCATAACCCACATACAATAGCAAAACAAATAGACAAACAATAGTAGATAAACAGACAGATAGCCATGGAAGTAAGTAATCCTGCAAAAAAATGTTACACATGAAGCACCCATTAACATGTTAGAAAGATAACCAAGATGTCAAGATCTTGTATAACCAAATAAATTAGTGTGTTATGAAACGAAAATGAAACAATAGCACATGTAAGAGACAAATGTGGATGCCCCAAAGAACCATTGTAGTAGGACTGGTAGGAGGTGAGATCCATGATGCGTGTATGAGACATGTATCTACAATCACAACTAGAGAAGGACGTGAATGTGTATGTGTGTATGGTAAATTTAGTGACATATAAGAGATCTATCTAACATGTGTAGTAAAGTGCACATATACAAGAAAATGCAAGCAAGAGTATAAGCAACCAAGATATAACATGTTGTGGATGGATGGAATGGAATGTAAGATGGATGATAAGAGCCACATGCCCCCGAGTGAATGGAGTTGTATGCAGTGAGGTTCATTTAGTTTTCCCCCTCAACAATCAAGAATGAACCGTAAATGAGAGTGAGTCATCGAGAGGTGGTTGAATCACGTGTATGTTGTGTTTAATGTGATGTGATGAGTGTGTATGCATAGTGGTGCTGATATGCAACCTAGATATGATGTGTACATGTGACCCTATAGCAGAAACATATATCACGACAAGATGAGTGAAAGAGTGATGATTTATCCTAAAGCGTATATCACTATAAGATGAATAGAGGGAGTGGTGATGTAGCCTAAAGTGTATACCACTACAAGATGAAGGAATAGGTGACCATTTAGCCTATAGCGTATGTCACTAACCTAGGAATGTCATATGAGAGGGGGTGAATGGTGAATGTGTAAGTATGATGAGGTTCATTTGATTTGTAAACCCTCGATAGTCAGTATGGACCGAGGAACTAGAGTGCATCATAGGGTAGTGAGTGCAGCGTGCGTGAGAAGACGTAGTATATGTAATGATGATAGACAACCATGTGATGTGTAAAGTGTGTGATATGTGATGTATAGAATGCAATGCTAGATGTGTAGATAGTCTAATAGTGTGAAGATGTGCATTATGTAGGATGAATAGGATGTACTTTCTGCTGACACGTAGACAATAGGAGTGTGACGATATGTGATGAATACTAGTAATATGTGTAGAATAGGTGTGATGTGTATACGCGCAAATGTTGAAATACAAAATGATGTAGACTAAATGTAGTATGTAGGATGTAAGACATATGACGTGAGATGTGTGAAGAGGTGCAATGTGTAATACCTAGTGTGCAGTGTGTGGGGTTTATGTGTAGTATGCCCTCAATAGTCAAGTGTGAACCAAAGCATAAGAGTGTGTCATTGGGAAATGGTTGGGTTGTGCTTAAGTGTAGTATTTCTTAAGATGCATAACATTGAGTGGTTTTCCTAAAAGGGAGGCAAGGTGATAGACACCCTCCAAGTTTGTTAGTGATAATGTATGGACCAAGACAATTTGGTTTAAATTTTCCTTTGAGAGGGGATTCAATATTTGTATTCTTTTGAATATATTTTTTGAGACAAGGTCATCGATATTAAATTCACGAGAACAAGTTTTATGATTGTATGTGTGTGCAATGCGAGATTGATATGCACAAATATGTTTAAGTGCTTGGACATGACGCGAGTCCAACATTTCCAACTCATGTAAGTAGTTTTTGTGATATTCATTTTCCTTAAGGATGCCTTTGAGAGAAATCCACAAGGAAGGTATTTTGAGTTCAAGTGGAATAGTGGCCTCAAAGATCGTAAACCAAGGCAAATGGGGTAATGTTAGTAGGTGTACGAACACTAGTACGATATGCCCATAGAGCATAGAATAGTTGGTTATGTCAATCAATACCACTAGAGTCAACTGTCTTGTGTAATATTTTGACAATGGTTTTGTTGGTGGCCTCAACTTGGCCATTTCCTTATGGATAATAAGGGGTAGAAAATGATTGTTTAATTTTGAATTTGGCACAAAACTTTTTAACATCCTTATTTTTGAAGGAAGATCCATTATCAGCGATTATAGCAGAAGGCACACCAAAACATGTGAGATAATATGGGTGGTGAGAAAACTACAAATGTTTGTGCCAGTGATCATGCACAAGGGAGCTGCCTTAACCCACTTAGTAAAGTATTTGGTAGTTGTAATAATGTATTTGTGTCCTTTAGCAAATTCAGGATTTATCATACGTATGATGTCAAGTCCCCAAATGGAGAAATATCAAGTTAGCGCATGGGTTGGAGGTCATATGTGGGTGCATGGTGGAGATTACCATGTTTTTGGCATTTTTCACAATGAGTAGCATATTCAAGGCAATCTTGTTCCATTGTAGGCCAATAATACCCTGGCGTAAAATCTTTTGTAACATCATTTTACCGAAAAAATGATCACCACATGTGTTGTCATTAGATCTATGAGATTTTAGTGGGTATACTTAGAGTACCAAGCAACGTAAGAGGTGACCGTCAATCATTGCGTGTTTAAATAATTATGTCCCAACAATGACATAGTGAGTAGCCTCACACCATAAACGTCAAGCCTCATGAGGTCTGTAGATTATCAAGCATAGTCTACTTATATAAATAATTATAAATAGGTGAAAACCATTCAAAATTATCTTGACTGTGTGTTATGGCGTAAGTCAGTAAGAGGCAAGGATTTCGTAAGTGTGTAATTATGAAAGTAGCTTGTTCATCTGTAATATCTTGTGGGATGAGTGATGCAACTAACAATAACATCTGCATGACGATTATCCTTGCGAGAAATGGTAGTAATGGAATAGGACTCAAATGTAGCCAAGAGATCTTTTATGAGCATGTTGTATGGGATTAAATGTTCCTCCTTTGTGTTATATGTATTGTTTACTTGGTTTATGACTAACTAAGAATCACCGTGGATGCACAAGTTGCGAATGAGAATTTTTGAGCGGTAGAAGGCCTAAAATGAGGGCTTCATATTCAACGATGTTATTTGTACATGAAAACCCTAAACAATATACAAAGGCTAGTGGGTCATCATGTAGGGTGATGAATACTATCCCAGCTCCAGCGCCAAAGTGACAACAATAGCCATCAAAATACATTTTCCATGTGTGTGGCTCCACAATATAGGTAGTGAAATCGTCGTGAAAAGAATCAGAAATGGGTGATGCATCTAAGAGTGGTGTCGCATCTAACTCATCGACTATAACTTGTCCTTGATTACTTTTTATGGTATGAACTTAAAATCAAACTCAGTGAGAAGCATGACCCAATGTTCCAAATGTCCCAAAATTATGTGCAGGATGATAAGTATCGTAATGGATCGACTTTGGTGATAATATGTACCTCATTATTAATAAGATAGTGTCACAATTTATCTGCAACAAAGACGAGGTCGAGCCATAACTTTTTGATGTAACTATAGTTTCATTCATAAGAGAGTACCGCTCAACCGATATAATATATTGCTCTTTCACGTCGAGAGTCATCGTGTTGTGCCGTAGAGCACATAATGCATGAAACGTGGCAGAAATATACAATAAGAAAGGTCAATCACTAAGGGGAACTAGGATAGGTAGGGTGCATCAAATATGCTTTTATATCATCAAATTCTTGTTAACATTACTCATCCCAAAAAAATTAGTGTCCTTCTTCATGAGTCATGTAAATGGTTGAGTTTTATCCGCTAGTTGTCAGTGAATAAATCAGGATAGCTTAAATTTTTCCTTGTAGTGATCGTAGTTGATGTTGATTTTTGGGCTGAGGCATATTGACAATGGCTTTAATTTTTTAGGATCAATTTCAATACCACATTTCAGATAATATATCCAAGGAGCTTACTGTTGTGACCCCAAAAACACATTTTTGGGATTTAGTCGTACACGATATTGTCGTAGTCATTCAAAGAGTGTCCGTAGGTCCTTGGGCATGGGAAGAACGTCATCTAGATTTAGCCAAGATGTCACCAATGTAATCTTTGATGATTTTTTGGATGTAATCATGGAATATATGTGTCATTTCCCGTTGATAAGTATCTCCTACATTTTTAAGGCCAAAGGCATGACGATGTAACAAAATGTTCCCCATGGTGTTGTGAAAGAAGTATTTTCTTGGTCACGAGGTTGATTTTAATTTGATTGTAACCCATAAATCCATCCATGAAAGAGATAATATCGTATCCGTCTTTAGAATCAACAATAGCATCAATGTGTGGAAAAGGAAAGTTATCCTTAGGTGAAGCTTTGTTTAAATCATGGAAATCAATACAAAAACAAACTTGACCATCTGGCTTCATTACTGGAACGATATTAGATAACCATTCAAGATTGTCAATGCCTTGAATAAAACTCGGTGTCGAGAAGTTTCTGAATCTCTTCTTCACTAGGAGTGCTACTTTGGGATGCATTTTATGAATTTTCTATTAGACAGGTTTAGCACCAGGGTTGAGGACAATATTATGCATTGCAACAGATGGATCAATACCCGATATATCACTATAGTCCTATGCAAAAATATCATAAAAATCGTGAAGGACTTGTTTGATATTTTTTTCTCGGTGGGAGTGAGGGAAGCAACTAGAAAAAAACTATTTGCAAGTTGGTTTTCAGATGTACCCAAGTTGTATTGTATTATTTATTCATTGAGAAGGGCCGAGTGATCTTTGATATATGGATTAATAGGAATAGTATTAGGAGGATCAACATTGTCAGGGGATACATCAGATTCTCTCGAACTAATCAGAATTGAGAGATAATGGGGAACAAATTTTATAGTGAAAAGAAGGAAAATGATCCTCAACACCCACATAACCTAATAGGGCATTGTCAGTAGGAAAAGTATCTAAGGTATCTGTACATACCCAAAATTACATGTATTACATTTTCGAGAAAACGGTTACAAGAATCCCCAATGATGATTCAAATCCTTTCAAGAAGGTGTTTGAGCTCTAAAACCAATGTGCAGAGTGTATATTTGTAGCCTAGATAGCCTTACTTAACTTTTCTATGCATTTTTCCATCTCCCCTCTTTTCCTGTGCTTGTTTTGGCCTTTAGTGCTAGGACCGCCGCCCTGCCTGGGTCGACGGTTCTCAAACCGCCGCCTTGCAGCAGGGGTGGTGGTCTGAAACCGCCACCCGCAGGCGGCGGTCCCGCTTGCTTTTTCCAAATTCTTCACGCGTGTTTTAAATATGCGACGATTCACTTAACTTTGCTTTTGCATGCATCTGTGAGCCGAATTGTCTAAAATTTGCTTTGATTGCTTGGCTCTCCTTCATCCTATTTTTAAATATATTTAATTGGTTGGAAATGCTCCTTCTTGTCTTGTGCATGAAGACACCTTCCATCCTCCGTTCCTATATATTCCATGCTTGTATTCAAGCAAAAGGGGCCTGAGAATTTTGTAGATCTTGCATTGTATTGCTGCTACGATCTTGCTAGGAATTGCATAGCCAAGCTCCAAACTCTTGTGCTATCTCTCTTCTACCTGCATTACATCCGGGCTTCCATTAAGCTGTCATTGCTCAAGCACCACCCTCCTACTGTTGTTCTTGCATTCCCAATCCCTTGGACTCATATGAACACTTGGAGAAAGAAAGGAGAAACTGAGGGGACAAACTACTACAAAGATGGATTTACTTTTGTTCTGTGAATTCCAAGTTGGATTTGTTGTTTTATTTCCTTCATCCTTATAATTTATTATTTTTACATCATATCAAATAGAGTAGAAATCAATTTCCTTTCATTTGCAAGTAATTAGTTAATTTCCAAGAGGGTTTGAATCTTTCATAGCAACCCCTGGTGACGGATCCCCTTCTTCCTATCCCTGTGGATCTGAAGGAGAGAATATTTGTAGGAGGTTGTCTACATATCGTAAATCACTTGGAAAATTTCTTGTTTTAATTTAGTTTAGTTTCAATACACTCAACACAGGTGAATAACCACACCGGGTTATCTCACTTGTTTAGTTTTAGTGTAGAAGTAGATTTGATTATTTAGAATAAAAGTGAATTGTTGTTTGTGATTGTAATATTTTAGTTTTGTGATTTGTTTAGATTAGTTTCCTTTCATCAATAGCATAGATTGTTAATTTCATTCAGCTTTACATAGGCGCTTCAAACTAGTTTAGCACTTAGATCCAAATTAGGTAGACAAACCATAGGGAATTCACGCTACCCATTCATAGCCTCTAAATCTCCTCTTTTTCAACTCACTACCAGAGATCACACTACCAGATCTTAGTCACTGATCCTCCTATAGTTGGCCACACACATTCGATATCGGCTGCTCCAAAGCATGACCTCGAGGGGTCTAGTGCAGCTTGAAGATCATGTGTTCATTTTCATCTGTACAATATCCCAAGTGGTAGACGCATCATCACTGATGAGTGCAGGGTGCACTATGGAAAGTGAGGAAGTATGAAAGGTAGTATAAGCGTCCATGTAGAGGTAAAGAGGAAGGTTGATACCCTAGTCCAAACTTGTGTGATTACGTAGGGAGATCCCAAAGTGTTGTGATATTGTGTTCTTGTTTATCTAAGTTTGATCGGAAAATCCATACGGCAAGTATTCATATCCTAACCCATATTTAGAAAAGTCCTGAGTAATATCAAAGGAAGTAGGAGTATCACTAGATTTCTCAATAGAGTTACAATACTCAAAAGGTGATGGATCAGCCAGAACATCATAGACGACACCTTGATGACAAAATTTAAGTCGTGCATGTAGGGTAAAGGGTACCACATGCATAACATGGATCCAAGGTTACCAAAAAGAATATTACAATTAAGGTTATTATGCATGACGTGACATGAAATATTGATTGTACATGGACCAATAGTGACAGTGTTTGACAAGGTGCCTAAGACATGTTTTGGGATGTTATCAAAGCCACAAATAGAGAGTTTTATGAAGTAGTTAAAGATGCTTTTGACATACCCAAATGATGAAGGAAATTGATGTTACAAATGTTAAGGCCATGTCCATTGTCAACTAAGGCACATTTGACCTTGACATTATCAACAAAAACTTGAATATATAAAGGAGGGTCATGTTCGAGAATTGTTGGAGAAGGTAAGTCATCTGTCATGAAAGTTATTTGATCCTCAGTGAGGGATAGTGAAGAAGTAAACTTATGGTATACATATTTGGGTGATGTGTGAGGAGGAATATAATTAGTAGCTAAGTATTGTTTGAGCTTATTGATACAATCAGGATGATTTTGTAAATAAGTATGGATGGAGATATTCATGATATGAAAATCCTAGGAAAATGAGGACCCTAAAAGGCGTGATGATCGAAGTATGGGTTCACCAAAATGATTAAACTAATATGGAGTAAATAGGCCTAATTTAGTTTAATCTAATGCAATGCTAAAGCAGTAAATAACAGCTAAATAAATAAAGTAAATGACCCAAGAAACTAAGTAAATGAAATATAAAACCCTAATGTGCAAAGAAGGGTTAGAAAGAGCTTAGTTGATTCGACGATGCCTCGGGACTATGTCGCATTAAAACCCAAATGAACAGAATGTATAAACAACCACACAGGGCTCTCGAAAAGGGTAGATCCGAGTAATCTAAGTAGATCCCCAGGGTGCCTGGGGAAGGATGAGGGATCCAGGGCACCCTAGTCTGAGATCTAGGTGCCCTGGTCCTATGCAGAGGTCCAAAACCAAATTTACATGGTTGTTAAGTGATGTAAAGTATTTGCTTCCTATCGCGTGTATATCGATGAACTACGCTCGGATGTCACTTGGTAATCGTAAAGCGAAGAAGAGACTTGTAAAATCACAAGAAAATCATCAAAACCCTAAAAAATAAAGATGCATATGAAGGGATCATCTTTGTCCTCAATGGCCACAATGGTGGACTTACTAATTGAGCATTGCACTACATTTCAAACCCAAATGTAGTTCTAGGTGTGTGTGTGTGTGTGAAAATTGTGCCTTAGGTGCTCTTGTGCACCACACTTTGTGAAGTAGTGAGCAATAACTAGATGTAGAAATGTAAATAGATGGTGGATGGAATAGAATAAACTTCCCTCCTATGAAGTGTGATGCAAATGAACCAACCTTGTCCCTTGTGATGGAGCTAGATGGATGCAAATGGAGCTTTAGATGCCTTGGATGGATGTAACCTTAGGTGGTGATAGTAGTGCTTAGTGCTTGGTCCCTCATTATGGTCTCATAACTTTATATTTATATGGTTATCTTGTTCTAATTTCGTAAAAACCCCAAAAGACCAACCACTAAAAATATGAAAAGCTCAAATGGCTAGAAAGTTCCCAAAAGATGAGTGTAAAGTGTAAAGAGGATCAAGACGCCCGAATGAGACCAGGTGCACAGGGTGCCCCAAGATCGGGCGGGCTCCCGAGCTTAGGGATGGGAACGCCGAAAAGTGATAAAATATACCGAGTCAAGTACATGCGGAGGGTCGGTAGTGATGATAGAAAACAAAGTAAAATGGCTAAAGGACATGGATTAAGTAATACTTTCTTCACTTAAAAACCATATGAATAGTAGTATGAGACTGGGACTAAATAATACCCAAAGTGCGTGATTTTGTGTCTACATTGACAGAGCTCCATACACAATAGATTTTATAGGGCGATTGTCCTTAGCATTATGGGGAACACTTACAGGCTAGAGGATAAACCAAACCTTTCTCTCTACACTAGTTTGGCCAGGTGGCGTCGATCGCCCAAAAAACCAAATAAGTACAAGATAGCTTCTGCTTTTGGGAAGCGGTTATAGGTTGGAGGATAAATCATACTTTCCTCCCTACACTTCTTCGACCAATGGCATGAGATCACCCAAAAACCCACACTTCATTAACATTCACAAGATCCTTTCTATACCCTTTTTCTCATCACGGATCAGGTGCACATATTCCTTTTAATTTTGTACTTTCATTACATGATTTTTACATATATACATGTGTCTTTACACACATTTTTACACATATACATGTGTATTTGACTACTTGATCATCTTCTCTTTTGCAGTCCATCCATATGGGAAGCAATCAAATCAACATCAACAACAACATCACTCGACATCACACACATCGACACTAACATGCAGTACATCACACATCGACATCTACACATGCGCTTCTACCCTAGGTTCACTCTCATCACTTTTTATAATTTTTCATCTTTATTCTCCACGCTCCATCTTTTTATTACTCCACGTTTTATCTAGTCCCTCGACACAGTTATACATCACTCTACATGGATATCAAGGGTACACATCTCTATCTACTTTATGTTATTGAGCATTCTACTCACCAACATAAAGTGGGGGAAAATGTAGACACTAAATCATGCACTTTGGGTAATTATTTAGTCTCGGTTTCATACTACTATTCATATGGTTCTTAAGTGAAAAGAGTACTAATTAACCCATGTCTTTGGCCATCTTGCATTGATTTTTGTTGTTACTTTCGATCTTGCACCCGTATTTTCCCAGTCTAAATTTTTGTATTACATTTTCCCTATTTCGATCACGCCCAGCCAAGGCCGAGGCGTTGGTCCCCTCTAGTTGCCTTGATCCTCTTTGCACGTTCCTCTCACTTTTTGGGAACTTTCATGTCATTTGAGCTTCTTATATTTTTGGTGGTTGGCATTTTCAAGGTTAATTATGAAATTCAAGCAAGAGAACCATATAAATATAAATTTATGAGACCATAATGAGGGACCAAGCACTAAGCACTTACTATCACCACCTAAGGTTGCATCCATCAAAGGCTTCTATTGCTCCATTTGCATCCATCTAGCTCCATCACAAGGGAAAAGGTTGGTTATTCTACATCACACTTCATAAGAGGGGAGTTTATTCTATTCCATGCACACATTATTTACATTCTACATCTATTTATTGCTCACTACTCACAAAGTGTGAACACACAAGAGCACCTAGGGCACAATTCCACACACACAGAACTACATTGGGTCTGAGATGTAGTGCAACGCTCAGTGATAAGTCCACCATTGTGGTGGATGAGGACAATATGACCCCTTCATATGCATCTTTCTTTTTATGGTTTTGATGCTTTGTTTGTAGGTTTACATGTGATTCCTTTATTACATATTTACAAAGTGACATCCGACGAAGTTCAAATACATACACGCAACAAGAAGCAAACACAAGAAAACATCTTACGACACTCGAGGAGGTTTATAGAGCTTTCTCACATACCAAGGCACCCTGTGTGCCCTAATCCCTTTCCAGAGGCATCCCAATCTAGCCGAGATAGCTCGGATCTACATTTTCTCATGATCTTGTATGGTGGTTTCCTCCTCCTATTCAGCCGGTCTCCTCTCGAGACACACAGTCTTGTGACATCCGTGAATCAACTAAGGCTCTTCCAACCCTCTTTACACATTAGGGTTTCATATTCTTATTGATTATTTGTTTGGGTGTATTTATGTTATTTTATTACTCATTTATTTACTGCACACTTACATTAGATTAGGCTAGGATATTACATTTTAGTATAATCACGATCGAGTTATACTCCGACAATATGACGTAGTCTCATGGAGGAGCAAGTATCAACCATGAATTACTTGCAAAAATTTGAAAAGGGGGGAAATTTCATTAACCATCCTCATAGATCTAAAAAGGATAAGAGGTAAAAATAAGGGTGTTATGTAACCCTAGTGCATGTAATCATGACCTCTCAAGTGGATAAGGGGAGTTACATTCCTAGAATGGGAAGTAACTCCCATATGACACATATATGCACTCTTGACGTGTAAGGAATATCATAATAACCCCTATGACACCTAGACCTATGACCTCACCTAAGTGAGATGACCTACCACGTGATGTGGAAAATGACTCACACCAACAACCCCCTTCATCATAACTTAGGATGAGGTGAAAAGTTAGAAATGAGAAATGGGTCCTAATACTAAAGCCTGATGAGGCACCCATGCACATAAATATCTCAAGTAATGGAGGAAAACTCAGTGGGAAAAACATCCACCACAAGAGATGAAAAAAATATCTAATCTAATAAATATGTCACAAAATGGGTCTTGGCAACTAAGGAGCCTAAAAGGTACCTATGTACAAAAGGGAAATCTATCAAAAAGAAGAAGAAGAGGAGAAAAAGAAGACAAGAGGGATGTAAAAGATGCCATGGACGAGTCTGAACTTTGCAACTCTAGGAAGTATCCAAGAAGAGTGTCGATGATGTGATCCTTTACCTCTAGACTGAAGAAGAGCCACCTACACCGAATGTGTGTACCTACCCTTAGGAAGGAAAAAAATGGAGTACTAGAAGTTTTCCTACTCTGTGAAGGAAGCCTAAGGCAACAATACGAATAACTCGAATCCGGTCCATGAAAGTGTGACATAGGTCTAGAAAATGAGTGTTAAGGAACCAAAGGTAATGTTACTAGTGTGGAACTGTTAGAGTGAGAGAGAGGAACATCTGCTAAAAGGATGCCCAAGTGAAGTGAAGGAAATGCAAAAACCCCACAATAGAAAGAGGATCCACAAAAAGAGTGGATCAATGAAGATCTCCTAAAAAGTGGAAGTGATCAGAGTCCCAAAAGTGGCACTCCCGACAAAAGAGATGATGGACTCCTCCAAAGCACTTGTAGAAGGATGAGAAACTCCTTATATTGCATCATAAGTATGAACTACGAAAAGATGACCAAGGCCTGACAGATACTCATCCCAAGAAGGGGGCTCAAAAAATAGAAGAGTGATGTTAGAAATGTATGAATCATCCATACATGAAGGAAGAGGATTGGAAAGGGCCTCACACACTGGAAGTGGAAAGGAGGCAACATATGTAATGATAGTATAAGGTTTATAATGGGACTTCTTGATGTTTGATGGGAAGGGAGAAGTGTCGACATACTCTAGAATAGTGAGAGGAGGAGAGGAGTCCTCTATAATACTCTCTTCATTAGAATCTGGAAGCACAATCCTCGTCATAAGAAATGGAAATAAATGAGTTTGTATCGTTGAACTGTCATCACATGAATCAAAAGTGGAGACAATTGTATCGACACAAGATGTAGCGATAGAATTATGTGAAGGGTCTCCAAATAAAGACTAAAAGATGCTCTAGATGGTGTGGGGATGATCTGAGTCTGCCACATGATATTAGAGTGGTCTGGTGACATGCAACATCAAATGACCAACAACATGGTCAAGTGTCAAGAAAGTCCTCAAGACAGAATGATCAAGTGAGTGTAGGAACTAGCCCAACCAGAAAGTGTGAAAGACCCTCGTAGGCAAAGTAACATTCCATAGAAACATGTCATGATGTGTAATTCTCTCTCCCAAGAAGAAGTGGTAGAGGTTGTAAAGTGATCCTATGATGCTCAAGTCTAGAAAGAGCATCCTCCATGATGTGGAAGAGGAAGTAAGAAGTGCAAGGTGCAGAAGAGGGTGTGTGGATACAAGCAAGGTGGAAAGACATCAAACTCAACCAAGAATGCGTCTACAAACAATATGACACCCAAGAGAAACAGTGATAACCCCCTATTTGTGGCACTTTATAAGTAATGCATGATTACAATAAGGTGCGTTCATGCAATGTTGGATAGTTGACCACTCACCTCGCAGTAGGTGATGAGTCACACGAGAGTGGAGGCCACAAGAAATCCTAGTCGAAAAGCAGAGAAATGACACACAATCAAGCACAAAAGGGTGAAAGAATAACACGGGTATACACTTCTTAGTGTGAGAGAAGGCATCTCACATCGCAAAAAGGAAGGTTCTCTTTGTTGTAAGGTTTTGGTGGATATACACATTAGCCATAGGAAAAGAGGAGCACTATAATGCAATGAGCCAAAAGTGGCCCGAAAATCCTAATAACCCTATATAAGGATCTTGAAAAAGATACCCATCCTTAAAATGATAAATTTTATAATGTTTGAAAAAGGTAAAAATGTGAAAAAATCATAAAAAGGTCAAAAGGGGTGTCGAGCTCAAAGGATCCTCGGTGATAGCTCGACAAGTTGTATGGTGATGGTGAGCTAAGTAGCATCTCGATCGGGCAAGATGGGGGGTGAAACTCGATGAGCTCGGTGAGTTGTGTACTAATTTGGCTTAGTGAGTGTAGTGATTTGTCTCTAGTGGTTTCGACGTCAATGGAGAGGGAAAGTTCATCATTGGAAGCGTCAATCTAGGATGCATTGAACAAAGCCGTTTGGAACACAAGTTGATGTGTGGACCAGGTTGGTCATTGAGCTACGTTGGGAAGAAAAATACGCATTGAACTAGAGAGTTCCATGTGGCCATGGTAGGTGAACAACCTTGACATGATATTCCACATGGTGAGGAATCCGAGGCAATGGTCGCGAACAAACATGACGAAAAAGGAGTAGACTAGCACACCGACAAAGAACAACCACAATGATCACAAAACAATGAAACATGAGCTAAGATGAGACGCAGGGTGAAACTAGTGAACTCGAGGGTAGAATTTAAATGTGAAATTGGGGGAGTTCATGGGAGCTTGGGAATGTAGAGCCGAACATGGTTGTGAGTGAGTGTTTAACTAGGAGCCATGAGCGAACCATGAGGAAAAGTGTTGTCGAAGCCGGGAGCTCGAAGGGTCAAACCAAAGAGAGGAGATCAACAGGAAATCACATGGTAAGGGATATTAGCAACAACAAAGCCCACAAACTAGGAAATAGAGCACCAACATGGGGAAAATAAATGTAGAGGGTCATAACAACCAAGAAGAACCAAAATCTGGAGGGAAGATCACATGTCATGACAAACGATATAAAACAACTACATGGTTAAGGACCCTAAACCAAAAAAGCCCAATTCAGAGGAATACAAATCTCACATGATGTAGAGCCCACGAACATGCAAGCAAATAGCTTGGTTCAAACCAAACGTGAGAGTCAAAGACATACAACACGGGTTGAGGCACGGAAAACATGCAAAGCGAAGAGTCTGCAGAAGGGATGAAGGAAAGCCGAGAGAACCAATTCGGCGAGTTGAGGCCGAGTTAGGCCAAATACCTTGTTACACCCTTTGAACACAAAAACCAAAACTAAACTAAAACCTCAAGTTTATAACCCAAACTTGTAGAAAACCCCAGAACACAGCATGTAAAGGCCGAAAAGCCATGAACACCCAAAAAATGAAAACAAACCACGAACATGAACACACACCCATGAATAAGATTTGAAGCTTGAAATCAATGCAAGTAGAGAACGGATGGAATATCCATTATGACGAATGTACATGAAACATGAAAATCATGAATGAAGAGTGAGAGAGAAATGGTAGATGATGAGTAACATGAATCCACACAATGTGCACTCTGATACCATGGCGAAGAATGTGAACATGTGAAGCACGAGGATCATGCGGGATAATGTGAACATCAACCGAGTTGTACTCCGATAGCATGACGAGGTCTCATGGAGGAGCGAACATCAACCATAAAGTGCATGCAAAGATTCAAAAAGGGGGAAAATCTCATTAACCATCCTCATAGATTTGAAAAGGATAAGGGGTACAAATAGGGGTTGTTGTGTAACCCCCAATGCCTATAATCATGACCTCTCAAGTGGAGAAGGGGAGTTACATTCCCGAATGAGAAGTAACTCCCATATGACACATTGATGTGTAAGGAATATCATGATGACCCCTATGACACCCCTGTGACACCTATACCTATGACCTCACCTAAGAAGATGAACTACCATGTGATGTGGAAAATGACTCATACCAAAACGTATTCTTTGTCATTACTTAAATCTCTTAGTTTCTCTACTAGAATCTTATATTTGACTCTAATCCTCACTACCATCATATCACATTACCTATTAATATTGGTCCTATTACCACACCCATTTCATTCTTGGCTACTTGTTCATGTAGCTTTGGTACATTATGCCTTCGTCTTCCTTGGTTATGTGCTCTCGAGGCTATCATGTCACTTATTCACTAGTGTATCAATTTCATTCACAATGAGAAAGTTATTACTATGTAAGGTACCCCTTTTGAAATTTCTTCCCCTAAAATGCCTATTCATTCTCCCACAACTTATATCCCTACTCCTAGTACACCTACGGATAGGTCTTTGGATTCACACATTGATTCACATAGCTCTAATACTCCTAGGTCTTCTGATAGGTCCTTGGATTCACACACTAATTCACATAGCTCTAATCATCCTAAGTCTCTATTGGGACTTTAGTTGCACATGCTTATTCATATAACTCTAGTCTTTTTGACCTCTAGCTAACCCTTCATCTACACATATTGTCTCTAGTGGCTTACATTCTCATAGGATTCTTTATTCATCCCTTAGTGCCCCCATGTCACTCTACATATCCTCATCAATCTTCGAGGAATTCTCATTCTTCTAATCTAACATACAAATCTCATACACCCCATACTATCCATTCCACTTCTATACATTTCTCTTCTCTTATGACCTCTTTAGAACATATTACTACCATTGTTCCATTGGCACTTGAATCACATTATTTGGTACATATGAGGCCTAGGCCTCCATTATCTACAATGGTTGATTCACCTCCTTTGGAGGTTCTCATCGGTAGTTTCCATGATATTCCTTACTTCTATACATAGTTGTGCACTAGAAAATTCCAAAAACATTGATATAATAAAAAAAGCAAAAACATTCACATATTTTCAAAAACACAAAACTTAGGACCTATTTATCTAGCATACATTGTTTTCACTTTACATTATACATGTTTTTATCCTTCTAGTTTGATAGATATAATTTTTCTTCTTTACACACATGCGTTCATGGGGTATATTGAGTTTGATGTAAGACATATAAATTGATACATGCTTATGGGATCTATCAAGGTTCCTTACATACTTTCTTTGGGGGCATCCCTCCACATAAAATAGGTGTTATTATTTCATTATAATTACTTTTCACTTCCTCATTACACTTAATTAAATATATCGTATCTTTGTTATATGTTGACCTAACATGAGTAATACATGTGTTTTGTGTGATGTTGACAGCTTTAGTTTCATATTCTCGTCTATATCACTTATAACATCATTTCATCGCATTTTGATACTTTATTTTCTATACATGCTTTTACTTATGTGTGTAGTTACTCATTTCTACTCGATTGTGGCCTAAGGCCTTGTTTTTGTAACACCATGGGTGTCCCATGTTTGTGGCATCATGTCTTTCTTGTGTGACATTACATCTCTTGTTTGTAGGCCCAAGGGCCTTGATTATCTTGTGACACCGTGGTGTCCCATGTTTGCAGGTGTTAAGCCTTTTGTGTGACATTATTTGCACTATTATATTTTCACTTACATATGCATTACTATTGTTGATAATACTAGTTCTCTTGTTGACATTATTGTTACTATTATTATGGTTGACATTGTTAGTCTTGATTGTGTGTCATGGTCTCCACCATGTGCATCCTATTTACAAGTACAAGTTCTTCTTAGTGTCCACCACATCATCCCTTCATGTGTTTTCTACGCAGATTATTAGACTTATCAGACATGGTTATACATCTATTCTTTTGAGCCATGTCCTTAAAATATTTATCACATTCACCTCAAAAATGGGGGCATTCATCCAAGTATATTTTATACCTACAATAGACATATATAGAATTTTGGGCTTAGACATAAGAAAGAACATGAAAATCACTCAAAAATAACATCATACTCGAAAATTGGAAAAGTAAGCTTAGTGTGAAAAAATGTATAAATACAGTCAGAACCATACAAAAGTTTCGACCCATTTCTATGTTTTTCCTTCGGGGAAAGTTACAATATTTTCTCACCAATTTCATATTCTCACCATAGGTACAAGTTTTTGGCACATTTTCATACTCGGATGACTCAATCTATATGAGTTTCAAGGGTCATGAATGTTTCATTCCTTCTTCTCCATAACACTCAGTTTCAATTTCAATTAGGGGCATGTGTCTCCTTTCTCTAGCTACATCTCAACACATTTCAATTTTATTCAATGTTTACTCGGTTGTGTGGGGCACGGGGAGAGTAAGGGGAAATTCATCCTATTTTTTATTTTATGTCCTAATTTACAAAATTGGGCTTAGATCTATCTCTGACAAAAGTATGGTCCATGGGGTTATGGAAGGTAGAGAAGTGGATAAGTTATTCGTAGGTATTCCTTCCTTTCATCTTACATGCAAAGGAGGAAGATATCGAGTTTCTAAATAACTTTGATACACGGTCTTCTTGTTTCATGGGTACTTTGGCTCCTCATTCTTTTTTTCTCTCTTCGAATTCATGTCTTAGGTTTCATACACCCAATACTTCAACATCTCCTTGGTACAATTGGGGACTGGTCACCCCCAATTCTTTAGTAAATTTTAACAATCCAACTCTCCAAATATAAGTAAAGAATGGGAAACTCTTCCCTCATGTAAAACAAATAAGTGTATTCCTTTCATGTTTTGTATCTCTTTATTTCACTATTTATAGTTTTATATTTCATTTACATTACATCTTTACATTTGAGTTAAAGTTCAATTCTTTATCATGGACATTGACTACACTTTGTGTTGTAGGTTTCATCATGGAGTGTGCCAACACTAATATAACAGGATCTTGCAAAACAAACATCGAGCGAAGACAAAGTGTGTCTACACACTCAAGTATCTTTTCCTTTAAGCATGTAATTTTATTTCATACTTAAAGGGGGAAAATGTAGAAACTCAAATTTGGTAATTCTACTCTTTGACATTGTTGTTCTTGACATTGTTCTCTTTCTCAAACAAGTACACTTTACCCATTCTCATTCAATACATCTCTAGGTCTCTTGTCTAGCTTTCTTGATCTTATACATTCATTTGTTGACAATTTCTGAGAATTAAGTATATGGAACACAATAAGAAACTCCACTTGTTATCTTCCAAACTTCACATTACAGATTATCACTCTTAGGTCAAAATGTACATTAGGGGTAGGAACGTCTATACAATCTTGACCCTAGTGTACGGTTTTGACCTTGCTCACTTTGGTCCCAAAATTTATGTTGCACATTATTCTTTAGGTCACTTAATCCTCCTCAGTCAGCCTTTGTAACTTAAATCACCTTCGGAAGCATATATAAACAAGTGAAACTCACCTCATTTGTAATCTAGCACTTTTATGGACTTGTGTTGCAAAATCTAGCACAAAAGGCATTGAAAGCTCCATACACTCTGAAAATACCTTTGTACATTCATTAGGGAAGCACTATCTATAGATCTAAGCTTCCCACAATGTTTAGGGGACTACTTCCCACATTTGTAAGCAATCAAAGTCACCCACTCAAGTAGATTTGTAAGATAGATATTCAAGTCAAACATTGTTAAAGGAAGGATGTCAAAGTTGGTTGCACTATAACTAGATATCACATGCTAGGTGGAGAACGACGTGTGGTTTGAGGCCTCTTTGGAGTAGTGTCAATGTCGGTGGTACACGAGGGTGCCCATAACCTAACTAATGTTTGTTTTTTAGGACTTCATCCATGGTTAGGGTTTTGAAATATTGAGCAAAGTATTCAGAGACCTCACAAAGTGTCCGCAATGATCGACAGGGAACAACAAAGAGAATCAAACAAGTGACAAACCCAGAAAGTCGACCAGAATTTTGAGTTGGTGAAAAACCATACAAAGAGGTCAAAACCATACAAACATTCCTACCCCTATTATACGGTCCTACCCAAGGATATTCCCAAGTCATAGTATCAATTTCAAATTATTCTCATGTACATATACCCCTATTTCAACATCTAGATCACCCATATTTACCCTAATCACTTGTAATCATCTAAGTGCACTCAATCCCATGTATTTGTGAGTTTGTATTACATCATGTACATTTATTACAAGTATTAATGTGTTATTCTAATATTGAATGGTTAATGTTGGAAGTTAATTAGTCATAATAACCCCATATAGCTCCTATTTCATTCCTTGTTTGATTATAGTATAAAAACCTAATCAAACTTAAAAAGGGTGAAAACAAGTGGTGCATTCAAATTTTCCACTACAAGAAATTACATCCTTTGAGTTAACGATGAACCCTAGATTATATGTAGCCTCCTTTCTTCATTTCACTTAGCCTCTAGTGTGATTTAGCTGAATTGATTAATTCAAATTACATTTCATATATTTGAGAGTTATATATTGTATAAAGACGAATTACTCCATAAGATAGGTGTTGGATTTCCCAATTAAAATACATCCTTGGACTGATATTTTATTTTGAAGAGTAACATACACATGGATAACTCTAATCTAAGTAAGATAAACTATACAATATGCCTTTTGCCTTATGCCTATTTAACAACCTTTAACACCAAACTAATTAAAAATACAATTGACACTTCTAGACCATAAATTTGATTTTGGTAAACAAAAACTACATATAAAACTTTAACATTGTGCGACTTAATAAAAATAACTTTATGCTAAAATGTTTTTAACAAGTTGACACTTCATTCATGGTGTGTGTTCTCTCTTGTAAGTTCCTTCACACTTCTAATATGTTTGAAATCTATGGTTTTGTCTTCTTTATGTTTTTAGATTATTATTTTTAAAATGGGTTTTTTCTTAGATTTCTACAATCACTAAACTTCGGTAGAAAATGAGGAAGATGTAACTTCACTAACTATATATTAAGTTATAAGAAAAGCACACCACAATTTTCTAATCTAGATTTTACAATTAAAATGTTTCAAGCACCCTTTATAGGTTAGAGTTATATTTGTTGAATAAAATATATGCTTTAAAATACTAAGACTCACTTCTCTCTTTTAAATCCATAAATCAACCAATAGTCTATCTTATCCTAAATTTCTCATAATAAACTATACCAAATAATTATTTTTATTAAAAAAACATCTAAATAGATTAATTTTACTCATAATAAAAAAACAATTGTGGAGTCAACACTTATTTCCAACAAATAGTCAATTTACACTAATTTTGGACAAGTAGAATATCAAGTGCCATGCATATTTTGGAGCTATTAATAGATTATATTGTTGTTGTATTATTAGATAATCTATTAATAGTGAGCTTGCATGCTCTTGTATTTATCATGTAAAGGCACATGGATATTATTAACATGTAGCCTATTTTTGAAAGGTGCATGGGTGGTGAAGGAAAGTCCCCACCCCTATAAATATGTATTGATTTGCATGGTTTAGATAGATCCATATTTTGTTAGTGTTATGTTGTGATTTATGAGTGTGCATGAATTATGGTGACATTATTATGTATGTAAAGCTTTTGTGTTTTACAACAATTAATATAATGGATCTTTGTGGTTGGATATTGATTGTTGACACATCTATTAATGATTTTGTATGGTAAATTTAATCTTGATTCTTGTATGAGTTAATCTTGTTTATGGTTAAGATCTAGATCTAGTTTATGTTATATGCAATATACTTGTTATCTGTTATGGATCTGGAATATTTGTATAATCATGCTAACTTCTTGAACAAGATGACATAAAAGAGGACCTGGTACCCTTGCGTGCTTTGGGTGAGTGCTCAGTTCAGGATGAGTGATGTGTCAGCACATGCTTGGGCTGTTGGTGGTAAAATCTAGGCTACATTTTGGTTCCATTGTCTGGGACCTCTTTTTTAGTTGTTTTCAGGATGTTGCATGATGAAGATGTACCAGGTTGACCTTGGCCAAGTATTGAAGAGTGGTTAGACAATTTGGAGGAAGAGTATGCTCACAGATTTAGCATTGGACCTGATTTTAATGCATGTGGGTTGAACAAAATCATGTATCACGAGCTATATGAGACGTTCTTCACCATTTTCCTATAGAGTTGTATGAGTGGTTGGTTTCTTACGCATCAAAGAGAAATTGGAGGTTTCATACACTTTTTGGACACATGAAGAATTCCTAGGATTTGTATGATGCAGATATGACTTGGACATGTGCATGTGGATCATTGGTGGAGTGGTGTTTTGAATAGCTATATTTTGGAGTACACAGTTTCTACTTATTCCTGTCTAGAGGTTGTTGAGTTCCAGTTCCATGTGCAAACCTAGAGGATCTATTTGTGTGGTATTCCTTTAGCGATTAAGATCTTGATTGTGACCCTAGATTTGGAACAAGCGTCCTATATGGCTAGCTAAACCCCACCACACGCGGGGGTAGGAGTAGGTGTGGTGAAAGATGGTAGATCTAGTGGTAGAAAGATAGAGAGAGAAAGGTGGCTTAAGTTTAATGAGGCACACGAGAGGGATTTAGAGAAGCAATGTGAAGTTGTGAAAAGAATGGTGTTGTGGAGAGAGATGGCTCGTGAAGGATTTGGAGCTCACGCAGAGGACATGGAGCTAGAGCATCTGGAACTCCCCCATTTGGGAAAGCATGGTAGAGAACCCTCTTCGACCTTAGATGAGAGTGCACTTGTGGAAACTACATGGACCATGGGTGCACATTTGATCCCTCCTAATGACCTAGCCCTTGCGCTTGGTTTTCCAGTTTCTACGATAATTATCAATAAGCTAGTGTGGGTAGTAGAGTAGCAACAAGATAGAGTTAATTTTAATCAAGTTTAGGAGTTAATCAGGTAGCTTATTCATCTATGGTGGTGTAATCATCATCATCTATTTATTTGGAGGTCTAGTTGGGGGTATGTTTTTTGGTGTCATCAACACAAAACATGGGTGCGCAGAATGTTGGTATCACATCTGGAAGTAACACAACTTCATAGAATATGTAGGAGTTCAGTTTAGCACAACTGTTGGAACACAAGGTAGTGCATCCTCTAGTCCATTTCCTTACAGGGGGAGGATCAGGAGGATCAGGTGGCTCGGGATCTAGTGGATCTGGTGGTTTTGGGGGCGGAGGAAACACATGAGGTAATATAAGTTTTCTGATCTGGTGGGCATGGTCACACCACACCCCCCCAAAAATTTATATGGAGATGTCTCTTCATCTCCCATAATATATAGGGAATAGAAGATGCAGATGAGCATGCATATGTGTGAGATACTATGGCACGTGAAGGGGATTACAACTCTAGAGTGTAAGGCAAGTCAATTTGTAACTACATTTGCAAGGGCGCACACATAGTTGGTACATGAAATTTGATCTAAACCAGACTTGTGTAGACTATACTTGTGTGTGTGATGCTTTTTTAGTAGAGTTTTATATACCCAAGTTTGAGCAAAAGAGCATCAATGTGTGAAGGACATCAAGCAGGGCATGACTGAGAGTGTGTTCGGGAGTATGATGCATGGTTTCAAAACCCTTTTATCAAAGTTATCTTATGACATTCACCCGAGTCAACATGCTCAATGGTTCATTGGAGGTTTGATCATGCCTTTTAGAAGGGTGCTCTCACACAAGACTTATACAGATCCACGTGAGGCACTTGAGGCATAGCTTTGCACATTGAGGTAGTTGGGAGTGTAGACACAGGAGTGTTAGCCCATTTTGGAAGCTCAGATTGCAAGCAATGGAAAAATAGTTAGAAAAATTATCAGCTAATTCAACACATGAGATGTGCAAGTGGAATTTGGTGCACAAATTGTGAAGTAGAAGGACATACTAAGGATAGTTTTCCTCATAAATCAGTGTGTGCCATGTTGTTGGATGTGAGATTTGTCACTTGATCATGATTCAAGTAGGTGCCCATTGTTGCAACACATGATAAGGAAGAATGTGTCTTATTACTATAAGATTTGTAGGTCTACCACTCATGATACTAAAAATTATAGGTTGATTGATCAGATTCATGATGTCATTGATACTTGGTGTGCACATGAAAGACCAGTGTTGCAAATAATTCTAAGGAACAAGGTGAGCATCATGAGCATAATCACAATGAAGGGCACTCTGATGGAGGTCGAGGTAGAGGTCAGAGGTTACCATGGAGGATTCAGAGGCCAGGTCATGGTGGTGGAAGAAGTGAATTTCCATGAGGAACATGTTATACATGTGGATCCCCTGATCATTACAGTGTGAATGCCCTCATGAAATATTATTTGTTCTTTTTTGTGGAAAGAACCAAAACTATGAAGAATGCCCATATTTGTATGAACACTTGAGTAAGAAGCACAAGCAAGACAAGGGCATGGGAATGGTTAGAGTACAACACACTGTGGAAGATCAGTGGATGTTGAAGTTAGCGCCTGATCCTGAGTTGGTACTTGTGAAGATCACTACACACTGCGAGGTTGCATGCACGGGAAAGTTCTAAAGCAAAAATCTTATTATTACAAAGGAGGAGGTACTACATGCAAAGTATCCAGACCCTATGCATCAAAAGGAAGTTTATCAAGAAACCATGGAGGTGATTAGGAATTTGTAGGGTGAGATACAATGTTTGAAAGAATAGTCATGGAAGTTAGAATAAAAGAAAACAATTGAGCTTCCTCATAAGGATGTTGATGATTTAAAGGAGGTTTGCAAGATGTTGCAATAAGAGAACATCATTCCTTTATTGGGGGAATGGTTAAGGGAAAGACATCACATGCACTGGAGTTGAGCATGAAAGATATATTTTTCATGCTAACCTACCTCCTCATAGTCTAGATTATGACAAGAGATCACTCTGAATGTTGTTGTTGATGGATGGATCTTGAGTAACATTTTGATTGATACAGGTGCAAAGTGAATGTACTCACTTTGGATGCATGGATTCAGATGGGGAGACCACCATTACAGCCATCTTTCAAATGTGTTTTTATGGAAAATAGGACTAAAGCCATGCCCATTGGAGTTTTGAAGGATGCTACTATTACTATATCAAGGGGCCAAGTTTACTGGGACTTTGAGGTCTTGGCAACTTGCGAGAGGAAGATTTTTCATTTTTTCAACTACTTGGGTGCCCTCTTGGTGTTATGCAAAAATGATGATGATCTGCTTTAAACAAAGGATATATAAGTTTTGAGAACAAGGAAGAGCACGTGATCATTCCTTTGATAGATGGAAAATTGCACCTTATGTAGAGCCCTTAAGTGAAGAGGATTTGAACAAAATTTATGTGTGCACCATTAGAGATCCGAAGTCCTTGAGCCATCAAAGGAAGGAGTTCTCCAATGGGATGATGCATAGTCCATGAGTGATACTACAAGTGTTGCATGTGACAATGGGCACATGACACTTATGAAATGGTTGGAGTGAAGTGAGGAGTGTAGTTACACATGTACATAAGTAGGCCAGCGTTGTGTTAGTTAGGCATTTGGGAAGTAACCAGGTACCAAGGTACACTGGTGAAGGAAATCCTGAAGTGTTCCTATGTGCTATGGAAGTTCAATGGATAGATCAAGTGGAAAGAAGGAATATGCTAGTTTATACTCTGTGGGGACAATAACATGCATGGTGGATGGTTCATAGGGATAATCTTTTGGAGTGGTGAGAAGTGAGAATCACCTTCTCTACTAGATTTCTCTAGAGCAATGCACCTACTCAGATATGTGAATTTCATGGTAAAGATCTTGTTCAACACCATGTTCAGTAGTGTGAGAGACTTAGATAGAGGGGTAAGAAGCTTTACCACCTTCACTATGGGTGCACAAGCTCTACTACACCTTGTGAGGTTGCGCATGTGCATGGTATGTCTATGCAAGAGTTGAATAGAGAGACATGGAATTGGAAGAACTGACTGTAGGTATGATTCAAACCTTTGACTATTTTTCCACTAAACCTCCAGTGAATGAAGCATTACAAGTTATGAAGCACTTGACTATGGGAGATAGTGCAAAGGTTGAGGAACTTATTTAGGAGTTACTAGGTGAGTCAGACATGGAGGTGCACTTTGAAGAAGAAGAGACAGATGCAAAATAACTTGGGCACACCTTCCTAGAAAAAGAAAAGGGTAAGATGGTCTACATGTGATTGATGATGAAGAAGTGGAGAATCTAGATGTTGAGCATATAGAGGGTATGCACGAGGTCTTAGAAAATGTAGATGAGAAGGCATGCCTACCATGAGCCGATGAAAAATGAAGAAGGTCAACATTGGGAACAAATGTTGAACCTAAGGAGGCCATCATTGGAGATTATTGGTCTGACTCTAAGGTTGCTAAGATAATTGAGTTATTGCACGACTTCCAGGACTTGTTCCCTAGAGGCTATCATGAATTGAAAGGGGTACATGAATCTTTGGGTGAGATGAGAATCAAGTTAAAGGAAGGTGCACACCCGGTTAGGAAGAGGATTACCTAGAGATGAATCCTAATCTACACATCAAGGTGAAGGAAGAAATTGATAAGATGCTGAATTATGGAATCATTGAGCCCATTGAGGAGTCAGAATGGGTTAGCCCTATGGTGATCAATATAAAGAAAGATGGAAGAATAATTTTGTGTGGATTATAGGGAGTTGAATGTTGCATGTGTAATAGATCCCTTTCCCACACCATTTATAGAGGATATTCTTGGAAGGCATTGCAGGGGCGAGATCTCTACTCCTTCACTGATGGATTTTCTAGATATCATCAAGTAATAGCTAAAGAGGATCAAGAGAAGACAAATTTCACCACAAATGGGGAAGTTTTGCATACACATGGTTATGCCCTTTGGATTGAAGAATGCACCTGTAGTATTTTTGCATGCATTGTTGTGTAAGCATTCCAGGACTTTATTCATAAGTTCTTGTAGGTTTATCTAGGATGATTGGATAGTGTATGGGCTAGTGAAAGATCATTGTGATAACTTAAGGCTTATGTTTGAGAGGTGCCGATAGTTGAGCATCTCTTTAAACATTAAGAAGTGTGTTTTTTCTACACCTTTTGGGACTTTTCTTGGACACATCATCTGTAAGGAAGGCTTTGTTAGTGGATCCTGCTAAGGTTGTTGTTATTTTGGGCTTAGAGGAACCTACTAACCAGAGTGAGGTGCATGGATTCTTGGGGCACAGATATTACAGGAAGTTTATCAAAGGTTATGCTAAGATTTCCACACCCTTAGAGAATTATTGAAGAGTAAAGGAAAGTTCCATTGGGGTGAAGCAACAACAACACATTTGAGACATTGAAGGAAAGGCTTACTACAACACCTATTTTGTGCTTTCCTTCATGGACCAAACCTTTTCATGTGCATGTGGATGCCTCTTGGCATGGCCATTGGCATGGTATTAGCCCAGCCTAGAGAAGGTATTGTTGATCATCCTATTTTCTTTTAAGTAGGAAGTTAACACCAACAAAATTATACAACTACTACAGAGCGTGAGGCTTTGTCCATGATCTACAGTGTTGCATAAGTTTAAAAAATACTTATTGGAAACACCTTTTATTTTCTATACATATCACATGGCATTGAAGTACTTGGTGAACAAGCCCATTTTATAGGGGGCATATGCCATTGGATTCTATGTTATTTCAAGAATTTGATTTCACTGTGGTGGTTAAGCCTAGGAAAGAGAAATTCTGGACCAGATCATTTATCAAGGATTAATACAGAGAGAGATGCACAATAGAGCATTGAGGATACAATGTCGGATGCACAACTATTTAGATTGAACCACATGCCCTCTGACTTAGAAGATATTGTTGTCTTTTTACGAACAGTGTGGCACCTGAAGGAATGAAGAATATAGAGAAGAAATAACTTGTTATATGTGCACATTGCACCTTATATGTTGATCAATGGAGACTTATACAAACTAGGTTGGGATGAAGTTTTGCACCATGTGTACTTGAGCATGAGCATGAAGCTATTATGGAGGAGGCTCATGGTGGTATTGTAGGTGGACATTATGTAGGAGATGCCACCGCGCAAAGATTTTATTGGCTGGTTTGTGGTGGGAAACATTATATAAGGATTGTAAAGAATATTGTAAGGCATGTGACCATTGTCAGCACCTTGGAAATCTTGGGCATAGAGATGAAATGCCTTTAAGGCCTATTGCTTAGTGCGAACCTTTTGAAAAGTGGGCAATTGACTTTGTGGGTCCTATTTCCCCACCCACGCGTAGGACTAGATCATCATTACATTATAACTTGTATATATTATCTTACAAGGTGGGAAGAAAGTGACACCTACAAAGGATTACATGATAACTACAACAACAAGGTTTATGTGGGAAAACATTATCAAGCAGTATGGATGCCCATTGAGTTTGACAAGTGATAGGGGTACTCATTTCCTTAATGAGACCATCAGATACTCTTAGCATAATTTATGGTTGCACACCATAAAACAACACCCTATCACCCTCATAGGATAATGGAACTGTTGAGGCCTTTCAACAAGATATTGAGCCACACATTGACTAAAATTTGTGATGTTGGAAGGAAGGACTGGGATGATAAAGTCTCTTGTTACTTTGGGCATACATGAAAACCTACAAGAGGTTGAATAAGGCCACACCTTTTCAATTGGTGTTTGGCGCATGGAGGCTGTTCTACCAGTGGAATTCATGTTACCTTCTCTTTGTATTGCACATGCATGGAGGTTTGGATGATGAGAAAGCACTTGAAGAGCACATTGATAAACTGATGCAGTTGATGAGAGGCACTATAACATGATGGAGTCAAAAGATAGAAAAGGCCAAGAGGCAGAAGGCATGGCATGATAGACATATTAAGGATAAGAAGCTTGAAGTTGGATAGATGGTTCTTCTTTATGATTCAAAGTTTTTGTGCCACCCTGGAAAGCTTAAAGTGCATTGGTTGGGACCATATATTGTGACTTATATACTTGATTCAGGCACTTTTTCAGTTAGAGGCACTAGATGGAACACGGTTTCCCAGTTATTTCAATGGGAGTAGGCTTGAAGCCCTACTATAAATAAGTCTTCTTGGTGTTTGTAATAAGGTAAATATTTCCATTTAGATTAGGTTTCCTTAATGCATTTCCTTTATATGTGTTTCCTTTCATCGTTGTTATGCTTTGTCAATTTAGTTCAATGTTTTGTGTAATAAGCAGCACTTTGCACACCAAAGTTGATTACTATCTAAGTGTTTTCATGCATGAGAGGACCACACATACCCTTAGTGTGGGGTGGATTATATACAGGGTACATGGACCAGGTTTGAATGTTCTCTGAAGATGAATATGCATAGAGAGATATTGAGTAGGTGCTTGAAGTAAAGGTGCGGATAGAGAAATTTTTCTCATGATTGAAAACCACATGGGATGAATGGATGCACATAGTGTAACACAAGGGTAGGATGCAAGTGGGAAACTACTTAGTGAAAGGTGTAGTGGTGAAGTACTTTGGCACATGAAGGTGCACAAAAAGGAGGTTTGTGGCCGAGGAGTAGTAGGTGCACCAAGAAGGTTATGACTATGGTGTGGAAAAATCAGTGCGTAAAAAAGGAAAGAAACACCAAGTTAATGTTGAGTACGGTGGTAGGTGGAGAGAATAAATGTGGATTTTTTTTTGAAAATCTATATATAAGGAGGTGTTGGGAAATCATTTTTACCTTTGTGATCAAGAGCATTCGAGTGAGTTGAAGTCGAGTGAGCTAAAGTGAGTTGTGAGTTGTGAAGTGCGGAGAGCTACGAACCAATCAGATTTTCATATTTATGCATGGATTGTCTGACGCTCTCATTGGAGAAGTGTTTGAGTGAAACAAAGGTGTGTGGAAGAGAGAAATCGATTGTTAGGGTTTGGATTTGAGCTAGGGCATGTGAGTTGAGCTAGGGCACATGGATTTGGAGTTGTAGAGCTCGAATCTATTGAAAGAAACACACCTTTATTGTTCTATGGCACCTAAGAGAGCACCTGGAGAGTGGCCACAAGGGGAAGGAAGTAGAAGGAAGTCAAGGTCAAAGTAGAAGATGCCCTGAAAGCCATTTTTCTGAGATGTAATACCCAGAAGGGGTTTTTATGGGTCACGATTGGGATTCTCACATTGTGCAAAGTAAGTGACTATAACCACATGAACAAAGATAATAAAGATGAATGAATTAAGAAAAGTTGTTGTAGTGAAAAGATGACTTTGAGGAAAAAATGATATGGCCATGTATGATGATGACGGGTGAAAAATTTGTTAACAAAGGTGGGAGTTTTACAATTATATGAGCTCCTTACTTTGGAAAACTAGAAAATTTATACCAATGGTTGATGAGCAGAGTCCATGAGGACTTCTTCTATTTTGTTGGGCAACGAATGAGGCTCACCACACCCTTGATTGGGAGTTTGACATAGACTAAGGAGTTTGGGTACTAAATTGAGTAGTGACCTCACTAAAAGGAGGTGATAGAAGAAAAAAAGAAGGTGCTTTAGGATATATAAAGGGAGGGTGTGGGATGGATATCCCTAAGTTATAGAAAGTATCCAGTTGTTCAGTTTAGTGCAACACACCTCCTACTAAAGTTGAACAATCAAGAGTGCTTGGTCAGTCATGTAAACAAGGCATGGTTGCATGTGGAAAAAAAAGATGACAAAAGGTGTAGTGTATAATTTGTCTAGTTTCATTGCTTGAAACTATTATTGAGGAAGCACACCAAGGTGAGAAAATAAGTTTTGGCACAATCCTTTTTGTCACTTGTTTTTTGAAATTGGAGTGCCCGATGGGCCAAAGGATAAAATATGGCAATATCCTAGGAGGAAGAAATCTCTAGCAGAGATATTTTCTAAGTACACATGTGATGGGACCATGAGTGGCCCCTTTAAATAGAGAGAAGAGTTGTGGTATGAGCACCTCCACGTTGTGTTTGGAGAGGAATGGAGAATACCCAAGGATCTTCCTTTGGTATTAGATAAACAAGTACAATTTTGCATAGTGTATCAACACTTTTTATATAGGGCTTTGGGATGAAGGATGGGAAGTGGAGCCCTTGGTGTAAGCTCCCTTATGCCTTCACCACGCACTACTTCTAGGCATCTATACACAGGTTTTCGATGCACACCAGTTTTGTTTTTCATGTAGATAAGGTAGATTGTGACTACCACACCCTCAGGAAGACTTACATTTATCCAAGTAAGTCTACATATATTGAAAAATTAATTTCAGATGATATTAACATGAAGGCTATGAGTTTGGCCATTGGGAAGTCTGGGGAAGCCCTTATATATTCACCTCAAGCCAAGGTTGGAAAATGGGAAGTATGTTGAAAATGAATTCAAGCTCCCTAGACCACCCAAGGGAAGCATACCATGGGCACATTACAAGATGAAGAAGACACTTTTCCCCTTGAGAGAAGAAGAAGGAGAGAGAAGAATAACTTTAAGAAGAAGATAGTGGTGGCTTGGAGCACATGGGGAAAAAACCTACCTATTGGAGAGAAAAGAGAGCGCGAGGTAACCCCTCCATTACAAAAGAAGATGAAGTGTTGGAGACCACACAATGGAGGTGGACATAGAAAAAACTACTATTGAGGAACCTTAGTTTAAAAGAGTGCTAAGAAGAACAAGGACTCGAGGTGGGGGACATCACAACCCCTTAGGAGGTCACCTAGGACTTCACCTGTGAAAGTAGAACCTGAAAAGAAGAAAAGGTGCAAGTACATTCCTAGGAAGGATGATGAGGAAGATAAATCTGAAGACAAAGTGCCAAATACTCCAAGGAAGACTGAGGATGTAGAAGAGCCTCAGGTGATGAATTGAAGAAGGACAAGAGGAGTTGAAGGAAACAAAAGTTAGAAATAGATAAGGGTGAGCCTTCAGGTGCACCCCATACTACACATATAGGTGAAGGACCGGTGTTGGATTCGGGTGCATGTTCCTAAAAGGTAAGAAAGATCTCGAGAAGGAGGAAAGGAAAGGTATTTATGAGACACCAATAATTGGGTACATTGATGACCCAACCAAGATCATACATGCGTGTGGTTCCAAAGCACTTTGGAACCTAAGACCTTTATGGCTGGGAGCTGATGGATGAAGACATGAAACTACATGCAACATGGAAAAAAACTATCTTGGAGCATGCAGACTCATATGGATGAGCCTGATTTTGATGTATGTGAGGAATCATGTGTGTGTGCAGGTTGAAAAAGGCACCACACTCACCATGTCATAGTTAAGCCTACTATGATGTCGATGAACAGTGAGAAATGCTTTAACAAAGGTATCTGCAGAAGTTACGCAAAAATAGACAAAGTGAAAACTATTCAGGTGCTCTTGGAAGATAAGAAGGATAAGGATACTGAAATCAAATGCCTAACAAAAGAAAAAGAGACAAGTGAGGTGATGGACACGTTCGATACTTAGTATGGCCAAATAAATTGGGGATGAGATTTTGAAGAAGAGGCCAAATTTGGAAGATAAAGTTACACAAGATTTTCATCTTCTTTACACTACTTACACACTTTAGTTCATATGGTGCTAGATGAGGGCCCGTAAGAATGCCAAAACCCAAGGATGTTGCAAAACAGGTGAAAAAGGCTAAGGCAACAATTGCACACGCAAAATTACAAGTTATGAGTCCATACTACAGACTTTGAAAGATGAACTAAAGAAAGAAGATTTGGCATTAAACATGTGCATGTGCCCCATGTGATTATCAAGACAAGAACCATGATAGAAGAGGATGAGGTTCATAAAAGTAGTAAAGAATGAAACACTTGGACATGTGGAGAGGCTTACTTTGATAATAGAAGAAGCGACGTGATGCTTGCAGTAGCCCAGGACCCACACAAAGGAGAAAATAAAGGACATTGGGAAATTGATAGCATGCAAGAATGGATGTCATGGATGGAATGGTCTCAAGCATGGCCAATGTTCTCGAGTGCTTGCAAATGAAGGTGAGAACATGACTCTTGATGAGATGGAAGCAATACTTGTAGACATTCGGATAAAACAAATAAAGCACTAAGTGATTGGAATGAATTAGAGGCAGAGATCAAAAATGAATATCCAGAGTTGATTCTTCCCTGTGGAAGAATAGGGCACCAAGTATTTTCTCATTCTTTGTACAATTATTCTTTCATTCTTTATTCTTTTTCATGGAGACATAAGTTATGATTACCCATTTTGGGGATGAAAATGAAATTAGTGTGGGGTAATGTTGGGCTGATGAAATATAACCTAAGTATGAAAGGCACATAAGGATTGGGTGCGTGGGCATAGGGCATGTATATACGCACAAAACTATAGTGAAATAGGGCATGCACCAAGAAAGCATGAAATCAAGACTTAGCCATTTTTCTAGTTTTGAGGCTAATTTTGGACATGGAGTGTGAGAGCACGTTTTGTAGAAGACTTGAAGAACACACAAAGGCTATTTTGGACAAGTAGAAGATCAAGCGCCATGCATAGTTTTGAGCTATTAATAGGATTATACTATTGTTGTATTATTAGATAATCTATTATTAGAGCTTGCATGCTCTTGTATTTATCATGTAAGGGCGCATGGCTATTATTAGCATGTAGCCTATTTTTGAAAGGTGCATGGGTGGTGAAGGGAAAGTCCCCACCCCTATAAATATGTATTGATTTACATGGTTAGAGAGATATCATTTTTTATAGTAGTGTTATGTTGTGAGTTTATGAGCGCGCATGACTATGGTGACTATACTATGTATGTATGAAGCTTCTGTGTTTTACAACAATTAATATAATGGATCTTTGTGGTTGGATATTGATTGTTGACACATATGTTAATGATTCTTATATGGTAAAGTTAATCTTGATCAAAATATTTGCATGGATGTTGGGACCTTAATTAGAGAATAAATTTTAACCCCAAAATATTTGCATGGAAAATGTTTATGAGACTAACCAACATTGTAATTGAATCCTCTCTCTCTCTGCCTATGTTAATGAAGAGCCTATGTGATTTTGTGGCCATCGGTGATGGATAAGACTCAAATCTCAAAATAACACATTTTCAAGGCATATTCTTTTTGAATTGTAAACTTCTTTAATTTGTGTATTTATATGATAAACATGCTCATTTTATTTATGTGAGAGCCTATTTACATATAAAACTTTAAAATTGTGTATCTTATAAAAAAATTGGACTTTATGCTAAATGTTTTTCAATAATTAGATGCTTTGTTCACGGTGAACACTCTCCTATAAGCTCCTTCACGCCTCTAATCTATTTGAAATATATGGTTTTGTCTTCTTCACGAGATCATTTTTTTAAAAGGAGTGTTATTCTTATCTATTTAAGATTCCTAATATTTTGAATCATTAAATTTTGGTAGAAAACAAGGAAGATGTGATTTTACTAACAATATATGAAATTTTTATAAAAAAATCACACCACAATTTTCTCATATGATTTTTACAATAAAAAAATGTTGCAAATGCCTTTTATAGGTTAGATTCATATTTTTTGGATAAATCTATAGCAAAAAGCTTCAAAATACTAAGACTCGATTATCTCTTTTAAATTTATAAATGTAATTGACAATCTATCTTATTAGTCTACCTAAATATTATCTATATATGTAGAATCGAGAAATGTCTATCATATATTTTTAATGGCAACCGATATTTTTTATTTAGAAAGTTATTTATGAGACTATTGTTGTAACTCCTTCTAACACATCCTACATGTTGGACCCTAAAATATTGGCTAAGTATCAAGAGGCGTGAGCACGCAAGATCGAGTAGATAGAGGGGCATTCGGGGAAAATCGCACGGGGAAAAAGGGGTTTAAGAAGGGTTTAAGTGAAACCAAGATGCACACGGGAGGTAGAACAAGGGTTTAAAGGACTTAGCCGTATCCGACATCATGGAGTCACTTGAGGAAAAATGTGAGGACCCGACTAGGCGCCAAAAGGAGAAGGAAAAGCTGAATATTGGGGAGACAATGACTCGATACTCTGAGCTCCTTGCCGCAGTAAAAACCGCCGCATGATGGTTGAATCCGTGTATGAAAACCATGCCAACAGGGATAGGGTAGCAAGCATATTGGTTACTACACATGAGGTAGATCTAAAAGAATTTCAGGAGAAGCACAAAGGCAATAGGGCGGAGCGTGAAAATATCCTGGCTGAAGTTGAGAAGAAATTGGAAGCAATCGAGACCTTGTGGGGTTCGATTAAGAATAAGCTAAAGGAATTGTACCCCAATTCACTCGCAAGATGGATGCGCTAGGCAATCTTAGCAAGCAACTGGAAAGCATTTTTGATACGGCTGAAAGCTAAGAGTGAGGAACTTAGTTTTGATGAAGTAAGTGCATTAGTGGGTGACCTACTTCAGCAGGCGCAGGAGAAGTAGACGCATGGGAGAAGATTGAGGCATCCGTGAAGAAGGAGTTCCCACTCCTCATGCAACAATAGCACATTCTTCTATTCTTCCATTTCTTTCATCCTTCCATTCTTTGATTGTTTCGATACCTCTATTCTTTATTCTTTTAGGAAGCATAATGTTTCGAGGACGGAGAACACGCATAGTATGGGGTGATGTTGGATCCTAAAATATTGGCTAAGTACCAAAAGGTGCAAGCGCACATGATCAGTAGATAGAAGGGCACTCAGGGAAAAGAGCTCGGAAAAAGGGGTTTAAAAAGGGTTTAAGTGAAACTAGGATGCACGCGGGAGGCATAACAAGGGTTTAAAGGACTTAGCCGTATCTCGACACATGGAGTCACTTGAGGAAAAATGTGAGGACTTAACTAGGCGTGATAAGCGGATAAGGTGCCAGCCTGGAACCTTGGAGGTCAAGAAAAGGATATTCCACATAGGAATATTCCCAGAGGCATCATTACAGATTAGTGGAAGGTTTGCAAAGAGGATAAGCATTCACCAATGGAGGACCACATCGACACTTGGCACGCGATCTGCTCAAAAGAGAAGTCATGATGGTGGTCGATGATCCTATTTAAAGAGGTATTTGGGACAGAAATGCATACACACGAGACACACACATGAATGCACAAAGAGTGCGAGAGAAAGAGAAGGAGAGTAATGAAGTGCTGCAAAAATGCTAAGGGTTTAGAGTTCATGGTGCTAGGGTTTAGAGTACTTAGTGTTAGAGGGTTGTAAGGGATACCATAAAACATATGTATGGGTACTGGGATCTATAACAAGGGAAAGAATGGGGAAAGTATAGTTAGGATCTCTGATCAGATAGGCTTGCAGGAGTTGAGTCTTTGTCATTTAGTGTATATGGTCTGAGATGACCCTTTTGAATGTAGTATGGCTACCAGAGACTCTGTTAAATCAATATACATGGATCTATTATGTACATCTTGTTTATGGGTGTAAACCCTCATGTTATTTGGCTTATCATGATTCAGATCTGGTTTCTTGTGCTTTGTAATGTTTATTTAGCTTTTGTGATGCATCGATGTGTAGATCTAGCTAGTTGCATCTTTTGCCTTTTAAAGTAAGTGAATGTACTTTTGTTTCTGTAAATAAATCCTCCATTAATAATAGAACTCTCTTGCAAAGCTCACATAAAGGAGGGGCTCGGCGCCCACGCGCGCCTCGTGAGCGCCCAACATATGTTGGATGATAGGTCGACGCACTTGGGGTTAGAAAGAAGTATTAAGGGTAAAATAATGACTACACTACCAAACACATCCAATCACCTGGATCTAGGTTTCTTGTGAAAGAGTTTAATCCCAAAATATTTGTATGGATATTGGGGTTTTGAGAAAGAGTTTTAACCACAAATTATTAAATGGAAAATGTTGATGAGACTAACTAAGATTTTAAAAATAATCTCCTCCCTCTTTGACTTTGACTATGTTAATGAAAAGCCCATGTGATTTATGTGGCTATCGAGTTATGGGTATGACTCAAATCTCAAGATAACATATGTTCAAGGTATATTATTTTTAATTGTAAACTTCTTTAATTTTTGTATTTATATGATAAACATGTTCATTTTATCTTATATAACAACTCATAATAATATATATATATATATATATATATATATATATATATATATGTATATATATATATATATATAACTTTAAAATTGTGTATCTTAAAAAAACTTTACATTAATTTTTTTCAACAAGTGGACACTTTGTTCATGGTGGGCACTCCCATTTAAACTCCTTCACTCCTCTAATCTATTTGAAATATATGGTTTTGTCTTCTTCATACTTTTATATTTTGCCAATTTCATACTTTTAGATTATCTTTTTAAAATGGGTTTTGTTCTTTATCTATTTAAGATTTCTGCAATATTTTGTGTCACTAATTTTTGGTAGAAAACAAGGAAGATGTAATTTCCAATATATTAAGTTATAAAAAAATTGCACCACAATTTTCCCATCTGATTTTTAAAATAAAAATGTTGCAAACACCCTTTCTAAGTTAAGAGTTATATTTGTTGAAATCTACATAAAAATAGAATGCATGCTTCCATAAAATACTAAGAATCTCTTCTCTTTTAAATCTTTAAATGCAACCAATAAGTCTATCTTATTTAAATTTCTCATAATAAACTATACCAAATACTTGCTATTATTTAAAAACTTACATATACATAGATTAATTTTACTCATAATACAAAAATTACAATTGTGGAATCAACATTTATATCTAACAAACTATAGTTTACACGAATTCTTAATATCTAATAGTGAGTTGGAATCTCGCAGTGTGTTGGGCTTGTATTCAACAAATCACTACATAAATCACCTTACCTTTTTAGCACTTTTTGGTGTTCATTAGTGTTAAAGTTCAGCCAATCAACCATTTTCAATGCCAACACACCGGCTACTTACATTCATTCACTATAAACGAGTAGACTAGAATTAAGAAATGCTTGTCACATTTTTAATGGGAACTTTCTTTATTTATTTAGAAAGTCATACATGAGACTATTTTTGCAACTCCTTTTAACACATGCTACCAAATCCATCCAATCATTGGATTTAGGTTTATAGTGAAAGAGTTTAATCCCAAAATATTTGTATGGATGGTGAGTTCTTGAGAAATAGTTTTAACCCAAAAATATTTGCATGGAAAACATTGATGAGAGTAACCAAGATCTCTTAATTGAATCCTCCCTATCCCGCTTGTGTTAATGAAGAGCCCGTGTGATTTCTATGTACATCAGCAATGGATAGGATTCAAATATCAATATAACACATGTTCAAGGTATATTCTTTTAGGATTGTAAACTTCTTTAATTTTTGTAATTTTTGTTTTTACATGATAAACATGCTCAGTTTGTCTATGTGACTTTTTGTGAGCGCTCTAAAGAAAGGATTACATTACAAAAACAATTTTTCAATTTGCAAAGGTTTATTTTCTTGATTGTTAAAAAGGGTTTATGAATGGCCCAAAGCTCATTCTGGCCATAATTATGATGTCCAAGTCCTTGAATTTTGCAAATTATCTCAGTTTCAAACTTGAGTTTCTCCCATACTAATATAACTAAAAGAAGATTTATGTGGTATACAGATTTTTTATTTTTTATTTTGAATGTGTTTTGAAGTCAGCTAAATATGTTCATTAACTCACATTTGTATTTATGTAATTTTTGTTATATGATCAATGGCTCTCCTAAGCACACAAGCACCTTAAAGTATTTGTTAGTAAGTATGGGAATATGTTAAATTGAGTTCCTTTATAAAGAACATCCAATTAGTTTCTTCAATGTCATGTTGTATCTACTAATTTATTTAATGGGCAAAATATTATAAAGCCTAAATTCTATTTTATATGTAAAGAGGTGATAAAAAACATTGAAGGGGTATGTAAGGTATATTAATGATTTGATTTTTTTATTTTATTGGTTTTAAGTCATTTCAAGATGACCTCCATGACATCTTATCAACTTAATGACATTATTCTTTATGTATTTTCAGTCATACAATCACAAAACAAATGCATCTACTTACCACACAAGCACCTTCAAACATTTGTTAATATAGGGAGGAATAGAGAAAAAATGTTGAATTGAGTCTTTAAAACAAATTAGGAGAGTTTCTCAGACATCATGTTGCATCTACTAATTCATTTAGAGGACAAGATGTCATCAATTCAATTTGCATTTTCTCCCTAAAAAGACAAAATATTATAGGCCCGAGTTGTGTTTTCTCCCTAGAGAGGACAAGATGCCATAAGCCCAGGTTGTGTTGAAAACATTGAAGGGATTTGTGAAACACGTGTTGAGAGTTTGTCCCAAACCACCTTCAACGATATAAAGCTAAGTGTGACATTAATATTAAACTGTTGGCTTTTGAAGTCAACCATTGGTCTTCACATCTAACTTGATATTTATTTCCCTAATCATACAAACTTGAAAAGTTGGTGACAACCTACACGTGCATGTTCTTTGGGTGAAATACATAAATGAATCACCATAATACTCCATGTAAAACTATTTCTTGGATAGCTAACAAAAATATATTGATATGATATACACCCCCGATCAAATCAAGTCATATACAAGGTAAAAATCTTGATAGAGCAATGCCTACATAACTTCTCTAATAAACTATAGAATCCTCTTGAGACGATCCAGCCAAGAGATATATAGTTAAGTCACTCGAACCATACAGCTAATGCATGGTACATATTTGCTTGGAAGTTATCATCTAACATCTGTACTTGACTTAAACGCCAAATATCTGGATACATTAATATGTACAGCACATTCTCCTCGGAACTACATTAGTTATTCCTTTTTAGCATACACTCAAGGAGCAATTAATACTTTTCTCCTACTCTTATTGGCATCTTCAGTACATTGTCCTGATTTGCTAAGACTACCAATCCAAATTTCATCCGATTTGACTGATTCATCATTGTCGTTACGATGCCAGGTCCAGTGTGCATGTGTGGCATTGAAAATTCTTAGTTCACCGTGTCCAAAGCTTGCTTCACGAAATGCAGACCATTGAGGCTTTGGGTCAATAAATCTGTAGACAATCCAACAAAAGGCATGTGATAATTGGAGCAATCATGTAAGAATATGATAAATAAGATAGTCCAGTAAATAAGGCTACTCAATGCTCGAGTGGACTAGTTTGGGATAATCACAGAAGTCAAAACCCTGATTGCATTAGCAGACAAAAAGAAAAACCTCTCGTTTCTCTATCTGGTATTCACTGGCCACCAAACATGCTCAACCAGAAAATATCATAAGAGATTTTTAATTTTAATTTTATGCTTTTACAGTCCATAGATCAATGAAAGAGAAAAAATTTGGATAGACAACTGGGTGAAATCTTTTTGCTCTATGTTTCGGGTCACATTTTGTGAACCATCGGGAGACTTTTGAAGCTCTCCTGATGATAGTTCACAGGATGAGACCCAAACATAGCGTAAAAAGATTTAACACAGGTGTCTACCCAAAAAGAATCTGTCCAAAAATATCATATTTCATTTCAATTAATTTCTGATGTTGCATTGTTAATGAATAACTCCAACCGAATAAGCTGAAACCGTGCACATTGATTCATTTATCATACAATATCATGAGGGTAATCAAGACCTTCAAATTTTATCAAGCCTACCTTGAAGCAAGACCTTCACGATTTCCACCATCGCCTACAGTGATATGTAGAGCACCACAAGGATTAACACCTCTCATGTACACACGGGTCTGAAACAATATGAAACACTCACTCAGTAATTCTTGGCAACAAAGTGGACAATGGCATGGAAACAAAATAAATAGGGTTTATGTACTTACAGAGCGTTCATAAGCGTGTACATGCCCTGCAAGTACAATATCAACTTTTGCATCGTAAAGAAGTGGCTCCATGGCTCCCATCATGTCATCACCCTCACCTTGATGAGCAGTATTACTATTATACCAAGGTGCATGGAACAACACTATAAGCCAAGGTGTCTTCACCCTATCCACCCTTGAAAGGTCGGCCTAAAATTCACAAGATTTGGAGCTTCAGGTAATTTGTAAGTGAAGGCATTTCTAACTACAAATTCGTAATGGAATGCATGTACAACCTACGCAGGTAACAGAAACTTTAAAACACATATACCAGAAGCCACTGATATTGGTCTGAATTCTCATCATAGTCAGTATAGGAACCAAGCATAACAACATGCACTCCTGCAACTTCAAATGAATAATAAAGGTTTGAACTAGAACTGCTTTCTTTGAAAGGCATACGCCACCGTGCATTGTATGCTCTAAATGGAGGCATAAATAAGGGGATGAATTCCATCTCATGATTTCCTTGTGTGACCATCCATGGCCTCATACTTGCCAAAGGCTCCACTAGACGTCCAAATGAGTCCCAAGAAGGCTGCCAGTAATCAGCATATGATAGGTCACCTGGCAAAAGGTGGACATCATAATTGCATTGTTGAATGTGTTCTAATGTTGAAGATGTCCATCCTGTTTGACCAAGGTCACCTGCAGCATAAATAAATAATTCATTCAGTCAAAAATAGATTAGTTAATGGGAATGTGCATAATAACAAGAAAAAAAGACTCGTGCAGGTGCTTGGGAATACTTAATCCCGCAAATCAGAAAATGGCATGTTCTGTGCCAAAAAAGCTTCAAAAAACCTCTGCTTGAGGGAGGGTATGATAAATGAAATAATTGCAAGTGCCTTGCCAAGCACACTAGTTTAATGTTTTGGTGTGGATTTACATTTACAAGTCAATTGATTTGAGTTTAATGCAACTCTTGCCAAATTGACATGTGTGAGCATAAACAGAATGGAAACTGCTAATAATTAGAAGAAAACACAGAAAAGAGGACAGTAAAAGAGCCATTGAACAAAAACACAAAAAAACTATTGAAATAGAAAGGGATACAAAGATAAGGAAAATAGTTTCTTTTATTACTTCCTTTTATGCATTTCAAGAATTTTCACATGTGAGATGAGGGAAATAAGCATGAAGCCTTACCAACAACAGAAAAAGTGATAGGAAACTGTGATGGTGGAGTCTTGAAATTGTGCTCTGCTCCATATCCTCCACACCGATAGAAATAGGTTTTATTAGTCTCCAGCGGTCCAATAACAACATGGTGTATTTTACCAGATCCATATAACATGTACGAATATGAATCACTATCTCCTTCTGATGATGAAGTGTATTACCCTGGGGTAGTTCCGTATTCAACCACTGAAGGTGCATTAGCGCCCTTTGTAATCCATGATACCCGCATATGGTTAGCTCCGGCCAAAGAAATATGTACCTACAAAGGGAAATTTCAAGAAGCTGCTTGGTAAATATAAAGCATTCCATATTTAAAATAAGCAAGAAAACCACACCTACTATTTCCTTATCAGTTAGAATGACACAAATTTATTAAGAGAGCTAAAGGTAGAGGACTACGTGATATTTCTTTCATACCATAAACAGAACTCTTAAAGACTAAAACGGGCATGGAAGTTTGGGCTTTGTTAACATCTCTTTATTATGTAATATGATCATTTGTTATTTTGATATTGTTTTTCTCAAAGGGATGACAATATGGGGATCTGGAATACATGGTATTTAAGATCCCAATCAACGATAACAGACAAGTCCAATAATGGAATATACTTCTATGTTAAAAGTTGTAGAAGGTTCAAAAAATCATACACAAACAAATCAAATTTAACTATGGTAAGATCTGGTTCATCGAAAGTGCAGACAATCAAGGCTCCCAAAGCAAATAAGTGAGAAAAAGTTCGAGGTACAAATCCTGCCCCACGGTAAATAAAGAAAGAGCTTTCCACCACAAAGAAATAAAGGAGTTGTGTGCTGTCATCTTACTGGAATTTAATGCAGTTCTTCACTTCTCATTTTGCTTAAAATAATTTGCAAATATGACCTCACAATATGCATATGACACAAAATGTAGACACGGGCTATCAAATGTATAGCTTGAGAGTAGGGTGACTGATATCGATAAAATGCAGGGATCATTCACACCATGCAAAGGATGTGCTCTGTGGCGAACTCCACTTTGCAGAATAAGTGTGATAAATGAGCTATACACATAACACAACACAAGCAATAGATAACTGTCCAAGGACAAGATAACATCAGATATATGCTCAAACATGGCAAAACCAAAAAGTAAGTAAATATAGACTAAAGCTACATTCATTGCTAATCAGACATGGACCGGTCTCCCAAATTCTGCAATTGAGAAGGGTCAAATCTTCCAGCATGTTATCTTTGAAAACACAATAGTTGTTCTTTATCTACTTCTTTTATTCACAATGTCTGCATCAAGAGAGGTTTGGCTTCTTTATCAGCATAAACCTTTAATAATGTTATGGCTGGATGTACACACATACTCTACAGAGAAGTAGAAACCTACCCAGAGCAAAATACAAGACAGAATGTAGCAACAGAGGCTAAGAATCCTAGGAAAAGAGGCATCATGAACCTATGAAGAGTCTTAATCTCCATATTTTTGGGTCTATAGTGTTCCCAAGGAGGCTTAAGTGTTAGCAAATGTGATTAGCTCCATCCCTGCCACAGGTTTTATATTTATTTGCTAACAAAGGAGAAATTCACCATAATCGAACACAATCACAAATCTGCAGCCATAACCATAGGAGATCTACTTTATTATTTTAAAGGCTGAACAAAAAATACAAAGGGCTAGCCTCTCTCTAAACTCTGAAGTTTCCTCTACCAAGCCCTACTACACACACTGAAAAACCCACAAATAACCTCTAACATGTGTGAAAGCCTCGGACTCTCTTTCTGCCCAAACGTTACATGCCAAGAATGAATTTCCACTTACAAGTGAACCCTACAATGATTTCACACAAATAAGATATACGACATTACAGATTTTAACATAAAATTATTAAAATATGAACCCGCTACTTAATCCATGGGGCTAATATTCAGGAATGGATAATCCACAGTTGTAAAAGAAACAAGAGATAAGATGGAGATCATCACCATCAAGAATGTTTAATTATTTCATTTGCAAGCCAAGAGGGTAAGGAAACGATACTTTGAAGAGGATCACAGGCTATGAATAAAGCCGGCTTACTCATCAACAAACTTGGCACTTGAAAGAAAACTCAGGAATAACTTTGAAAGAGTTAACTCTGCTCATTTTTCTAAGGAGTATAAACAGAATCCTGAGTATCCACCCTCTCAGGAGGTGCATTGTCACTATGTCTCAAATAAAGCTTGTGATCACAGACTACCACACACTCTAGCTATCAAATGATTCCATTGTTTCCTCAAAATGAGACTCCATTATCTAGATTATCATGACATATGATATTGTCACACTAATACCCATGCAAGACAAAACAGTATACAGTAACTATAATACTCATGCAAGACAAAACACCAGTTTACTCATGTCTGGTCAGTCTAACTGGATGAGTTACAGACAACATGATTACCTATATATCAATGCCTCAAAGATCAGATAGGAACTAATAATTCCATAAGCTGAATAAACCTAGCAACATGACCAAGCAAGCCAAACAAAGGAAATACAGTGAAGGGGTGTGCAACTTTTTCGTAAGGCCGTTCAATATAGTGAAAGCCATAAAGTTTAAAGGTATGTGATTTAAATTTTCCAGTGAGAAAAGGGTATGCAGCCTTGAAAATGGAGAGAGAAGAAAATCAGCTATTCGTCATGCCTTTCCACGATCTGCAAGTTGGCAACACCTCTACAAATATACATGACGGTGTTTTCTACTTTCGGTTGAAAGGAGTTGCCAAATCTTCCTCTCTAACTTTGCTGTTCTTGTTGCTGTCATTTTATTTTAAAACATGGACTGTAGCACACCCTGATTATGGCTTTCGATAAAAAAATTGCCAGCTGCCTTGAATGCCTAATTAATCCCTATAATATCTATCTATGCCAAGCACCACAGAACACAAATAGGAAAGTGACAGTAAGGAATGTCTTCCAGTCTGGATTATCGGGCCCAGTAAAACCCCCAATTATCCAGCAAAAATAAAAAAAATCTATTGCCTTCCAGCCAGCAAATGCAAGCGATGCCATAAACTCAGAGTTTCAAATTCCGCACACAAAAACAAGATGGCCCATCTTCTAGATAGAAATCGTATTCACTATTCTGTGGTACTGCTAACATCAAATTATAAAGCTTTGTGGCATGAAACCGGTAATTAACATCCCTTTCTTACCCTAGAACTTCAAAATAAGTGACAAAAATAAAATGGTAGCAGAGAACCTACAATGACAAGCTTGTATTTGAGATACAATCCAATTCTCAAATCATTGAAATTGGTGCTCTCCCGAGTCACAAGAATATTATTACACGACTTTTATCATCTTCACAAGCTAGACAAGTAAATTCTGTCAAAATTTAAATTTTCCATATTAATGAGTACTTGGCAAGTGAATGGAAAACTTGGAAACAGCTTGCCAATACCCACCTTGTACAAAATATCACCTTTTTCTAAGAAATTAATTAAAATCACCATTTCTTTGTTTCTCAAGTTTTTCCCCAGTTTGAGCTGTTTTCTTGCTCTTTAGCTTCGCCGAGTAATTGCCTTATACAAGCTGTGTGACAATGCATCTGTTGCAGAAAAAGTCACCTAGCACTTTCAGTTTTACAACATGACAAAGAGGGTTTTGTCCAGAAGTTATGCAGGAAATATTTGCCTCTTTGATCACTCGCTCAATTGACCACATGATCCGAGTCCGGATCCTGATGGGAGAAAAAATGCATCCAGGAAAGCTGGCCTTCATGAAGTAAATTATATAGTACTATAAAGGAATCAGCTGGAACACAGTTTATGAAGACCCAAAAGTCATGTCATCTGTAAGATATTTCTGACCTATAAATTTCTTGCCCAAAAGCAACCAGCTAAAATAAATTGCTATGCACGGGCTCAATTCTTGCAAGGGATATAGAGAAGATATGAAGCATAGTGCTCTTGATGCAAACACTTACACTGACTCAGTAGACCTTCAAAACAAAAGGATCTCTTTTTTGTTATTGTTGCAAGTCCTTATTGAAGTCCATTCATGTCTCTACTTTATTTGACCAAAAACAGAGTCAGACTTCTCTTTCTACAGAAATTTCCTAATTTGCTACAAAATCACCGCACTAGGTCTGTGATTCTGATTCAAATAAATTCTTTCCTTGCTAGCGAAATTCTACTACCAGTACTTCTGGGAAGCTACTTCTAGTAAATTTTAGGCCTGGGTGAGGATATAAGCTTCCTTTAACCTGGCTTGGGGTAAGATTGGTCCACATTCTTAAGATTTGTAAACTTGAGTCACCATCAAATGCACCCCATTACTGTGACACCACAAACTCCCCATATGTCCAACTCAGTTATCGCAGTGTGATTCAAACCTGGGTCATGTCCTTACTGGTGTCCCCCATTAGCATTACATCTTGACCCTTTGAACATAGCCAAAATTATGACGGGTTGCCTTTAGCAGGGTGTAGGATAACCTTGGACCACATTCTTCAGATTTGGGAACATGGGTCACCATCTAATCATCACACTCAACCTTTACTCGTGTTCATTGGAGTTGTTAGCTGCATCATTGCAATGAGGGGAATTTGAACCCGGGTCACACTCTTACGAGTGTCTCATTATTGCTATAACGCCACAAGCCCTAGATCAATTTAAAGGGGAGGGGAGGAGAGGGGAGGGGATCATGCCCAGAAGCGGAATGAATTAGAACCAACCTTGCCACTCGCCAGTTCTTGGGACAACCTTGTTAATTGAATATAGATTATACGGGCTCGACTGCCTATCTATACTAACCTCGCCCTATATTATTATTACTATTTCTTTCACACTTCCTAAGAACCCGAATCTCACACTAATCCAAGAACAATTTATCTATGACACATACTGAACATTACCAGAAACCCAAACCCCTTCAGATAACTCCTAAATTTCAAAAGGTGCCCCTAAAACTAATACATACAAATTAAAATCTGAAAGACATCTCCTCAACTTGGAAAAGAATAACACGATAAATTTTCAAATGGGTGCCTTTAGTCATGTACAATATTTAACATAAAACATCAAACGAAAAATCAAAAACTAAACCACACATCTCTCAACTTAAAAACAACTGAACTCTGTTTGACCAGTTTAAAACAATTGTCAGAAACTGAACCCAGTGAGAAAACATACAATCCCTGATGATGAGTCCAGATGAGAAACCTGAAACATTGGAAAACTAATCTCTACACAATTATACTCCAGAGACTCTTGTGATATACAATCCCATCATTTTTGTCCAAAACTTCCATGATTAATCAAATAAAGAAATTAAATGATACTTTTTCAACCCCAACAGGCTGAAAACCTAATAAAATTTCAAATGGATGCCCTTATTCCAGTACATTTTCACATAAAAATAACTAAAAGTACTAACGCATACCAATTTCAACTTAAAATAAAAATAAAAATTGACACCCATGTAATGATTTTAAAAAAATTAACACCAACCCAAACACATTGAGAAAATCATATAAAATTTCAAATGGATGCCCTCAAAACAAATACAATCAGATCGTTTCTGTACAAATTGACAGAGGAAAAATCTAATTAAAAAACATAAAGGACGCCTTCTAAACTTAATGGGTGCCATTATTCCTGCACAATATAATATAAAAGACCAAACAAAAACTAAACCACACCCACTGACTTTTGAAAAAGATCTATTAAACCCATTGATTCAATCTACGTATGAAAACACTTAAAAATCTATGAAACCCATCAGTTCACTCTTAACTCAAAACAATTAAAATAATTTATGATACCCACCAATCCATTCTACAAGTGAAAACACTTGAAATCCCATGAAACCCAACAATTCATTTTGTAACTGTAAACACTCTCAAATCAATGAAACCCGGCAATTGATTCTGTAACTGAAAACACATGAAATTCTATGAAGCCCATAAATTCATTCTACCACTAAACCCACTCAAAAATCTATGAAACCCATAAATTCATTCTACAATGGAAAACACAGTTTAAACCCTATGAAACCCAACAATTCATCTTACAACTGAAAAAACTTGAAATATATATGAACCCCACCAATCCATGATATAGGTAAAAACACTTTAAAACCTATAAAATCTGCCCATTCATTCTAGAACTGAAAACAGTTTAAAATCCATCAAACGCATCATCAATGCAATCCACAACTGAAAACACTTAAATTATGTTTAAAGAGATTGTATATTGACAGAATTTACATACCTGCTCTGGATGGATTCTTGATTTTGTCAGCCGAGGAAGAGATAATGTGGCTCTTGCAGGAGGCCTGGTGTATGCAGTTGCACTCACAACCAAGAGTAGCACCATAAATGTTATCACTTCAATTGTAGTCATTTTTGCTTGCCTTGGATCCTTCATCTTCATCAAATTAACTTGCAGAGGCTTACTGTGACTGGAAAAGATGTGGAAGCCCTTTCAAATCACCCCAATTTTTTGGCGGATCAAATGACTAGGATAAGAGGGATATCCCTCGTACCAAATATCTATTGCAGTGAAATCTATAATCCGACGGGTTTATATAATTAATAATTTTGGGATTGTCAAGAAAATGATAATTTAATGTATATTAAATGATTGTATGTAATGGGAGCTACCCCGGTTAACATTATTTCTATATTATATATTTAATGCGGTTCAAATTAAATATCTTCCGTCAATGTAAACCTTCATAAACATTAATTTTAATACTAGCAATTGCAAATGAGTTGCAAATTATGCCGGAGGTAGTAGCAATATTTAGTTTATTTGAGTTGTATTTCGCGTTGATATTCCCTGGATGTCTATATGCTGTTGTAAAGCTCTTATTTTGCTATTGTCCATATTTTTGTAAGACACAATTATGATAGTCACCAAACTAAATCATGTTTCATCATTTGGTCAAACACCGACATTTATCTATTAAAACTTTCAAATCTCAAATATTTTGAACAAGATATATGACCAATATTATTTTCCAAAAAGTAAACAATAGAATTTACTTTATGAAGAATAAAATCAAAATCGAAAACTTTTGAATATCAAAACTTTGAACAAGATATATGACCAATATTATTTTCCAAATAGTAAACTATAGAATTTACTTTATGAAGAATAAAATCAAAATCAAATATCTAGGACTCGTAGAGAAAAATATCTAAATTCCTAAGAACCTTTAAATATCTAGAATCCGGCAAGATAGTAAATATTGGAGCAGCTGGAATTTGACACTTTCCAGCAAGGGCAAATCAGAAAACTTTTGAATCTCAAAAACTTTGAACAAGATATATGACCAATATTATTTTCCAAATAGTAAACTATAGAATTTACTTTATGAAGAACAAAATCAAAATCAAATATCTAGGATAGTAAATATCTAGGACTGTAGAAAAATATCTAAAATCCTAAGAACCTTTAAAATATCTAAAATCCGGCAAGAGAGTAAATATTAGAGTGCTTAATTTGACACTTTCCAACAAAGGCATCTTCAAAGTAGACGCCTACCTACGGCGAATTATTATTTTATTTGAATTTTTATTAATGGAAAAGGGATTAGAGGTTTATGGTTTCTTCCCCACTACACAATATTTTTAAGGTGTTTTTGCTTAGTGAGTTTGCCTAGTAATTATAATTCATATATATATTTAAGGATGTATCATTATGTTGTTATGTAAAATGACTAGCCTAAAAATTGATGTATAATTTCAAAGCATGACAACTAAGCCATAGTGTAAAATTTTGTTTCTTAACCACACTGTAACCTCCTTCTAGCCAATTTGCCTCCAATGGCACCATCATCATGGCCATAAAGAAGGTCCTAATGCAATTCTCAAGCATGCCTTTGAGTGCAAGGAAGTGTGATGAAGTTTATGAATGGATTCAATAAAGTTCAATAAAAGACAAGTTCTCTTAGAGGCCTAAAAAGGCCAATTTTGGTCATTCTTGAGCCAATATGCATCCTGTGGGAGAGTTTGAGAAAGATCTAAAACATCCGAAGGTGATTTCTGTGGGAGTCTTGAAGGCATTTGAGGCAATTTAGGAAAATTTGGGAAAGAATGCAACATTCAGAGCAATTTGTTCAACATCATGTTTTCTAGGTGCAGGGAATGAGCATCCTAATGGTGAAACTTGACTTTTTAGATAATTATGAGAGTTTCGTAAGGATTCAAGAAGCAAACAAGTAGTCATCGGAAAGCTATGGGAATTATTTGACTTTCCATTTTTGGCCTAGATTGCACTTTTGATACTCTTGTGTCCCCTCTTCCCCTTGGGGACAAGGGGGCATGAGGTACACAAAGTGCAATCTCATCCTCCTCCCTAGGATGTACTTTCGATACCCAAGTGTCCCCATTGTCCCTTTCATCCCCATGATGCAAGGGGGACAAGAGGGACACAAAATTGCAACCTCACTCCCTCACCCTAGTCACGCTTTTTTCACACATTGTCCCCATTTTCCCTCTATCCCTGGGGAAAGGGGGACAAGAAAGTGTTACCCAAGTATAGATGAAGCCTTTAGACCCCATGCGACCTCACTCAACTCCACGGTGTTTTTTCCCAGCCCCTTCATCTCATTCACCTATCACCACATGCCACTTTTCATCATCTTACTCCAAGAAAACCTTTGATGTCCTTGGTTTCCCGCGTGTCCCTATTGCACCACTCACAAAATTTTCCAAACTCCATTTAAACCTAGGTTCATGTGTATTTAGCAAGGTGAGTTAAAAACATTATAAAAGTCATTTAAACTCCTCACTCACCACACAATTAGCCATTTTTATGAGGATTGTTGTTGTAACACCCTCCGAACTCCATTTTGTCGAGAGATCTGCCAAAATTCTTCTAGACTCCATGGCCACCAAACGGAGATTTGAACATAACTTTTCAACCGGGAGTATGATCACCTTCAAATTTTGTCAAGATCTCCCCTCCAAAACGCCATTAGGATTATTATGACGGAAAATTCATTGATGCCTTAAGTTTTTTTATAGTAGAAAAATAAAATATCAAACCCTAAAACTTGCTTTTTTAATTTTCTCAAGATCCAGCGGATGAAAAATCATAAAATTTGGAGCGAGAAGATCTCGGTGCAAAATAGAAGATTTTGATAATGGTTTCATTGCAACCCGACACCAGTAAGTCTAGTTTTTAAAAATAAAAGGTGTTTTGAATAGTGGGTTGCTAAAAATATTAAGTTTCCCAAAGTGATGAATTCTCAGCATTTGAAATATCCTAAAAAAGTAAGAAACATGAAAAAGGGTTGTTCGGAAAACTTTCTAAAAATAACAATATTTAGAAAAGGGCGCATCTAAAAATAGTAAACCTTAATCAATGGTAATAACCCAAATGAGTAAGGAACTGCTGAGATAAATTTTTCTCGTAAAGATTCTAAAAATAACAATTTTGGACCTTACTTGCTAAAAATAGAAAGTTCCATATTTGAGTACAAATAGTTTGTGGTGACTCTAGTTTTGCTCATCTTGGTGATTTTTGGTAAAATGAAGTTCAAATACTCGGGAATTGAGCCTATTTTAACCTTCATTACCGAGTATCCAAATGTGGGAGACAAGGATGTCACTCATATGGATCTCAAAGACATGAAGAATAGAATGCTTGGAGGATCTAGTGAGCCCGTAGAAGAGAAACTCTTGTCGAGTGGATTATTTGGAGCAAGAGGTCATCTATTATCTATTCAAATTATAGAATTGGTCCTGACATGTGCGTGACACTATGAACTTGACTCCAAGATAGTGTGGGTGGACGATAACTCAATTCTTACAGTCCTTAACCCTAAGGGTATCTCGCATGATATTTGCAAATTCCAACTAGCAAAAGATGGTCACCATCATAAAGAATTTGCATCACATAAATGGGTGAAAAATGACTCATACCTGTAAGGCCTTGCACTTGGGTCATTGCTTGTGCAAGGCGAAACCTTCTTATGTGCCTAAAATCTTATCTAGAAGTGAATTCCATGAAGGTCACTTGGATGTTATCATCTTATTGAGAAGCGTGATGGGCGAAGAGACGAAAAGGAATTTTAGAATTGGATGGCCCACCTCGGACAATGCATGAGAAATATTGAGATAGCTCGGCTACCATTTATCTAATGACTCTTATCGGTGATTACTTATTGCCTAATAAAAATTGATGACAATTCCCGGCTTGGTATGATCAATTTTTGTAGCAGAGTTGATGATTACACCTAGTATTTTCACGGGATCCATGTATTTTAGCACACTTATACATGGACATGCACATGGTGGTCTATAGAGTCGACAAAACTTAGGTCTAGCTACTCTATTACATATTTGGGCATGAGACCACATAGCAATGGTCCTGCCATTGGGTGTTTTTAAAGACAGATATCCCGAGGAGCCCTCAACATTTGGATGGGAGATAGTGGGTGGCCGACACAAGGGTCACCAGGAGATATGGACTTTTATAGAAGTGGTATAGATGATTTATATTAGGATGATTGCATGGTGGACATACAAAAATTATTTATGGGCCACAGATGATGTTGAGTTAGGTACAGAGAGATCAAGAATTATATCATTGGGAGTCAATCATGCATTTTGGAGAGATGTGGTCCGTGGACCAGGACATGGTCGAGATGATAGCTAGGTGTGACTCGGGATATACCGGGTGGCGAGTGTGGTACATGTGAGTACCACGAGAACCATGGATTTTTGGCCATGTACCTAGTCCAGTGTTACAAGGGACAATTTGGGTAGATTTTTACCACATGTATGGGATGCTTGGGTAGATGTTGTGGATCTAGAAGTATCATATGAGTACACAACATGGTATGCAGTATTATGTCCCTATGTTTCACCATTCGACATGCGGTTATAACACTCGACATATATGCAGCAGCGAGCCTAGGTGTGCTTTACGGAGAGGGGTAGGAGAGGAAGAGGCCAACAGGGCCAAGGACATGTTGGATAGGCACATGGACCGGGATAAGATATACATGTGTAGGCTTAAATACCAACATAGGGTGTACTGAAGTACAGTTTGCACCGCATAGGCCACCGAGTCCAATAAGAGGAGATAGAGATAGAGATGGTAACATAAACGGTAATGGGAATGGAGATGATGGATGGGGAGATAATGGAGATACAAATTTGTGGAACCAAATTCCATTATTACCATCTCCATGGCCTTCATGTTAGAGCTACATGTAGTACATGTTTAGAGGGACATAGACATTTGGTGGAGAGATGCCACATTGATTATAACTTATATATTTCATACGGAGTTATAGTAGAGGACATCTAAGAGAGATCAACTTATGATACAAATGGGTAATAGAGAAATGTAAAGATATACACGACACAACATGTGGCCAAGGATACGAGGATGGGAGACATGATATACGTGTTATTGGTAAAGAACACATGATGTGGGCTACTACATAACATTATATGAGACAATCATTCCCGAGGGCCAAAGAGCTCCAAGATATAGTAAGAGGACATTGTCGAGGTCATGGAGATCGGTGAGATCACATGGGCCATTTAGATCGGCTAGATATGTCCAAATGCCACCATCGAGGTGAGGGGGAGATAGACCAGTAGTCCTAGAGTAGGAGAGAGACAGGGATGGCTTTATATATAATGCACATGTATAGTTTTTTTGTATACACCTCATGATGAAGGCATATTATTTTTATATAGATGTCGTTTGTGGCATTTGAAGTATATGGATGTATATGACATTCTTTAATGTGGACATTGTATATGGACATTTTATTGATGTATATAGATGATGATTTTTGTATCACACATTTGTAATTATCTTCAATGGATGCTTATTGATTTGCATTTTCTTATGTTGATTAAATGACATGGTAGATATGATAGTGATGATGATATGATTGATTTGTGCTCGTAGTTGAGCTTCCATTCAGATTTTTGTAATTTTGGAGAAACCTATTTTGTTATTGCACAATAGAGTTAAGCACCATGATTATTGAAAAACCATGATGAGCAACCCATGATATGCGTAAAAACACACAAAAAGGTAAAAATAAAAACAAACCCAATATACATAGTAGTTGATACACCATGGCTATGAATAAACCAAGATGTTAACAAAAATACTAATTGGTCGAGATAGAAAAAAAGACAAAAAAGTAAAGAAAACCTAATATACATAGTAATAGTATGCACCATGGCTATGAATAAACCAAGATGATAACAAAATACTTGTAATTGGTTAAGAACAACAACCATGCAACACAAATTTAAATAAAGACAATTAATTATGCCCCTAATGTGTTCCACAGTGAAGATTAAGTAGATTTGAATGCCCCCAAGCAAGGATACATGCAAGGGGATTGGATCAGACTGAAGAGTGGGGTCAAGTGACACTCTTGTTGGATCTGCATTGAAGATTGATCTGAGATTGAATGGGTCATTTCCCCCAAGCAAGGATACATGCATGGAAGCAAATGAGAGTCGATATTGTCCCAAATATGGATACACACGAGGGTGTGATTAGACTTGACCCCAAGCACGGATACATGTAAGGGGTAAACTAATTTTTTGATAGTCATAAGATAGTTGGATTGATCACAAGGATAGGAGTTAAAATTCGGATATTTCTAAGTTGTGTTGATGGTTGTTAAGATTTTGTACATTTTTTTAATATTTTTGGTTTTTGAATGTTTTTAGTTTTTCCTGGATTTTGAATGTTCTCAATTTTTTGGATTTTGAATGTTTTAATTTTTTTATATTTTGAATGTTCTTAAATTTTTATTTTTATTTTGGTTGGATTGTTGAGAGACCTTAGGTGATCTAGTACCCATATGAACATGCTTAAATAATGCAATAACTCTATAAGATCAAGGGATGAATGAAAATAGATATGGATAAATACATGTTTACGTCCTAATTACAAGTAACAAATGACACAAATCAAACTAGGATGAAACGATTACATGAATAGGGTGAAGGTACAATACAATTGGATGTGCTAAAATGCCCTCAACACAAGGGGTTAGAACTAGTGATTTGGGATGATAATATCTTCGAGATGAACCACATTCATGGGTTTTTTAAGCTCTTGACCATCTTTGGTGTAAAACTTGTATTCATTAAATCCATATTTTTGGTGATAATATAACGACCTAACCAATTAGGTTCAATTTTTTCTCACCTTTCCGATATTTTGTTATATTTTTCTGATTTTCTTTTAGTATTGTTGATCGAAAAAAGCTATCGGGTAGGAAAATCTATGGATAGATAGGCCAACAATTAATGTGCGAGGCATAGCCCTCTTTGAGACAAAGAAAGTGAAAATAGTTTGTTGCTATTCTAATAAAGCGAGGAATCTATGCAAGTCTTACAAAGATTCTGCCTTCGAGGAGGGTTTTGGGATCTCATCCTGGTAGAGTTAGTTCCAACAAAGAACATAAAGGAATGCGGGAAGGAAGAGAAGAAAGATGGATCTGAAGGGAGAAAAGAAATGAATTCCAAAGTAGAAAGGTCAGAGGGTTTATGTTTTGGGCCGGTAGTAAATAGAGCCAAACTTACTCACATAAACAAACAAAGCAATACTGATAAACAAATGAAAAAAGCATAGGTGAATCCAACAGAATAAGCATGCAGATCTAACTTAAGAAATATCTAACACATAACACAGAATTCAACACAAAGTCTCAATTTTTTGTATTAATATTTGTTCTGTTACAAGAAAGCTCAAAGTATTTCTCTCCTCACTTCTATTTTTCATACAAATTTGCTCCTCCTGAATACTACAAGTATCCAAGTATTTATAGAAGGAGAAGGAGAAAGAAGACAAAAAGGAGCCAACCACTATTTATAAAATATTTACAAAATATTTAAAAGTCAAATGTTGACTTTAGGGTAATTTGGTGGATGACAACATCCCATGGTGCAACATGGATGATGTCATCGTTTGTGCCAACATACTTTTAAATACTTTTACAAAAAATGGGATTTATCCGATGAGGAAGGAGCATATTCATCGTCATCCCTTGGCTTAAAAGGAGTGTCTTGCCTTCGCTCGGAGAGGTAATGTGAAACTGAGCTCGATACTCCATGAACTTGCTGACCATCACCTGAAGTTGATCTTGAGCGGGACCCTTGGTGTGATCCCCGATGACTTCACAAGTTTCTTGTTCATCTCTGAGTCTTTTCGGGAGTTTGAAGTATTTGTTTCCTGCCTCCATCAAGTATCCAATGAAGTCGCGGCAGGCCAGAAGGTTGTTAATAGATTCTACATCAAAAGTGGCCTCTGATGCTAAACCCTGCGACACGATTCCCTTGAAAAGCTGAATAGTATCATCTGTCTTCCTCAAGGCGTACGCTGCACCGAGCAACCCTAGAGACATTTTTAAGATGATATGCTCCATTTGATGCATGGCATCCAGGGCTTCCTCCTTGATTTTGTCTATCTTTTCCAAGACAAACTCCATTTGGTCAACCCAATAGTTTAAAGCAAAGAAGGACTTTGTTGAGTGCTCACGGTGATCAAAGACGCCGAATTTCACCAAGTCATCAACTGGCAAGTTGAGCATCTTTGGAACGTTTCGTGTTGCAACTTGGCATGGTCTAACTCTTCGAGAGATAGGTCCTCATATTGCACTGGAGTTCTGAGTTCTCTTTATCTATATTTTGATAGAGCTCTTTGAACTTTGTAATAACTTCCTCACTATCTTTGAGGATCTTCTCCGGTGGACACTCGCTACACCTTGCTCACCGATCTTGGCATACTCATTTATCTTCTCTTGATTAAGAACTTCCGGAGGGTCGATCTTGCGGTTGTCATAAGAGGGGCATTACCCATCTTTTGCAAGGCTTGGAGAAGATGCTTGTTTTACTCTTTTAGTATTCTCTTCTCTTCCTTTGCTTTTGAAGCCGCGCAAAGGGCATCCACTTCGATAAGGCCTCTCCTTGCAAGCTCTTTGATGATGTTCCCATTGTGACCTAAGTCACTATAAAATCTATAGGAGACATATCTTCTTTCTTCTTTGTGGGATCAGGGTACATGATCTCCATAACCCTTTCACCTGAAGTGCTTTGAGAGAAGCGGGTTATATCCTTTTGCTTCTTAGGCCCTTTAGCCGGAATAACAGAGAAGTCCATGGGTGCAATAGGGACTTTCCTCTTGTGTTGGCTCAGGTGTTCGGAGATCCATTTTGGACTTAGGGGAGTGGGACCAGAGGAAGAGGAGGAAACGGGGTGGAAGAAGGAGCAACTGCAGTGGACACGGGAAATGTGTCGAGACACTTGGTGGCGGCATGGAGAAAGAATCCAACACTCCAATGCTCACGGGGTTAGGAGTCACTACAAGAGAGGGAACCGTGGGGGTGGAAGGGATCTGTGAGATGAGGGAAGAAATGTTGGGGGACAGATCCGTGAGGGAAGAGAAGATGGAGGAAGAGGGAGGGGGACGGTAGAAGATGGGGAGAAGACACAACCAAAGGAGCGGTTGGTTGAGCGACATGAGGAGGGGAAGGAGGAGAAAGAGAGGGAACGGTTGATACTTTGCACGATTGTAGATGTGACAACATCCTAAGTGGATGTGTCCGTTGGAGCACTGGCCGCTTCTTCTCTTCTTGGGGACACTAAGTCCATAACTTGTTCCTCGGCGGTGGAAGGAGGGCTCTCAGGAACTTTCTCCTGAGTAGTGCTTGCCTCTCCTACTTTATCCTTTCCTTTGCCCTCAGGAAAATGTTCTAGCTTGGATGGTGCATTACCCAAGGGAGACGTGGTAAAGTCTACCCCAAGGTAAATGATACCATTTTTCTTGCACTAATGCTCGGTGCGTTACAGAGTGCCCTTGATCCTTTCCTATATAGTCTAAGGGGCCTTGTTCCTATCAATTTCGGTAAATGGCCAATTTTCCCCATCCGTGTCTAGATAAACTGGATCAAATTCTTGATCAATTGCTTGGAAACCCTTTGGGACGATAGCCACACCATATTGAATGATCTCTCGCCAGGCCACGGAGTGATCCTTTCGTCTGAGCTCAACTTCGTGATATAGGTCGATGTAGATATCTTCAATCTGAGGGATGTGAATTGGATCGATCTTTTCCCTTGGAAGGCAATCACGAGGATCAAAGGTTGGCCTTGCTGGGAAATTATGATTCAAATTGAGCAATTCAAGCTCTGCAAACATCTCCCGGGATTTTCTCTATGAAGTGCAGGTGTATCTGCCCACTGTGAGGGGGAATGGAGTTCCACCCTTCTTCCTTTTCAAACACTTCTCATGGTATGTGATGAGTTGTCTAGACATCTCCAATAGGATTAGTTTGGGTCCCACATACCTTGACAATTTGGTGGGCTCTCCCAATAAGTTAGTGGCTCGAGATAGGTGAAAGTGGGGAATTGCATGAATAATGCTCCCACCTCCGTGGTGGTGACCACGATTTTGGTCGTCCGACCGTAAGTCATGTTGGGCCTCAAGAGGGAGACGACGCCATAGAAGAAGACATCGTTGATTTTACTGAATTAGGCTATGTTGTTCTCCAATCTTAACTTTGGATAGTACTCGTATATCCTGACCTGGGGCCATATCTCACACCGATTCAATGTTGGGTAGTCCCTCTCTGAGGTAGTAGCATATACTACATAGGAGTTCATATATAACCTCCCAGTTGTTGAAAGTTGTTGAAGCTACTCCGAGATGTTATGTTTGTGGAGCCTATTTTCATGTTAGAGTGTGGTACACCTTCTATGTGTTACACTTGGGTATTTTTACAAAGAATCCCGCTCACTGGTGAGTGGGTCAGGGGGTTCGGGGGTGAAGCACCCAAAGCAAATTTTCATGGGTGGTTTATTAACCCATGGGTAATGGGTAACCATTATGGGATGTTTTTGGGCCCATGGTTTTTTTTATACCCATTGTTTTGTAAAACCGCCTCTTTGGCTACCATAGGTTTATGGGACAATTTTGTTTTGCCCATTGTTTGATACCCATGGTTTTATAAATTGCTTAAGCAGTTGTCTATTTATATGGTCTTATGCATATGATAGAAGACAAGTAAATGTATTGCAGATGTGTTTTGAATTCGGGTGTGAATTCTATAGAGTTTGTTGAGCATAGCTCCAAACGGATCTGGTATTGTATTGAGAGAGTGGAGGCTTGTAATAAAATCTAGAAAGTGATTCTTGGTGGACGTAGCCCAAATTGGGTGAAGCACGTTAAATATTGTCTCTCTATGTTGTGTTATTTATTACGCACTTTTATTTGAGATCTCGTAATATTTTCTCGCATATTAGTTTCTACTGTTGCGATTCTGTAAGGGATTATTCCGCATATTTTATCTCTTATTTCCTAAAAATTGGTATTAGAGCTGGTTTGGTTTGTCTTTGAAGTATTGAATCGCAGCAAAGTTTTATCTTGAGTGGGAGCTATGGTAGATGATGGAAGATCTAGGGTTGATAAATTCAACGGGCGAATTTCGAGTCTTTGGAAGATGCAGATGGAAGATTACCTTTATCAGAAGGATCTTTATACTCCATTGTTTGAGAAGGTGAACAAACCCTCGAGTATGACAGATGCGGAATGGGATTTGTTGGATCGGAAGGCACTTGGAACGATCCAGTGTGTCTTGCATCTTCGGTATTATTTAATGTTTTAAAGGAAAAGACTACAAAAGATCTAATGGATGCATTAGGGCGTTGTATGAAAAACCCTCTACCTCTAACAAGATATTTTTAATGAAAAAGATGTTAAATATGAAGATGTCCGAGAATAGTTCAGTAGTAGATCATTTAAATGATTTCAATACGGTTGTGAATATGCTAGCTTCGGTTACAATAGAATTTGATGAAGAAGTTAGGGCTTTATTAATTATGTGCTCTTTACCTGAAAGTTGGAATATCTTGGTAATGGTGGTAAGCAACTCGGTTCCAACTAACTCGAAGTTGAAGTTTGAGGATGTTGTAGGGGTGATTCTAAGCAAGGAAATGCGAAGAAAAATCTCAGGGAATCTTCTACTTCAAGGAATGCTTTGATAGTGGAAACTAGAGGGAGACAGAAGAATAGAGGAAATCGTGGAAAATCGAAAGATCGGGCAAGGTCAAAATCCAAGAGCAAGATTATATGTTGGAACTATGGAAAGTCTAGGCATGCAAAGAAGGATTTTTGGGAGCTTCGGGACAAGAAGAAACAACAGGAAGAAAATAAGGAGGCAAATGTGGCATCGGGTAATGTATGTCAGGATGCTTTGATTCTTTCTTTGCATAATATTACTGAATCGTGGGTTTTAGATTCAAGGGCTTCTTTTCATGCTACTCCACATAGGCATTATTTTGTTGATAATGTTCAAGGGGATTTTGGGCATGTTTTTCTTGGTGATGATGAGCCTTGCAGTATAGTTGGAAAAGGTTATGTTCAGGTTAAGATGCAGAATGGGAATACATGGCTATTGAAGGATGTTAGACATGTGCCTACATTAAGGAGAAATTTGTTATCGGCGGGGCAACCTGGGAAGTGATGGTTGTACTGTGATATTTATAGCTAACTCTTGGAAGGTTACCAAGGGTGCTCTTGTGGTGACAAGAGGTAAGAAGGTTGGAACCTTGTATTTAACCACTGATAGTACTAATGATTGTAATCTTGTGGCTTCAGATGCAGATACAACATTATGGCACTATAGGCTCGGTCATATGAGCCATAAGGGCATGAACATCATAAAGAAGAATTTACTTGGATATACAGAAACAGGTTTAGATTTATGTGAGAACTGCATATATGGGAAATAGAAGCGAGTAAGGTTTCTCAAGGTTGAACCTACGAAGAAAGAGAGTAAGTTAGAGCTGGTACATTCTGATGTGTGGGGGCCGGCTCAGGTATCATCTCTTGGGGTTCAAGTTATTATGTTACTTTTATTGATGATGCAACAAGGAAAGTTTGGGTTTATTGTATTAGAAACAAATCCGATGTATTTGACACTTTTGTTAAATTGAAAGCCTTGGTAGAGAATGAAACATGACTTAAGTTAAAATGTCTCAGGTTAGATAATGGAGGGGAGTATTGCAGTAATGAATTTAATGATTACTGTTCTAAGAATGGAATCTGCAGGAAAAAGATGGTTCCAAGAACTCCACAGTAGAATGGGGTATCAGAAAGGATGAACAAAACAATAATGGAACGTGCTAGGAGCATGAGGTTACATGCAGGATTGCCTCTTTCTTTTTGGGTAGAAGCGGTGAGCACAGTTGTGTACTTGATAAATAGAGGACCCTCAAGTGCCTTGGATGGAGGCATACCTGAGGAGGCATGGTATGGTAAGAAAGTTGATTATTCATTTCTTAGAGTCTTTGGATGTGAATTGTTTGTTCATATAGACAAGGATGATAGGACCAAGCTAGAGGCTAAATCAGAAAAATGTACTTTCATTGGTTATGGTGGTGATGACTTTGGGTTTAAATGTTGGAGTATTAAGGACAAGAAAATCATTCAGTCTAGGGATGTGGTCTTTAATGAGAAAGTCATGTATAAGCAACAATTGTAGGAAAACAAGGAAGAATCCAAGAAAGAATATGTAGTGGTAGAGGATCTTCCAGATGGGAAAGTGACCCATGAATCAGTTCAAGAACCTACTCAACAGGAACCCCAAACTCCTATAGTGAGGAGGTCTTCTAGGGTAAGAAAAGAACTTGAATGTTTTTCTCCTTCTCTTTATTATTTATTACTCACTGATAGTGGAGAGCTAGAGAGCTTTGATGAAGCAATGCAGGTAGATGCTAGTAAGAAGTGGGAGCAAGCCATGGATGAGGAGCATAAGTCTCTCATGGAGAACCAGACTTAGGATTTGGTGAAGCTACCGGAAGGCAAAAGAGCATTGCAGAACAAGTGGGTGTACAAAGTTAAAGACAAAGAAGGAGGAAAGAAAAGATATAAGACCTGCGGTTGGTGGTCAAGGGGTTTGCACAAAAACAAGGTATAGATTTTGATGAGATATTTTCTCCTGTAGTAAAAATGACTTCTATTAGAACTATTCTTGGAATAGTGGCAGCAGAAGACTTGCACTTAGAACAGTTAGATGTAAAGACTACATTTCTCCATGGTGATTTGGAGGAGGAACTATATATGCAAAGAAACCAGAGGGCTATGAGGTCAAAGGTAAAGAGGAGATGGTGTGTAAACTGAAGAAGAGCTTGTATGGCTTGAAACAAGCTCCACGTCAATGGTATAAAAAGTTTGATAGCTTCATGATGGAGCAAGGTTATATTAGATGTCATTCTAACCATTGCGTGTATACAAAGAAATTTGAGGATGGAAGTTATATTATCCTATGTTTGTATGTTGATGACATGTTGGTTGCAGGTAAAAACATGCAGGAAATAAAAGTACTTAAGAAACAACTAAGTGAATCCTTTGATATGAAGGATTTGGGGGCAGCCAGACAAATCCTTGGTATGAGGATAACTTGGGATAGGAAGGAATGGAAGTTGACTTTATCTCAGGAAGAGTACATTAAGAAGGTATTGGACAGGTTTAACATGCAAGATGCTAAACTGGTTGGGACTCCTTTGGCAGGCCATTTTAAGTTATCAAAGGAGCAATGTCCCAAGACAAAGTAGGAAAGAAACCAGATGTCCAAGGTACCTTACTCATCAGCAGAATTCCGAGTTTGATGTATGCTTTATGGTGTGCACTAGGCTTGATATTGCCCATGCGGTAGGAGTCGTGAGTAGATTTATGAGTGATCAGGTAAAGAGCATTGGCAAGCGATAAAGTGGATCCTTCGGTATTTGAGAGGAACCATGGGGACAATTTTGTGCTACTGATGGATCGACACCACTTTACGTGGTTATGTAGATTGGACATGGTGGAGATGTAGAAGCGGGAGGAGCACGGACGGAGTTATATTTATACTATAGGTGGGACAACGGTGAGTGGATTTCACGACTACAGAAGTGGTGGCTTTGTCAACCATGGAGGTTGAGTATGTTGCTTTGCCACAGAGGCAAGCAAAGAGATGATTTGGTTACAACAATTGCTTGAGGAGTTGGGGCATAAGCAGGAGGAATGTAAGTTGCATAGTGATAGTCAGAGTGCTATACACCTAGCTAAGAACTCTGCTTTCCACTCCAGGACGAAGCATATACAGTTGAGATATCACTTCATCAGGACAGACTTTGGAGGAAGATAAGTTGAAGTTGGAGAAGATTCATACCAGTCAGAATCCTGCAGACATGATGACCAAGGTGGTCACAAGGGATAAACTAAAGCTATGTTCAGCTTTGGTTGGCCTTCACGGATGACAGTGAAGGGTTGAGAATCTTGCTTAGTGGAAATCAGTCTCCAAGTGGGAGATTGTTATGTTTGTGGAGCCTATTTTCATGTTAGAGTGTGGTACACCTTCTATGTGTTACACTCGAGTATTTTTACTGGCAGTCCCACTTTCATTGGTGGCGGATCGAGGGGTTCGGGGCAAGCCCCAAGCAAATTTTCATGGGTGGTTTATTAACCCATGGGTAATGGGTAACCGTTATGGGTTGTTTTTGGGCCCATGGTTTTTCGGTACCCATTGTTTTGTAAAACCGCCTCTTCTGGCTACCCATAGGTTTATGGGACGGTTTTGTTTTTGCCCATTGTTTGATACCCATGGTTTTGTAAAATTGCTTAAGCAATTGTCTATTTATATGGTCTTATGCATATGATAGAAGACAAGCAAATGTATTGCAGATGTGTTTTGAATTCAGGTGTGAATTCAGTAGAGTTTGTTGAGCATAGCTCCAAACAAATCTGGGTATTGTATTGAGAGAGTGGAGGCTTGTAATAAAATTTGAGCAAGTGATTCTTGGTGGATGTAGCCCAAATTGGGTGAACCACGTTAAATCTTGTCTCTCTGTGTTGTGTTATTTATTCTACACTTTTATTTGAGATCTATAATATTTTCTGCATATTAGTTTCTATTGTTGCGATTCTGTAAGGGATTATTCCACATATTTTATCTCTTATTTCCTAACACGAGATTGTGTTGCTGATAATCTCTCCCGTCAAAATGCTGATTGGGAACATTTTTATTCATGGTTTCCAAATACCTGAGCATCCACTTGTGAAAATAATGGGTATCAAGAAGCCCAAAACCCCGCTCAGGAAGGTGATTGTGTCACTCAGCTCCTCTGAAAATTCATTACGATGAATGACTTGTGGCCACTTGCTTGTCACCTTTTTATTCTTGAGGTATGCCTCATTCATTAACTACATACATTTGTCTTCATTTTTAGTCCATGTCTTCACGCAATTCTCCCGGCTCACTGCTACAAAAAATGTCGGTGGTGAGGATACCTAACATGATCTCAAAATGTTGGGCCGTGAGGTTGATTATCACCTCGTCCTTCTCATTTTCGACACATCTTGTGTTCTTATTATAACAATGACCCACCAACATCAAAACTCATTATTGATTGCACTTAATGGGAGCCCCGCAGCGTGAAAGTGTAGACCACTCGCCAACCAATTTATCCATCCATGGGCTACCCGTGACCCTCTTGGTTCGGCCCGAAGTCCTCCATGTCAATGTGCCCAATTTCTAAATCTCGATATCAAGATCGCTCTCTGCAAGAAAGTCAAGCATCCCGACCCTTTGGTATTTATATTTCATTTCTATTTCGTTAGCTTGGCTTTACCCTTGGACTTAGTTGGCTTCTTACTCGTCGAAGACATGTGTGGATCTGAGTTCAGTTGTTGATCTACAAGAAGAATTAGGGAAATCCATCGCAGAAGGGCCATGTTAGCCGTTAAGTCATCTATGAAAGTTTACAGAATGAAAAGTTAGTAATTTATGAGCCTCTCGGGTGCAAGGTGTAGCTTTATCATAGGCTACAGGGACTTAGAAAAGCAAGGCACACTTTGGGAAAGTGTTGCATGGGAAAAAGCAAGTGCCAGAAGGGCGCGGGGCATGGAAAGGCTACACACAACATTTAGATGTTGGTGTCAAGGGATGTGCGCTTACACCGTTGGAAGTCTTTTAGTGGGGCGCAGATATGATTAGTGTTACATAGTATTATGGTGTGCCAAGGCGCGGATGCAAAAGATGCAACATCAAGGTGAGGTGCACCAAGGGGTTAAGCTTGCATGATGTGGGAAGGGTTTACATAGCATGAAGTGTTTGCTATGGTAGGTGCACTCGAGTCACATGCCTTAGGAATTTTTACGCTTTTTACAAGGCGCGAGAAAGGGCTTTTATTGCGCGAGTTCACAAAGTGCCTTAAGCGACTGCTTTTTGATGCAACATGACTAAATGGTGCACCAAAGGGGCACGACTACATTTAGCACAACACGTATGAAAATTGTGTCGTGGAAGACAGCAGAGCCGATTCTCTTTATTTTGTGGTTTTTACTCTCTCAACTCAGATTTTGATAGCAAGGGGTTAACCTTGGCAAAGCAGGGGATAGAGGAGAAAAGGGGCAAGGGTCCATTCTGAGGTAGAGCCTTCTAGATTAGTAGATTTGGAAGGAGAGTGAAAAATAACTTTGCGGTGGGTTTGTAAAATGGGTTGGGATTGTGTTATCTTCTTAGGTTCATTGTTATCATTAACAATCCTAATCACCTAACCCAACATAAAAACCACAACAAATCCACAAGAAGGGCAAGGGCCACTTACTAGGAATATATAACGATGAAGGAGACGATGTGGGGTCCACGAACATGACAAATGGCAACACGCGGGGCTGACAGAATGCTGATAAGCACAGAGGAATAATTTTTCACGTTTTTTCAATTGTGAAAATGATAGGTCATACGCGCCTATATATAGCAAAAGGTGCAATAAATGTGCCACCAACTTTTCCTATGGCGCACTTAAGTGGATTTCACACGAAGGGATTTGCGCCATGACACAGCTTTAAGAGTGTCGACACTATGTTTTTAGCGCCCATAGCGCACTTTAGAGAGTGATAACAAGATGGTGCTTGCGCCTTGGCACACCTTTGAGAGGTGCAACATTTGTAGTGTTAACACTCCCTATAATGTGCCAAAGGAATAAAGGGGTGCAGTTTTGGTTGATGTAACACGAATGAAAACTGTGCCCAACCCAAAAAGGTTGAAAATGACCAAGTTCTAAAAACTAGATTTTCCGAAAGGGATTTTATGCCATTCTGAACGTTAAGAGACCTCAACGGGGGACCAAAACAAAATTTTGGTATGGTTACCTGAAAATTTCCCTTGTCAATTTTACAGGGATAACAAGTATAAGGTCATCAATTTCAAATTTTTGTGGCCTTATCCATTTGTTGTAGCTACAACGGAGTTGATTCTAATGCACTTTAAAATTATCCGAGGCATTAAGTCTCTTATCATCCAGAGGTGAAGTTAAAGACGTGCATGTTTGTATTCATCTTTGTTGTTCAAGTCTTTAAGGGATATACAGAGTGATATGAGCTCGACCTCTATGGGTAATTGTTGTCACTTTGAAATGCACCCTACGAAGAGTAGTGTGGAATCTCTCCTTTTAATTGACAAAATGGAAACACTCTTAGGTTATGGGTGACCTGTATATTGGAGTGAGTCTCTGAAGGGTTGGTTCCCCTAGTGTAACACCTAAACTAGTTCTTATTCCTAAGACTACTCTACCCATTGAAACCATAAGGAAAAGGGAGAAAGAAATAAGGGAAAGACTAAAAAAAGATGGTGATACACCATAAAGTTTGAGGATCTTTCATTGATTTGACTCACATGGATGAACCACGGGAACCACACACACCATACACAATTCCCAATAAATATATTAATGAAAAAGTGTTTCAGAGAAAGGTTTAGAGTTGTGATAGAATGAAGGTGATGCAGGAGCATCACTTTTAAATATCCAATTTTAGCTTTGATTAGTTGTCTTAGGTTGTGTAGGGTCCATTTGGAGGTTCATGATGTGTTTCTAGTCCATTTGGACTCTTGGGCATGTAATAAGTGGTGTTTGTGAGTTTCCCTCCAAAACCACATTTCAAATGTTTAAATTAGTCTTTGTGGTGTGTTATAGGTCTAGGTGTTAATGTAGGGTTAATAAATGATGTAAAAGGGTCATGAAACATAAGGTCACCTAAGTCATGGCCTAACATGACCCTAAACCTCACTTTGGTTAGTCTTATCATAGGTGAGTTAGTGGTTAGAACCCTAACTACCTCTCTTCACCTCATTAACACAAGTGAGTATTCGAATGAAAAAAAAGTGTGTGAGAAATAGAGAAGGTTGGTTAGTGAATAAAATTTGTATCAGAGCCAATATGGCTCAAGAAGCTTTGTAATATCAAAGGGAGTAATAAATCAAGAATTTTCTTAAGTAACACTTGTAAAATGTGATGAATATTTATGAAATAATGTGTGAATGATTATGATTGTGCAGGTTTAGGAAAGTGTGCAAGGGCATCAAAAATAGGATAATAAGGGTTATAAGTTATAAATTCCATAGAGAATTGATTTAATTCATTTTGGATGAGGTATGTCAATTGTTTGTGATATTTCATGTTGATTTGGGGAGGAAAAACATTCATAAGTTGAATTATATTCAATATAAAAGGATGATATTTGGTGAAAAGGTGGAGATAGACATGAGAAAGAGTTTTATAAAGTTTCAAGGGATATGAATTATTTTTTATAGGTAAAAAGTTGAAAACTCAGACTGATTGTGCATTAAAACCCCAGTTTGTATAAGAAACTAGTCACCAAATCTTATGGATCGGGTTGATGGAGGCATAATTTCTTAAAACTCACTAAAGTGGAAATTTTCTGCTCATAAAAACTTTAACTTTTGCAAGTGGAATCAGGTCTTAAGATGTATATTTTCTCAAGTTATGAATTTATTTAGCCTGTTGCCCTCTCATTACCTTATGACTATCCCTGTCTTGGACAATTTTCTAAAAACTCAACAATTTTGGTTTTATCAATTGGGTTCTTGTAAAAATTGGATTGTAGGGTCTTTATACCCCTAATAATATGTGTGGAAAATTTTATGCTGAAATACACATGTGGGACAAAGATATTCTCAATTTTCAGTTTTGAGTTCTTGAGAGACCTAGAGGAGACCTAGTTGAGAAGAAGAAATTTGTGTTGGGAGAATTGTATTGAGAGTTTGAAGATGAAATTCACCATGAAGCAACAACTCCATTATGGGTATCTAGAAAGATGAACACTTCTTCTTTAAAATTGATGCTTAGTTCCATACAACAAGTCAGGGTGTTGAGAAAGCTATTAGGACTGTCATACCCCACAATTTAATGATTTTTTGTTACTGTCAATATGATCGATGGTTGATGACTTAATTAATTATAAAATTGGATTTAAAAATTATACGCGTAATTAGTGCTTCATGATTTAAAAAAACTTTTGTAAAAACCCTAGATATTGCAGAGTCACATATGATAAATAAATGCTAAAGTACATATTTGACACAAGCAATAAGCTAATGAAATATAAAACCCTAAGTGCAAAAGAGAGAGAGTAGAATACTTAGTTGATTTCACACTTGATCCTAAAGTATGTTGAATTGGAAAACTTATGAACAGAAGGGAAAACTATCACAAGTACTCACTATAAATTTTGGAGTCATCGGATAACGTTGGTCCAGGGCTCTTGGAACAAGACTAGGGCGCTGAGCGTCAATGACCTTTGTTAGGTGCATGTGACTACGTAGGAGTTTGAAATCTAGTTTTTCGGTGTCGTAAGATGGTCGCTAACCTTTGTTATTGGTCACATGTATGTCGTTGGATGATCGCAAAATTTTCCATAACTTGTAAAGAGAAGATGACCTGCAAAACCCTAAAACTACATAAAATCCCAAAAAGAAAAGATGCAATATGGGGAGTCGAACGACCCCAATGGTCACCCGATTGAGTGAACTTACGATGCCAGATTGTTGCACTACATCTTAGACTCTATGTAGTTCTTGTCCGTGTGTAAGAGAATCGTGGCCTAGGAAGCCTTAGTGTGTAAGTGCACTTGATAACAGGTGATAGCTAGATGTACCAATGTAAATAGATGTGTGGATGGAAAAATTGAACTTCCCCTTCCTATGAAGTGTATGCAGAAAATGCAGTCCCTTGTCCCTTGTATGAGTGCTATATGGATGCCTTTGGTGCTCTTAGATGCCTTTGGATGCAAGCTTAGGTGATGATAATAGATTATTAGAGCTTGGTCCTTTATTTTGGTCACACATCATTGTATTTATATGATTCCCTTGATTGAATTTCATAAATGACAACTGGAAGGCGGACCCATAAGAAAATAAGATGCCCAAAAGATAAAAGATACCTAAAAGAGGCGAGTAAGATAGAAAAAGGTTGGGGCGCCGGAGGGGACGAGGGTGTCTGGGTGTTGGCATCCTCCTTGCTAGGTGTTGGCGTTCAAAGTCAATAAATATAAAGTAATGAAGTTTAAACTGGGGTGAGTGTGTAAGACCAAAGTGGAAACAAGAAAGACAGAAAAAGAGGCCAAATATAGCTTTCAATGACTAGTTTTCTCGCTTAGGAATCATATGAATGCAAGTATGTTGTTAGGACCTAGAAATGTACCCAAGTGCGCAATTTTGTGTCTACATTTTCCCCCACTTTATTTTTTTAAGTGAATACTCAATAACATAAAGTAGATAAGATATGTGTACCTAATAACCATGTAGAGTGTGATGGTAAAATGTGTGCCAAGTAGACAAGTGAAAGCATGAAGTGATAAAAATGAAGCGTGGAAGCTAAGAAAGAGGAAGTGACCCTAGGGGTGAAGTGTATGGTGTTGTACCATGTTATACCTATTTTTGTGCTTGATGAAGGGTTTCTTCTTGTTGTGTATTAAGGATGGACCTACAAAAGAAGAGCGAAAGAGTAATCAAAGTCATGTATTATGAAAACTCTTGTAAAAGTATGTAAAAGCATGTAAATGTGAAAAATTAGTAAAAGAAAAGTGTGCACCTGATGAACATGAGTGTAAAAAGGATAGAAAGATGTCCTGAAAATGTTGTAGAAGAGTGATTTTTTTGCGATCTCACGTAAAGAGAAAGTTTTTGGCTGATCTCACGTCAAAAACAAGTTTTTGGGCGATGTCATGCCAAGTACGAGTTTTTGGGTGATATCACATCACGATAGAAGAATGTTAGGGAGAGAGGTCTAGTGTTACTCTCCTTCCATGATAGATTCTTCAATAAGCACCAATGCAAATGGTACACCTCATGTTTAGTTCGTGTTGTCTTGAGTTGAAATGGAGAAAGAATACATTTTGCTTGTTGGAGGACTGTGCCTAAACTGTGAAAGTTTATAGTGAACTACTCAGTAAATTATGATGATCTAAGAAAGTAACTCTATCTCGCCCCTATTCATAGGCTCCCAAAAAAGTCAGGAGCTCCTGTGTACTAATGTTTGTACACAGGTGCTAGTGTTTGTGTTGAACTAAGGACCCAAGTCAAATTCTGGATCATTTTTGAAGTTGTAACCTTTTTGATTTTGTACTATGCATATTTGAATTGTAGCTCTGAGTCTTTGTATGTGGTGACTGATTCACCCAATATATTCCCCCTCGTTTGGGGTACATGTGATGTCGCTAGGAGAATGCAACCCAAAGAGAGGACCTAAAATTGATCCGATGTTGTTACGAGATGAATATCCTATGGGGGAATGTGCATGGTAATAACCAAGGCACGGGTAAACAAGATGGCCGGACACATGTTAGTAGAAAAACTAGAAAACATGCAATGGAAGATAGTGTAACAAAGAAGAAGACAAGATAGACCGTGAAAAGAGAGTTTCAAACATGGGACATCATTCACAATGTCAAAAGACAATCAAGGCCGAAGTGGCCAAAAGCATACAATGTGCATAAAATATAAAGGGCATAGCCCACAAAAATAGCATACAATGGAAAACAATGACAAACAAAAGATAAATCGGACAACCATTGTGACATAGAGTCCTACAAAGTAAATGTTGCACATGAAGCACCCGTCACAAGATATTAGAAAGATAAAAAGTATGTCAAGATGTGTATGTATCAATGTAAAGTGATGTGCTAGTAAGAATATGTAGTATATAATGGATCAATAACACTTGTAATGTGTGAAAAGTAGATGCCACCAGAGCCGCGGTGGGACTTGTAAAAGGTATTACGCCAAATATCATTTTTGTGTTAAAGATTTGTAGGAAGCCTACATTTACAACTAGAGAACAAGTGAATGCACATCTGTATATAGAAAGGATAATATGTATATGTCTAGTATGGAAACCAAAGTGAACATGTAAGTATAAGTAAGCAAGAATAAATGCAACTATAGACACTAAATCACGCACTTTCGGTATATTTCTAATCTTAGTCACATATTACTATTCATATGATTCCTAAGCGAGAAAATTATTAATCGACCATTGTCTTGGGCCTCTTTTCTTTCTTTCTATTTGCCTTTTTGGTCTCACACACCTTCTTTCCCAAAGTATGACTTTCAACATTTCTATTTTTTCTCGAGCCAAGACGCCAACGCCTGTGCGCCCTGTTATCTCTCGGCACCCTTGACCTCTTTGTATCTTGCTCACATATTTTGGGTCCTTTCTAGCTATTGGGCATCTTATTTTCTTGGTGGTCAGCCTTTTAGTGGTTAATTATGAAATTCAAACAAGGGAATCATATAAATACAAAGTTATGTGGTAATAATAAAGGACCAAGCACTAAGCATCTATTATCATCACCTAAGGTTGCATCCAAAGGCATTACAAGAGCATCAAAGCATCCATCTAGCATCCATTCAAGGGACAAGGGACTACATTCTTTTGCATACACTTCATAGGAGGGAAGTTCATTTTTCCATGCACACATTTATCTACATTTTCTACATCTAATGATTTTTTGTTATTCAAGTGCGTCTGCACACAAGAGCTACCTAGGACACAATTCTACACACAAAAATGTAAAACTACATGAATTTTGAAATGTAGTGTTGCACCCATATCATAAGTTCACTCAATTAGGTGACCTCCGGGGTCAGTCTAAATCCCCATTTGCATATTTTCCTTTAAGGATTTGATGTGTTTTGGGGTTTTGTAGGTGCTCCTTCTTATTGTAGGTTTCAAGGGAGCTCAACGATCATACATCGACATACTAGCGATAAAGAGCAAAGTTCAAAGTGACATTGAAGTGACACTGTGAAAATAAAATTTTGAGGCTTCTAAGCAATCACAAGCACCCAAAGGAGGTTTGTAATGCCACGAGATGCCCTTGACCCTATCCAAGCACCCTAATCCTAGCATTTACAACACTTGCACAATTTTCTAGGCTCAATTGTGACATTCTCCCCTTCGGTTCCATTAGTTCTCCAACTCAACACAACTTCAGATCCATTACAAATAAGTTAAGTATCTTAATGTCTCTCTTACACTTAGGGTTTCAAATTTATTAACTTACTTTCTTGGGTCAAATATGTATTTTATTACATATCCATTTACTACATTGTTACATATTTAGATTTAGAATTTATTTGTTTCAAGATTTTTTAATCATTTGGTGAACCCATCGATCGAACACACCTTACTTCTAGGGATTTTATCATCTTCTCATTATGGCTCAATCTTATGGTGAATTCACTGAATCCCATCTCAAGAGCTTAATGATCATCTTATTGAGCATCCTCAGGATCTAGACCTGATTTTATTCATTTCTCGTGAAGAGGCCACCAATCTTGCATAACTTAATGTTCCTACATCCATCCCTACTTTCATGACCATTTCTACTCAACCACTTGCTTCCACTTTTCTACCTATTTCTACTATTCCCATTTTTGTTCCTACTCTCACTAACCACTTCACTCCCCCTTGTTTCTCACATGTGGCAAGTATCTTCTGCTAGCACTCAAGATTTGGCCTCTCTTTATCAGGATCTTCAAGTTCAAATCCGTTAATTGCAACAGGCTACTTCTCGTGTGTCTCCATCTCTGGAATCCACTTTGTTTCTCCATACTCCTTTCACACCCACCATCTCCGCTTATACACTTCCTCTTAATTTTGTCACTCCCAAGCTCCCCATTTTTAATGGTCATGGTGATCCTCAAGAGCATCTCCAAGCATTTCATGTGGCATGTCTAGATTTTGTGGATGATCATACTCTCTTAGCTAATCTCTTTCCTAGAAGTCTTCACGATTATGCAATGTGTTGGTTCTATGATCTACCTATCCACTTGGTAACATCTTTTACGCATTTAGCCAATGTTTTTCTCGCTCACTTATCTATCAATATCGGCTCTAAGATATCCTATGCTCAACTCACATAAATTAAACAAGGATCTAATGAACATCTAGTAGATTATGTCTTGTGATATAAGAACAACTTAGCTAAGATGTCTAATGTGCTTGTGGACTCTAAACTTCAAGATTTATTTGTCCAAATTTTATTACCACCTCTCCAAGAGAGTGTTATCTTCAAGACATCTCCATCATTTGATCATTTGTGTCATACTCTTAAGTTACATGAAACTAAACCCTTATCTATAGGAAATTTTAAGTATTTGAGTAAGCTTCAACTTTCAAGCCATCTAGAAAACCTAATGAAGCTAAGGCTACTCAAACGCTATATCCGATCTTGAAAAGCTTTAATGGAAACTGCCTAAATGTAAATTTACTAAGCTTCATATTGCTCCACATCTTCTATTGCCACAACTCATTGAGAGCAACCTTATTACGCTTCCTCCTCCACTCAATTTAGACCCATCTCATCCTAAAGGTCGTAATTACAATGAAAATTTCAAATGTGATTATCATCATGTGCATTGGGAATTCTATAGATTGATGTTTCAAACTTTAAAATATTATTCAAGATCTTATCAATAATAATGCAATTGAGCTTCCAGAGCCTATGGATTCTCCATCGTTCAATGAAAATCCTAAGCTCAATATGTTCAACAATCCTCTTTCTAATAATGACAATAAAATGGATAACTCTTTAGCCAATCATAAGTATCGTGTAAGTCCTTGCGTCGAGGACTCTTGATTTTTAGTTGCTCATGATGAAATATCTCCACCGATCATTACATTTTCTGATCATGAATATCATACTACATTATCTTCTAACACATTACATATCGGTGCTTTTATTATATCTATTTCTATTAATAACATTATGGTTGATCCATCATTTCAAGTAAGCACATGTTCTATTGCACTTCTTGTCACTATTGCCTACCCACTCTCACAAATTTCATTTCCAATTCCTCAATCATATGGATATGTTGAGCTTCTAGTCATAGTTGGTCCTCTTACCATGTTTGTGTCTTTCCTTATGGCACATTCAGCAAAGGGTGTGACATGCTCTTATGTCTTCCTTAGCTCCATGCAACTTAGACTATCATCTCTATGAATCACTTGTGTCTCAAGTTCATTCACAACAGGCAAGTCATTACTATCAATGGTGTTCCACCATCCACACCATGGTCACAACCTCCTCTCAAGGTTTTCATTGCACTCACTAGAGCATCTAGGTCCCCAAGACCTCTCAAATCAAAAGAACAATCTACTCCTAGCTTGCATCACATCAATCTAGGTCCACCACTCGGATGGCTCCTTCATATAGATATACATCACCTCCTCACTTTCCTTCACATAGGTTTTCATCACCTCCACACTTTACTTCACATAGGTGTTCATCACCTCTGCACTTTACTCCACATGAGTCTCCATCACCTTCATGGTCTTCTTCACATAGGTGCACATCACCTTCATGGTCTCCTTCACATAGGTGTTCATCACCTCATAGGTCTCATTCACCGACACATGATTTGTCTCATACATCACCACTCTTAGAGCATGGTCACACACCTTTATCTCCACAAGCATCGGGTGGAGGACCCTTATCTTTCACTTTCATTGGATAACATATTCATCGACATATACTTGGGGGCATCATACTTATTCTCCCCCTCTAGTATCATCAAGTGTCTTACAATTCTACCATATCATTTCTTACTTCACATCTAGTCATTTCACACGTGCTTTATACATCTTGATACATTTCTATCATCATTACCCAATGACGCACTCTTGTTCTATGGTTCACACTTGACTGTTGAGGGCTTACTACATCCATGAAACTTACATCACATCACACGTCACGTTGCACACTCACCCCATTTTCAACACATCTCTCTAGCACACATTCATCACAACACACTACCCTAGGACGCACTCTAGTTCCATGATTCATACTCGACTACTGAGGGTCTAGATCTGAAATTAACCTCACCAAACTCACTCATTCACTCAATCATTACACTCTACACTTTATCGATCATATCTTTCTAGTGCAAAATTCAAACCATTTCCCGATGATGCACTCTTATTCTATGGTTCATTCTTGACTGTTGAGGGGGAATTTATAAATGAACCTCATCTCATACATACTCATTCACACTTGTTAGGGAGTATGTTGATCTCTATCACACTCACTTTACATGTCATTCCATTCACACTCACAACATACTGTATATCTTGGTTATACATTGTTCTTGCTTACTTATTCTCGCATGTTACACTTTGATTATTATGTTAGTTGGATACATCGTATGTCATTATCTTTTCTACATATGCATACATATTCACTTTCCTTCTAGTTGTGATCATAGAACTTACATAGATCATTACACATAGCATAGATGTTTGGCATTGTACCTCTTACCAGTCCCGCAACAGGCTCCTAGGGGCATCTACTTTTGTACACATCACATGTGTTATTGTTTCATTTTATACTACTTCCTATTCACACTAGCACACTATATTATATCAAATTATACACATTTTGACATACTTTATATCTTCCTAACATACTAATGGGTGCTTCATGTGTAACATTTGTTTTGTAGGAACTATTTTCTACCATGGTTGTTTGTTACATTGTTTGATATTGTCTATCATTATTTGCCATTGTATGCCATTGTTTACAAGCTTTTCCCTTTGCTTATGTGCACAATGTATGATTTTTTCCACTTCAGCCTCGATTGTCTTATGACATCATGAGTGATGTCCCATGTTTACAACCCACTTTTCACAATCTACATTGCCTTCTTGCTTGCTATCTTACACATTATCTTCTATATGTGTGTTTATCTTGTTTTCACTAACACTTGTTTTCCAGCCACTTTGTTTGCATGTGCCTTGGTTTCTACCAAGAACATTCCCTTCCCCCTACAAGGCATCAATTTCAGCCTAACATCCAGGTCCTCTTTTGGGCTGCATACTCCTTGCGAAGTTGTATGTACCCCAAATGAGGGGGGCATCATTGGGTGAATCATTCACCCCATAGGTTAGTTTACATCATAGTTTAACAAAATTCAAGACCGGTACAACATAGTATTCAGGTCTCGAAACAACTCGAATCTTACTTGGGTCTTTAGAATAGCACATACGCCAAAGCACTAAGACACGATAATAGCGCGCCCGAGTTCTCCTCTGACCCTTCCCGAGCACCTATGACCAGGGGGGTTACATAGTTTTTCTTGATTTGGCATAGTTCATAGTAGTTTACACATCAACCTTTATAAGAAGGTACATTCCTTTGGTACTCGACATGCATGCATCACACCTTCTTTTCTATTTTCACATTAGATGGAAATGGATCAGATTCACACACACCATCTGCAATGGTCTTTACTCTTAAGGAAGCAGTTAAAGGTTGGAGAACAACACTAGACCTTTATCCCTACACTTCTTCCACACTTGGCAGCACTTACATCATGGCAAACAACCGAAATAAGATCACCCAAAAAAATCATTCTTAAAAAACATCTTCAGGATCCTTTCTATCTCTTTCACTCATCATGGATCAGGTGTACATGTTACTTTTTGCATTTTCTTACACACTTTTTACTCATTTGGATCAAATTTTTCATATACACATATTTGACTACTTGTTTTCTCTTCTCTTTTGTAGGTCTATCCTTATGGGAAGAAGCAATCACATCATCAAGCATCAAGTGATATCAACAACATGTACAATGTGACAAATTTTACATTCACTTTCACCCTTATGGTCATCATTTTCACTTCCTCTTCTCTAGCATCCACGCTTCATTTTTATCATTCCACACTTTTTCTTATCTCCTTGGCATGCTTTTCAGCATTGATCTACATGGTTATCATGTACGCATCTCTTATCTACTTTATGTTATCGAGCATTCACTCAAAAACATAAAGTGGGGGAAAATGTAGACACTAAATCATGTACTTTGGGTATATTTTTAGTCCTGATCACATACTACTATTCATATGATTCCTAAGCGAGAAAATTATTAATTGACCACTATCTTTGGGCCTCTTTTCTTTCTTTCTATTTTCCTTCTTGGTCTCACACACCTTCTTGCCTAGTCTAACTTTCAACACTTCAATTTTTTAAGTTTGGACACCATCGCCCAGCCGGGACGCCAACATCCAGCGCCTCCATCCCCTCTACAGGCGACATTGAACTCTTTGTATCTTGCTCACATATTTTGGGTCCTTTCTAGCTGTTGGGCATCTTATTTTCTTGGTGGTAGGACTTTTAGTGGTTAATTAAAAAATTTAAACAAGGGAATCATATAAATATAAATCTATGTGGCAATAATAAAGGACCAATCACTAAGCATCTATTAGCATCACCTAAGGTTGTATCTAAATGCATTACAAGAGCATCAAAGCATCCATCTAACATCCATTCAAGGGAAAAGGAAATGCATTCTTTTGTATACACTTCATAAGAGGGAAGTTATTTTTCCATGCACACATTTATCTATAGTTCTACATCTATATGTTTCTCGCTATTCAAGTGTGTTTGGCACAAGATCTACCTAGGGCACAATTCTACACACACACACACATAACTACATGGAGTCTGAAATGTAGTGCAACACCTAGATCGTAAGTTCACTTAGTTGGGTGACCACCGTGGTCACCCAAATCCCCATCTGTGTCTTTTTTTTTTAGGGATTTGATGTGTTTTAGGGTTTTACAGTGTTCCTTCTTACTACAAGTTTCGGGTAAGCAGCGATCATACAATGACATACTAGTGACAAAGAACGAAGTTCAACGACATTGAAGCGACACTGTTAAAATCACTTTTTGAGATTTTGAGTTATCACAGTTTCCATAGGAAGTCCTGCAGTGCCCCAAACACCCATGACCCTATCTAGGTGCCCTAGTCTTAACCTTTCCAATGCTCACACAATTTTACTCGAGCTCGTTTGTGACAGATCTCCCCTTCGGTTCCATGAGTTCTCCAACTTGGCACAACTCTAAATACACCGCGAATCAACTAAGTATCTTACCCTCCCTCATCCACTTAGGGTTTTAAATTTATTAACTTGCTTTCTTGGGTCCAATCTGTATTTTATTACATATCCATTTACTATGTTGTTACATATTTAGTTTTAGCATTTATTTATTTCAATAGTTTCTTAATCAACAACAAATATATGCAATATGTTGTGAGTGAGTGGAATAGAATGGAATGTGAATGTTATAGGGGCAGCGTGCCCCCCAAGTAGATGTGTATGTATGAGATGAGGTTCATTTATAAAATACCCCTCGACAATCAAGAATGAACCATAAAACAAAAGTGTGTCATCAGGAAATGGTTTGAACTTGTGCACTAGAAATATGGGTCAATGAAGGATAGAGCATAAAGAGTGAATGGTGTGAGGTTCATTTTAGATTTAAACCCTCAACATTTAAGTATGCATCATGAAAATAGAGTGCATCATAGGGTAATGATGATACAAGATGCGTATCAATTTTTGCATGATTTATGTTTTGAAATATGAAATATAAAACACAAAGCGTAATGGTTAAAATGATAGAAACATGATAATGTTGGGATGAGAGGGGGGAAGAATAAGCGTGATGCCCCCAAGTGTATAATTTAAATCAGAATCAAGTAAGCTCATTTAAGATATCATCATTGTCATGGTCAAATCCAAACAAAGAAGTGTTAGAGACCCGATAAGCGATAGTTTTGTGTTAATCATATAAAGAGCCATTGTGGCATAGATTGCACATGCCCACCGTATTCTTTATCAATGAAAGGTGGAAATGGAGAACCGTGTGTATACCAATGAGTAATATTTTGTGCATAGCCAAGAAATGAATCATTGTAAATAGAAACACAACCGAAAGGCATAGGAAATGTGATATCAATATGATTAGGATCCAAAGTGCCACCAATGTAGTCAAGCCAAAAGTGCCCAAGTGCAAGTGGAGAAGTGCTATAATTTTGTGCAAGAAAGATAATAGATGGAAGATGCAAAGGCCATAAGCAAGTAATGATGTGAACATACCCTCAATAGAGGTGAGGAGAATGAGGTGGAGGGAGGAGGTCATCCAGTGTGAATCCTAGCTGAGCCAAACCATCATGTGTGTAAATAATATCAAAGCATGTAGGATCAAATTGCAATTCAAATAAGATTTATGTATGAATAGTGTGCATGTGAAAGGAGATAATATTGATGTATAGTAGTCTTGGGAAGATGAGTTAGATGGCATGGTATCCAATGCAAAATAGTTCCTTGAAGAGGACGCGAGTTGGCGATGGAGGCATCATGCTCGGTGAGTTGGTAATCATCAATGAGATGCATAAGAGTAGCAAAAATTAGAGTAGGTAATGCAATGATTGGGTCTAGGTGTTATGTTTGTGGAGCCTATTTTCATGTTAGAGTGTGGTACACCTTCTATGTGTTACACTCGGGTATTTTTACAACGGTCTTGCTTGCATGGTGAGTGGGACGGGGGTTGGGGTAAAGCCCCCAAGCAAATTCTCATGGTGGTTTATTAACCCATGGGTAATGGGTAACCATTATGGGCTGTTTTTGGGCCCATGGTTTTTTTGGTACCCATTGTTTTGATACCCATGGTTTTTGCCCATGGTTTTGATACCCACGATTTTTTGCCCATGGTTTTGATACCCACGGTTTTGTATCAAACTGCTTAAGCAATTGTCTATTTATATGGTCTTATGCATATGATACATATACAAGCAAATGCATTGTAGATGTGCTTTGAATTTGGGTGTGAATTCTATAGAGTTTGTTGAGCATAGCTCTAAACGGATCTGGGTATTGTATTGAGAGAGTGGAGGCTTGTAATAAAATTTGAGCAAGTGATTCTTGGTGGACATAGCCCAAATTGGGTGAACCACATTAAATACTATCTTTCTGTGTTGTGTTATTTATTCTGCACTTTTATTTGAGATCTGTAATATTTTTGCATATTAGTTTCTACTATTGTGATTATGTAAGGGATTATTCCGCATATTTTATCACTTATTTCCTAACACTAGGTGACAATATTTGAATGGGTCATGATCAACAATCATAGTATGTTCATAGACATCATGTAAGAATTTAACGCACCGGTGAATAGTAGAAAGACACAATCTGCGCATAGAGTGAAGCCATGACCGACTAAGTAAGAAATTGTATTGAACTAGGATATCGATAATAAAAAATACATTAGGAATAGTTTTTGGCCCAATTGTGAGTGGTAAAGTGATAGTGCCTATGCATGGACACGTAGAATAATCATACACATGAAGAGAAATGAATGATGGGTTTACATAAGTTGTGGAAAGGCATGTTACGAAGGAGTGATAAAGTACAAAGATTGAGCTCAGATCCATTATCGATTATTATCCACTTGATACCCATGTTATAGATGCGAGCTAGTATATACAGGGGAAGATCATTTTCATAAATAGAAATATTGGCAGTTATATCAGATAGAAAAGTAATTTGTTCGAGAAAATGCATCTACGAATAACTTATACACAAGTTTGAGATGAGTAGTAGAAGGAATGTGAGTATTAGCTATGAGTGATATGATTGTAGACTTACAATTAGGATTTTCTTGCAAGAAATCATGGATGAAGATATCCATGATGAGATGATCTAGGAAAATGAAAGAAGTGATGACCCAAGAGTACTCGAATGTGGGTTCACCAAATTATTAAACAAAAATATTTTTTTGTAAAACCTTAGATATTACGAGTAGTAACGTATGATAAATAAATACTAACATAAAGATCTGACATAAGCAATAAGCTAATGAAATATAAAACCCTGAGTGTAAAAGAGATAGTTGAAGACTTAGTTGATTTCAAACTTGATCCCAAAGAATGTTGATCTTGAAAACTTAGGAACATGAAGGTCGAGACTATCATAATTGCTCATTGTAAATTTTGGTGTCGTCGATAAGGTTAGACCAGGGTGCCTAAAACAGGACTAGGGCACCTAGGCATCAAGGACCTCTGCTAGGTGCCTGTGACTACGCAAGAGCTTAGAATCTAGTTTTTCTGGTGTCGTAAGATGGTCGCTAACCTTCATTGTTGGTCACATATATGCACTTTGGATGATCAAAAAAATTTTTTTCCCGTAATCTACAAAGAAAGATAACCTAAAAAACCCTCAAACTACATCAAATCCCAAAAAACATGCAATATGAGGAGTCAGATCGACCCAAAAATTCACCTGACTCGAGTGAACTTATGATTAAGCATTGCACTACATCTTAGACTCCATGTAGTTCTTATACGTGTGTGAAAGAAACTTGCCTAGGAAGCCCTTGTGCAAGTGCATTTGATAGCATGTGATATCTAGATGTACCAATGTAAATAGATTTGTGGATGGAAAATTTGAACTTTCCTTCATTTAAAGTGTATGCAGAAAATACGAGTCCCTTGTCCCTTGTATGAGTGCTATATGGATGTATTTAATGCTCTTATATGCCTTTGGATACAAACTTAGGTGGTGATAATAGATGATTAGAGTTTTGGTCATTTATTTTGGTCACATAGCATTGTATTTATATGATTCCCTTGGTTGAATTTCATAATTGACAACTGGAAGGCCGACCCATAAGAAAATAAGATGCCCAAAAGATAAAAGAGGTGAGTAAGATAGAAAGAGGTCGAGGCACTGGGCACTAACATCCTAGGCTGGTGTTGGTGTTTGAAGTCAAGAAAGATAAAGCAATGAAGTTCAGACTGGGTTGTAGGGTGTGTAAGACCAAAGAGGAAACAAGAAAGACATAAAAGATGCCAAAGCTAAATGTCAATTACTAGTTTTCTCACTTAGGAATCATATGAATGCAAGTATGTTGTTAAGACCTAGAAATATACTTGAGTGCATGATTTTGTGTCTACATATTCCTTCACTTTATGTTATTGAGTGAATACTCAATTTAAAGTAGATAAGATATGTGTACCTAATAACTATGTAGAGTGTGATTGTGAAATGTGTGTCGAGTGGACAAGTGAAAGCGTGAAGTGATAAAAATAAAGCGTGGAAGCTAAGAAAGAGGAAGTGACCCTAGGAGTAGAGCGTATGGTGTTGTATCGTGTTGTAAATGTTGTTGTGCTTGATGAAGGACTACTGATTTTTTGTGTATTAAGGACGGACCTACAAAAGAAGAGTGAAAGATTAGTCAAAGTCATGTGTTATGAAAAATCTTGCAACAATATGTAAAAGCATGTAAATGTGAAAACATAGTATAAGGAAAGTGTGCACCTGATGAAAATGAGTGTACAAAAATATAAAGATGTCCTGAAAATGTTTTAGAAGAGTGAGTTTTTTGGGTGATATCACATTAAGAGCTAGTTTTTTGGGTGATCTCACGCCAAGAATGAGTTTTTTGGGTGATCTCACGCCAAGTGTCAGTTTTGGGTGATCTCACGCCATGATAGAAGAGTGTTGGGGAGAGAGGTATAGTGTTACTCTCCTTCCATGACTACTTCTGAATAAGAAACACTACAAATGATATGTCTCATGTTTAGTTATGTGTTATATTGAGTTGAGATGGAGAAACAATGCATTCTACTTGCTAGAGGATTGTACTTAAACTGTGAAAGTTGATCTCTAAACTATTGTAAAGTGTGATGGTATGAGAAAGTAACAAGATAACTACCCCTCAGTCATAGACACCCAAGAAAGGTTAGGAGTTCCATGACACTAATGTCACGTATCTAGGTGCTTTGGTGTGTGTGCTAAACTGAGGACCCAAGTCAGATTATGGGTCATTTATGAAGTTGTAACTTTGTTACGATTTTGTAATGTGCATATTTGAACTATAGCTATGAGTTGTTGTATGTGGTGATTGATTCACCAAATATATGCCCCCCTCATTTGGGGTGCATGTGACGTCACTAGAGAATGCAGTCCAGAGAGTGGACCTAGGCCCGATCGATGTTGTTATGAGATGGATACCCTATAAGAGGAATGTGTATGGTAACAACTAAGTCACATGCAAACAAGATGGATAAACACATGTGTTAGTAGAAAAATCTAGAAAACATGCAATGGAAAACAATGTAACAAATAAGATGACAAGATAGACCATTAAAATTGAGTTTCAACATGGGACATTACTCATAATGTCACAAGAAAATCAGGGTTGAAGTGGCCAAAATCATATAATGTGCATACAAGATAAAGGGCATAGGCAGAAAACAACAACATCTGATGGCAAACAATGAAAAGCAAAATATAAATAAGACAACCATGGTGGCATATAGTCCTACAAAGTAAATGTTGCACATGAAGAAACCATTAACATGTTAGAAAGTTAAAAATTATGTCAAGATGTGTATGTATCAATTTAAACTTATGTGCTAGTAATAATAGGAAGCATTATATAATGGAAAAATAGCACTGTAATGTGTGAAAAAGTAGATGCCCTCAAGAGCCTCGGTGGGACTGGTAAGAGGTATTCTCGCCAAGCATCATTACTACATGTAAAGATCTGTAGGAAGTCTGCATTCACAACTAGAGAAAAATTGAACGTGCATGTGTATATAAAAAGGATAATGACATGCTATGTATCTGTCTAGCATGGAAACCAATGTATACATGTAAATATAAGTAAGCAAGAATAAATGCAACCATGATATGTAATATGTTGTGAGTGAGCATATTGGAATGAAATGCAATGTGAATGTGATAGAGGCGACATGCCCCCTGAGTAAATGTGTATGTATGAGATGAGATTAATTTATAAAAGACACCTCGACTGACAAGAATGAATCATAGAATAAGAGTGTGTCATCAGAAATGGTTTGAACTTGTGCACTTGAAAGATGGATCAATGAAGCATAGAGCGTAAAGAGTGAATGGTGTGAGGTTCATTTCATACTTGAATCCTCGGTATTCTAGTATGAACCATGAAACTAGAGTGTGTCATAGGGTAATGAAAATACAAGATGTGTATTGTGCATGATTAATGTTTAGAAATATGAAATATAAAGCATAAAGTGTAATGATGAAAATGATAGACAACTAATAATGCTTTGGGAGGGGAGGGGGAAAGAATAAGCATGATGCCCCCAAGTGTATGATGTAAAGAAAAATCAAGTAACACCATCTAAGAGATCATCATTATCGCATTCAAATCTAAACGGAGAAGCATCGGAGACTTGATAAGCGATAGTATTGGGTTGATCATATAAAGAGCCATTACAATGTAAATTATACATGTCCATTGCATAATATGTATCGGTGAAAGGTGGAAGTGGAAAACCATGTATGTACTAGTGAGTAATATTTTGTGTATAGACAAGAAATGAACAATTGAAAATAGAAATATTGACGAAAGGAATAGGAAATGTGATATAAATATGATGAGTATCCAAAGTTCCATCAATGTAGTCAAGCCAAGACTGCCCAAGTGCAAGTGGAGAAGTGCTAGATTTTTTTGCGAGTAAGATGCAGATAGATGGAAGACATGGAGCCCATAAATAATAGTGATACAAACATACCATCGATAGAGGTGAGGAGAATGAGGTGGAGGGAGGATATCATCTAGTGTGAATCCTAACGAAGCCAAGCCATCATGTGTGCAAACAATATCAAAGCATGTAGGATCAAATGGAATGTGATGTCAATAAAATTTATGTATGAATAGTGTGCAAGTGAAAGGGGGTAATGCCGATGCAGTGGTCTTGGGAAGATGAGGTAGATGGTATGATATCCAATGCACAAATAGTTCTTTCGAGAGGAGGCAAGTTGGCGGTGGAGGCGGGATACTTCGTGGGTTAGTAATCATTAATGGGATGAATAGAAGTGGTAGAAATTAGATTAAGTAATGTTTTTATTGGGTCTAGGTGACAATATTTGAATGTGTCGTGATCAACAATGATAGTATGTTCATAGCCATAATGTAAGAATTTAACACACCGATGAACCGTATAAGGCACAACCTATATAAAGAAGCCATGGATGACCAAGTAAGCAATTGTAGTGAACTAGGATTTTATTAACTAAAATAAGAGTTTTTATGTTAATCTATACTAGTAACAACAATGACTAATTAATTTTATTTGATATCTTAAATGAAATGGAATAATGGAAATGAGAAGGGATAGGATACTAACATTAATTAACTTACCTCATTGTGTGTGGTACTAGACTGGATGTTGTGTGGATAGGAAAGGGGCTAACGATGCTACCCAAGAAATTACAGCGAATGAAGATCTTTCTAGACTAGGGCACTTGGGAGAAAACTAGGGTCCCTGTGGGTGTTGTGGTCTATAATGTGGGCACTGCAGTCTACAAAAAAGCTCAAGATCTAATTCTGGATAGTGTAGCAAGGTATTCATAGTACCTTCATCTTGGTCACTTGGTTTTCGCAATATCCTCACTTGTGCTTTGATGTAGTTGTGTGATGAATATCTACCTGCAAAACCCATATAAAGCATCAAATTCCTAAAAATAAATATGCAAATGAAGGGGTCAAACCGACCTTAGTTGCCAAAATGGTGGAGTTACGAGTAAGTGTTGCACTACATTCCGACTCCAATGTAGTTTTATGTGCTTGTGTGTGCGATTGTTTTATTAGGGTGCCTAGTGATGCAATCACCCCGCATACAAGCTTAATCCACCCAAAATTATTGCTTAGAAGTCATCAAATCATCTCTAACATTCACCTTTCTCTTTAGTTTTCACTTTGCAAATATTGGCTCAATATGCCAAAAATCAAAAGATAATTATACCAAGATTTTAAACCATTTCGAACATGCTTAATAACCCTATTTACACTTGTCCCAACCATTAAATCAGTTTCACACATTCATCTTTCATCATTTTCTTCTTATACCCTCATTAGTCCTTCTAGCCCTAAAAATAGGAAAATTCTGACAAATTTCACAAATTACTAACTTTCCAACTTGATTGGTAAGCTTTTAAGAATCCCATTATCCTCATTAAAGTGTATTTCAAATTTAAGGTCCTAACTCTCCTCCAGTGAAAAGTTATGCCACTTTTTGCAATTTTGTCTTTCTAGGCAATTAGCCCTCCTACACTATAAACCTCCAAATTTAGAACAACTGCAAACAACCAATCAAAAATGATTATATTTCTAGATACCCTTTATCATGCTCTAGATTTTTATTATGGGATTTTTCTCAATTCATCTTCTATCTCTCTTAATCATTAAACCCTCCTTTTTCTTATTTCTTAACATAGTCTAGGGTTTCAAGGACAATTCTTGGTTTTTGACTTCTATTTCCTACTCCAACTGCTTTCAGACCTATTGTTTCACTTTATTTAGACTTGTTCAAAACATATTCATCCTTCATATATCCCTTTATTATCATCTTGCTCATTTTCTCCATTTTGGCTTCTTAAGCTTGTTCTCAAGCCCTTATTTTCTCTATATACCTTGGTCGAGATGATCTTAGCTACTTTCATTCTTCTTATCACTCATTTCTTAACTCTCCCATCCTCTCAATTCTCATTACCAACATCTCCTCAACTTTCTATCTCTGGGTTTCTCAACTCTATGTTTAGCAATTTTTTCTCAAAAGTTGTTCCTTAGTGCAATTACTACCGCTTAGTCTCTTTACTCTATTTTGTACTCCGTAGCTTGGTCTTATTGAATCTACACTTCCATTACCATGGTCATATATTCTTGTCATTCTCAAATTCTTTATTATGTAAGCATCTTCTCAATGAATAATATTGGTTCTAGCTTCAATTGCTCTCATTTTTTTCTTAATTGCTTCTCTCTGTCTTCTCAAGATCACATCAAACACGATTAGGGTTTCTTCTAATTTCATGGATTTAAAGGCTTCACAATCTTCTTTTCTTCTCAACTTTACCTCAATTCTAGGCTTTCCAACACTCAATCACTATTTATTTTCTATTTTCCCTTAAAAGACAACTTGAAACTCACCTTTGCATCAAGACGCCATAGTACATTTTTATGGCTATACATACACATTTTTACAAACTTTTTAGTCAAAGAATATCCATTGAGGGCATGGATCCTTACCTCCTTATCAAATTTATACCCATTCTTCACAAATGAATAAGGTTGATTATGAGTGCAAGATTAGATAGCTTAGGTTTGTGTTCATGGTTCCTTCTCAAGGCCTCAAACTAGCATGACATTGTCCCAAACCGAGTATTCTTGTTTTGGACCAAGGATTCTTTCAATCTTCCCTTCATGATAAATTTTATGACCTCTTGCACTTATGGTCAGTTTCTTAGTTCATTTTATCTAACCCTTTCAAAGTCTTCATCAACCCTAAAACTGATATTGAGGCTTGTATACTAAAAATGCTCCTTATAAGCCTAAAATGCAGGCATGTACAATTTTGTTTAGAAGTTTGGATTTCCTTCTCACAGTCCCTCTTTTTTATGAGGTATATACTTCCTCCACACCTTCATTAAACCTAGATCAATTCTTTTCCTTTCAAATGTCAACTTGTATTAGATGTTTAAGGAGTTTCTTGGCAAAGTATAATAATATACCTTCTTATGACTATCACAGTCAATTTTCCACTGTGCATGCATATTTTCACCAACTTCCTCTATTTCTTAGTCTTGCAAGGCACCCAAATTTAAAGGCAATAGTATATCATTTTCCCTAGTGTTTTTTTGTCTCATAGGACATTAGTTTTCTTTACAATTATATCAATTAGTTCTTCTCTTGAACCCTTCTAGAACAGTGGTAATCGTATTATAACTGTGAGCTCTACGAGATTACAATATTCTCAAACAACAAACCTCTTAATAGTCAAGATTGTTTAATATCCCTTGAGATGTTTTAGTGAATGACTCAATAACTCTATATGCATTCAACCATCATCAAATCATCAACTTTCATATGTTGGAATGTTCAACAAAAGAGTCTTACCAATATTCTCACAAGTTCTTTTCATAGGTTACACCTGTGCCTTATACTCTTGATGAATCATAGCCTTCATTCACTTATTGGAGCAAAATTCCCATATATAATACAATCTCAAGTACCTGTAATCAACACCTACCCATTCAAGAAACATACATAACTATCCAACAATCATTTTCCAATATGAATACACTAATACACAGTTTGTATAAAAGAAGTCTTTATTAGATCATTCTTTGGTTGTACAGACTTCAAGAGCTCTAATGGCTCTATCACAGAGATCTTGTTTCTCAGACCTTACCCTACTTCTCCAACCTCCTCCATTCGAATCCTCAATCCTTTTTAGAGGATGAAAGTTTGGTTAGGTTTCAATTAACTAACCATACATGTTTATACTAACTCCATGTGAGTTTACATCTAGTTAAGGGTAAGAGAGTAGGTTATCAATAAGAACTCTTCTTTATATTCAATTAGGCCTTCACTAACACTTAAGAGTTTATCATACTAACACCTAGGACTAATTCACTAGCACCTAGGCTAGATTACTTAACTAGATACATTTAAATATGAATTTTGGAGGGAAACCTCCATAATGTCATTTATTACAACAAGAAGGGTCCACAAGGACCAAAACAACTAGAAAATACTAAAGACACCCTACAAAGATCAACCAAGCCAAAATTTGAGCTATACAACTGATAATCCTACATCACCTAGCGTCAATGACGCAAAAGTAGGGGCACTAATTATATGTAAGATGCAAGTGGTGGATGGAATAGAATAAATACAACCCTTTCCCTCTATTCTTGTGTGATTCAGATATAGAATATGCCCAAATGTAGTCCTTTGCCTTAATAGGTAGCTAGCTTTTGATAGTAGAATGTCCACCCATAAGGTAGTGAGTATGTTATGTTTATATAGGGATCTCTTGCTCAAATTTCGACACTAATGGCCTGACATGCTAACTATCACCTAGGGGAATGAGACCATAAAACCGTAAATACTGATCTTAAAATTTAAATGAAAAAAAAGTGCAACCAAGACCGAGGCACCCAAAAAGAGGATTGGGGCACCAACGGGCACCCCAACACCTTTCTAGGCACCCTAGCTAGAGACTAAAGATGATAAATGACCAAATAACAACAGCTAAGACCCTCTAAGAGATGACCAAAATCATGCAAAAAATTAACAACTGTGTGAGACAAATGACAATGTCAACTGAATAACTAAAAACAAGACTAAGGGATGAGCCATTAGTGAATACTTTTATTACATGAGATCCATATATAAAACAACATACTTAGTGGTAAGAATGTAATAGTAAGTGTGTGATTTTGTGACTATATTTTCCCCCACTTTATGTTGGTGAGTGAAAAGCTTAGTAACATAAAGTAGATAAAGATGTGTACCTAGATAAGTCCAGAGAATCCCATGTTGTAGCAAAACATATAGATGTGTAGTAGAAGCATGCCAAAAGAACCAAAAGCATGATGAACCATGGATCAACAAAGTTTATCCATGCAATGTAGTGAAAAATGTAATGTTGTGATGAAGTGTGCTAAATGAAAGTGATGATTAAAATGTGAGATGATTTATGATTTCAAACGTTGTATGATAACGATGAGATGGGGTAGGTAGTGATTAGTTCCCCACCCAAAGGTGTGTATACAAATTATTAACCGAGGATTTGGGCATCCTTCCGGTAGAGAAAGAGTGTAGGGAGAAAAGTGTGTTACTCTCCAATATCTAACTACATCCTCAAGATCTAACTGTTGCAGATGCACTCGGATCAAAGATTTGATGATTTCTATATCCAGACAATTTTGATCAAACAATTGACCCATATATGTGTGGTATAGGAAAGCACTCTTTCCCCCACTCCATGGGTGTCATCACAATGTGATGTCTTCCAAGTTAGGTCATCTGGAAGCAAGTGCAAAATGTGAAATGACTTCCAAGTTAGGTCATCTTAGAAGCGAATGCAAAATGTAGAATAGTTTCCCAAGTTAGGTCATCTAGGAAAGTGATAAATGTAATCTCCTAAGTTAGGTCATTTAGGAGGCCGATTGTGTTAACTTTGTATTGATAGAATGATATGATTTTGATTGTTAGGAATATAATCGCATTGATTGATCGATTGATTACTCTTAGAGAGGTTTTACACTAGTTGCCCCCAAATTAGGTCATTAGTGATAAGTTGATAGAAGTCGGTAAATGATCACGTGGAATGATTTTTGATTTGGTTGTTGCCCCCAAAGTAGGTCATTAGGGAGAATTGGTGGAATTTCATATAGAAAAAATTGTTTATTTGTTGCCCCCATATTAAGTCATTAGGGGGAATTATTAGTGAAGTGTTCGCGTTGTGAATTAATAATTACTTTGGGATTTTTGCATTGGTAATGTTTTAAATGCACAATGATATAAGGGGAATTATAATATTACCCCAATGATATTCTCCCCTTTTAGTGAAAGGGGAAGTGATGAGAAGAACGATCAACGAGTTGAAAGCATACGCATAATAGATAGATAAATGATAGAAAATATTTGTATGATTTGGTTGGAAGATAATTTTAATACGAGATAAAGTGTGCGTAAAATGTTCAATACGATGGTAGGTGGAATTCTATAAATAATGTCATAAATAGGGTGTAAATCGAGTCAAAACGCTCAAGATATGGTGAAAACAGTATATTGTGTATTACTTGGGAAAATGTGTCCGAAATAATGACTATAGTAATGTGGGTGGAAAAGGACTATAAATAGTAAAGTGAAAAAGTAAGTAGTCACTTTATTTGTTTTTACATGATTATGAGAGTGAGCACGAGGTGAATGAAAATTCGCAAGTGAGAGCAGTGTGTCCTAGCCGGTTTGAGAGAGTGGCGATTGTCATAACATCACACACGACTGCAGAGTTAGTAAGTGTAATGTTTTTTGAAAAAAGTATGGTGTATCAACCATTTTCAATGAATTTTTGTAATTTTAAGAATGTTAATTTTCTTGGCGTGTTGGACATAGACAATAGCGGTGAGGGTGCTAGTGACCCGGGGGACATGAGCGCCCCAGTCCTACATCTAGGTGCCCTAGTCCATAATGTGTGTATTTGGTCTAGGATGTTGAAAAATGGAATTTTTATGTATGTGAATATGATAAGTGAGTGTGTTTATACCTATAAGGTGTTGTAACACATCATTTTTGTTGTTTTTGTGTTGTATAGAGGGGTATTCACTCGAGGGAGTTTCACGATGGGCATCATTTGAGCACGTTACTTGGATTAGGTTTTTCGGATGATGAGCGGGATGTTATGGACCGTTCTAGCCTATGACATATAGCATAGATGGGGGATGTGCCCCATAATATGCCAATGTTGACTGCACTATGTGAGAGATGGTGTGCAGACACATGTACCTTTTGGTTTTGTACTTGGGGAGATGATAATGACATTTGGAGGATGTATATCGGATATTACGGTTGTCGATTGTCGGGGAGAGGTACAAGTGATGCCATTGGAGGACATAGATAGGTAGATGTGAGCAGAAAGACGGTACTTTGTAGGGACGCAGACACCTATCATGGCTCATATTAGTCTAGATGCTATTCTAAGGTCTAGTGTTCCGCACTTGTGGAAATTCATAACGGTTTTATTTCTTCATATATAACAAGAGAGGAGGTGGCATGTGAATATTGTATAAGATGCATGACATATGCCGACGTATAGATGAGGACAAAGACTAGATATGTGTAGGCCTAGTGTGTGTTATCCCACCTGTACAAAGATTTGTACCATTTTATGCATGATGAGCATGGAGGCGGGATAAGAGCTACTACAACTTTACATGTGTGATCATATGAGCATATAGCATTGTTGAGTCTAGTTGGTGGTCCATGAGTAGAGTGGGTCAAGACCCGAGATATACATGAGGAGGTAGATTAAAATTTGTGGGTGTAGATGGATACATATACTTACAGGGGCATTGATAAACAAGATGGGGCCTGAGGCCATCACATGGAGGCCCTACCGTGATTATGGAGGATGTCCCGAGGATGTTGGAGAGCTATGGTGTATTTGGAAAATTATGTGGTTGGAGGATAGGTTTCCATGTGTGGCAGAGCTATTTCAAGTGGAGAGAATATCACGTCAGTTTGGTATGGCTCGGGATGTGCCCCCAGAGCCATATATATGGTTGAGAGATATCAGAGCACCGAGGAGGGTTGGGGTCAGACTAGGGCCCACAATAGAGTAGATAGGACTCTTGGTCTAGATGAGGTAGATGTGGTGATAGAGGTTGTAGACATAGACGATGCTAGTATTATGAAGGATTATCATGCATGGTGGGTGGCACATCGATGGGTATTATTGCTCTCGGTATTTTGGATATAATGAGGTTTCGCATGTAAGAGGAAGAATGGGGAAGCACATATCCCCAACCCTATGACAACTATTATAGTGGAGCGTAAGTATTTGTGCAGTTGTGTTCATTGTTGTATGCTTATATTGTTATATATGTGGTTGTCTAACGTGTTGTATAATTTGTGTTTGTAGATGTTGTGTATTGGTCGTTGATTGTTGATACCTCTATCCACACATTGAGGTAGAATGTGCCAATTGATGTGCTTGTTGGTGGCATATTAGAGTGAGTGGATGATATTATGGATGAACATGCCCTTCTTATTGAGCCAGTGGTTGTAGCGGTAGCTATATGTACTTGTATTACTAGCCGAGAGAGATGAGGCACACGAGGAGACTCGATGATCCCACGAGGTGATGGGTGGTGTTCCATTGGTGTAGGGATGTATTTTACGGTTCGTGGAGTTGAACATTAGTTTGAAAAAGTATTATATGGATAATATCTTATTTTTTAGGCAAGTGGAGTGATATCAAGGCCGCGAACAATGATGTAGAGTGAGTGGTGAGGCATCTAGTTCTAGGGCCCTCATAGTACCCGAGAGTGATAATGATGATGAGGTTTAATTATCATGATTGTATGTGATGTAGGTAATTGCCCCCTAGTGAGGATTTTATTTTCTACCTATGTATGGACATATGTGATTCATATGTGATGAGTTATTTTGTGTTTTATCGGTTTTTCCTGAGTTGGTGATTATGATTGGAATGTGTGTGGTGGTTGTATATCTTGTTAGTGTTGATTGATGTAGTATTCATATAATAATTACAAATGGAATGTACATGCATTGTGATGGATGAGATAAGTGAAATGTTTAGTAAATAAAATGTGTAATGCGTAGTATGATGATGAGTTAAGCACAATGTGTGTTAAATGGAATTTGTAATGTGCAATTAATATGATAACGCTAGAAAAATACATGTGAAAAGAGATGATATATGATTATCGAACTAACATGTTGTGATGAATGTATGTGGTAACAATGTAATGTGATTGCAATATATCCATGTAATGAAATGGGATGGGGAAGTATTGATGCCTCTTAGCGTATAGATGATTAGGTTCATTTAGTTAAGATCCCTCAATAGTCAAGAATGAACCACAAAAAGTAAGAGTGCGTCATCGGGAAATAATTAAGGTGTGCCAGATGAGTGATGTAGCGTGTGATGAACAATTCTTAAAGAAAACCCTCAATAGTCATGTAATAACTGGAAGAACACAAGTGCATCATCGGGTGGTGAGGTGAGAGTACTCACCTACCAAAGACTAAGGTGGTGTGGAGCGGTAGAAGCATGTGGAATGGAAGTAACATAAGTGTATGAACTGAATTGAATGTCATATGGAGTTGTGGTGGGATGTGTGAAAGTGGGGTGTTGTGGTAGCCAATGTGAAGTAGCAACATGATGTGGTGGATAACGTGAATGTGATGGATGAGGTGGATGCAATGAATGTGATGGATGTGGTGGGGAACACATATGAATAGAAGACTGTGGTGGATATATCATAGTCGAAGAACCATATGTAGGAGATGACTCAATAGTGGTAGAAACTCTCTGATGAGGTAGAGGAGATATATATCTCCCACGTGGGTGAAAACCAAAGGAGATAATGCCCTTATCATCTATTTTTTGCAACCTATCCTAAAGAGTAAGACAATCATTGTCTCTATGACCATTTATACGATGCTAATTACAATAGTGTTGGTCACGTTTCCATTGTAGTCAGGTGTTGTGGATGATGCTTGGTTGGAAGGTAAGTGAATTAATCGCTCATTAAGTAATATATACAACACATCATGTGGTCGAGCTTGATGAGAGAAGTGCAAAGGCTCACATCCTTGGTGGAGTAGTAGGAGGAGTGGCTTGTCTCGAGCCAAAGGAGGAGTATGATTTTGTGGTTGAAGTGGGTTGAGCTTGTTTTCTTTGCTTGGGAGGAAAAGATGGAGACTATGTAGGATGCTCAACCGTAGGCTCTGGTAGAGAACTAGATGAGGCAATAGTCGTAGAGGTGTGTGGAGGATCTATGATGTGTGTGGAGAGAAGATCTTGTTCTAATTCAATAACCTTATAACATAGAAGAATGAATGAATCACATGTATCATACTGTAATCATTGTTTGAGTGGAGGAATGAGGCCACAACAGAAAATAAATTGCTTTTCAAGATCTGTAGGTTATAAGACAAGCTGGTGGATATAAGCATTGAATCATAAAATATAGTTCTTGATAGGTTTTTTTGGAGCCCGATGTAGAGTAGGTAACCGATCATAAGTAACCTTAGGGACATTATTGATTATAAACCGATGGAGGAAGGTGTCCTCCATGTCATAAAAAAAGTACTAATAGACCCAAAAGGGAGTGAGTGTACCATTGTAACACCTCATCGATAAGAATATTATTAGTAAGGCCTTAAGTAATAATCTATCATTAGAATAAGAGGCCATAGCCCTATGATAATGTAGAAGATGAGCATGAGGGTCATCTGTACCATCAAAATATGTGAAAGGATGCATAGAGAAATCATAAGGGAATGCAAATTTATGAATATTCTTAGGGATTAGATTTCCATGTAATGAATTATTGTCAATGGAGGCATAGTAAGCCCTACTTTCTAGAGTAAGAGATTGAACCTGAGATTGTAATTGTCCTACGACATGCATGAGAGAAATTTTATCTTGTGAAGGGATGGTGAAAGATGTTAATAATGTGTTAAGTGGTTACAATTTTCCATTGTGAGTGATCATAGGGATCTTGAGAGATGATGGATAAGGGTTTGATGTTAAGGGCACACTAGTAGTAGTTCTTAAGGAAGATATCGTATGAGATATATATTGACTACCCGTAGATGGTTGGACTAGCATCAGAAACATCCATAATAGGTGAAGTAGCTAGAGATGAGACTTCTATAGAAGATGTACCAAGAGACATAGGTGAACTAGCAAGAGGAGATGAAATAGTAGGAGAAGAAGAGGTGATAGATGATGGTGATTCATGTGTAGTGCTAGATACTATCTCAGGAGAAGATAACAATGGCATAGGTGAGTCACACTTAGTAGTATGGAAAAAGTATAATCATTACCATCAAGTGTCTCACTTTTATTTGATAGAGACTTGGAAATGAAGATATCACTAAGAACACTATCAATAAGATCATCAACATAGTGTGAAGGAGTATGCAAACTAGGAGGGGATGTATCATGAAAAAAATGTTAGAAGAGGTAGAGTCATGAGAGGGAACAATGTCGGTGGCGAGTAGAAGGGAATGAATATGCTCATTTGAACGAGTATCAATACCAAGTAAGTAATCAATAAGAGAGATTTTATGTTAATCTATACTAAGTAACAACAATAGAATGACTAATATTAATGTAATGTATATAATAATTAATTTTATTTGATATCTTAAATGAAATGGAATAATAGAAATGAGAATGGATAGGGTACTAACCTAAAAGTAACTTACCTCTTTGTGTGTGGACTCTGAAGAGGATGTTGTGTGAATAGGACAGGAGCTACAACGTTACTTAGGAAATTACGGTGAATGAAGATATGTCCGGACTAAGGTGCCCTGGAGAGGATTGGGGTGCCTATGGGCACCCCGGTCTATAATTTGGGTGCTCAGTCTCATGAAAAGCTCGGGATCTGATTCTCGACAGGTGTCGATGATCTTCACATACCTTTGTCTTAATTTTTGGTTGTCGCAATATCCTCGCTTGTGTTGTTGTGGTTGTGTGATGAAGATCTACCCGTGTAAAACCCCGTACAAAACATCAACTTCCTAAAAAAAAATATTCAAATGAAGGGCTTCACTAACCTTAGCTTCCATAAAATTGGATGTATGACTAAATGCTCTACTACATTCTAGACCCAATGTAGCTATGTGTGCTTATGTGTGCAATTATGTGCCTAGGGTGCCCTAACGTTAATGATGCAGAAGTAGAGGCCAATAACTAGATGTAATATACAATTGGTGGATGGAATAGAACAAATATAACCCTTTCCCCCTATGTTTGTGTGATGCGGATGTAGAAGATGCCCAAATGCGGTCCTTTGCCTTAAGTACGTAGCTAGCTTTTAATAGTAGAATGTTCGTACATAAGGTAGTGAGTATGTTATGTTTATATAGGGATATCTTTCTCAAATTTTGACACTAATGGCTCGACATGTCGACTAGCACCTAGGGAATGATCCCATAAATATGTAAATATTGACCTTTTAAATGCGAACAAAGTGCAACCGAGACCAGGGCACCCAAAAAGAGGATTGGGGCGCCGACGGGTGCCCCAACACCTTTCCAGGTGCCCTAGCCAGAGACTAAAGATGAAAAATGACCAAATAATGACAACTAAGACCCTTTGAGAGACAACCAAAACCATGCAAACAACTGATGACTATGTGAGACAAATGACAATGATGACCGACTAACTAACAACATGACTAAGGGATGAGCCATTAGTGAATACTTTTATTACGCAAGATCCATATATAAAATAACATACTTGGTGGTAAGAATGTAATAGTAAGTGTGTGATTTTGTGACTATAGATATCGATAACAAAAGACACAAAGAGGAATATTTTTTCGCCCAACCGTGAGAGGTAAAGTGATAGTGCCTATGCACGGATATGCAGAAGAATCATACGCACAAATAGAAATAGATGATGGGTTAACATAAGTTGAGGAAAGTCTCATGTTCGAAGGAGTGATAGAGTACAAAGATTGATCTCAAATCCATTATGGATTATTGTCCACTTGATACCCATGTTATAGATGTGAGCCAATATATACAGGGGAGGATCATTTTCATAAACAAAAATATTGGTAGCTATATCAAGATGGAAAAGTAATTTGTTCAAAAATGCATCTACAAATAACTTATATACAAGTTCGGGATGAGTAGTATAAGGAATGTGAGTATTAGCTATGAGAGATATGATTTTAGCCTTAAAATCAAGATTTGCTTGCAAGAAATCATGGATGGAGATATCCATGATGAGAGGATCTATGAAAATGAAATAAGCGATGATCCAAGAGTATTTGAATGCGAGTTCACCAAATGATTTAACAAAAATAAAATTTTGTAAAACCCTAGATATTGAAAATTCATGTATGATAAATAAATGCTAAAGTACAGAATCGATGAACAAGAAGGGCATATTGTGCAACTACTCATTGTAAATTATGGATTCGTCGAGAGAAGGATAGACTAGGGCACCTAAGCACTAAGGACCTCTGCTAAGTGCTTGTTATTAACATTGGTCATTGGTTTTTTCATTGATGTCAAGTGGCATTGATGGAAAATGAGTCAATAGTGAAATGTTAGGAAGGTTTCATGTTGAGATCGGTATGCTACATGCATGGTCGGTGAGGTAGGAGTTCTCTGAGGCATGAACATGGTTGGTAAACTTAGTACATGTGTTCTATAGGTCATACATGATGTATATAACATGAGAAATATATTCTTGAGTGAGTAACAAGTCAAAGGTTTGGATTCACGGTTAATGCGACTCATTTAGGCTTATTTATAGAGCCTGATGAGGTGTGAGAGGCTGGTATAGGTCATGGAATTATCAAATAATCATGGGAGTAACCTAGGAATGTTGTCTAGGGAATGTGTTTACAATAACAAGGCTTATTTTTTCTCCTGGAGGTGTTGTCACCCTCAAAATTCCTCTCATTTTCCAAGTCTAGACTTAAAATTTTGAGTTAGTGCCTCTTAAAAAATATTGAAAAAAAGTATTGTGAAATCTGGTACTTTCCAAGGGCTTGCAGACTCTTGAAAACTTCTTCATCAAATGGGAAATTTCTTCCCATTTCCGAAAAGGTAAAGAAGTCTTCCTAACTCTTCATATTTTTTAAGTTATGGCTCGACGAACCTGCGGTGGTATTATTTGCCCAAGGCGGGTTGGGGGTTGCAGGAGTTTTTGGCACTTAATACCTTTTGGAAAAGGGTGTAGTTGGCGATGGTGGGCCCATGAGCCCATGCAGAGAGATAGAAAAAGTATGCCTAAGGCCCGCCACCAATCAGATGGTGCCACGTAGCCGCGTTGAAAAGTCAAAGCAAGGATGCGAGTTGGTGGAGAATTTTGAAGTTTTAAGATTTTTTTTGATAAAAAGAGTTAGAAGTAAAAATCGATCTGCGACCCGTCGCCAAGTAGATAGTGCCACGTGTCTGACCATTGAAAAGTCAAAGTGGGTGAGCGGGCCAAAATGTTCCAAAATGCCTTTTTGTTGTAAAAGTTATAAAGTGTAAAGTTTTTCCCCCTGCGCCCACTCCAATCAATTTCTTCCACATGGATGGCCCAAATTTAAAGTTGTAAAAGCAAATCGAATGGCCCATATTTAACTAGTGAAATAATGTAACGATCGTATATTTGAAAACCTAGTTTTTCCACCATTAACGTTTCTTTGTGAATCAAGAATTCGAAAGGGCATGAATGATTGGAATGATTTGTAACCATTTATTTCTTGCTCGAGGAATTTGTAACCATTTCTTGCTTACTCGAGGAAGTTGTAACCATCTCTTACAAGCTATTTCATAGGCTTTCAAATCCATTGTACGGGGTTGGAATTTTGATATTTCTGAACTGTAATTTTGAATTTGAAGAAATCAATACAAGGGTTTTCCCTTTTTCCTCTGTTTTCTCTTTCCTTATTGCTCTGATCTATGAATCATTTAATCCTTGCATGCTTAGAAACTTTGTGTTCTAGTTTATACAATCTCAAGAAATTTGAGTCTATGGATTATGCCCATTATAAATGTGAATGGTTCTACTCTATATCTCATTTGCTCAATACATATAAGGGTTTTCTCTACCATCTCTTTTCCCTGAAAGTATTGTCTTCTTCTACCTCCCTCCTCTCTTCAAGTCTTCTATCCTCATGTATTGATAACTTTCCAGGCATAAAACACATTTCAAGATATCGGGAAACCACCATTGAATGAAAGATTGTGTATTTGTACATAGGTTTTGCCCTGCTTTCAATAAGGGAACCTCTCCCATTAAAGAGGAGGGACTTGCTTGTCCCCTGAATGTGGTTTCATTCCAAGTGCAAATCTGAAACCCAACATTTTTTTGTGACTCACTGGGATTTGTTCAACAAATTTCCTTTCTAAAAAGAACAACTAATTTGATCATTTCTTTGATCTGGTGACTCTAAGATACACTCGTGGTAGAAGGGCTCTTGGAATTAAAGATCCCCAATTTCAACTCTTGGATCAACAAGGTTTTCAACTTCCTCCAACAAGAAATAGAAGAGCTTGTTCCACAAGCACACCTCTTGTTGAAGACAAAGCTTTTGGTAGTAGCATTCCTCAAGCACAACTTAGCCCTAATCTTTATGCCCTAATTCTTGTTGGTGTCTCAGTTCCACTTCAAGCAATATTTCCAAGGATGGCAAGTACCTCTACCTTAGGGACAAAGAGTTGGGCCTCTGGCTCTTCCTCAACCATTGCATGAGTTACCTAGGGGTAACAGAAAATTTTTCCCAAATTTAGAGGTGATGGCAAAGTGCACCCTAATGAACACATTACAACCTTCATTATTGCATGTGGGGTCCTTGGAGTTGAACATGAGGATGTCTCTGTTAGGTTGTTTATGGAGACCTTGCAAGACAATGTTGTAGATTGGTTTTACCATCTTCTTACTTTGGGACCATCACCAATTGGACTACTATGAGGACTGAATTTGAGTAGTGTTTCAAACCTGCTGAAGATGTGTATGCTTTGCTAGCTCAGATTTCTCAAATCAAGAAGGATCCACATGAGCCTATGAGAGAATTTGTGGCCAAGTTCAACAAGTTGATTAACAAGATTCCAAAAATACTAGGCACATTGACCGATTCAGAAAGCTATGCCACGATGAGAGAATTAAGCTATGCCCTGATGAGAGAAAATCTTACAACTTTGGATGCTGATCAGAGATTGGATGTTAGTGTGGAAGATGATTTTATCATGTCTGGAAAGCTGAAAAGGGAGTCTTTCAAATCCAAGGCATCTTCTTCTTCCTCTTCTCCTGGAGGTAATGAATCAATTGGTGTAAAATCTGGCTAATGAACTCATTTCCATCAAGAAACAATTGGCTCAACATGCTCCATATCAAGATGTTCCAAGGAAGAACTTTCAGCCTAGGAACTACTTGCCCTCTTCTCAAACTAGGTTGGCCATTGAAGGTCCACCCCTTAAGGTGCTTGTCAATGTTACTTGTGAGGTTCTTGAGCCTAATGATGAGGAAGAAAATGGGATCTATGATGAATAAGAAGAGGAAGTTGATGAAGAACTGGAGGAGCCTGGTGGTTCTCGAGTTCATTTCCTCACCATTAAAGGTGTAGATGATGAAGATGACTATGATGATGTAGTGGCTGAGATGAATAGTGAGTCATATGTTGTTATGACCGAGAGCAGACCAACAAAAAGGAAAAAGTGGTGCAACTTGCAAAAAGATCCAAGGAGTACCATATCACCATCCCGATGATTGCAAGAAAAGGATCTCCTATTCCTAGTACTTCCACCCAAAAGGTAAGCTTTCTGCTAGTCCTTCTCCCTCTACTTATGCTTCTGAGAATTCTTGTCCAACAAATGATAAAGACTGATAGATCAAAATCTCCTCCTACTCCTAGTAGTGATTCCCCATCCACATCTGGATCTTTTGACATTATAGACCATCTTAAAAAGACCAAGATTCATATTTCTGAGGCAGATTTCTATCAAACCCATCCTAAAGCCTTTGCCAAAATGGTTAACTTTGTAAATTCTAAATCTAAAACCCCAACCCATTCTTCTAAAGGCATTTTTCCCACTCCTTCTTCTCCACCTCAACCCAGCCTTGTGGCTGCAGTCACTTCACCCAATGAGAAGATCAAACCCTTCTATGTGACTCTCCTCATAGCTGGCCACAAGCTTAGCAATTGTGTCATTGATTATAGTGCATCTGATAATGTAATGACTATAAAAGTGGCTCATGCTTTGGGTCTAACCCTAACCCACACTTATGGCTCTTGCTATTCCATGGAGAGTAGAGAAGTCCCTTTGGTTGGTAGAATCAAGGATGCACAAGTAGTTTTTTTTTGCTTTTTACCAGATAAGAAGGTCTTGGCTACCATCTTGGTTGTTGATATCCCTCCTTCCTATGACATGTTGCTAAGTAGGAACTTTTGCAAATATGTTGGAGGTGAGATCCAAATGGATTGGTCACATGCCTTGATCCCTATCAATGGGAAGATGAAGAAGTTTTTCCTGAGAAACAAGTAGAGTATATTGTGCAAAAGACAAATGATCCTAAAGCAAAAATATTGTATGAAGACATTGGGCATGGGAACTACATGATCATGTCACAAGAGGAGACAAGTCTGCCAAAGGGAGTGTTGTTTGATCCTAATGGTGTGTGGACTTTGGAGTTTGATGGAAGCTACTCTTTAGCTAGTTCTAGAGCTGGTGTAGTGCTCATTTCTCCTAGGGGTAAGGTTCATCCTTTCTCCTTCAAGTTTCAGTTTGAAAATACCAACAATACTATTGAGTATGAGGCCCTCATTCTTGGGTTGAGCATGGTGAAGGAAATGGGAGTGAAGAACCTTCTTGCTCATGGAGATGCAGAGCTAATTGTAAAACAAGTTAGAGACCTTTATCAGGTAAAGAACGAAGGTTGAAGTACTGTAGGAATCTGGTCTGGGATTCCATTGAATTCCTTGATGCTTTTTCCATTGAAGCTGTACCAAGGGAAAGGAACACTAGGGCTGACTCTCTAGTTGTTTTGGGGTCCTTGTTGATTCCTCATCCTGATTTCCCTCAAGAGAAATTCACCATTGAGATGATCCATAGACCCAGTGTGCCTGAAAATGTAAATAATTGGAAAGTTTTCAATGATGACCAACATTTGCTTTCTTTCTTGGAGCTCAGAGACAACTTTGATCAATTGTACTTTGAAGGAAGTGACAATCTTCCTAGAGAGTGTGTGTCATCAAATGAAGAGGGTGTCAAAGAAGAGATGGATCAAGATGGATGCATCAAAATGAAAGGCAACAAAATCCCTAAAGGGCTGGTGATTTTGGAGGATATTTTTGATAAACATGATAGGTATATGAATTCTAAAGTTTCCCAGGAACCCGGCAATTTCTTTGAGGCTGAAAAAAGTGAATATTGGGAGTCTTGATGATCCCAAAATGGTCAACATTGGAAAATGCTGCACTCAGGAAGAGAAAAATAAGGTGGTGAATCATTGAAGAGGTATGTTGATGTTTTGGCTTACTCTTATGATGATCTTAAGGCTTTTCAGCCTAAAGAAATGCAACATTTCATTCCTCTTAAGCTTGGGATCAAACCCTTCAAATAGAAGCAAAGGCAATATAATCCAAAGATAGCTGATATAATTTTCCAAGAAATACAAAAGATTTTGAAGGCTAAGATCATCTTCCCCATCCACCATTCAACATGGATTGCTAATATAGTGCCTATCAGGAAGAATAATGGTGAGATCCGGATCTGTGTGGACTTCAGAAATCTAAATCAGGGTTCTTTGAAGGACAACTACCCTCTCCCCATGATGGACCAAGTATTGCAAGTTGTCACAAGCTCGAGAGATGTTATCTATGTTAGATGGATTCTTGGGGTATAATCAAGTAGAGGTGAATACTACAGATCAACATAAGACTACCTTTACTACTCTTTGGGGCACCTTTGCATACAAGAGGATTCCATTTGGTCTCATCAATGTTGGTGCTACTTTCCAGAGGGCCATGGACTTGGATTTTGGCAGTTTGAAAGGGAAATGCATTGTTGTGTATTTGGATGACTTGAAAGTGTTTTCTAAAGCAAGAACAAATCACTTCCAACACCTTGAAACAATATTGTAGAAGTGTAGAGAGCATGGGATTTATTTAAACCGTAAGAAGTCTACTTTTGGTGTCACGAAGGAAATTTTTGGGACACATTGTTTTAAAGGAAGGGATCAAGATTGATCCAGAGAGAGTTCAGGCCATCCAGCAAATTCCTCTTCCATCAAGTAAGAAAGGTGTCCATTCTTTCTTTGGTAAGATCAATTTCCTAAGAAGATTCATCCCTGATTTTGCAGAACTTACTATGAGCATTGCTCACATGATGCAAGGGAAGCAAACTTTTGGTTGGTCCTCTGAAGGGAAGAAATCATTTGAGGACATTAAACAAGCTATTGCAAAGACTCCAATCTTGGCATTCCCTGAATTTAGAAAAGATTTCATTATCTATTATTATGCCACTGAAAATATCCTTGTTATTGTGTTAGCCCAGAAGAATGCTAAAGATAATGAGCTCCCAATTACATTCATGAGTTATAACTTGAAAAATCATGAGCTGAAGTACACCATGATGGAGAAACATGCTTTTGCAGTTGTCAAAGATGTCAAGCAGTTTAGGTTTTACATCCTTAATTATCATTATGTGGTGTTGGTGCCTAATACAACAATCAAATCCACTCTTACTCAGCAAGAATTTGGAACCAAGAGAGGTAGTTTGGTAGCAAAGGTGCAAGAGTATGATCTTGACATCATGCCAACAAAGTTGGTTTGGGGTAAGGGTCTGTGTGAACTCATTGCTGAGGGAGCTTCCAAGGAGTTGTCCAAAGATGGAGTTGATGTCCCTTTTGTTCTGTTCCTCAGCTTGACAGATGTATGGTATTATGACATTGCTCACTTTCGACCTGTGGAGAGTGTTCATCTCACTTGAGTGCCAAAGAGAAGAGATCCATTAAACTAAGGTCTACACAATATGTGTTATGGGAGAATGCTTTGTTCAAACTAGGCATATATGGAAGGTTTTTGAAGTGTGTACATAAGGATCAACAAAAGAAGTTGTTCTTTGATTTTCATGACCAGGGTTGTGGAGGTAATTTCTCCTCTACTATAACAACTCATAAAATACTTTGTGCTAGTTATTATTGGCCCACTCTATTCAGAGATGCATTAAAATGGGTTGGTAAATGTGAAGCATGCCAAACGTTTGTTGGAAGACCTAAGTTGGCTGCTTTGCCTCTCAAGCATGTAGTGATTGAAGAGCCATTTCAACAATGGGGTTTAGACTTCATTAGAGCACTCAATCCATCTTCCAGTGTTGGGCATACCCATGTGTTGACTGCCATAGATTACTTCACCAAGTGGGTGGAAGCCATCCCAATCAAGAGCACTACTTCTGAGGTAGTTTGCAACTTCATTAAGGAGAACATATTGATCAGGTTTGGGACCCCAAAAAAAATTGTGATAGACAATGCTTCTAACTTTTCTTCTCTTGATATGATGGACTTCTAATATGGGTATGGGATCTCCCTTGCTCATTCTTCATGTTACTACCCCCAAGGGAATGGACAGGCAAAATCAACAAACAAGAACTTGGTGAACATAGTTAGAAATCTTGTAAATGATTCTCAGAGGAATTGGCATAAGAAGCTATATGATGCACTTTGATATGATAGAATTACACCCAAGAGAAAAATTTGAATGTCTAGTTTCCAAGTGGTGTATAGTGTGGAAGCTCAATTGCCAGTCACGGTAGAATTTCCAACCTTGCATCTAATGAAAACCATTGAAGATTCAAGTTTCAGTAGCTCTTTGGACAAGAGAATTTTGTACCTTCAGAAGCTTGATGAGGACAGATTACAAGTGGTTGACAAGATAACAACTCATCAATTGAAAGTGAAGGCTTTATTTGACAAGAAATCCAAACCCAGAGTTTTCCAAGTGGGAGACATTGTGCTTCTTTGGGCCAAAAGACATGAGCCACGAGGAATCCATGGTAAGTTTGATTCTCTTTGGCTTGGTCCTTTTAGAATCAGAAATTTTGTTGGAGAGAACTCTTTTTATCTAGATTACATGGATGGATCTCCTCTCCCACTTCCTTATAGTGGGCAGTACCTAAAGTTGTTCAAGTCCTAGGTGGCTAGGAAGTCCTTTTGTACATTTCATTTGGTTTTGGTTTTGGCTTGTTTCCCTTTCTTGTTCTTTGTTGTGTGGTGTGTTTTGTTTTGGGTCTTCCCTTTTGGTTTGTTTTGTTTCTTTTCTTGTCTTGTGTGTGTTTCCTTGTATTAGTTTTTCTTTTGACTCCTTTGTCCAATGGATAAGGCACTGGTCCTCTTTCCCAGAGTATCTGTAGTTCTTGATCTTGTCTTGTGTCTTTATTCTAAGCCAAGTAATCCCTAGAAAGAGCTAGTTGTTGTCACCCTCAAAATTCCCCTCATTTTCTAAGTCTAGACTTAAAATTTTGAGTTAGTGCCTTTTAAAAAATATTAAAAACAAATTATTGTGAAATATGGTACGTTCTAAGGGCTTGTGGACTCCTAAAAACTTCTTCATCATATGGGAAACTTCTTCCCATTTCCGAAAAGGTAAAGTTATGGCCCGGCGGACCTGAGGTGGTATTATTTTCCCAAGGTAGGCTGGCGGGGCTGCGAGAGTTTTTGGCACTTAACACCTTTTGGAAAAGGATGTAGTTAGCGATGGTGGGCCCATGAGCCTACGCAGAGAGATAGAAAAAGAATGCCTAAGGCCCACCACCAATCAGATGGTGCCACTTCACCACATTGAAAAGTCAAAGCAGTGATGTGGGTCGGCGAAGAATTTTGAAGTTTTAAGCTTTTTCTTGATAAAAAGAGTTAGAAGTAAAAAAGCAATCCACGACCATGTCGCCAAGCAGATAGCACCACATGTCTAACCGTTAAAAATTCAAAGCGGGTGAGTGGGCCAAAATGTTCCAAAATGCCTTTTCACTGTAAAAGTTATAAAGTGTAAAGCTCCCCCATGCCCACTCCAATCAATTTCTTCCATGTGGACGACCCAAATTTAAAGTTGTAAAAGTAGATTGAATGGCCCATATTTAACTGGAAAAATAATGTAACGATCGTATATTTGAAAACCTAGTTTTTCGCCATTAACGTTTCTTTGCAAATCAAGAATTTGAAAGGGCGAATGATTGGAATGATTTGTAACCATTTCTTTATTTCTCAAGGAAGTTGTAACCATTTCTTGCTTGCTCAAGGAAGTTATGTGATCTCTTGCGAGAGATATTTCATAGGCTTTCAAATCCATTGTAAAGGGTTGGAATTTTAATATTTTGGACTGTAATTTGAATTTGAAGAAATCAATACAAGGGTTTTCCCCTTTTCCTTTGTTTTCTCTTTCCTTCTTGCTCTGATCTATGAATTATTTAATCCTTGCATGCTTAGAAACTTTGTGTTCTATTTTATACAATCTCAAGAACTTTGAGTCTACAGATTGTGCCCATTATAAATGTGAATGGTTCTAATCTATATCTCATTTGCTCAATACATATAAGGGTTTTCTCTACCATCTCTTTTCCCTGAAATTATTGTCTTCTTTTACCTCCCTCCTCTCTTCAAGTCTTCTATCCTCATGTATTGATAAATTTCCAAGCATAAAACACATTTCAAGATATCGAGAAACCACCATTGAATGAAATATTGTGTATTTGTACATAGGTTTTTCCCCCTGCTTTCAATAAGGGAACCTCTCCCATTAAAGAGGAGGGACTTGCTTTTCCCCTGACTATGGTTTCATTCCAAGTGCAAATTTGAAACCCAATAGGAGGCAAAAGTCAAAAGTTCACGAAATTGGATTTGAGAAGCGAGAGTGTGTTCGATGAAAATGAGAGAGAATAGAATAGTACATGAATATTTATGACAAATGAGATTATGTATCATGTCGAGGGGTGAGTTTTGGTGCTTCACGCCAAATTTCATCAAGTTCTGAGATGGTATGTGAAAGTTAGGCTAGTTTTTCTAAAACTAATCCACCGAGAAATGTAAAATGAGTTGTCTGGCTTCTTAGCACCCAAGAAAAAATATGGACCCTTCTTCGGATAAATCATAGAATTAATTTTTATAGGTAATTCATATCCTGAGATGGTGCAAAATGTTTTAAGCAATTTGGACAAGTATCAAATAAGATATGATCACTTTTTTGGAACTATTTTTCTCACTTCCAAGAGCCTCCTTGAACCAACAAAGGCAAAAGTGGTTTGTTTTTCTTCAATTCCTATGTTTGAAATATTCTATCATGTTTACGATTTATTTAACGTTTACACCATTATTTTGAGTTTTTAATGCACTTCAAGAATGAATTCTCTCTTTAAGCTCTTGTAGCAAGGAAATTTTAGCACTCCCGAGGCACACGGTGTGATGATAGTATAGACATGGAGGTCATGATTGCATCAAAGGTTGAGGTTGAAGTGAAATGTTGTCCCTTTCTATGAGGTCATGCCAAAATTTTGAGTTCATAGTGGTCCCAATATTAAAATGGTTGAAACGATTCTTCCTGCTCCCAATTTGCCCTTTTACTCCATCACTCGGATGTTGTAGCCTAAGTGGCTAAATTTTTCTTCAAATGCTTACTTGTTATCCTCGAGAGAATCTGAAATGAAGTGGTAGCTCTTAAGTTATCTTTCACACCTTCAAGATGGGTTAAACATTGCGAGAGGTTCATATGAAATTGGTAAACTCCTTGTTGATGTTGTGTGGGTACCGTAGGTTATCTGGAAAACTTGAGTTGACACTAGAATGTGATTGTTTGAAATAGGTGGTGTGCATCTAAGCACTGAGAGAAGGTTTAAATTGTTTAAGTCTTCCCATAAACTCATCTAGAAAGTCTTTCCTAGAATCAAAAGCTAAATTTTCTTGACACATACAACACAGTCTTGGCTTGAATGATATTGTGCTTTGTTCTTTTAAGATTTGAAAGTAAATTAGAAGAGTTCAAACAAGGTGGTTAATTGCAGAAATTAGAGATGCATCTTATAAAGATTCAACACCTTAAACCTTTAAATTCCATTCACATTTGGAGGAGAAATAATTTCTTTGGGTGTTTCACGCTTGTACATTAAAAGGAAACCACTGAACTAGGGTTTGTGAGACACAAAAGAAGGTTTTCTCGAAAATGCACCAATAAAAATATATAAAACTTGAAGAAAACTCTGTAAACATTACACAAGCATAATGCAAAAGTAATATTTTGAATTCATCAAGGAATACGGGAAATAATTGTAATAGACCATTGAAAAACTTGAGAAACTCGTACGAGTCAAGTTTGTGTTGGTTTTAATGTAATTTCCTCATGATTGAACCTCAAAAGTTTCATACAAAACATTTAAGTGCTAATGAACATCCAATGTTGCTTATCTTGATCATAGTTTCGTTTGGAATTGATGAAACTCCGTTGCGGTGATGTTTTAAAGACCATGATACCTATGTTTCAGGTCAATTGTTAACTTGCAAAATTGGTGTCATCAAGACTTTAAAGTTGTGAATTATTTCTTCCGGAGCATCAAAAGACTCTTGTACATGTTTCACGGTTTGAGATATCACCTTGCTTAGGTTATAACTAAGGACCTTTGTAATGTTGTTGGTGTTTGGAATCCCGGTGATATGAATGGTCTTGAGATACCCATTCAAATAAAATAGTCTCATGGAGAAGGTGGAGAGCCTTGGATAGGTCACCCACTCATCATTTCCCCCTCTAGCTTAAAGATGACGGTGAAGGGTTTGGTCCTTATTCAAATATTATGAAAAGTCTAAAGGATAGATAAAACACAAGTTAGAAGTTGAAAATATTATTTGAAGGAGAGAAATTGACCCTAAGTGTAAGAGAAGTTGAAGTTAGAATGAATTTTGTTAGATGGACTCGAGGTCATATGATGGAAAATTGTAAAAAGAAAAGGATATATATAGTAGGTGAGCGTTATGTAATTGATGTAAGAAAAGACAATAGTTACAAAAGGACTATCAAGTGGATGTAGGAAGTGGAACTCTAGGCGGAGACGATGAATAAGAGGGAGTGAAGAAAATATGAAAGTTGTTGAGAAATGTGTTAAGATGGATATATGATACAAAGAATAAAAATATTGAATTTATGAATGAATGAAAGGAAATGAGGTGCTCAGTGAATTTTCTTGAGCGAGAAAGACAAAGAAAAATAGTGAATAGATGGAGTATAGGTAAGCATTAAAGAGTAGTGACTTCAAAGAGTGTTTAGTAAGATGAGAGGTGCATATGAAGAATAGTGCACAAAGATAAAAAGAATAGAAAATATGGATGCTCAATGATTCCAAAATCTTAACCCTATACTTTGCGGTGAAAACTAAAATAGTGTGTGAGATAATTGTGCAAAGTTGAACAGTGATGTGTGAGATCATTGTGTGAGATGCAAGTTTTTTGAATGAGATGGGTTGCTGATGTTGATAAGTAAGACAATAGTGAAAGACCTAATTATTGGTAAACCCGAAATACAAATGTGTGCATGAAAAAAAAATTGCAGATGTGTATGATAACAAAATAGAGACTAAGGTGCAACCAGGACATTATTGATTCAAGAAAATAGTGAAATACAACATTAAAAATGTAGAGGCGGTATTGTGTGTGAAAGACAAACATGAAATGTAAGAGGTTCAGTTTGTAATCCAAAGGGAAGAAGCGAGTGTTTTTAGTAAACTAGAATTCAGGCACAAGGTGAAAAGAATTTTGAAATGTTGATGAAATTACAAGTGAGGTAAGGAAGTTAGGTTGCAAATTTAGGGTCACAATGAGGTGTTTGGGCAACCAAATTTGAAGAGTGATTAGTTGTTGTATACACATTGAATTATAGCTTAGTATAATCAAGGAGTTGTAGCTTCCTTGAAGGTTGAAACTTACAGAAGATTAGTTGTTGCTGACTTAATAAATTTGGGGGTTTTAGATTCCAACATCAAGTAGTTGCTTGATTGTATTGTTGAGGTTGTAGCCTCGTGAAGTTGAGTTATAACTCAACTTGAAATCATTGTAACACATAGGGCAATTGTCCACAACTAGTTCTTTGATTTTTGTGAGTTTTCTCCTTTTTGGGTTTCCATCGTAAACCACTATTTATTATCACTCTTTCAGTTGCTTATGCATGATTCTTTTTAACTATTTGGTGAAGTGGAAATATCTGGAAAATTTTATAAGACTCGATTCACCCCCTCTCGGTGTCCAAACTTTCAACAATTGGTATCAAAGCTTTGGTTTACTAGAGTTAATCCTAACAACTTGGAGGTGATCCTAAAGACACAAGCATGAGTAAATTAGTAGAATTAGTGTTGAAAAATAAGTATGAGATTGCTCAAGCTCTTATAACTGAATTAAAGATAGAAATCAAGCTCAAGGAGGCTAACCATGGTCATGAATTGAATGAGATGTCTTCATATGTTGAAAATGTGTCAAAGGACTTGAAGAGAAAGGAGATGTTTGTCTCAAACTTGAAGAAGAAATAGAGACCTTGAAGGTTGAGTTAGAGCAGGTTTCAAGAAAACTCAATGAGTTGTTGATCAAACAAACATTTTTTGGTCAACAAGCTTAGTTTAGAACTTAAAGATAAATCAAGTCAGACTGAAACAAAGCAAGAGCTCAATCATGAGGTATGTCAAGCATCCATCCAAGACAAGAGTGAAGAATGTGAAAGACTAAGTGCAGAAATAAAGACTCTAAAAGAGGAGCTAGAACAAGCAAAACAAAGGGAATCAAGTCATGCATCTTGTCAAGGATGTTCAGAGGCCAAGAAGGAAAACAAAGAGCATAATAAGACCATTAGGAAGCCAAGTGCAAGAAGACTCTCGAGGTAAGTTTCATGGAATTTGCTTCTCATGTAACACTTTTGGGCATAGAGCTAGGGACTGCATGAGAAAGTTTGACAAAGAACATACATGGAGAGCTTGTAGTACTAAATATGAGAAAAATATAGTGTGTTTCAATTGTAAGAAAAAGGAAACATAGCCAAGTAATGTCTAGAAGATATATTAAGTCGGGTTTAGGAAGAATCGAGAGGCAGAATCAAGTTGTTTGCTTCATTTTCATAGGCAAGGGCACTTTGCTAGACATTGCTATGAGACTTCTAGATACAACAGCAAGCAATATCCACCAAGAAGGCAAGGTAATAAGTCATGTTCAAGGTGAAAGTAAGTTCGAAGGATGAAGCTCTCTACCCTTGTTTGCCCATGTGCACATATTTTACCATGGTCCTATCTAGGCCCCCTTTAATTAAATCCATCCCCTTTAATATTTAATAAAATGCCCACTTATTATCCTATCATCGTTTAATTCTTATTAATTCACATTAATTAGTTAATCCTCATAAATTAATTAATTAGTTAATATCCATATTCCTACCTTTCCCTGATCAACTTGCTATTTAGGACGCTTTTATCCTAAATATAAATCCCTATGCTTTTTCTACCCATTCCTATCTTCTAACTACCCATGATTCATCCCTAAACAACCTAATCCACACATAAGCTTTAAAGCACTTTTCCCATTCTTAAATGCCCAAAATCCTAACCAAAAACACAAAATCCACCCCCTTGAGGAAACTTTCCCATAGTCATAAGTGGCGACCCATTCCCATTCATCATCGACCCTATAAAACTAAGTGATTCCTTTCCATAATCATCAAATGTATACAAACATCTGAGCTTTCTTGTGACTTACGAACTCTCTCTCTCATGTCTAAGCATTCTGCAAAGTTACATACCTCTTGACCTCCTTTTGAACATGTTTGCATCACTCGCGATCATCCTTCATGAGATTATCATCATTTTTGTGTTGTTTTATTCAGATATCATTATATTATTGTTGTCTTGCTTTCATCTAACGTTTTAGGACTAGGCCATATCGGCTCTCCAGCTCCATTAGACCCCCATTACCAATCTCTTCCAACACCTTTTCTTGGGATATCCTTTTCCATCCATTTACCTCGACCTTATTCTACTCTAATACATTCATCATCGTAAATCGACCCATCCTTCTATCCTTGAGTTTTCTATCTTAGATCCTTCTTTAGTGCCCATCTCTATTTTGTCTCTGTCTCGGCCTGTCTAAACTACATTCTATCTCTCTTTTCATTAAATTATCTAGCCTCCACCTGCTAAATCAAGCCCAATTTTCCAACCAATCCTTTCTTTGCCTTTTTTTCTACCATTTCTTGTTGTTTTCGACTTTGAGATCATTTTTAAGTCACTCACAACATCCAAAGCCTCTACTTATTTCCATTTTATTCGGACCTTATAGGTCTACATATTTCCTTTACGGTTTAGATCCACTCTCCCAGTCACCATTTGTTCCTCTGCATAGTAGGTACCATCACCATTAATTTATTTTTTTCAATTTACATTATTTAGATCAAATCAATCATCTTAGTTACTTTCCTTCTATATTCCTTCATTTAGTTTTTGCATGTTATCTGCTTTATCCATCCTTTACTTCGCTTTTTTTTATCAAACGGGGTTGAACATCCATGAAAGGAAGGTAACACTTCTTGAGTCGGCTTTTTGGGAGCCCCGCATATATCATCTAATCAATTTTTCTTCTAGTTTTTATTTGTAGGTTTATCATTTTCAGAAAGATCAATCACTTTTGCACTCGTTCATCCACATCACACATTTGAGGTACCATAAACCCTCCATTTTATGAGTTGTTTAGATTTCTTTAGTAGCTAACATCATTAATTTGAATCAAATGAAAAAATACAACAAAATTCTTGGCATGCCCAAGTGGGACCACCCTTTAGGTGATCCTTTTGTATTTCTTTCTATTTTCTTTCTTCTGTCTTCTACTAACACTGCAGCACAAGGCTTCACTTTTTTCTTTCTCATGTTGGGTTTGGTTCTTTGATCACTCTTCACTTAAATTTTATATAAAAAGGAAAATATTTATCCAGGTATTCCTCATTTCCCCCTATTTTTCCTTTCTGCATCATATTTCCCTTTCTTTTGTGTGTCCTCATCAAATATCACATTTGAATTTGGTTTTAAAATGAACCTTTCTTTTCTACATCCTATGTTTGATCACATAGTTTAAGTAGGGGTTAACTTTTACATCTCACATTCTATCACACACAACCAAACCTCATGCATCTAAATCACACATCAAAACATCTTCCTACTGGTTGACTGATTGGGATTTCATCACCCAACAGGAAGCCACCTGAGACTTCCTAGCCATAACAAACCTAAAACTAGACATAGATTGCCTTCTCCTAGGTACCTTGTTATCCATCCCCTTTTCTTTTTCACACTTTCTTAATAATCAAAAACATAAAAAAATTGTTTGTTTGACTTGTTTGATCTAAAAATGGAACAAAAATTTACCTCAAATTGTTCTCAAAAATCCACCATGACCAAACCCTCGGTTTGGTTACTTCTAGGCCTTCTTCTAGCCCCATCCATGAATTCTTACTCCGTAGATCCACCACCTCTCGATCACATCAACCAGATAGATCCTATTTCACCCCATCACCTTGTACCATCCCTTCATTTGACATCACCATGGCTATCCAACCTATTGACATTCCCATTCCTCATGTATCAGATCTTCCCATCCAATCCCAATCACCTCATCATATTCCTACTTCCCAACAACCAATCCAATCTTCATCACTTGATATCTTCAGATAACCCTTTCCTAATTCACCACCAAAAAATTGTCTTCACCAGCCACACCATACAAATTTAACCCATTTTCAATCAACACCATACACCAAACACCTCCCCCACATCTATCTCATCTACCTCATCATCTATTCCCATCCTAGATATTATGCCTATGGCTCCTTCAAAATTTATCCCCACATCAACCATATCCCACAATTTCCCTACCAACCACCTTAACTTCTACTGCTTCTCTCATATCTACATCCATTCCTACCCTTACCACATCCACATTGGCTTAAATGTGCCCCCATATTTATCCACACCTCTCATATCTATCCCATTTTCCACATCCATCCCAAACATTCCCATCACTACACTTACCTTGACATCATTATCACATATTTCCTTACCCATGTCTACCTCACATCATCTATCACATATTTCTTTACCCATGCCCATATCATCTATTTCACCCCACTCTTCCACACCTAACTCCTCAACATTTACCATTCCCACATCCACATCCACTATCACACCTATCACACCCTCTCAATCTACAAACACATCCACAATGACTCTTGAAGCACCTAATACAAACACAAAGGAAATTCATATTTCTTTCACAAAACCCCTCATTTCTACATCATCCCATCCACAACCTACACCACCTCCCTCTCACATATACCTCATCAACTACATCATTCAAACACCCTTTTCTATTTCTATATCTACACCTACTCCTGTCATTGATCCCACACCCGTATCTACTCATCCACTTCATTAGACTTTATTCCCCATCCACATCTATTCCACCTTTTCCATCATACCATCCATAGAATCAATACCAGTTCCTCTTTCCATGCTCTTACCCACACCCACCATCAACCATCATGACCACATCTCCATCATCTCCTCTTCTTCCACACCACCTTCATCATTTGAATAATATTGGAGAGCACTTCAACTTATAGCAACTATAGGTGATCCTCCCATCTCATCCACACAATCAGACCTCCTACACAAGCCAATCCTCATCTTCCTTAGAACAAATCATGTAAAAATTACTTCCTCCATCAGCCACAACACCTTTCCACTTCCAGATGGTTGAAATCATTGTCATCCCTCCCAAGGGTGCTTCTTCACAACCAAATCAAAACCCTTTCTACCTTTCCTCAAAGGTCACTTTCATGGCCTCATAAAAATATTGATATTCCTCCAACCAAGACCAAATCTACATCATCCATTTTGGGGCCACATCCATCTATCCTAGGACCACCTCCTTCATCACAATCAATCAACCAATCCAAATCCAAATAGTTTGACTCCTCCTAGGACTAGCTCCTTCATCAAAACACCTCCACCTACCAATCGGTCTAAACCTTAATCCTCCAACCCTTATTCTTCTAGAACATTGATCACCATCAAAATGGAAACCAAAGCACCAAGACCTCAAACAATCCACCTTCATCCTCGATTTCCACATCATCTCACACAAACCTCTCCTAACACCTACATCGAATCATATGCAGAGGTCCTCTAACATTTACTTCAAACTTCCACCATCACTCTTCTTCCACCTATCAAGGCCTTTGACCCAAATAATTCAAGCCCTCATGGTTCAATTCCCACTACATTTGTGCCTATCATCATACCCTGGTCATGAACACTAAACATTGTAAGGCCCTTCAAACCATTGTCCATGATCTCATTGAGAGAGATGACCTTCTTGAGGTTTCTCCTTCTCCATCTATCATTTCATCCATGACCAATCCAATTCCTATTTCTATATCCATCCAAATTACTAATTCTCTTCATTCATCAACATCCTCTCTATCTCTCCTCCACACATCATTTCTTCTAATGAGGGTCCTCCCTTATTCATTGATATTTTACCTTTCTACACCACCCTTATGACCCCATTTCATCTCTTCTCATCCACTAACTTATCCATATCCCTCTCTGTGGGGGTGAATCCCCTTTTCTCATTGATCCTTTCATATCTTCTTCCTCATCCATACATCATATTCCCCATGGCTCACTTGACGCTAGGGGGACTTCATTATAGGATCAATCTGTTCATGGATTAGTTCCTCTCCATACTCAACATCATCTTATCTTATCTAGCTCATCTCATCCATTCTTATCAGCCAACATATATGTCATCTCCTCCTCCTATGACCACCTTTCATGGCCATATATGTGCTTCCCTTGGCACCATGGCTTTACCTAAAGACCATCGTTGTGGCCATATTTGTGCCTATCTTAGAGCACCATATCCTCACCCTAAGCCCACTTTTGTGGCCATTATTCTCACTTCTAGGTGTTGCGCATATCTCATCTAGTCTAATTTATCTTCACCTCATCTAAAGTCCACTTTATGGCCATACTTGTCCCTCCCTTGGGGACCATTTACTCTCATTCTAAGTCCACTTTCATGGCCATATTTTTGCTCCCCTTGAGGACACCATATTTTCATTCCAAGTGACCATCTCTTCATCTCATTAGGGACATATTTTCTTCACTTCCTCAGTATAGCACATAGTTTTTATCTCCACTCATCTACAAGCTCTAATTGTATCCTATCTTAACGTGAATTTAATGTCGGTGACCTCATCCTCAAATAAAATCAGAATGTCACTACTCTAGAAAGGAGCCAACGTGGAAATTTTTTCCCTAACTGGATTGGACCATACATTATCACGCATAAGTATGGGTCAGAGCCTATCATTGGCCTCCCTTGATGGTAAACCAGAAGTGGAACCTCTTAACACATTATATTGCATTTATACCATTCTATTGTTAGCACATTACTAATGATCTCTTAGTCATATCCTTATATCATTCCTCCATTTTAGCCTCTTTCATCTTCCATTGTGATGATTTGGAATTATGTGGTCTACCATCACTTCCTAGATGTGACCTTAAATATGGGCACCATGGCTCTTCCCATAGCATATTCCTTATGGATAGGTTCTCCCCTTTGGTGAGAACTCCATGATCATTACATCCATCACCCTCTTATTCACCTATTGGAACCATGCAAAGGGTCTAGGGTGTTTCTTGTACATTCATTATCCCCTTCTATGTGGTCTACCTAGCTATTCCCAACTCTTCCCCATGTAAATTCAAAATTCATGGATGTTCTTCTCAAAAATCAAAGTTATTAAAAATAGACTGACTCCCTCAAGGAAAGTTGTTCATGCAAAAAAAAAGAAAAAGAAAAAAAAAAAAAAGAAAAGCATGAAAATCAAATTCAAAATAAAATCAAAATAAATAGATCGATCCCTCAATGAAGGATGGCTATCATATATCATTCTTGCCATCTATATTATGTATAAAGTAGACCATACCCTCGAAGGATGGCTACTCTTTTGTGTTATGGAATAAAGGATTCCCACATTGATCAACCTTCCATTTTATTAGCATCCTAAGAAAGCTTCCCGCATTGATCATCTTTCTTCAAAGGAAACTTCCTCATTGATCAGTTTTCTCTTTCCCCTTCCCAGAGCTAGGGCATAGATTTAGGGAACACCACTTATGGAGAACCCTCTTCCCATGTACAAGTTACATCTCAAACCCTTTTTCATGTCAACATTAGGTTTATGAGTTCATTTCATCCATGTTTCCTTATGATATTTGATATAACTAACTATCGTTGGTTATTTGCTAACATTTGTTTTTTGGTCACATGTGCCTTACGTTACTGGATCCCCTCTTGTTTACCTCCAATGTGATTGAGGCATATTTTCCTCACATTCCTTGATATGATGTAGTTCATTTGTACCCATAGGTCATTGCCATTTATTTGTTATTTATTATCATCCATCTCTCATCCCTACTTCATTTTGTTACGAATACATATTTCTTTATCTCAATCACCTATATGTTATCCATCTATCCTAAACACATTTATTCTTACTTATATCCATCATTAATCACATCCATTTTCAAATTATTTTCATTAACATCACATTTTACCCATACATTCTATCACCATGATTGAATTTAAATGCAAAAAACATATAAATCATAATCCTCAACACATTTATATCATCATTTTTACACATCCAAAGTAGCCATATCATCATTAAACATCATCATCACATCAAATATTTCATCATACATTCAACATTGTAATCAAACATAAAGAAATACACATATAATCATCATCATCACATAAAAATCCATAAAATCAACTCATCACATCATATAATGAGTACATATGTTAATCCATGAAAAAATCATAAATCATGTATATATATATAATAATGAAATATATCAATACATCATAGATCATAGTTAGCTCTAAGGGCCCTCTCTCAAAGTAGAGATATCATCAAAATCAGTAAATTATACATCTAATATCCTCAAGTCCTCTCCTCTAGGGGTAGGTACAACACCTAATCCTTGTGCACATCACCGCCACCCTCATGGCCTCCCTCCTCTCATTGTGGTTGAGCCACACTCGTTGTACTCCTAGATGGCCCCACTCCACCTTGTCTTATCCTCTCTGATGCTCCTAAGACTATAGTGTCTTTGGAAGTTTCTCAAACAAGATCCCCTCATAATACATAGCCTCTGCATGGCTAAGGCTCTGTATTTATCCATGGAAATCATGTCGGGAGGTGCCACTGCCCGATCCTATGGTGTTTCCTTCCCCCACTAACCAAATTTGTTTTGTAAGAATAGTCAATAGATCTCCAAAATGGTCCATGTAGGCCTCCCTCATCTATGTAGTACTGGTATCTCTATCCTAAGCATACTTCGTTTCTCTCTTCGTGACCTCATCCCTCTACTATAGAGTTGTATCTCTCTACATGCATTTGATCTCTCTCCTCTTGCATCATTTGGTCCAAATTGGCATGTAATCGTGCCAGCTTTGTGGAATCTTCCATCACCACCATCCACCACCTTTTGGGAGCGCCTCTATCTCAACCTCCATCTTCTCTATATCCTCTCCTCCTCTTCTCCTCCTCTCTAGCCATCCGAGTTTCCCAAGTGGCTATCATGTAATCACCAAATCCCACTCCAACTCCTACGTCATCATCATCAACACAAGGTGTTTTCACTCCTCCACCGAATTTTTACCATGTGACAGTAACTTGGTGGCAACTCCTGTCTAACTCCTCCCTCCTATAAAAATTAGATCCTGAGGCATTGTCTAGATGACTCAAAAATTTCATCACACTCAATCAAAATGCATGACCTCAATCATCTCTGGCCATCTCCCCTAAACCCACCTCATCCACCTCATACCAACTAACTCGCATCTACCCTTGCCATGTAGGAAATTCTCTTAGTATGACTTCCATCTATCTGATCTATATCAAGCTCAATCAACCTATTCATATACCAATCCACACTCCTCTCACTCTTGTTTCAAAGGCCTGATCATCCCTCCATCTCAAAATCCCACATACATCCCAAATCTATATGGTCTCCAATAACCCATGGAAGCCTTAGTGGCCGGATCACCACAATGTGCTCATAGGCCCAACAGTGAAGCAAGAATCCTACATCCAATCCTGACCTCCTACCTACCATGTACATCGATAGCTCATGGTAAACCTGAGCTAATAAAGTAATCATGAAATAAAATATTTTCTAGTGATCTATTATATTTGCAACCACACCATCGGTAAGCCCATGGAAACCATGCTCCTCTTGAGTCTAAATGCATAACATGATATAACCATCCATCATGAAAACAAATCAATTAGTTGTGAGGTATGCCTACCTTTATCTCAGTTCATATGAGAATGCCCCTAAAGATAATATGATATGGGGCACATCAGCTCCAAATAACCATGTCAAAACTACAACCTACTATCACTAGTGATGGGGACTATCTGTTCCCCTTGAATAGGAAATCGAAGGATGCGATATACATCCTCCAGGGTGATGGTCATCTCCCATGTCCTAAACCAAAAGGTCCCATTTTTCTATCTCATCTCTCTACTAATTGTGATCATCAATCCCACATCTCGTGGGATCCTCTGATAATGCTTGAATCCACCTAACCCCAATGCGGATAAATGATCCCACTCAGGCATCTCTAACATCCCCTCTAATCTTCTCATATAGAGTTGGTACTCGATTCTCAAATATACGGTCTCCTTGGCTTATAATCACAAATAAAACATGCATACATCAGATCCTCGATCCAAAATCCATTCAAAATTCATTAAAATTCATCCAAACTCCAATTTAACCCTAAATCAACCAATCCAACCTAGTCAACGCCAACCTAGGTTGGGTCGACGTGTTTAGGGGTTACTCGATGTTCCTTAGGGTTGGATCGACATCGACCCATCTGAGTCACCACCGACCACCCCTAGCATCATCCACTTTTTAAAAAAATGTAAAAAAATAATAAAACATAAATTTAATTAAAAACAAGCATGGGTTTTGTTACTCACCATTCTCCACACCCTCTAGTATTTCCTCACTGCTCTTATGACCTCCATTTCTCAATTTTCTCTTTAATCAATATATCTCTTTCTCATAAATTTTATGCATGAAAATGAGCATCATTGGCAGATCCTTGAGCTTATATAGCCACCGATACCTCGTCACCGCTGACCCCCTTAGGTTACCATTGATCTTACTCTTATCATTTCGATCTCCTTAGCAATAATTATTTTGGGATTTTCCTCATCTTCCTTGCATCCTTTCCTAGGGCATCATCTAATGTTGACCTTCAAGTCCACCTTTGTGGCCATATATATCCTCCCTTTAGGGTATTTTGTTTTAATATTTCGCATCATCTCAAAGTCAACATTTGTGGCCATATTTATTTTCCCTCTGGGAATTTTAGTCCAACATTCAAAATATCCCTTTATACTCTCTAATTCCACCTTTGTGTCCATATTTTCTCCTCCTTCGGGCATTTTATTTCACAATCCTATTTAACCCACATAAAAATTCCACCTTGTTGCCATACTTATCCCCCTTAGGTAATTTTACTCCCTATTTTCCTTCATGGCCATACTTACTTCCCCACTTGGGGCATATTATTTCACCACCCATTTTCCAACTTACCTTCTTGGACATTTTTCGTGTCCTATCTTTGAGGCACCATTATTTTCATCCTCATCCCTTACAAATGCATACCTTTTTGCTCGATTCCTGTGTGTACGAAGGATTTCGTATACTTTTTTGCATTTAGTTGTGCATACTTTAATGACTTGCCTATGACCCATTGGTCATCTCGAATATCTATTTTGCAGTGATTTTTTCCCACTCACTGGCCCATAGAACATTGTTGCCATCTCCGTCGATTCCACAATCGTCCCCTACCGAAGTGATATCAGAGTCACCACCATAGTTTTTATTGTTATTGTGATCCTATTTTCTTGGGGCATCTTGTCTTAGTTATCATTTTACCCATTTTTCTTTACCCACCTACTTTTCATCATCTACCTTTTTTTAAATGCGTCATCAATTTCCCGTGGCGTCATCGATCTCCCCGTTGAGGGGGCTCATCATCCACCTTCCATTAGTCCTCATTACACTCCTCATATCTCATTGTTTTTGTCTCATGGCTTGCTAGCACAAACCACTCAACAAAAAGGGGAAAATGTAGACATCTAAATTTGGTATCGCTACCCTTGTCTTCTCAAGTGTGTGCATATTTTTACGATGGTCATATCTAGGTCCCCTTTAATTAAATATATCCCTTTAAATATTTAAAGAAATGCCCACTCGTTTATCCTATCATCATTTAATTCTTATTAATTTTTATTAATTCACATTAATTAATTAATGCTCTTAAATTAACTAATTAGTTAACATCCATATTCCTACCTTGCCCTAATCAACTTTCTATTTAGGACGCATTTATCCTAAATATAAATACCTATGTTTTTTCTACCCATTCATATCTTCTAACTACCCATGATTCATCCCTAAACAACCTATTCCCACCTACAAGCTTTAAAGCACTTTTCTCGTTCTTAAATGCCCAAAATCTTGACCAAAACACAAAATCCACCTCCTGGGGAATGTTTCCCTATAGTTGGCGACGACCCAACCTAGTCGTCATCAACCCTATAAAACTGAGTGATTCCTTTCCTTAATCATCGGATGATGCATACAAACATCCAAGATTTCTTGTGACTTGCAAACTCTCTCTTGTGTCTCGAGCATTCTTGCAATAGTTACAGACCTCATTGGAACATGTTTGCATCACTCACGATCATCCTTTGTGATATTTTTATCATTTTTGTGTTGCTTTACTTCATTATCATTGTGTTATCATTTCCTTGTTTACATCTAAAATTTTGTAGGGCCATGTCAAATTCATAAACACTCGATCCCCATTACTAACCTTCTCTTCCAAAGACCTTTACTTACAGATATCCATTCCATCATCTTTCCTTGACCTTGTTATACTCTGCTATCACTGAGTTTTCTGTCTCAAATCCTTATTCAAAGTGCCCATCTTTGTTTTGTCTCTATCTCAAATTTCCAAAGTCAACATTATGTCTCTTAGCTACATTAAATTATCCAGCTTGCACCCCAATTTTTGTCAACCAGGCCTAGTTTACCAACCAATCCTTCCTTACCTATATTTTCTACCATTTCTTGGTGTTTTCTCGCCTTTCTGAGATCATTCTCGCATGTAACTCATAAAGCATCCACAATCCTATGTTATCTTCTAATTTGCATTAAGACCTTGCAGACTCTACATATTTCCCTTGCAGTTCGAGATCCACTCACCCAGGTCATCGTCAACCTTGGTTAGGTACCATTTAATTTATATTTATTTCAATCATATAATTTCTTAAATCCTTCTTAGTTACTTTCAAATTTTGTATTCCTTCAGTTTCTACATGTTATCTACTTATCCATCCTTTACTTCACTTTTGTTTATCAAATGGGGTTGACATCCGCAAAAGGAAGGTAACACTTCTTGGAGCTAGCTTTATCGAGAAGCCCCGCATATACCATCTAATCAATTTTTATTCTAGTTTTGTAGGTTTATCTCAAGCTAGAATGAAGATCAATCAATTTTGTGCATGTTCATCCATATCACACATTTGAGGTACCATAAACCCTCCATTTTCTAAGTTGTTTAGCTTTATTTAGTAGCTAACATCATTAATTGAATCGAACAAGAAAACCACAACAACACAAAGATAAGAACAAGGAAAACAATTACAAGTCAAAGAATGAAGAATTTTTCTTCAAGCTATGTTAGAACGTAAGCATGAATTGCAACATATGTGTCTATCTAGCACTCAAGTAGAAGATAATAGCTCGGGTGATGTGGTTGTCACCCCAGAAATGAATCCAATAAGTTCAACAAGAAAACAACGACAAGAAAAGGAAAACTTGAGTCATGACATTGTGGTGATGACTTCCTCTTGTTATGAGATGATATGATAAGGAGGTTTTCCTTCTCCAGGCTTATAGAAGGCATATATCAGTTGAAAGGAAGTATGTTAAAGCCTTAATATATGTTTCTCCTCTTGTAGTTATTGGTCATAAGATTATCCATGTTGCAAATGAGTGAGAAATCCAAGTTATATCTTGGTGATGAAAGGTTTTTCATTTGGCAAATATGTCACGAGTCAAAAAATTATTGAACTCGGGTTGAAGGTATAGTAATCTTAAAGCTCGTTAGAAGCATTTGAATTGATGCGAGTGTTACTCATTCTCAAAAGTTGTTGAATACCTTGTACATGATGTATGAATACCATAGAATCTATACATGCCTTGACAAGTAAAGAGCCTTTGAGTGATATAACTATTCATGCTTGAGTTGGTAAATCTTATACATTGTTAATCATGTGGTATAACTCCTTATTTGTGTTAGAGCATATATTCAAGCAAATAGATGTCATTGAGGAAGCCGTAAGTTGATTCCATTAAAAAATTTAGTGATTTGAATAAGATCTGGAATGTAAGACTCACTCATCATAAATCTTATGGAGTGAGTAATGTAATGGCTCGAACTAGACCTGTAATGTGTTGCTTGAAATGACTGTGTTTTTTATCATGTTCTTGGATGTGCAGCTATTGTGCATAAAAAAGTGTGAAGATGTCTTGACTTTCAAGCTATGTTGAAAGGTGTAGAATCCCATGGTAGTGACTAAGAGACTTGTAAAATTTGAGGAGGATTTACAAAGTTAATAACTCTACTAGTGACTTTGAAGGTTGCATAGGTTGTTCTAAATAAGAACAGAGGAAGTTTTCAACCGAATGAAGATATTTAGATTGGTTGGCACAAATTTCTAGTAATAATTTCATTTGCACATTTTCATTTCAAAAATTAATAGCAATATCAAAGCTTTGAATCAGTTTCCACTAATAATTATAGCAAAAATGCCTTCTCGGGCTGCGCACAGACAAAGCTAAGTTTTTAAGGAATACGGGTGTACTAAAAATCTCTAGAAATGGAATCTCAATCTAAGATTGAATGTAGATAATTGTAAGGAAGTATACAAGGTGTTTAAGAAACAAATTCTGATTTCCATTGGTAAAATGTCAAGTTATCTATGACAGATTGTTTGAGGGGCGATTAGTCACGGTTGAAAGCTAGTTTTAGAGGTCATTTTACAAAGAGAATTATCATTAGACCTCGAGCCATGCATTGGAACTTATAGGAAAGGTAAAATATCATATTTGATGCCCTAAAAGTTTTTAGTTTTGCATGTAAACCATCTAAAACTAAAGATATTATTGATAGTGTATGTTGGTAGATCTAGCAAGGACTAGGAAGTAAGAATGCAACAAGAGAAGCATAAAGAGTTGTATGTAAAGTAGGAACTTGAATTTTTGGGAGTATGTTGGCATTAGTAAGAAGGTACTAATTAAGTGTGTAAAATATTTGAAACACCCCTAGAAGTCCTCATACACATGTGAACCAAGCTCTCATCATCTCAAGTTAGAAAAGGGAATTTTTTGCCAAAAGATAAGTGTGGTTTATTTGTAGTATTTGGTGATTATATAATTTTTCTTGAGGTGTATAAACATGAAATATGAAAAAGGAAGCATTGAATAAATCAAAAACCACAGATGGTCTTATGCATAAAAAAAGCGGGGGAGTTGTTTGGTCCATTTGTGGCGCCATGAATAAGAATTAGCTACATGTTTGAACAATGTAAAAGGAAAAAGTATGGTTTGACAAATCCACTCTTGGAATTTTAAGTTGTTCTCAACATTCTCAACATGATTTAGAAGGAGTATGTTATCTTAAATGAAGAAAAGGTGTGCCTTGTTGATTGAGAATGGTCACTCTTGTTTGACTTATAAACATCAATGATTTAATTAATGTTGAAGTGCTCAAGATGTTTGAAAGACAAAATCATCAGTGGAGGAAGGTTACATGTTTGAGTTTGAGTGCTCATATTGGAAAATGTTCTACCTATAACTATAGAATATAAGAAAAAGGACAGTGTTATGACTGGAAATGGATGCACAAGATGGTGAGATAATGGGAAATGCTCATGTTTTTGTATATCAGTCTTGTGTGTATCAAAAATGGCTCACAGCTCTCTTTTCAAATTTCTAATATGGGGTTACAAAGTGCTCTTCAATGTTGCTTAGATGTGTAAGAAGTCTTTATGAGAAGGGGAGTATTGTTTCTTTACCTAAAAGCTACTCTAAATGCTTTCATGTTATGGAAGGTATATCTTGTCTATATTTCTTCAAGAGAAAGGCATGTTAGGTTTACACTTACAATGTCACATCAAAATATGGCTACAAGAACTGAAAATTTGGTTTAGGGAAGTGCCTAATTGTTTGAATCATTCTCAAGGGCTGCAAGCAAGGTTAAGAGTAAAATTTATGTGTTTCCAAGAAGATATAGATGGATTATATTCATGGGGGATTAGAAAGATGCATCATGTGATGGTCATGTTCTTAGAGGATGTCAAGAATCTATGCAAGGAAAGGTGGTGGTGCAAGTCATTTGGCTTTAAAGGAAGAGTGCTCATGTTCAAGGGGGTTTAGTTTAGTCTAGTAGAGGTCAAGGCTAGTATAGGAGCTCAGAAAAGAGCAAACACGGTCGTAGGGGGAGCTTGTAGAAAGTGTAGACACCTAAAATGTCTACATGACTAATTAGCATTAATCATGTCCCGCATTTTAGCTTCACCATTTATCCGCTACCAGTCCATTTTAATCTATCCATTATTAATATTATTCAACATCATCCATATAATAATTAATCACTAGATTAATTATTATTAATTAATCCATTTTATCATATTATCATCTTATCATCATTTATCATCAATCCTTTTATTTCATTATTATATCTCATTTCATCCTTTTAATTCATTAATCTCATTAATCCATTATTATATCATATTATCCTATTTTAAATCCTTCATTAACATTTATAGGAATTTAATATTCCTACATCTCACCTACCACCTACCCTACACATCCCTACACCTAGCCTTTCCATCAAATCACATCCCTAATCATCATTAATTATCCTAATCACATCATTTAATCTAAACTAATCATGTGCACATCACCTCTAAATATAGAAGATTCTCCATCTTTTCCTCTCATTTTTAAATATTCAAATATTCTACACTCTTCTATTAAATTAAAAATTCAATAAAATCTCCACACAAAATCTAGAACCCTCCACATCTAGAAATCTCTACACAAATCCAATCTTCTCATCAAATTTAAACCATTGGATTCAATCCAACATGGATTAATCCTCACCATCCAATTTTCCACTCACAAACTATAAATCAAGCACTCATCCTCCATGAGAGCACATCTTATAAATTCATATCAAATTGCTGTTATTTTATCCACTCAATCATCAATCCAATCTATCTTCAATCCAATCCAATCCTTCATCAAGCATTCATCAAGTAATCAAGGGAGGTGTTGTCCAAGTGCATCCACATCCAAATCTGAAGCAATCAATCATCTTCCAAGCACATCCACCCATCAAGGAAGGAGAATTGCATGCTAGATGGTAAGTGCAGTATTATTCCTCTTCCTTTCATCTTTGCTTGATCTGAGGTAGTTGATTTATTGAGTTTGCATGTTGCATTTGAATTAGTTTCATATTCATTTTATTTGTGTGTGCTAACTCAATGTTTCTTCTACATAAAGGTAAGCTTATTCTCTCATGCATCATTATTTTTAGTTGTCATTTTTTCATGTCAAGTGGCCAATAACCCTTTGTCATAGATGTCAAATGGGGAGAGAAGCCACAAAACTAGGAGTGGTGATTGGAAGTTGTTGGTTTGTGTTTTTCCATCAAATTTTGTGAGTATTTACCACTAATGATAAAGGGGGATATTTTTGAACCCTGTTCATTGGTGTTGTCATTGATGTCAAGTGGCATTGATGGAAAAGGAGTCAATAATGAGATTTCAAGAAGGTTTCAGGTTGTTTTCAGTATGTTGCAGGCTTGGTCAGTGAGGTAGGAGTTCACTGGAGGCATGAACATGGTTGGTAAACTTGGTATAGGTGTTCTACAGGTCATACATGATGTGTCTAACATGAGAAAGATCTTCTGGAGTGAGTAACAGTCAAAGGTTTGGATTCATAGTTGTAATCGCTCATTTAGGCTTGTTTTGGAGCCTCGATGAGGTGTGAGAGGCTACTACAGGTCATGGAAAGGTCAAATAAGCATGGGAGAAGCATAAGAATGTTTTATATGGCATGTGTGTGCAATAAAAGGCTTACTTTGGCTCCTGGAGGCAAAAGTCAAAAAGTTCACGGAAATTGGCTTTGAGAACTGACAGTGTGGTTTGATGTAAATGAGATAGGATAGAAGATTACATGAATATTTATGAAAAAAGAGATTATTTATCATGTGGGGGGTTGGTGCTTCATGCCAAATTTCATCAAGTTCTGAGATGGTATGTGAAAGTTATGCCGCTTTTCTAACACTAGTCCATTGAGAAATGCAAAATGAGTTATGCATGCGGCTTCTTATCACCCAAGTAAAAATATTAAGATTTCTTTGGATAAATAATAGAAGTAATTTTTTTATAGAATTCCTATCCCGAGATGGTGCAAAATTTTTGAAGCAATTTGGACAAGTATCAAAGAAGATATGATCAATTTTACACCACTTTGTTTATCTCACTTCCAAGAACCTCCTTGAACCAACAAAGGTGAAAGTGATTTATTTTTCTTCAATTCCTATGTTTGAGCTATTATATCATGTTTAAAGGAAATTTAATGTTGACACCATGATTATGGGTCTTTTAATGCACTTCAATAATTAATTTTCTCTTCAAGTTCTTGTAGCAAGGCAAAGTTTGAAGTCCCTAAGCACGAGTATGACAATATAGACATAGAGGTAGGGTTCATTTTAAGACACCTCTAGAAAATTGGAGGTGGAAAATACCTGTGAATATCCCCGGAACTGGTTTCAGTGAAAGGCAAATTTGACAGTTTTCCAGAACCAAAATTTTGTTAGTTTTTTCGAGCTAGAGATTACATATTTTCAGACACTGACGCCTCGTTGACACGCGTCAACAAGAGCTCGCTGACATCATGTTGACGCGCGTCAATAAGGGCCATTGACACGCATCAACAAGGGCTATTGATGTGTGTTAAATACCCTTTTAATGTGTTTCAATGGCCCTTGTTGGTGCACATCAATGAATCCTCTTGATGCACGCCAATGACTCCTACTTACGCCCTTGTCGTGCGCCAACTCTCTCTGTCGCACATCAACAAGGCATCATTGTCTCATCACGCGTCCAACTCTATTCCTCTCACGCGTCAACTACTTACCCCCTTTTTGCACATCTGTAATATATCCTTGTCGTGCATCTGCAATACCTCTTTGTCGCGTGTCAACTATATCTCTCTGCATCAACAACTAACCCTAACAGGATAACAACAATCTCTGGTGCTTAAGAGTATGCGAGTTCAAACTTCACGGTATTGGTAATTTGGTAAGCTACTTGTGGTAGTACCGTAGTATACTACTCGGTGAATCACCTAGGTTTTTATAGGAAATGTTTTCAAATGAAGGTGAAGCCGACCCCAAAAAAAATATACTGTAAATTTTAGGCGAACAGGACACCGACATGCTTCGAAAAAATTGCCTTTTCAAATTTTCCTAAAATGAAATTTTTGCCATATTACGAATATTTTCCACTAAAATTATCCCCGCATAGAGGTCATGATTGCATCAAAGGTTGAGGTTGAAATGAAAGGTTTTCCCTTTCTATGAGGTCATGTCAAACATTTTGATTTTATAGTGGTCCCAATATCAAAATTATTGGATGATTCTTTCTACTCCCAATTTTCCTTTTTGCTCCGTCACTCACAAGTTGTAGCCTAAGTGGCTAAATTTTTCTTCAAAGGCTTACTTGTTTTCCTCATATAATCTAAAACTAAGTGGTGGTTCTCAAGTTCTCTTTCACTCCTTCAAGATGCGTTGAACATTGCAAAGGTTCATATGAAATTGATGTTGTGTGTTGTGTGGACCGTAGGTTATCCGGAAAACTTGAGTTGAAACTAGAATGTGATTGTTTGAAATAGGTGGTGTGCTCTAAGCACTGAGAGAAAAGGTTTACATTTTTAAGTCTTTCCATTAACTCATCTACAAATTTTTCCTACGTTAAAAGCTAAATTTGCTTGTGACGGATACAACACGCTTGGCTTGAATGACATTGTGCTCTGTTCTTGCAAGATCTAGAAGTAAATTGGAAGTTTTCAAACAAGGTGGTTAATTTTAGAAAATGGAGATTTGTCTTATGAAGACTTAACATCTTAAATATTCAAATTACATTCACATTTGGAGGAGAAATCAATTTTTTTGGTTTTTTAGCATTGTGCGGTAAAAAGAAACCCTGAACTAGGGTTTGACAAACAAAAAGAAGGTTTTCTTGAAAATGCACCAATAAAAATATCTAAAAACTTGAAGAAAACTCTATAAACATGGCATGAGCATAATGCAAAAGGAATATTTTGAATTCATCAAGGAATAAGGGTGAATTTTGTGACAATCTACTAAAAACTTGAGAAACTCTAGGGGTCAAGTTTGTGTTGGTTTTAATGCAATTTCCTCGTGATTGAACCTTAAAGGTTTCATAAAAACATTTAAGTGATAAGGAACATACAATGCATGCTTATTTTGATCATAGTGTCATTTTAAATTGATGAAACTTTTTTGCAGTGATGTTTCAAAGACCATGATACCTCTTTTTATTCAACAGTTAGCTTGCAAAATTGGTGTCATCAAGACTTTAAAGTTGTGAATTGTTTCTTTTGGAGTATAAAAAGAATATTCTTCATGTTTCATGGTTTTAGATATCTCCTTTCTTAGGTTGTAGCTCGAACCTTTGTAATTTTATTGGTGTTTGGACTCCCGGTGATCTAAAAGGTCTTGAGATAGCCATTCAAAGAGAATAGGCTCATGGCGAAGGTGGAGAGCCTTAGACAGGTCACCCACTCATCATTTTCCCCTCTAGCTTGAAGAAGAAGGTGAAAGGTTCGGTCCTTATCCAAACATTATGAAAATTCCAAAGGATATATAAAACACATGTTAGAAGTTGAAAATATTCTTTGAAGGAGAGAACTTGAGCCAAAGTGTAAGAGAAATTAAAGTTAGAATTTTATTTTTAGATGAACTCAAGGTCATATGATGGAAAATGATAAAAATAAAAGGATATATCTAGCAGGTGAGTAGTATGTAATCGATGCAAGAAAAGACAACATTTAAAAAGGAGTTTGAAGTGTATGTAGGAAGTAGAACTCTAGGTGGGAGATTGTACGCCTAAAAATAAACACGTGACCTTCGGGTGCACTAGACCTCTTGAGGTCGTGTCGGGACAGCCAATGTGGAATATTATGGGAGTGCTGATGGGAAACTATAGGAGAATCAAGGACTAAGATCGGGTAGTGTGAATTCCTAGTAGTTGAATTGGTCAAAGGGGAATTAGAGGCTAAGTACGGGTAGCGTAAATTCCCTATGGTAATCCTAATCTACTTATTAAAAGGACGTTAATTAAAAATGGGAATAAAACAAATAAGATAAACTAACCAATCTAATATAATATTTGTGTATTTTCCACTTTACGGAAAAATAGAAGAAATACACAAACAAACTAATTTATTCTAATTTAATTTAATTACCTCTTTAATAAATCTAAACAAGCAAATAACCAGATGTAGTTATTTCCTTATGCTTTGGATGGATATAAACTACACTAATAAACCTAAAGATTTTCCAAAATATAATTTTGGATTTAAATCCTTTGTTCCACCTTAGAGACACGGGAAGAAGTAAAAGCTTCTCAGAAACACTTCTTCCTCTTGAAACTTCCCGGTAGAAGTAAAGAAGGATTCAATGGAGATTGCAAATTGAAATGGAATTGTAATTTCTTTAAACAAATGTAGAAGCTTTCCTCTAGACAAACTTCCCTTGTAAACCCACAGGGATAGGCAAGGAAACAATCTATCACCAGAAGCTTTGTGCAGAAAAAAATGAAAGCTACAGTAATTACTTAACTATTGCAATGATTTGAATTGAAATGATTTAACTACTCTAGTCAATATTGTGCATACAAATTAAATAAAGAAATCAAGAAAGCTTAAAGAAATCCAAGTACATTCCCAACTTGAAATTTGCATAACGGTGGCAAATCCAGTGATGGTTTATTGTGATGTCCCCTCACCTATTTTCCAACTTTAGTGCTCAAATGAATCTAGGGAATTGTGTTGGGTAGTGCATAAGAAGTGTTGGAGCATAGGTAGGTTACATGCAATCTGGTATCAATGCGGGTAGGAGAATAAAAATGCAAGAGAACTATCTTGATTATGTATTTCCTAGCAAGATCACGACAACATAACGATGTAATTCACAACAAAAATATCCACCAATGCTTCGGGAAGAAGCCTGGTTCTTATAGAAAAATGGTGGGGAAATGGTCTAAGCCATTTGGCAGCCAAAGGATGCCACATCACAATAAGAAGGGAAGTTAACTACAATTATTCATCAAGGAAGAAGAGGAAGTTGGTACGTATCCATCAAGCCTAAGAATAGCTAATTTGACCAAGAAACGTGCGCTAAAATCATGTTTGAAGAAATGAAACACGTTCAAAACATGCCAAAAGAGGTTCTAGAAAAATACACACAACCGTTGATCTATTGAAAGGGGTGGTTACGTAACCTCTGTTGAGAGGTCGACCAGGTGGTTGCATAATCACCGTGGAATTTCCATAACTTAAGGCCAAAAACTTAGGGAAAAGATGTGAAAGAGATAAAGAAAAACAAGAAAATCATAGAAATGGTTAAGGGAATCATTTTTACACACATCTATATTTGACTACATACATCTATCTTTGATTGCTTGATCATTTTCTCTTTGCAGAGTGCAATGTCAGATGAGAAACAAGTAGTCAAAGTGGGAGAACAACAACAATAAACAATGACAACAACATCGACAACACACTGTGATGGTACTTGCCATACTAATCATGCAAGTACACCACACACATGTAGTAGCTACACACACATTTTGCCCTAGGTTTAATCTCATCACATTTTCACATTTTTCATCTTTAGAATCCACGCTCCTCCACATCTTTCTTTTAGTCATTCCACGCTTGAGTCTAGTCCATCGACACGTCTTCTTCTACACTCTGCATGAACATCAGGTACACTTTTCTATCTACTTTATGTTACCTAGATGTTCGCTCACCAACATAAATTGGGGGCCAATGTAGACACAAATATTACACATTAGACAAATATTTAGCTCAATCATATACTCTACTATTTAGAAGGTTCTCAAGTGTACAAAGTACTAATTAATCCCCCTTTTGGCCATCCTCTGCTTATATTTTATTTGTATTTCCCGCATCATTTCCAATACTTACTACCCCATTTTCTAACTTCCTTGAGTTTTGTTGGTCATCAGATAGGACTTTACGAAGAGCAACAGTCAGGGGACAAGAAGTCCCTCCTCTTTAATGGGAGAGGTTCCCTTATTCAGAAACGAACCTATTTACAAATGTACAAAACATGATTTGTTGGTTAAACTTGGATATTACGAAAGTGTTTTCTATGAAGATCATCAATTACAAAAGGACTGAGGAAAAAGAGTATGGGAAAGAGCAGAAAGGCAACATGCAGAATTATAGATATCAGAGTAATTCTTTATGTATGCGAAGTCACAGTAAATTGAAACAAGATCATTTGTATTGGATAAATAAGATGGAATTCAGAGACACAAAGTTCTGTAAATAACATCTGCTAGAACACAAAGTTTCTTAACATAACACAGATTCATTAATCAAGGACACAAAGTTCCTTCTTGGTTATACAAGATCACCAGGCTTGCAAAGTTGAAGAGTATGCAATCGGTGAGACTAACAAACTTGAGACAAATGATCTTCACAAAGAAAATAAATGAAAGCTTAGGAATAACAGAGATCAGATAGACAAAGAATGGAAAGTCCTTCTGTATTGATTTCTTTATAATCTATTTACACTTTTCAGAAAATAAGCCAAGTTCTTCCTTTCTTTTAGAATGGCGTGGAAAGGCCATTATATAGCTTACAAGTCAGTTACTCTTTGTAACTACTTCTTTTAACTAAAGATTAGTTAAGGATTTCCAATCGCAATACCTCAACCTATTACAATGAATCCGAGAAAAAGAAATAGAAAAGAAGAGAAGAATAAGGAGAAGAAGACAGGTGGTCGGTCACTGAGAGGGACCCACTGACTTCAGAATTCACTGCCTGAATCTCTTCAATGACTTGGCTATGTCTCTGCCACGAGGGACTGATGTGTTAGTCGTAGACTAAGTCAAAAATCCCAGGCACTTCTCCATCTCTTTATCAAACTCGACATGAGTATGATAATCTTTGTTTGCTTCTTCAATGGCAGATTGAAGAGAGCAAATCTCCTTCATTTTCTCCTTGGAGATGGAACTTTCCTTGAATAGGTTATCTTTGACAAAAGCTCTGAATTGAGCTTTGATTTCTTGCAAGGAAAGGGAAGTACCAGAAGTCTCATCCTGAAGATGACAGTGTATGTCTTTGAAAGCAGAGATAACCAGTGTCTTGAAAGCTTCGCCCTTCTGCCAACTGTTCTTCAGTTCTCCCAAAGCCTCCTCCAGGACTCTGATCTTCCACTCCACGCTGTAGACCCAGGACTTTGACAGATTATCCTTTGCATCATCAAAAACCTTACTCACCAACAAAACATTCTCATCTGCCTGTCCCATGAGTCAGAGGTCTACTATGTAACTACTCCAGAGCTTGAGCTCTTTATCCATGATCCCGATAGTAGAGGGCACTTCATGGTTGCAAATTATTCACTTTTCCATGGAGTTTGAAAGCTTCATCGATGAAGTTCAACCTACCGAACAAGCATATCATCCACCATGGCTTCCATAGCTCTGCCATAGATGGAATACTTGTGCATGTCTTTGATACTCTGTACTTCATCTTGGCTCAAAATTACAGGTGGTGGGAGAGTGGTCAATGGAGTAGGGTCCAAAACTTTGTCCTTAGACAAAAGAGACTTGATGAAACCTGTGAGAATTTGGGCCTGTTCTTCTAATTGTTCAATAGTTTGCTACCCTTTCTCTACCCTCCCAATGACTCTTGTGACTGCTTGGGAGGTTATGGATCTCACCTTCAGGAGTAGACTCTCCCATTGGAATTCTTGAAAGCTCCAAGTCAGATGCCAGCAAGTCTTGCTCTGATTTGTCCACTGTAGGCTTAGCAATCTCCAAGAATTGCTGACCTTGAGCATCAGACACTATTCTGGAAGTAGTTCTGGCTTTCTTGGCACGAGAAGGAGTGGTGCCCAACAAGGCCATGCGACAGCATCAAAATTTGACCTCGAACTCAGAGGAAATTTTCCTCTTCCTATTGTCAACCAAAGGTTGCACCCACGCAAAAGAGGAAGAGGAATCAGCAGGAGGGGCAAGGGGACCAAGAGACAGAGAGCTCATGACGCTCAAGGTCTGCGTAGCTGTTGACTCGAGTTGAGAGGTGAGTGGGGCACTTGGGGCAATTGCGGCAGAAGAGTCAACATCACCTGAAAGCTCAACGCTCTGGATTTCCTTATCTTTATCAGCTGGGTCTTCAGGAGCATTTGCAGGGGTTGGCATTTCACTTTCTTCACTTTCACTGAGAACAATGATGTTCTCTGGTCCCATAGGCAACTCTGCCTGCTTTCTTTGAGGATCATTTTCCACAGGCTCCTTCTTAACCTCCTTGAGTTTCTTCTGGTACACTTGAGTGGATGAAGAAGGAGTGGAAGCTGCAGGTCCTTGTATTGATGAGGTAGGTGGGGTTTGCACTGGTGTTTCCGACCTTGGAATAGATGTTTCTCTTCTTGGTGTTGAAGCATCCTTAGAAGAGGATTCTCCTGAATGCCTCCTGAATTCTCGAACTATCTGTCAAACCAGACCTTAGTCCTGACTAAGACTGGAGCAAGGATCTCAGCCAGATCATCCCTCTCTTTCCTGTTCCAATCCAGGTCCTCCAAAGGAGTGTGCTTAACCACATTTTCATACTCATACAAGTATAGATCGAGTTGTCATCCCGAGACCTTCAGAACTTGATCTGATGAGTTCTTGGATTAGTGACAGAGAGAACTCCGCCATAATGTCTTCTCTCCTACCTCAAAATCATCTCGCACGTCGGCCCGGTAGTCTTAGGCTATCAGACGCCTGTGATGGTAGATTATCTTGATGTTTTGTTCAATGAACTTCTTCAAGTCGAAGCAGTCCTTGGCTTGAAGAAATGAACGGTGATAGGGACCGGGGTTCTCTACATGTTATGAGCATCCGTGGCTTTTTGCAAGAGTAGTTTCCCGGAGAGATGGGAAAGTGCAAGCCGAAATTTTCTTATGTCTCGCAAGTTACATGCAAACTTGTCTAGTTTCTGCATATTTCTATCAAGGCCATTTTATCATTGCAGAAACATGGGCGGTCTCGGAGGGTGCCCTCATACAATGGCGAGCTCCTGATATAAGAGAATTTCCTGAACTGGATGAAGTAAGCACCGTAGTGCGATATTAGAGTCATAGCTTCATCTGAAAATCTCTTGGCAGTGTCACCTTCGAGCAATCTGACCACGTACATGGTAAAAGCGTCATTGACCCTTCTGAAATTACGATTGCTGGTCTCCAAGGTGAACTGCGGGCAGTAGGCATATACTGGATCGTCTTTGTGTGCATCTATATAAGAAAAACCGAACCACTGCCTTGATGCTGCCAGAGTGTACATCAGGTACGAAGTCATATAGAATTTCTTCGTTTCTTGCACGTTGGACCAATTTCTTTCTGCCAAATTCATGCTAATGATCTCCACCCAACTGATATTCTGTGTTCCCTCACACACCATGCTGATGAGCGGGCACATCCAGAAGTGGAATTCGTTGGTAGAGGGCAAACCCATAACCCGAGCCAGCAGAATTATAAATTCGAGACAATTCTTCATTAAAATTTGCCGGAAAAGGGTTTTGGGCGAGACAAGACGCGCTCCTTCCTAGGGTTTTTAAGCCAGAGACTTCGCCACGCGTGCCTTGTATTTTTATTTGTCTTGATTGAACAGGCGTGTGCTTGATCCCGAGAAGCGACTATAGCATTATCCATCTCTCGGAATCCTCGGGAAAGCGGTGCTAATGGCGCGGCATCCGGTTTAGCGATGAGTTCCCGTGTATATTGGTCCCCGCTCGAAATGCGGGTCGGTCGAAGTGAGCTCAGCGTGAAAGCACGTACGGCTGTATGCAGAGATCGGAAACCTCCACAAAGCCAAACCGCTATCATGAATCATTTGTTACAATCTTGTTAGGTACACCATACCTTACCAAGATGTTCTCTTTGATGAAGTTGCACACCACTTCAGAAGTAGTGCTCTTGACTGGAATAGCTTCCACCCATTTGGTGAAGTAGTCCATGGCAGTTAGTACATGAGTGTGACCAGCACTAGAAGTAGGATTAAGTGTACCAATGAAGTCCAAACCCCACTGTTGAAATGGTTCCTCAATCACAACTGGCTTGAGAGGCAAAGAAGCCAATTTAGGTCTTCCCACAAAGGTCTGACAAGCCTCACATTTATCCACCCACTTGGATGCATCTCTGAACAAGGAAGGCCAGTAATATCCTCCACGGAGTATCTTGTGAGCAGTGACCGTTGATGAATAGTGCCCTCCACATGCCTGATCATGAAAAGCTGAGAGCAACTTTCTCTGCTGTTCCTTGTCCACACACTTCAAAAATCTCCCATCTAAGCCACGCTTGAACAAAGCATTTTCCCATAATACATATTGCACTGACCTCAATTTAACAGTCCTCTTTTCTTTGGCAGTTAAATGAGAGGGGCATTCCCCATAGGTGAGAAAATGGGCGATGTCAGCATACCATTCGTCAACTGAACTAAGGAACAGAACAGTAGGAAGGTCAACTTTCTCCAGTAATTCATGCTTAGCTCCTTCAGCAATGAGCTCACAAAGACCTTTTCCACGAACCAGCTTGGTCGGCTTGATGTCAATGTCATACTCTTGGACCTTAGCAACCCAGTTCCCTCTCTTAGATCCAAATTCTTGTTGTGTGAGGATTGACTTAACAGTTGTATCCGGGACCAATACCATGGAATGAGAGTTGAGGATGTAAAAGCGAAACTGCTTGACAACTTTAACCACTGCAAAAGCATGTTTCTCCATCATGGTGTATTTCAACTCATGATCTTTCATAATATAGCTCATGAACGCGATTGGTAGCTCATGCTCATTAGAGTCTTCTTGAGTTAACACAGCAGCCAAGGTATTATCTGTAGCATAGCAATAGATGATGAAATCTTTATTGAAATCAGGACAGGCTAAAACAGGAGTTTTAGCGATAGCTCTCTTGATACCTTCAAAGGATTCCTTTCCTTCAGAAGACCAACCAAATGTTTGCTTCCCTTTCATCATCTGAGAAATATTCAAAGTTAACTCTGCAAAATCAGGGATGAATCTTCTCAAAAAATTGATCTTACCGAAGGAGTGCACGCCCTTTTTACTGGTTGGGAGAGGAATTTGCTGGATGGCTTGAACTCGTTCAGGATCAATCTTAATACCATCCTTGGAAACGATGTGCCCTAATAACTTTCCCTCAGTGACACAAAAGACAGATTTTTTTTAGGGTTCGGGAGAGATCCCATGCTCTCTGCATCTCGTGAATCTGTCTCTAGGTGATCAAAATGATCCGCTCTTGTCTTGGAAAACACTGTCAGGTCATCAAGGTATATGACAATACACTTCCCTTTTAAGCTTCCAAAAGCTAGATCCATAGCTCTCTGGAAAGTGGCACCAGCATTAATAAGCCCAAAAGGCATTCTCTTGTAGGTAAAGGTACCCCAAGGAGTAGTGAAAGCTGTTTTGTGTTGATCTACAGTATCAACCTCTACCTGATTATAGCCCGAGAATCCATCAAGCATGGATAACATTTCAGATCCTGTTACTGCTTGCAATACTTGATCCATCATAGGCAAAGGATAATTATCTTTCAGAGAAGCCTGATTCAGATTCCTGAAATCAACACAGATGCGGATCTCACCATTTTTCTTCCTAACAGGCACAATATTTGCAATCCATGTTGAATGGTGAATGGGAAAAATGATTTTAGCCTTCAACAACTTCAATTTCCTGAAAGATGGTGTCAGCTATTTTGGGGTTGTATTGCCTCTGTTTCTGCTTGAAAGGCTTAATTCCAGGCTTAAGAGGAATAGAGTGTTGCATATCTTTTGGTTTGAAAGCTTTCAAATCTTCATAAGAGTAAGCGAGAACATCCTTATACCTTCTTAGAAGATCAATTGCTTTTCTCCTCTCATCTGCTGTGCAACATTTTCCAATATTTACTAGCTTAGGGTCATTAGAACTCCCAATATCAATCTTATCATACTCAGCTGATTGCTGAGGCCCAGTGGAAGCTCTAGATTTCACATACCTGTCATGTTTATCAAATAGTTCCTCCAAACTCACCAAACCTTTAGGAATCTTGTTTCCTTTGAGATTGATGCATCCATCTTGATCTGTTTCTTCCCCTTGGGCGACTGCTTGGTCAAAGGGCACACTCTCATGAGGTAGGTTGTCACTTCCCTCAAAATACAGTTGTTCGAAATTACCCTTGAGTTCCAGGAAGGAAAGCAAATGTTGATCATCATTGAAAACTTGCCAGTTATTGGTATTGTCAGGTACACTAGGCCGATGGACCATTTCAATAGTGAACTTATCCTGAGAGAAGTCAGGATGGGGAATCAGTAGTGACCCCGAGATCAAGTGAATCAGCCTCTAGTGAATCACCCTGCTGTTCTTCTCCCTAGGTATTGCCTCAATGGAGAAAGCATCAAGAAATTCAATGGAATCCCAAACCTGATTCCGGTAATGCTTCAGCCTCCCATTTTTTACTTGGAAAAGGCTTCTCACTTGCTTTACAATTAATTCTGCATCACCACGAGCCAGAAGATTCTTCACACCTTGTTCTTTGGCCACTTGCAATCCAAGAATGAGAGCCTCATACTCTGCTGTGTATTATTAGTATTCTCGAACCGCAACTTAAATGAAAAGGATGTAGGCATCCTTCAGGTGACACTAGCAGACACCAGCTCCGTAACTGCCGAGAACAACTTCCATCAAACTCTAAAATCCAAATACCATTAGGATCTTTAGGTGACATTCTGGGAAGTTGGATTTCATCAGGGGACATAATCATGTAATTGCCATGACCCATATCCTCATAGAGTATTTGTGCTTTAGGATCATCCGTTTTTTGCACAATATACTCAGACTGCTTCTCAGGCATCAATTTCTTCATTTGTCCATTAACAGGTATGAGTGCATGCGACCAGTCCATTTGGATTTCCCCACCCACATCTTTGCAGAAGTTCCTACTTAGCAACATCCCGTATGAAGGAGGGATATCTGCTACTAAGATGGTAGCCAACACTTTCTTTTCAGGCAAGGCAGCAAAAGCCACTTGTGCATCTTTAATTCTTCCGACTGTAAGGCACTTCTTTACTCTCCATGGAGTAACAAGATCCATAAGTGCGTGTGAGGGTCAGGCCTAAAGCATGAGCTACTTTAGCAGGCATCACGTTATCTGAGGCTCCTGAGTCAATGACACAATTACTGAGCCTATGACCAGCTATAAGAAGTGTTACATAAAATGGTTTAATTTTGTCACCAGGCGAGGTGACAGCAGCTACCAGACTAGGCTGTGGTGCAGAAGGAGGAGTAGGTAAAAGGCCTTTAGAGGTGGTTTTGGAGTGGGAATTAACAAATTGAATCATTTTGGCAAAAGCTTTGGGATGAGTTTGATAATACTCGGCCTCTGAGATTTGAACCTTAGTCTTTTTCAGATGATCAATAATATCAAAAGACCCAGAAGTGGACGGGCCATCATCATTTGAAATTCTAGGCTTATCAACTTTAGGAGAAAAAGAAGGAACTTTGCTAGTAGGATTAACAGGACTCACCTTTGGTGCAGATGAAGTAGGGATAGGAGATCCTCTTTTTGCAATTACAGGAATAGTTGCTGACTGCTCCTTAGATTTCTTTATGGGCTGCGTCACTTTCTCCCTCTGATGTGTCTGCTCTCGAGTCATGATAGCAAATGATTCGCTATTCATGTCTGCTACCACTTCATCATAATCATCTCCATCATCGATGCCCTCAGTGGTGAAGAAATTAACCCGAGATCCCTCAAGTTCTCTCGCCTCATCATCAAATTCCTCCACAAACTCCTCGCAAGCTTCATTATCCTCATCATCATCTGGCTCTTCAACCTCACAGGTTGCATTCACAGGAACTTTAACAGGAGGTCCTTCAAGTGCTAGTCTTGTTTGAGAAGCAGGCAAATGATTTCTGGGCTGAAAATTCCTCCTTGGAACATCTGCATAAGGGGCATGCTGAGCCAATTGTTTCTTTATAGCAATGAGATCATTCGCAAGCTTTTGGACTAACGGATCAGTATTAGGTCCAGGAGTGGAGGAGGAGGAAGCAACAGACTTAGATTTGGAAGGGTCTCTCCTCAACTTCCCTGACATGATCAGATCATCCTCGACACTAACAGCAAGAGTTTGATCCTCCACCAATGTTGCGAGATTAGCCCTTCTCAGCGCATAACTGACTTCAGACGATTGGGCATTTAAGAAGAAACATTTTTGGATTTGATCAACAGGTCGAGTATTTACAGGAATTTTGTTGATCAGTCTGTTGAATCGGGCCACAAATTCTCTCATGGGTTCTGATGAATCTTTCTTTATCTGAGAAATTTGGGCAAGCAAAGCATGCACATCTTCTGCCGGTTTGAAACGGTTTTCAAACTGAGTTCTCATTGTGTCCCAGTCGGTGATAGCGCCAGCCGGAAGGTGGTAGAACCAATCAGCAGCATTATCTTGAACGCGTCTCAACGAATAGCTCTCACGAGAGACGCTCTTCGTGCTCAACTCCCGAGACCCCACATGCAACAATGAAGGCTGCGATGTGTTCATCAGGATGCACTTTGCCATCGCCTTTGAATTTGGGGAAGTTCTTCCTGGTTACCTCTAGGTAACTCATGCAAAGGCTGAGGAAGAGCAAGGGGCCCGACACGATGACCCCAGGGCAATGGTGCCGCCATTCTTGGAAAAACGGCTTGGAGAGGAACCGCAACACCAGCAAGAATCAAAGCTCGCAGATTAGGGCTAGCTGGCTCTGAAGGAGTACCGCCCGTAGGAATTCTATTTTGAGCAGGTGGAGTGCTTGTCGAACGAGTTCTTCTATTTCTTGTTGAAGGAAAAGGAAAACCCTGCTGCTCCAAAATCTGGAACTGAGAATCTTCAATACCAAGGGCCCTTCTCCCTCGAGTAAAACGCGGAGTCGCCAGATCAAAAGATGATCAAAATTACAGAACTGGAATACAATTTTCCCAATGAGTCGCCAAAAACTATTGGTCATCGGATAGGACTTTACGAAGAGCAGCAACAGGGGATAAGAAGTCCCTCCTCTTTAATGGGAGAGGTTCCCTTATTCGAAACGAGCCTATTTACAGATGTACAAAACATGATTTATTGGTTAAACTTGGATACTACGAAAGTGTTTTCTATGAAGATCATCAATTACAAAAGGACTCGAGGAAAAGAGTATGGGAAAGAGCAGAAAGGCAACATGCGAAATTATAGATATCAGAGTAATTCTTTATGTATGCGAAGTCACAGTAAATTGAAACAAGATCATTTGTATTGGATAAATAAGATGGAATTCAGAGACACAAAGTTCTGTAAATAACATCTGCTAGAACACAAAGTTTCTTAACATAACACAGATTCATTAATCAAGGACACAAAGTTCCTTCTTGGTTATACAAGATCACCAGGCTTGCAAAGTTGAAGAGTATGCAATCGGTAAGACTAACAAACTTGAGACAAATGATCTTCACAAAGAAAATAAATGAAAGCTTAGGAATAACAGAGATCAGATAGAAAAAGAATGGAAAGTCCTTCTGTATTGATTTCTTTATAATCTATTTACACTTTTCGGAAAATAAGCCAAGTTCTTCCTTTCTTTTTTTTTTGAATGGCATGGAAAGGCCATTATATAGCTTACAAGTCAGTTACTCTTTGAACTACTTCTTTTAACTAAAGATTAGTTAAGGATTGCCAATCGCAATACCTCAACCTATTACAATGAATCCGATAAAAAGAAATAGAAGAGAAGAGAAGAATAAGGAGAAGAAGACAGTGGTGGGTCACCGAGATGGACCCACCGACTTGCACTCATTGCTGCTGAATCTCTTCAATGACTCGGCTATGTCTCTGCCACGAGGGACTGATGTGTTAGTCGTAGACTGAGTCCAAAATCCTAGGCACTTCTCCATCTCTTTATCAAACTCGACATGAGTATGATAATCTTTGTTTGATTCTTCAATGGCAGATTGAAGAGAGTAAATCTCCTTCATTTTCTCCTTGGAGATGGAACTTTCCTTGAATAGGTTATCTTTGACAAAAGCTCTGAATTGAGCTTTGATTTCTTGCAAGGAAAGGGAAGTACCAGAAGTCTCATCCTGAAGATGACAGTGTATGTCTTTGAAAGCAGAGATAACCAGTGTCTTGAAAGCTTCGCCCTTCTGCCAACTGTTCTTCAGTTCTCCCAAAGCCTCCTCCAGGACTCTGATCTTCCACTCCACGCTGTAGACCCAGGACTTCGACAGATTATCCTTTGCATCATCAAAAACCTTACTCGCCAACAAAACGTTCTCATCTGTCTGTCCCATAAGGCGGAGGTCTACTATGCAACTACTCCAGAGCTTGAGCTCTTTATCCATGATCCCGATAGTAGAGGACAACTTCTGTTGCAAATTATTCACTTTTCCATGGAGTTTGAAAGCTTCATCGATGAAGTTCAACCCTGCAACAAGCATATCATCCACCATGGCTTCCATAGCTCTGCCATAGACGGAATACTTGTGCATGTCTTTGATACTCTGTACTTCATCTTGGCTCAAAATTACAGGTGGTGGAAGAGTGGTCAATGGAGTAGGGTCTAAAACTTTGTCCTTAGACAAAAGAGACTTGATGAAACCTGTGAGAATTTGGGCCTGTTCTTCTAATTGTTCAATAGTTTGCTGCCCTTTCTCTACCCTCCCAATGACTCTTGTGACTGTTTCTTGGAGGTTATGGATCTCACCTTCAGGAGTAGACTCTCCCATTGGAATTCTTGAAAGCTCCAAGTCAGATGCCAGCAAGTCTTGCTCTGATTTGTCCACTGTAGGCTTAGCAATCTCCAAGAATTGCTGACCTTGAGCATCAGACACTATTCTGGAAGTAGTTCTGGCTTTCTTGGCACGAGAAGGAGTGGTGCCCAACAAGGCTGCGACAACATCAAAATTTGACCCTGAACTCCGAGAGGAAAATTTCCTCTTCCTTTTGTCAACCAAAGGTTGCACCCACGCAAAAGAGGAAGAGGAATCAGTAGGAGGGGCAAGGGGACCAAGAGACAGAGAGCTCATGACGCTCAAGGTCTGCGCAGCTGTTGAATTGAGTTGAGAGGTGAGTGGGCCACTTGGGGCAATTGCGGCAGAAGAGTCAACATCACCTGAAAGCTCAACGCTCTGGATTTCCTTATCTTTATCAGCTGGGTCTTCAGGAGCATTTGCGGGGGTGGCACTTCACTTTCTTCACTTTCACTGAGAACAATGATGTTCTCCGGTCCCATAGGCAACTCTGCCTTCTTTCTTTGAGGATCATTTTCCACAGGCTCCTTCTTAACCTCCTTGAGTTTCTTCTGGTACACTTGAGTGGATGAAGAAGGAGTGGAAGCTGCAGGTCCTTGTATTGATGAGGTAGGTGGGGTTTTCACTGGTGTTTCCGACCTTGGAATAGATGCTTCTCTTCTTGGTGTTGAAGCATCCTTAGAAGAGGATTCTCCTAAATGCCTCCTGAAGTCTCGAACTATCTGTCAAACCGGACCTTAGTCTCGACTAAGACTAGAGTAAGGATCTCAGCCAGATCATCCCTCTCTTTCCTGTTCCAATCCAGGTCCTCCAAAGGAGTGTGCTTAACCACATTTTCATACTCATACGAGTATAGATCAGAGTTGTCATCCTGGAGACCTTCAGGAACTTGATACAGACCGAGTTCTTGGATTAGTGACAGAGAGAACCTGCCATAATGTCTTCTCCTGGCCTCAAAATCATCTGCACAGTCAGCCCAGTAGTCTTCTGTATCAGCCCTGTGATGGTAGATTATCTTGATGTTCTGTTCAATGAACTTCTTCAAGTCGAAGCAGGTCCTTGGCTTGAAGAAATGAACGGTGATAGGGACCAGGGTTCTCTCTATGTTCTGAGCATCCAGGGCTGTTTTGCAAGAGTAGTTTCCCAGAGAGATGGGAAAGTGCAAGCCAGAAATCTTCTTATCTCTGCAAGTTCTGTGCAACTTGTCTAGTTGCCTGCATATTTCTATCAAGGCCATTTTATCATTGCAGAACATGGGCAGTCTCAGAGGGGTGCCCTCATAGCCGGCGAGCCTGATATAAGAGAATTTCCTGAACTGGATGAAGTAAGCACCGTAGTGCGATATTAGAGTCATAGCTTTCATCTCGAAAATCTCTGGCGAAGTGTCACCTTGAGCAATCTGACCATGTACATGGTAAAAGCGTCATTGACCCTTCTTCAAATTACAATTGCTGGTCTCGAGGTGAATCAGCGCAGTAGGCATATCTTGGATCGTCTTTGTGTGCATCTATATAAGAAAAACCGAACCACCGCTTTGATCTGCCGCAAGAGTGTACATCGTGCACGAAGTCATATAGAATTTCTTCGTTTCTTTACGTTGGGCGACCGCTTCTGCCAAATTCATGCTAATGATCTCCACCCAGCTGATATTCTGTGTTCCCTCGCACACCATGCTGATGAGCGGGCACATCCAGAAGTGGAATTCGTTGGTAGAGGGCAAACCCATAACCCGAGCCAGCAGAATTATAAAGTCAGACAATTCTTCATTAAAATCTACCCGGAAAAGGGTTTTGGACAGGCGAGAGGCTCCCTTCCTAGGGTTTTTAAGCCAGGACTTCACCACGCGTGCCTTGTATTTGTCGCTGTCTTGATTGAACAGGGCCTGTGCTTGATCCCGGGAAACGACTATAGCATTATCCATCTCTGGAATCCTCAGAGCAGTGCTAATGGCGGCAGCATCCAGTTTGGCGATGAGTTCCCGTGTATATTGGTCAATTCACTCGAAGCGGGGTCGAAGTGAGCTCCGCATGAAAGCACGGTATCAGCACACTGTACCGAGATTGGGAAACCTCCAGCGAAAGCCAAACCGCTATCATGAATCATTTGTGCCATTGGTGTAGGGTTTGCGTCCGCCATCCTCGCCCAAAAATCACCGAAGTCGAGATGACGAGCTTCGCTATCCCCAATATTGTGAACGGCAGACTCAAGTGGTGAAATTTGTTCCTGTCCCTGAAACTTGATCTTCATATTGATAGTAGCTAGGAGGACAGAGCCGCAAACCAGACTCGGAAAGGAATTACAGAGGGAGGGGATACACGCGCAGGTTTTCAAATTGCAAGGGTTCGAGCAAAAGATAGCATGGAAGTAGTGCGAAAAATGCAAAGGGGAAATGCTCGTTATATAGCCGTTTAGGAGAGAGAAAGGTCATAAATGCGCATTTAATACATACCCACCAATTTGAATAAGCATGATATTCGGGTAGAGCGGGAAAAATAAGCACGAATGACACTTGGTACGCTTGGGACATGTGAGACGCGAATGCGCGAAACACGCGGCTCAGCCGATTCGGGCGAAGCAGGGAGAAGACGCACAAATGCATTTTGGGACATTTGGGACGAAAACGCGCGAAGTACGCGGTTCGGGTGTTTCGGCCGAAATTGGAACAAAAGGCCCATTTGAACTTGGGACATTTGAGACAAAAAGTTTTGGAGTACGCGACTCGGCTTTCGGGTGAAAATGGAACAACTTGCACTTTTGATTTGGGACATTTGGAACACGAAAGTGCGAAGTACGCGGTTCGGGTGTTTCGGCCGAAAATGGAACAGCTCGCACAATAAGTTTTGGGACACTTGGGACGAAAAGTTCCGACGGGCCCGAAAATGGAACAACTTCGGGATTTCGGCCGATCGGGAACAGATCGCACTTCGGGACTTGGGACACGCGGACAAAATGTTCGACAGTTCTAGAAAAACATACAAAATGACCCAAAACACAGATTTCTTTGACTTCACGACTTCGGTACTTCAGAGAAAAACACTTAAACTCAAAATTTTGAAATTTTTTACTTTCATCGTAGAAAGCAGGAATTTTGAGTGGACAACAAGTTTATAGCCCTAAATCAAGGTTCTCCAGGTTGTCTTTGGGCACCGCGAAGATCCCCGGTCCCACCTAGGGTGCCTTGGTCTATGCACAACCTCTTTTGCTCCTTTTTGGGTCACTTCTAGCTATTAGTCATCCTTATCTTCTTCTCAGTCAGCCTTGTCGAGATTAATTACGAAATTAAACTTGAGAGCCCTATAAATATAAAGCTTATAAGACCATAACGAGGATCCTACTTCATTACATCCTATCACTATTATCACTTCATCTAGGGCTGCATCCATTGCTCAACTTGCATCCATATAGTGTCATACATCCAAGCTAGGAAGTCTACATCACACACATTCTTAGAGGAGGTTGGATTCTATTCATTCTATTCTACTATCTACATCTTCTATAGCTATTATAGCTTGCTACTTCATAAATTTTGAGTGACACGAGAGCACCTCGACACGATTCACACACACTCACTAGAACTACATAAGGGTTTGTAATGTAGTACAATGCTAAGCCACATGACATTATTATAGATCTTCTTAAGTGTCACTTGATCACCCTACCACATATGCGATATTATTCTTCTTTTCGATCAAGAAAATACCTGTGTCGTCCATATTATCATTATCATTGAATCAATGGACATAAGCGACAACAATTGCTATACTTTGCATCACATAATCAACAAACTTGAACATGAAGGTCTTATTTCATTTTCTCCATAACACTTTAATGCACATACTATACCCACATGTGCTCCTAAGTCTTTTTCTCCTTCGATTAGTCTAGATATACCTCAACAAGCTCCCACGGTTACTAGTGAGCTTGTTCTTGATATTTCTAAGGAAGTTCTTGATGATTCTATTATTCATTACATAACTGATATGGACAGCCCCTCCCATGTGCATAATGATCCTTCTCCTAGTTCAATAATTGCTTATCCTATTTTTGATATTGCTTCTCCTCCACTTCTTGAGCATAATGATGTCGCTTCTTATACACCTTCTTTAGTTAGTCACGTGCCACCTAAGCCCTCATCTATGGTTTCTCCAATTCAACAACGTCAACCACCTATCCAAATTCATTCACAAACCACCACCGCTAGGTCATCTACTGCATTATCAAATAAACCTAAGCAATCTCCCTTGATACTTAGTGCAACATGGCCTCTTCCCAAATCTACACTCTAACCAATTAAGTTTATTAAAGCAACTAATCCTTCTCCTAGTTTTTACAATGCATCTTCACCGCCACCACCCAGCTTATACTACAAGATTTTTCCAACAAGGTTCCACCACGCGTAAACTTGGCCTTTAGTAGGTGACTTTTGTTACTTTACCCTCGTGATCACACACTCATATTTTCGAGGTTCCTATATGACTTTTGAGGGGTCTTTTACCATGAAGAGCCTCATTTCATCTTGCATTTCTCCATTACATCACCACTTATACATATCCACATACATCATTTATTACATAATACACACATTATCATCCACTTGGGGGCATATCCATTAGATAACCCCTCATTCTTCATACTAGCATAGTTACATCTCTCATCTTTACATTATTATTCATTCATTTCTTTGCATGAAGACATACTTATCACATGTCATAGCACCCTCATTACCTTGATATGTACTCTTACCTTCGGTTCACACCGACATTGAGGGATTACCATTACATTGAACCCCACACACTTTGCACTATAGGTCCTACACATTTACATTTTATCATGTACATCACGCATCCTAAATCATTCATTCTACACTTAGTTTACATCATACATCATCCTATACACCCCTCATCTATTAGTCATTTGTACATCACCTATCTTATACACGCTACACTAGTCGTCATCTCATATGCATATAGTTTTACATCTCACCTTTACATTATGTGTTTATGCTAGGTCACTTTATACATGGGTCTAGATGTACATGTCATCACTACATATTCCATCTACACACCCTACATTTCCCACATTATATGATTCACATAGTGCATCTATCCATCCTATCCATTCTATACTACACTAGATTCCATCATATCTATGGGTCTAGTTCCATCTATCATCTTTACATATTCTATTTTTATCTACGCCTATTGTTGCACCCTACATACCCACTTTGCACTTATACATCCTATTTATTCTACATGCTACACTATATTTCCTTATACATGGGTCTAGTTTTACCTATCATCATTACACATTCTATTTCTATCTCCACACTTATTACATTACACATTCCATACCCACTACACATTCTACATTACATTTCCTACACCGCACATTCACATACCTTGGTCATCTACACTACATTTTTCTAGTGCTACACTCACCACCCTATGACACACTCTAGTTCCTCGGTCCATACTCGACTATCGAGGGTTTACCAATCAAATGGACCTTCCTTATATGTGACATGTCATCATACCACATTCATCAGACTAGTGACCAACACTCTAGGCTATATCATCACCCACACCTATCATCACATAGTGGTATACACCTTAGGTTAAATCACCACTCCTTCCATCAATTCTACATCATTCTATTACATTCTATCACCTCCTATCATATCATCCTATACTTTTCTCAATTCCAAAATTACTTTGTTACACTACCATGCCTTCAATCATCACTTAGTGGTATTATACACTTTTAGGCTAAATAACCACCCTCGCCTTATTCATCGCATAGTGGTCTACACTTAGTGCTAACTTCACCACCTTCCGTTATCCATCACCTACTCATCTACGCTCCATATACCCTCATCACCCATCTTGTAGTGACATATGCTATAGGCTAGATCATCACCTTCTTCTTCCATCATGTAGTGATATACGCTTAGGGCTAAATCATCACTCATCCAATTAACAAGTCATGGTATACGCTTAGGCTATAGGGTCCATGCAAATATTTCCATACATCTCATCCTCCACTCATTCTATAGTGATATATGCTTAGGGCTAAATAATCACTCCTCTGATAAAAAAATTTGTGATATATGCTTCGGATATAGGGTTCATACGCATCTTCTCCCCATGTCACATTCCATCACCATACCCTACACATACTCATCACAAAGTGCTAGACCTGACTACACTATTATACCATTTCCCGATGACACACTCTTGTTTATGGTTCATTCTTGAATGTTGAGGGGGAAAACAAAATGAACCTCACTGCATACACTTCCATACACTTGGGGCACGTTGCTCCTATCATTCCATATTGCATTCCATTCCATCCATCCACAACATACTGCATTGTCTTGGTAGCATTTACTTTTGCTTACTAGTGTTTTTCATGCTCATTCTATTACACATGTTAGATTTCTTTCCTATATGTCATTATCATACACACATGTGTGTTCATGCCTTTGTTTAGTGTGATCACAGATACATGAAATTTACATGTGGCATGGATGCTCACCTTCTACCCTTACTATATTGGTCGTTGGGGGCATCCACATTCATCTCATATAGGTGTTATTGTTTCATTTTGTACTTAACATCTTTTACTACTTGCTTATACATGCTTTGACATATTGGTTTTCACTCTAACATGATAACGGGTGTTCCATGTGCAACACTTGTTTTGCAGGACTACATGTTTCCATGACTACATGTTTATTTTTACTTGTCTACATTGATTGCTATTGTTTATGGGCCTTGCCCTTTGCTTGTGTGCACACTTGTCTATTTTTGTGGCCATGATGGCCTTGCATGTCTTACAACATTGTGAGTGATGTCCCTTGTTTGTAACCCACTTTGTGCAGTCTTCTTGTTATTTCTTACAGTTTTACACTATCGTGCTTGGTATTTTTCTACATTATTTGTGTTTTTACATTGATTACATGCATGTTCTTGTGCAATAACACTTTTTTGGCTAGTCATCCCCTTTTGTGTGCACCTTGGTATCTACCAAGTGCTTTTCCTTCCCCTGCAAGGCCGAGTTGGTTATAAGGTCAAATTCTGGTTGGTCCTCTTTTAGGGACATATTCTCCTTTTATGGTTGTCGCATGCACCCCCAAAGAGGGGGGCATCATTGATGGTTTCTACTAACACAACGTATCTACACCGGTTCACACACAGTGAGTGAGTTCGAGACTAGCCTATGAACTCTATACACTACGGCCATAACGAGGACATGGTGTCCTTGAAATTCATGGATCGAGTTAAAAGCTCGGGGTTACAGTGGGTGGCCTCTCTACACTTATTCATCTAGTGGTGTAGGATCACCCAAAAACCAATGCGGAGCAGAGATATCTTCAACAAATTGTAGTAGAAGTGGTTAGAGTTGGAGGATACAGAGTATTTCCTCCCTACACTTCTTCACCAGAGCAACATGAGATCACCCAAAAAAACTCGCGACACTACAAGATATCCTTCTACACCTTTTTCTCGACTTGGATCAGGTGCACATGTTCCATTTTTTCCATTTAAATTTTCTATTCTAGCATACTTTACATTTGCATATTTTACAAAACATTTTTACATACATCTATATTTGACTACTTCATTTTTTTCTCCTTATAGGTCTATCATATGAGAAACAAGTAGTCAAAGTGGGGAAACAACAACAAACAATGATAAACACAATGACAACACACTGATGATACTTGCCATACTAACCATGCAAGTACACCACACACATGTAGTAATTACACACACTTCCTACCCTAGGTTCACTCTCATCACCATTTCACATTTTCCATATTTAGAATCCATAATCCACATTTTTCTTTTATTCATTCCACGCTTGAGTCTGGTCCATTAACACGTCTTCTTCTATACTCGCACGGACATCAAGTATGCTTTTCCATCTACTTTATGTTACCAAGATGTTTTCTCACCAACATAAAGTGGGGGAAAATATAGACACAAATATTACACATTAGACAAATATTTAGCCGAGTCTTATACTCTACTATTTAAAAGGTTCTCAAGTGTACAAAGTACTAACTAATCCCCACTTTTGGCTATCTTCTTATTATATTTTATTTTATCTTTCCCGCATCATTTACAATACTTATCACCCCATTTTCTAACTTCCTTGAGTTTCTAGCCCTAAATCAAGGCACCCCATGTCATCTTGGGGTGCCTTGAGGCACCCTGGTCCCACCCAAGGTGCCTCGATCTGTGCACAACCTCTTTCGCTCCTTTTTGGGTCACTTCTAGTTGTTGGTCATCCTTTTTGGGATTAATTACAAAATTAAACTTGAGAGCCCTATAAATATAAATATTATAAGACCATAATTAGGGTCCTAGGTCATTACATCTTATCACTACTATCACTCCATCTAGGGTTGCATCCATTGCACCACTTGCATCCATATAGTGCCATACATCCAAGATAGGGAGTCTGCATCACACACATTCTTAGAGGAGGGGGGATTATATTAATTCTATTCTACTATCTACATCTTTTATAACTATTATATCTCGCTACTTCAAAAATTGTGGTATCGCACGTGAGCACCTAGGGCACGATTCACACACCCACTAGAACTACATAAAGGTCTGTAATGTAGTGCAATGCTCAAAGAATAAGTCCACCGGTTTAAAATTTGAGGTTAGTCTAAATCATTCTTCTTCTTCTTGTGTGGGTGTCATCTAGTTCATCTCAGCGAATCCAATGCAAATGCAGAGAGTATTCAGAGACACTTAATGACAGGACAAATTAGGGTTTTGAGAATTTATATTATTCTCGAGTACCCAGATCGTAGACCAGAGTGCCATGGGGCACCTCAGTACACTCCCAGGTGCATGTGTCATCTCAGACAACCCAAATCTACCCTTTGCAGGGCCCCTGAGTGTTCGTCACACTACTAAGTTACTGATTCAGATCTGCAACAACTGCGACAGTCACCTTGAATCAACTAAGACATTTATCTCCCTTCTCTTGCACATTTAGGGTTTTATTTCATTTAGAACAATTAATTATATTTACGCCATATTATTCTAGATTCATTTATATAGAATTTTATTCCTCCTAATTAGATTAACTAGGGTTATTATTTCTTAACATATAGCTCTAATTTTGTTAATCATCATCATAGGGAATTTTAACTATTTTAAATCGAATGTAGCATGTGTAAAATTGGATGTGTACATGAGACCATGAATAAGAGGGAGTGAAGAAAATTTAAATGTTGTTGAGAAATGTGTTAATATGGATGTTTGATATAGAGAAGAAAAAGATTGAATTTCTAAATGAATGAAAGGAAATGAAGTGCATGTGAATTTCCACTGAAAGCGAAAAGAATGATAAAAACAATGAACAAATGGAGTATATGTAAACATTAAAGGGTAGTGATGTGAAATATTGTTTAGTAAGTTGAGAGGTGCATATGAAGAATAGTGGACATAGGTACAAAATAATAGAAAATATGGATGCTCAATGATTCCAAAATCTTAACCCTATTCTTTGTAGTGAAAAGTAAAATAGTGTGTGAGACAATTGTGTAAAGTAGAACAATGATGTGTGAGACAATTGTGTGAGATACAATTTGTATGAATGAGATAGGTTGTTGATGTTGATATATGAGACAAAAGTGAAAGACCTAATAACTAGTAAATATGAAATACAAATGTATGCATGAAAAAACAAGAGTGCAGATGTGTATGATAGCAAAATAGAGACTAAGGTGCATCCAGGACAATATTGATTCAAGAAAACAATGAAATACAACATTGAAAATACAAGGGCAGTATTGTCTGTGAAAGACAAACATGAAATGCAAGAGGTTGAGTTTGTAATCCAAAGGGAAGAAGGGAGTGTTTTTAGTAAATTAGAGTTCAAGTACAAAGTGAAAATAATGTTGAAATGTTGATGAAATTACAGGTGAGGTAAGGAAGTAAAGCTCCAAATTTAGGGTCACAATAAGGTGCTTGGGCAACCAAAGTTGAAGAGTGATCAGTTGTTGTATACACATTGAGTTTTAGCTCAATATAATTAGGGAGTTGTAGCTTCTTTGTAGGTTGCAACTTACAAAATGTCATTAGTTAATAACTAAATAAATGTAGGGGTTGTAGCTTCCAACATCAAGTAGTTGTTTGATTATCTTTGTTGAGGTTATAACCTCATGAAGTTCATTCTGCTGCAACTCAACTTGAAATCATTGTAACACATAGGACAATTATCCACATCTAGTTCTTTTATTTTTGTGGGTTTTCTCCCTTTTTGGGTTTCCCACCTAAACCACTATGTATTGTCTCTCTTTTATTTACTTGTGCATGATTCTTCTTAACTATTTTGTGAAGTAGAAATATCTGGAAAGTTTTATAAGACACTAATTCACCCCCACTCTTAGTGTCTAAATTTTCAACAACTGTGACTGCAAAAGAGCTCGAATCTAATATTTCTAGTGTCATGAGATAGTCACTAACCTTAATTATTGATCATCGATGTATGTCATTAGATGATCGTAGAATTCACCTGAAATATAAAAATAGAAGATGACTTGCAAAACTCTTAAACTACATCAAATCCCAAAAAGAAAAGATGCAATATGGGGAGTTATATTGACCTGCGTTAACTTAACCCAACTGATTGAACTTAGGACCAAGCATTCAACTACATCTCAAACTCCATATATTTCTTGTGCGTGCATGAAAGTATTGTGCCCGAGGAAGCCCTTGTGCAAGTGCACTTGATAACGGTCAATAACTAGATGTACCAATGTAAGTAGATGTGTCGATGATAAAATTGAACTTACCCTTCTTATGAAGTGTATGCGAGAAAATATATTCCTTTGTCCCTTGTATGAGTGGTAGATGAATGCCTTTGGATGGAAGCTTAGGTGATGATAATAGATGTTTAGAGGTTTGGTCCTTTGTTTTGGTCACATAGCATTGTATTTATATGATTACCTTAGTTGAATTTTGTAATTGACAAATGGAAGGCCAACCCATAAGAAATTAAGAGGCTCAAAAGAGGCGAGTAAGATAAAAAAGGTCAAAAGTGCCTAGAGGGGATGAGGGCTCTGGGTGATAGCATCCAGGCTGAGCAGTAATCGTGTCTAAAATCAAGAAAGATAAAATAATGAAGTTTAGATTGGGTTGTAGAGGGTCTCAGCCAAGACCAATGAGGAAACAAGAAAGATAGAAAAGAGGCCAAAGATAGTTTTGAATCGGTATTTTTCTCGCTTAGGAATCATATGAATGCAAGTATGTTGTTAGGACCTAGAAATGTACCCAAGTGCATGATTTTATGCATATACTTCATTGGGAAGACATGCGGTCCATTAGTGATACCACTAGCGTGGATTGTGACAATTAGGCCCATAATAGTTATGAAATGTACGTTGCGAGGTGCGTGAACAAATTACCGGATGATAAGGCCATGCACGGTTAGGCGGTTGGGTAAAACTAGCTTGCCAAGTATACTAGAAAGAAGAAGCCGAATCATTCTTGCACGCATTGGAAGAACAATGGAACAATGAAGGCCATAGGAGAAACATGATGGTATATACATTACGTGGGATGACATCACATTGGTGGGCTACACACTAAGATAGTTTATTGGGTTGTACGAAATCGAGTAGCCTTCTTGACAAGATTTGTTAGGAGAAATCTCCCTTCATTAATATAAGATTATGATAGAAGACTTCTCATTTGGTACATGTTCACATTTGTGAAAGGATTTGGACATAAAGGCAAGATGATTTACCACCATCTCTATGGGTGCACAAGTTTTACTCTACTTTACATGGTTACGCATGTCCCTAAATACGTACATGTTGAGTTGAAGTAGGAGACAATGAGTTGGAATGACCCGACTAAAGGTTTTGTTCATACTTTTGATTATTTTTCTAATAAGCCACTAATTCATTAAGCCTTGCAGATTATGAGGCGCAACACATTGGGTGATAACGCCAAGGCCGAGGAGCTAATGATCTAGTTGTTTAGTGAATCGACACTTTGAGGCACGTGAGGACCTAGTAGAAATAGAAGAGACATAGATGGGGCATGCTTGGAAGGAAAAAGAGAAGGGAAAGCTTGTCTACCTCATAGATGACGAGGAAGTTGAAGATCTGGATATTAAGCACATAGAGGGTGCACATGAGGTATTGGACTCTGCAGATGAGTAAGCATGTGCATACCACATGCCTTTAAAAACCAAGAAAGTGAACATTGAGATTGAAGACACACTTAAAGAGGACATTATGATTGATTATTGGTCAAAACCCGAGGTTGCAAATATAATTGAGCTACGATGTAACTTCTAAGATTTGTTTCCCAGGGGATATCATGAATTGAAGGGCGTATATCCATCATTGGGGAAAATTAAGATAAAGCTTAAGGAGGGTGTACAAGTGGTAAGGAAGAGGCCTTACCACATGAATCCCAACTTGCATGTCAAAGTGAAAGAGGAAAACAATAAGATGCTCAAGGCAAGCATTATTGAGTTGATCGTGGAATCAATGGATAAGCCCCATGATGATTAGCATTAAGAAGGATGGTTGGATAAGGATATGTTATGAATACATGTTACTTAATGCTTCATGTGTCATTAATACTTTTCCAACACCATTCGTTGAAGGGATTTTGGAAGGAGTAGTAGGGTGTGAAATATATTCATTCACAAATGGGTTTTTAGGTTACCATCAGGTGAGGATTGTGCGTGAATATCACAAGAATACCACCTTTGTAACTGAATGGGGAAGCTTTTCATACACAGTCATGCCCTTTGGACTAAAGAATGCGCCGACAAACGAGTACTCTCATGCATAGTTGTTCAAGCATTCTAAAATTTTATTCACAAGTATTTACAGTATACTTGGATGATTAGAAATTTTATGGCTTAGTGAAGAACCATTGTGACTACTTGAGATTGATGTTTGAAAGATGCAGGGTAATTAATTATTTTTTGAATATCAAGAAGTGCACTTTTACAACTCCTTTTGGTACCTTGCTTGGACATATCACTTGCAAGGAAGGATTGTTGGTGGACCTAGCTAAGATTGTAGTTATTTTGAGGTTTGGAAGAGCCAACTAATCAAAGTGAGGTGCATGGGTTCTTGGGGCACACTATTTTTTATTGAAAATTTATAAAAGGGTATGCAAATATTGTCGTGCCACTAGGAAGAGTTGTTGAAATCCAAAGGAAATTTATATTGGGGTGACGCACAACAAAAATATTTTGAGACCTTAAAGGAGAGGCTAATCATCACACCTATCTTAAGTTTCCTTCTTCCTACAAGCCTTTTCATGTGCATATGGATGCTTCGGTATAACTATAGGAGTAGTGTTGTTGCAACCAAGAGAAGGTAATGTTGATCATCCCATATGTTTTGCGAGTAGGAAGCTAACGCGGATCGAGAAAAATTACACAACTACAGAGTGCGAAGCATTGTCAATGATATATGCACTTCACAAGTTTAGGAAGTACTTGTTGGCCACACCATTTATATTATACTTGATCATATGGCATTTAAGTACTTTATTAGTAAGCTGGTTTTGTAGGGTTACATCTGTCATTGGATCTTTCTCTTCCGAGAATTTGATTCCTCAATCATAATTAAACCCAACAAAAGTAATTTAGGACCTTATCATTTCTCAAGGATCAACTCTGGAGAGGACACGCAAAACATAGAAGATATTATGTTAGATGCACAATTGTTTAGATTGAATCATGCATCCATTGATTTAGAATACATCGTGTTGTTCTTACACACCGGACTTGGGCCTGAAGGAATGAAGACCTTGGAAAAGAAACAACTTTTTATTCGTGCAATGCCATATCACTCATTGGAGGAGACCTATACAAAATGGGTAGATATGAAGTCTTGCATAGATGTGTTCTAGAGCATGAGCATGAATCAATCATGGAAGAAGCACATGAGGGAACATTCGAAGGAAACTATGTAAATGAAGTAACAACACGCAAGATCTTATTGATAGTTTTATGGTAGGAAACATTGTATAAAGACACTAAAGCATTTTTCAAGGCTTGTGACCATTTTCGAGGATATGTAAGCTTGGGAACAAGGATGAGATAGCATTGCACCCTATAACAAGCGTAAAACCATTTGAGATGTGGGTAATTGACTTTTTAGGACCCATTACAACACTGCACGCATGATAGGAGCATGTTATATCATAACATGTACACATTACTTGAAAAGGTGGGCAAAGGTTGCACCTATAAAGGATTGCATTGTAACAAAAATAGCCAAATTTCTATGGGAGAACATCATAAACATGTACATATGCCCATTGAACCTTACAAGTGATAGAGGAACTCATTTTATGAATGAGACTATTAGAATCCTACTAGCAGAGTTTATGGTAGCACACCACACCCTATCACTCACAAGTGATGGAACTGCATAAGCTTTCAATAAGATTTTGAGACAAACCTTGACAAAGATATGTGATGTTGGAAGAAATGATTGGGATGATAAGGTATTAATTGTGTTCGGGCATATAAAACAACTTATAAGAGGTTAAAAAGTTCACACCCTTTCGATTGTGTTTGATTAAGCTAAAATATAAATACACAAGCCTAATATGATGTTATAGTAGTAGTAAATGAATGCAATAATGAAATATATAAATATACCAAAGCAAACTAAGAAATAAATAATAAAACCCTAAGTGCAAAGAGGAGAAAAAGGTACTTAGTTGATTCACAATTAAATCTGGAGTGTACCAGAGTGTTGATTAGGTGAATAAAATGGCGAAGCGTCGTCAAAGGCCCAAAAATGTAGATTTGGAGGAATGGACTAGACAAGGGCATTTGAAGAGGGACAGGGGAGCCCATGGGAACCCAAGTACTAATTTTGGGCACACAGGTTTGGAAATGCTCGAAACCCAAATTCTCAAGGTCACAAGATGTTCGTTGATGCTCACCTTTTATTGCTATGGATTTGTACAATGCTCGCTAGAGTTGTCAAAAACCTACAATGAAGAATGAACCTACAAAAACCTCAAATAGACATCAAATCCTAAAAAGAAAGATTTAAAATGAGGGGTTGGACTATCCTCGCCGCCACAATGGTGGACTTACAATTGAGCATTGCACTACATTTCATACCCAATGTAGTTTTGTGTGCATGTGTGCGGAATTATGCCCTAGGTTGCTCTTGTGTTAGTCGCACTTGGATAACGAGTAAATAGCTAGATGTAGAATGTAATAAATGTGTGTATGGAATAAAATGAACTTACCTCCTATGAAGTGTATGTAGATGAACCAACCCCTATGTCCCTTGTGATGGAGCTAGATGAATGTAATAGATCTCTTAGATGCCTTGATGGATGCAACCTTAGGTGGTGATAGCTAATGCTTAGTGCTAGGTCCCTTATTATGATCACATACCTTTATATTTATATGATTCCTTTTCCTGAATTTTGTAATTAACCCTGAAAAGGCTGACTACCAAAAATATAACATTATCAAATGGCTATAAAGGATCTAAAAAGTGCGAGTAAAGTACAAAGAGGACAGGGGCACCCATATTAGATGAGGGTGCACGTGTTGAATTTCTAGTCTGGGCATTGGTGTCCATAATGACAAATGTCAAAGATTAAAAAGGTAGAGCAAGCAAAGTAAGGGTGAAAGTAGAAGCAGAAAGCAAAGAAAGGTGGCCAAAGACATGGGTTGATCAAGATCATTCTTACTTAGGAATCGTATGAATAGTAGTATGTGATCAAGACTAGGTAATTACCCAAAGTGCATGATTTTGTGTCTACATTTTCCCCACTTTATGTTGGTGAGCGAAAAGCTTAGTAACATAAATTAGATATATATGCGTACCTAATATCCATGTAGATCAATGTAGGAAATGTGTCGAGGGACTAGAAAAAGAGTGGAATGGTAAAAATGTGAAGTATGGATGCTAAGGATAAGGAAGTGCAAAAAGTGATGATGAAAATGAACCTGGGGTGGAAACACATGTAGATGTCAAGATGTACTTGTTTTTGATGTCATTATGCTGTGATGTTGTTATTGTTGTTGTGGTGATGTTTACTACTACTTCCCATATGAATGAACTCAAGCAAAAGAGAAGCCAACAAGTAGTCAAATATGCATGTATATGATCAAAGTGTGTAAATGGTGTGTAAGGAAAGTATGTAAAATGTTGAAAATGAAAAAGGAACATGTGCACCTGATCCGTGATGAGAAAATGGTGTAGAAAAGATCATGTAGATGATGTCGATGTGTGAGTTTTTCAAGTGATATCATGCCAATGTAATGGAATAAGTGTAGGGAGAACTATCTAGTATCGTTCACCATCCTTTAATCTACACTGTTATGTAAAACACCACTGTAGATGGTGTGCATGTGTTAAGGACTCTATACCCTATAAAATCCATTATGCAAATGCATGTTGCTAAAGGATTCTCTTCCTTGTCAAAATCCTATGTGACATGCCGAAGAACGTGTAATTGCTCCCTATTACTGGCACTCAGGGAAGATTGTTGTGCATTAAGGACCTAAGTCTAATTCTATGCCTCGTACACAACTGAAACTATGTTATACTTGGTACCGTGTTGTGTATACGTTATATGGGGTGATTGATTCACCCATATGATGGCCCCCTCATTTGGGGTACACGCGACATCGCTGAAGGAGTATGCGGTCCAAAAGAGGACCAACCGCTATACTAGAATTGTGCCCTAGAGGGGGAAGGTAATGCACTTGGTAGAAACCAAGGCACACACAAAAAAATGGCTAGAAAAAAAGTGTTAGTACAAGCAAAGACAAACATTCATGTAAAAGATGAAATGTAAGCTACGCTAACAATGTATAAGCTAAGACACAAGTAGAAGACACTTTAGGTCGCGAAAAGTGGGCTATAAACATGAGTGTAGACACTAAATCACATAGTTTGGGTGTTATTTAGTCTCGATCTCATACTACTATTCATATGGTTTTTGAGCGAAGAAAGTATTAATTAACCCTCGTCTTTTGACCATTTTATTATGTTATCTGCCATCATTCTCGACCTTCACCACATACTTGCCTAGTCAGTTTCCATCATTATATGTTATTTTGCATTTCATTGGGACATTTGGGCTAATCTTGGGGTGCCCACAGTGCCTTGGTTCCATTCGGGCGCCCCGATCCTTTTTACACTTTCCCGCCACTTTTTGGGCACTTTCTAGCCGTTTGAACATTCTATCTTTTTGGTGGTCACCTCTTCATGGTTAATTATGAAATTATATCAAGTAAACTATATAAATGCAAAATTATGAGACCATAATGAGGGACCAAGCACTAGGCACCACTATCATCATCTAAGATTGCATCCATCTAGCTCCATCACAAGGGACAAGGTTAGCTCATCTCGTGTCACGCATTATAACAAGAAAGTTTATTCTATTTCATCCACCATTCTATTAAATTTTCTACATGTAGTTATCACTCTCTACTTTCACAAAGTGCAACTAGCATAAGATAACCTAGGGCATGATCACATACACACATAGAACTAAATCAGTATGAGATGTAGTGCGGTGCTTAGTTAGTAAGTCCACCATTGTGGCCCTTGAGGATAGTCTGATCTCCTCATATGAATCGTTCTTTTTAGGGGTTTGATGCTTGTCTTAGGGTTTCACAGTCACGTCTTCATTTCTAATTTCTAGTGACATATTGTGCGATCCAAAGAAAGCTAGTGTGATATGAAGCAAACACATGCAATCACTTAATGACACATCGAGAGGGGTTTATAGAGATTTTTATAGACTCGGGTGCCTATATCTCGTACTAGGCCCATAGGCACCCTTGTACCTATCCAAGCGCCCCCAGTCATCTCGAGATCTACACTATCCCGAACTTTGCACAGATCGTTTCCTCCTCTTGTTTCTCCAACCATCTTTGTAACACAATCCAACAAGCTCGTTGAATCAACTAAGCTCTATCTAACCCTTATTACACTTCAAGATTTCACATTTTTATTTACTTAGTTGCTTGGGTCATTTTCCTTATTTAGTATATCTCTCATTCACTATTGTACTTATTAGGTTAACATAAAAATATTTACATTTTTAGTTAATCATTTTGGTGAACCCGACCGCTTTCACACTTAGGATCCTCATTTTTCCTCTATCATGGCTCCCAAATTTGCTCAAGTTTATTTATCTTATTTACTTAAGAGATATCCCAATTGTCAAGATGTTTTGAAAAATCCCTAGACTTCTTGTATCTTGATGACAATATGCCACCAAAAGAAATAATTCCTATATTTTCTCATTTATTTAACGACCCTAGTGATCATCCATCTAATCAACCCCTATTAGAATCAATTCAAACTTTACATTATTTGTTTCAAGAAACATTTACGGCTATGCAATCCATGATCACATCTCTCAAAACTGAAATTCAACATCTTAAGGACACTTCTCAAGATCATGTTTGTTCTCCCTCTCCATCTCATTCTATGACTACTACATGTGCTCATATTAGTGAGCCTCAAGTCATACCATTACTAGAGCCTCTCATCCTTGATCGTAATACTCAACAACATGACCTTCTTACTAAGCTCCTTCGTCGTCACTTGATCACTTTACTGCCTACTCATTATTATCCTCCTTATTGGCTAGCCAAATATCAAGGTCATCCATATTTAAATTTTCATTGAATCAATGAACATAATAACAATGATTTTCATGCTTTATAATGAAGAACAAAACATCTTGAACATCATGACTTTATCTCATTCATTGCACAACATTTTGTTTCATTCCCATCTACAAATGCTACATCCACATGGGCTCCTAAATTTGTTCCTTCTATGTCAAACGAGCATCATGCCACCATTTCTAATGTGCCTTCTTTGGATAGTCAAGCACCACCTATTAAAATCAATATAACACCTCCTCCTCTCAAGACATCTACAACATTACCAAGTCAAAGTACATAACCACCTCTCAAAATCAATCAACCTTCTTCTTTGGTAGTGTCATCAATACCGCCAAAGCTGCCACCATTCAAGCTTTCTAGCCATCCCACTCCACTTCCATTTCCTATTCATTTTGTTAAAGCCACTACCCCTCCACTCAAGTTGTCTGTGACATCACCACCTTTGTGTCCTATCACTTTTGTTAAGGAAACTACTCCTTACATTGATCCACTTAGTGTCTTTTGACTAGGTTTCCATCACTTACATACTTGGGGGCATAACATTCACACATCCCCCATTTTTAACATTAAAACATCTCTCATTTGCACATTATCATACAACAACCTCATAATATAGGCATATTCATCACACGTTTTAGTGTCAACCATTACCCGATGACACACTCTTATGCTTCGGTTCACACTTGACTATCGAGGGCATACTAAACATGAACCCCACATAGTGCACAATAGATACTACACATCACAACTCTTCTTACATCATACACTCTACATTTAGTCTACATCTTTTCAACATTTGTGCATCTATACATCATACATCATATTAGTCTTCATCATACATATGTCACACCTTTATTGTCTACAAGTCTAGCATTACATCCTACTCATTCTACATACTACATACCACACATCTTACACTACTAGGCTATCTACACATCTTGCATTACATTCTACACATTGCATATTTACACATTTTTCTCATCACATGGTTGTTTAATCATCACACATACTACACATTCTTCTATGCGTTGCACTCACTACCCTATGACACACTTTAGTTCCTCGGTCCATACTCGATTGTTGAGGGTTTGAAAATAAAAGGGACCTTATCATCATGCTTCCATGTTCATCATTTAACCTTTTATCATGTGACATTACTAGGTTAGTGACATACACTATAGGCTAAATGGTCACCTATTCCTTCATCTCGTAGTGGTATACGCTTATAGGCTACATCACTACTTCCTCTCTTCATTTTTAGTGATATATGCTTTAGGCTCAATAATCGCTCCTTTAATCATCTTGTCTTGATATATGATTTGACAATAAGGATCATACACACATCATCTATAGGTTTCATAGCATCACCATTATGCATACACATTCATCACAACGTGTTAGACACAACACACACTTCAACCATTTCCTAATGACGCACTCTCATTTATGGTTCATTCTTGACTACTCAGGGGGAAAACCAAATGAGCCTCACTATATACAACTCCATTCATTCGGGGTCACGCGGCTCCTATCATCAATCTTGCATTCCATTCCATCCATTCATAATGTGTTGTATATATTGTTTGCATTTACTCTTTCTTACATTTGTTGTATATGGTCGTTTATTACACATGCTAGTTAGATATCTTATATGTCATTATCTATACCATACACACATGCGCATTCACGTCTTTCTCTAGTTTTGATTATGGATACATGTCTCTTAAACGTAGCATGATGCTCACCTTCTACCACTCCTACAACAGTCATTGGGGGCATCCACATTCATCTCTTCCAGGTGTTATTATTTCATTTTATACTTATCACTTTTCATTACTTTCTTATACACACTTTTGACATACTGGTTATCTTTCTAACATGCTAACGGGTGCTTCATGTGCAACATTTGTTTTGTAATATTACTTACTTCCATGGTTATTTGTTGTTTGTACTTTCTTGTTTTGATTATTATTGTATGTGGGCCTTGCCCTTTGTTTGGTGTGCATAATTTTTTGTGTATGCAGCCATTATGACCTTACGTGTCTTGTGACATCGTGAGTGATGCCCCATGTTTGTAACCCACTTTTCGTGGTCTATGTTTGGATTCTTACTTGTTTACTTGCATTCTAAATTTATCATTATTTGTGTAGCATACACTTATCTTATATGTGTGCATGCTTGTTCGTACTAACACTTATTTTTGGCTAGCCACTTGTTTGTGCATGCCTTTGTTTTTATCAAGTGCATTCCCTTCCCCTGCAGGGGAGTTATAGAGTTCATGTGGTTGGTCCAATTTTGGGGCAGCATTCTCCTATCAACAACATTACATGTGCCCTCAAAGAGGGGGCATCATTTGGGGTTTTATATTCTACACAGTGCTTCTACACACATCAGTTCAATTTAGTTTCCACCCTTGGCATTGTGGGTTATACAGCAAGTGGGTTCAGACAAATCTAAAAACCCCGTACACAACGGATTTTATAGGACATGGTTGTCCTTAGCATTTTGGGGAGTAGTTACAGGTTAGAGGATATAATAGATTTCCTCTCTACACTACTTTAGCCAGTGGTGTCAGATCACCCAAAAAACTAGGCAATACAGAGATCTCTTCACACATGTTTAGGGAAATAGTTAAAGGTTGGAGGATACAATAGAATTCCTCCCCATACTTCTTCGGCCTATGGCATCGGATTGCCCAAAAAAGCTAGGACAGATATCCTCTTTCTACACCCTTTATTTCATCACAAATCAGGTACACATGTTCTATTTTTCATTTGTGTATTTTACATTTACTCTTATATGCATTTTTACATATATACATGCGTATTTGACTTCTTGATCATCTTCTCCTTGCAAGTCCGACCATATGAGAAGCAAGTAGTCAACAATAACAATAAAAAAGGCATTAACAAAAACACTTTACAACAACACACACATCATGCTAACATGCAGGTACATCACACACATCAGCAATTACACACGCATTTCCACCCTAGGTTCACAATCATCACGTTTTTGTGCTTTTTCCATATTTAGTTTCCATCCATCATTTTTTTTTCATTCCACGCTTTTTCTAGTCCTTTGGTGATTTTTCTACGTCACTCTACATGGACATTAGGTGTACATCTCTATCTACTTTATGTTACCGAGCGTTCTACTCACCAACATAAAATGGGGGAAAATGTAGATGATAAATCATACACTTTGGGTATTATTTAGTTTTGGTTTCATACTACTATTCATATGGTTTTTGAGTGAAGAAAGTGTCAATTAACCCCCATCATTTGGCCATTTTATTCTACTATCTTTCGTCATTCCCAACCTTCACCACATACTTTCCCAGTCAATCGATTTGTCATTACTTTCATTATTTTGCATTTAACTGGGGCACCTGGGTTAGTATCTAGAGCACCGACAGCCCTGGTCCCATTCAGGCGCCCCGATCCTTTTACACTTTCCCACCACTTTTTGGGTGCTTTTAGCCATTTTAACATTCTATCTTTTTGGTGGTTAGCCTCTTCAAGGTTAATTACAAAATTATATCAAGAGAACCATATAAATATAAAGTTATGAGACCATAATGAGGGACCAAGCACTAGGCACTATTATCATCATCTAAGGTTACATCCATCTAGAGCTCATTTGCATCCATCTAGCTCCATCACAAGGGACAAGGTTGGTTCATCTACATCACACATCATAGGAGGGAAGTTTATTCTATTCCATCCACCATTCTATTACATTTTCTACACATAGTTATTGCTCACTAATTTCATAAAGTGCAACTGGCATAAGAGAACCTAGGGCATGATCACACACACACATAAAACTATATCGGGTCTGAGATGTAGTGTAACACTCAATAAGTCCACCATTGTGGCTGTTGAGGACAATCTGACCCCTTCATATGTATCTTTATTTTTTTAGGGGTTTGATGCTTGTCTTGGGGTTTTACAGGTCTCATCTTCATTTTTGATTTCTAGTGACATATTGTGTAGTCCAACGAAGCTAGTGCGATAAGAAGTGAGAATAGTTGATCACTTAATGACACCTCGTAGGGGGTTTACAAATCTTTTCACACGAGGCAAGGTGCCCATATCTCATACTAGGGTGCCCACATGCACCCCAATCAGCTCAAATTGCTCATATCTACACTTTTATGGACTTTGAGATAGTCGTTTCCTCCTTCTGTTTCTTCATCCATCTCTCGTGACATAGCCCAATAATCTCGTCGAATCAACTAAGCTCTATTTAACCCTTCTTGTGCTTTAGGGTTTCACATTTTTATTTACTTAGTGTTTGGGTCATTTTCCTTATTGATTTTAGCTCTCATTCACCGTTGTACTTACTAGGTTAACATAAAAATATTTACATTTTATATAATCAATGGGACATCACTCATGATGTCGCAAGACAATCAAGGCCGTAGTGGCTACAAGAAATCAGAGAATAAGAAAGACATAGGGCAAAGCCCACAAACAATGACAAATAATGTAACAGACAACCATGGAAGAAAATAGTCCTGCATAACAAATGTTGCACATGAAGCACCCATTAGCATGTTAGAAAGATTAAAAAGTATGTCAAAGCATGTATAATATGATAATGTAAAGTGCTAAGTACAAAATGAAACAATAACACATGTAGTGTATGAAAGTGGATGTCCCTCAGGAGCCTTTGTTGGACTAGTTATATGTACTTGAGCTAAACATCCATGTTGTGTGTAATAGATCTATAGAATCGCGATCACAACTAGAAAGTAAAGTGAACATACATGTGTGTATGATAAATATAATGACATACAAGATAGCTATCTAGCATGTGTAAAAATGTATGTTATCTAAATTCCACAACTAGGAAGATTCTTGCATTTTTAAAGCCTATTCGGAGTCGAATCTTCACCAAACAGAAGACACTTAGCCAAAACACAAAGAAAATAATAGGCTTGCATGACGATGTCAAGTGTCCAAACATCACAACTTCAAGAGTCAAAGGAGGGAGTAAAGTCTCAGAAGCCCGTAGGGTTTCCACGTGGAGCTAACTACAAAGGTCCCACCCAAAAATGGGTTTTGACATTATATGTAGTGGGGTCCTTTACTCACCCAAAGGAACAAAATGGTGTGCTCACGACGGTGCCAAGTGTCGGCACAGGCATTCCCAAAACCCCGAATGGTAGCAGAAGAATCTTAAGTATGCGTAGGCCTCCCATGTGGATCTTGCAACAAATGGACTCTAGGTTCGAGGCAGGTCACAAAAGGTGATAAGCCATATACCACGTATGAGTGATTATGAGACTTATCTGTAAGATTTAAATGCTCAGGACTTTTTCAAAAGATCGGAGGTGAAGGGTCATTTGGCTTATCATTTCAGTAGTGAATTAATGCATAGCCCCATGTGAAGAGTGCCAACCTGCGAAGACTCAAGTTATCCATCTGCATTCAAAGGGTTGTTTTAGTATAAATGAAAAAACATGAGTTGTTTGATTCATTAGGCCGGAACCAATGCATAAGAGATTAAAATATTGTTTATGTATTAAAGAGTTGAGGGGATGTTCCTCAAAAGGTGAGTCCATTTCAAAGGAGTTAGTTTTAGGATAGTTAAAGATGCATTAAATAGGCATGGCTTTCACTCTTTTGAAAGGGAAGATAATGGGAAAGTGTGAGGAAGATCTCAAAATCTATTCCTATCACTTCGCTCCATTTATCATAATTAAAAGCAACTGGAACTAGGAGTTTAGAGCTTCTTATCTCCTCTTCCTCCTATATATATATATATATATATATATATATATATATATATATGTATATGCAGACAAGAGAGATAAAATATATAGATATAGTTAGAGATAAAATATGAGAGTCAATGGGTTTTCTTCTCTATCTCAAGTCCCTCTTTTGTAAAAGACACAGGGCCTGGAGCTCTAGCCTTCTTCCTGGGTTTTGTAACAGCAATCTTGCCTCTTTTCTAATGTAATACTGCATAATTATTGGAGTAATATATATGTTTTGTGGTGCATTTTGTTCATCATTTGCATATCTTTATTGTCTCTAATCACCTTTATTTTCATGTAGAAACTGCATCTTCCAATGTTGTTGTTATATTTGAATTTATGCTTAAGTAGTTTGAGGTAGTGTTTTGTGTGAATCTTTTCTAACCTGTGGTGCAATTTCATCCACCATTTTCAATCGTTCACCGTTTCCCTTTTTCAGACAGTTGTGGTCTCGATTGATCTCTTAGAAGGCTCATTTGGCACATCACCCCCATTAAAATTCATGTTTTGTTTTGTTTTTTTCTAACCCTCATCTCACACTTCAGAGAAGATTCATCTTCTTTAAAATCTAGAGGTCTCCTTAGGGCACACATCCCACTAACCTAAGGATTCCCATGACTCTGATGGTTCAATCCACCAAGGATGATCATCAATAGTTTTCTGTCATGCCGTGGGACTGGGACTCGAGTGGTATTTTATCATGGCATCAACTCATGGTCTATTCTTGATAAAGTTCAAACTTCAATGAAGATAGTTGCGGAGCACATCCAGTGACTCCACATGGTCCAGAAAAATCATTACAAAGGCTCGCATACCTCCCTCTCATCCATTTCCACTCATCTTTCTTTCCACGTCTTCCATTTCTCTTCATCCTATGAAGTCGTGCAATCATGACTTCATTACCACCAAGGTATCATCCCCTTATCCATCTCCAAGCCATCCATTCCACCCTTCCCCTTTCTTCGAGCAGCTTATACCCCTCACTCTAGTGAGCAATGGCTCTAAATCTAAAATAAGAGGAGCATATGGTGAGAAGTGATATGGGCTCAAGAGGTTCGTATCACAAGTTGAGCAATAAAGAAGCTGCAGAAGTTGCCTTTATTTTCCTCCCCACAAAACATCTCCCTAGAAAAGTTTTTATCAATGGGCTTCATATTGCAAGATGAAGCCACATACAATGGAGAATTTTCAGACTCAAAACCATCATACAAAAGCTTAAAGCTTTGACAAAGGAGGAAGAAGATAAGCTCGAGTGCTTATCAGATTTGGGGGATGCCTCGATGAAGAAGGGCCTATGGAAAAAAAAACTTTGCCACTTCATCAACCTCGCAACAAAGGCAGCCTTATGCTCACAACAGATCCCCTGGGACTAGTCCTAGGGCTCTAGAAAAAAGTATTATTGAGAGTTTGCTTTCAATCGAAGATCCTGGATTCACCGATAAAGCTACTAAAAACAAGGAGGGAAAGGATAGGGATAACACCCTTCAAAGAATATCCAACTTCTTTAAAATTGAGGTCTCCTTAGAGCACACGTCCCACTAACCTAAGGATTCCCATGACTCTCACAAATCCAATCCGCCAAGGATGAGAAGCCCGCGAAAAGTCTCTGCTCCAAAAAATGCAATCCGTAACAACCGGTAGGAATATAGAGTCGATCGACTCCCATCAAAGAATGGTCCTCCTAAAGACCAAGGAAATCCTCAACACCAATCATGCTCACTTCAGAGCATGAGGATAATTTTCAAACCTCAAGGGTCAACTACAACTCCTTCAACCAAGAGAGGAACATAAAAGGAGGTATTCATTATGTTCGTTGATACCACGAGTGGAAGAGTAAAGGTAATTTTTCACTCTTGTTACATGCCATAATAATAGCTAAATTAATCATATGGCCACTTCATAAGAAAGGAAGTTATTTTTCCTACCTGCTTTTGGGTTTTGTTTATCTTGTACCAACCAATTAGATTAGGAGTAGGAGTAGATTGCTTTCAGCAAAATAAGTGCTTGCGCACACTCTGCATGAATCATTTGAGGCATGTATGTTTTGTCTTTTGTATAGGCCCACACTTATATTACTCCATTAAGAGGCACCATATCCTATAAGAATAATTCACAATTATCCGAGATGGTCATGTAAGCTTCACTTCAAGCAAATGCAGAGCAACTAAAATTAGTCAGAGGATTCTATTGGTTGTCTTTTTCAATTTTCTACTCTCACAAAAATAAATTACAAAGTTTTATTATTAGAGTAGGAAGGTGTAAGAATTAGTAAACAACTATGAAGGTTCCGCAACATCCAAAAGTGCTAAGAACCCGGTTTGGAGTGGCTTTGAAGCATAGTTCCGACACAAATTGATAGCGAAGAGTGTGGGTTCTTTCTATTTAGCAAGCTAATGGTCCCAGTGAGTCACCGAGTGATCGCTATCTAAATTCCATAGCCAGGAATATTCCTACGTTTTCAAATCCTATTCAGAGTCGAATCTTCACCAAATAGAAGGGACTTAGCCAAAACACAAAGAAAACAACGAGGCTCATGAGATGATTCCAAGTGTCTAACCATCACAACTTCAAGAGTCAAAGGAGGGAGTAAAGTATCGAAGCCCGCAGGGTTTCCACGTGGAGCTAACTACAAAGTTCCCACCCAAAAAGGGGTTTTGACATTATATATAGTGGGGTCCTTTACTCGCCCAAAGGAACGAAACATTGTGCTCGCGGACGGTGCCAAGTGTCGGCACAACGCATTCCCAAAACCCTGAAGGGAAACAAAATCTTAAGGATGTGTGGGCCTCCCACATGGATCTTGCAAGAAATGGACTCCAGGTTTGAAGTAAGTCACAAAAGGTGATAAACCATATATCACGTATGAGTGATTATGAGACTTATCTATAAGATTTAAATGCTCAAGACTTTTTCAAAAGATCGGAGGTGAAGGGTCATCTAGGCTTTTCATTTTAGTAGTGAATTAATGCATAGCCCCATGTGAAGAGTGCCAACCTACGAAGACTCAAGTTATTCATCTGCATTCAAAGGTTCATTTTAGTATAAATGACAAAATACGTGTCATTTGAGTCATGAGGTCGGGAACCAATGCATAAGAGATCAAAATATTTGCTTATGTATTAAAGAGTCGAGGGGATGTTACTCAAAAGGTGAGTTCATCTCAAAGGATTCGGTTACATGATAGTTAAAGATGCATTAAATAGGTATGGATTTCACTCTTTTGAAAGGGCGATAATGGGAAAGTGTGAGGAAGATCTCGAAAATCTATTCTTGTCACTACGCTCCATTTATCATAATTAAAAGTAGTTGGAACTACGAGAGCTTCTTATCTCCTCTTCATCCTCCTATATATATTGTATGCAAAAGAGATAAAAGATATAGATATAGTTAGAGATAAAATTTGAGATTCAAAGTGGGTTTTCTTCTATGTATCAAGTCCCTCTTTTGTAAAAGACAGGGGCCTGAGTTCTAGCCTTCTTCCTAGGTTTTGTAACAAAATCTTGCCTCTTTTCTAATGTAATACTGTGCTCAATTATTGGAGTAATATATATGTTCTGTGGTGCATTATGTTCATCATTTACATATCTTTATTGTCTCTTATCGCCTTTATTTTCACATAGAAACTATGCATCTTCCCATGTTGTTGTTATCTTTGAAGTTGTGCTTAAGTAGTTTGAGGTAGTGTTTATGTGAATATTTTATGGCATGTGGTGCAATTTCATCCACCCTTTTCAATCATTCACCATTTCCCTTTTTCAGACAGTTACGGTCTTGATTGATCTCTTAGAAGGCTCATTTGACGCATCACCTCCCTTAAAATTCATGTTTTGTTTCATTTTTCTAACCCTCATCTCACACTTCAGAGAAGAGACAACTTCTTTAAAATATGGAGGTCTCCTTAGGGTACATCCCACTAACCTAAGGATTCCCATGACTCTGATGGTCCAATCTACCAAGGATGATCGTCAACAAAGGTGTACATGTAAAAGCATAAGTAAGCAAGAGTAAATACAACCAAGATATGTAGTATGTTGTGGATGGTGCAAAATAGAATTCAGTGTGAATGATAGGAGAAACGTACCCCCTGAGTGGATGGAAATGTATGTAATGAGGTTCATTTATTTATGCCACCTCACTAGTCAAGAATGAACCATAAATACGAGTGTGTCATTAGAAAATGGTGTGAGTGATGTGTTGTATGTAGAAAGGGTTGATGAATTAAGTGATGATTGTAGAATGGTAATGCGTTGATGATGATGTATGTGATATAGGGATGATGGATTTTGGGTGTGTGATTATTTATCCCAAATTGTATATCGCTTATGTGTGAGTAAGATCATAGTACGTGTGATGATGTAGCACAAGGCATATATCACGAAATAGAAGAACGTGATGATGGTAGAAAATGTGATGATGTAGCACAAAGTGTATATCACAAGATGTATGGATAAGATGCTAGGAAGTGGTGATGATTTAGCAAAAAGTGTATATCATGATATGTGTGAAGAAGGTGATGGCTAAAAATGTCACATAGTATGATAAAAATATTGGTTGATCAACTATGTGGGTGTGATGAGGTTCATTTGATTTGTAAACCCTCGAATCGAGTATGGATCGAGGACTAAAGCACGCATCATCGGGTAGTGAGTGCATTACATAGAAGAAGATGAGTAAAATGTGTAGAAGATGTCGTAAGTATGTGACATGTAAAGCGTGTAATGTGTGATAGAGAATGTGCAATGTGTAATGTAAGATGTGTAGATCGTAAAAATGTATAATAATGTAGTGTGTAGAATGTGTATGATGTATAGGTGTATAAAGCACATAATGCGGATGATGTATAATAGATGGAAGATTATATATATAGAAAAGTGAGTGATGTATGAAGATGTGTAATATGTAATATCTATTGTGCAGTGTGTGTGAGGTTCATGTATATAGGATACCATCAACAGTCAAGTGTGAATTGTAGCACAAGAGTGTGTCATAAAGAAATGACGATATGAGTATGGGTCGAGATGTATATGCTAGAAGTAAGGCATGTAATGAAGGAAATGTTAGACACGTGTTAATATTGGGGAAGCTATAATGCCCACCAAGTATGTAAGTGATGGAGATCTAGTCAAAAGATACTAAGTGGATCAATGTAGGGAGTAGTTTCCTTAACAAAAGTGATGGGATGCTATGAGGTGGTAAAGATGTGTGACCATCATCGAATCGAGTCAACCAGTTGCTAGGATTGAAATGAAATGGTTCACTAACATCATAAGCTTCATCTGGGTCCCAATCATCGACATAGACATTTTTGGAGCATAAGGTGGAATTATAAGTTTAATTATGGGAGGTGGTTGCTTGAGCTCGACTTGCAAATGTCACAGAGACCTTTAATGGAGGAGGAGTTGGACCAATCTTATAAGGAGGTTTCTTAGATTAAATTTGTAATATTGTATATGACTTAGTAGGAGGAGGTGAAGGAGAATGAACCTTGAGAGGTGATTTCTTATTTTGACTTGGTAATGTCACATATAACTTAAGAGGAGGCGAAGTGAGACTAATTATGAGATGTGGTTACTTAGTTTGAGTGGATTGAATAGGTGGCACTTGGCATTGATCGAAAAAGGCACATTGGAAGTGATGAGTTGATGCTCAGTAGACATGAACAATTCAGATTTAGGAACCCATTGGGATGTAACAATTGGAGAGGATGATGTGACATGACACGGTGCAGTGAATGAGATAAAACCTTGATGCTCAAGATGCTTGATTATTCATTGTAAAGCATAGTAGTCATTGTTATTATGTTTATTGATTAGATGATAATTACAATATGGGTAACCTTAGTATTTTACAAGTCAAGAAAGAAGATATCCTTGAGTAAATGATAAAGTGATTAATTAATGACTAAGGAGCTAAGTAAGAATGTCATGTTGCTTAACATTGTGACCAAACATGAGAGGCTCTGGAATGGCAAGACTCGAGGCTCACTAATATAAGCACATGTAGAAGACATAGAATGAAGATGGGATGTAGAAGGAGAACAAACATGAGCATGAGAAAAGTCCTTGGATTTCAGATTTAAGAGATGTAATCATGGATTCCATATCATGAAATTTGTCTTGAAATAAAGAATGTAAAGCTTGAATTGATTCCAACAATAATTTACTAGATGGAGGATCACCGAGGCTAGGGTCCTCGATAGCTGATCCAAAATAGCACTCACTTGATGCAAAGCAACAGTATCACTAGGGAGATACATGGTGTCTAGGGATTTTTTCAAAATAACTTGGAAATTAGGATGCATTTGAATTAAATCATAAAAATAAATTTGAGAAACTTTAGGAGCCATGATAGAAAATATGATGTGCTAAAGAAGGATCGAAAATATCGATAACGAGTGGGGTTCACCAAAATGATTAAGCTAAAATGTAAATACACAAACCTAATCTAATGTTATAGTAGTAGTAAATGAATGCAATAATGAAATACAAAAATATACCAAAGCAAACTAAGCAATAAATTATAAAACCCTAAGTGCAAGGAGGAAAAAAAGGTACTTAGCTTATTCACAATCAAATTTGGAGTGTACCAAAGTGCTTTGACCACCCAATTGTCAATAGAATGGAAGAAGCGTCACACAAAAGTACAAAAAATATAGATCTTGAGGAAAGGATTGGACAAGGGTGCCTGGAGAGGGATAGGGGTGCCCCATTGCTGATTCTCGTGCTTGGGTTTGTGAAAATTCTAAAAACTTGAATTCTTAGGGTCACAAGATGTTCGTTGATGCTCTCCTTTTGTTGCTACAGATTAACACAATGATTGTTGAGTCACCGAAAACCTAAAATGAAGAATGAACTTGCAAAAACCTTCAAATAGAAATTAAATCCTGTTGGGTTTCAGATTTGCACTTGGATGAAACCACAAAGATCGGGACAAGAAAGTCACTCCTCTTTAATGGGAGAGGTTCCCTTATTGAAAGTAGGGGTAGAACCTATGTACAAATGTATAGTCTTTCATTTAGTGGTGGTTTCCCGACATCTTGAAATGTGCTTTATGCCCAGAGAGTTATCAATACATGACGATAGATGAATTGAAGAGAGGAGGGAGTCAGAAGAAGACAATACTTTCAGGGAAAAGAGATGGCAGAGAAGACCCTTATATGTATTGAGAAAATGAGATATAAAATAGAACCATTCACGTTCAAAACTCTACTCAGACTCAAAGTTCCTGAGATTGTGTAAAATAACACAAAGTTTCTAAGCATGTAAGGATTAAATGATTCATGACAAGAGCAAGAAGGAAAGAGAAACAGAGGGAAGAAGGGAAAGCCTTTGTATTGATTTCTTTTGATGCAAATTTACAGTTTCAGAGTCTTAAAATCCAACACGTACAATGACTTTGAGAGCCCATGATATAGCCCACAAGAAACGGTTACACTTCCTCGAGCCAATAAGAAATAGTTACAACCTATTCTAACTGTTCGCACCCCTTCCAATTCTTGATTCAAGAGAAATGTTTATGGCGGAAATAAACAATTTTAAAATATATGATCATTACATTATTTTTCCAATTAAAACATGGGTCGTTCGATTTGATTTTACAACTTCAAATTTGGGCCACCCATGTGGGAGAAATTTATTGGGGTGGGCATGCAGACGCCTTCTACAATTTTCAACTTTGAAGCAACACCAGGATGACACGTGGAGAGCTCTGCCTGTCCCTTTGATACTTAGCTTGTCTGGGATAATTCCACACTTGACTCATGTTGACCCCAGACATGTGGAGGGCTAACGCTCATTCGAGTTTCTATTTTGGAAACACCTCTTAAAACTATACTGTAGTGAAGCATGTCTCCTACCATCGGTCTTGGAATTTTCAATGACCAACTATGTCTCCTTATTGACTTTAATCACGTGGCGAGCTAACACCTCTTAGAGACCGACCCTTTGATTTCACTTCCAAACTAGTGTTGTTAAGGCATGTGGCAGCCTCCACCGATCTTGGGACGTAGCAAGCCAACACTCATTTGAAGATTGGCCCTTTCATTTCACTTCTAAAATGTGTCGTTGAGGCACGTGGAGGCTCCCACCGACCCGCTCATACTTAGTCAATTTCAACGATCGGATTTGTCTCTTTTTGGACCTAGGACACATGGAGGATTGGTGCAAGTTTGAGAACTACCCCCATCTTTGACTCTTGAAGCTACACCGATGAGGCACGTAGAGCCTTCCATACTTAGCTGATTTTAGCTTGTTTTACCTTCATTTTGTACTTGGGACATGTGGAAAGCCTGTGCCTATTTGAGGACTGTCTCTGGGACCCTACCCCTAGAGTTACATCGTTTGGACACATGGAAGCTTCCATTGAACCTTGAAATATGGCCAAACCACATCCAATCGAGATGCCCACGCACCACCCGTGGAGGCTGAGGCAAAAATTTGACGAGGAAGATAAATCTATCATTCCCGATCGTGGGAAGAAAATAAAAAGAAGGAGAAAGAATCCACTTTATTACCCGACTTTTAAACTATTCTCCACAAATGGGAAAACCAAATAATGCCGTGCCCAATGTGATCCAATACTCCAGGGAACATACTCAAATTTTTGAAACTTGACTCCAAAAAAGGGGAATTTTGAGGGCGATAACAAATCCTAAAAATAAAGATGTAAAATGAGGGGATCGGAAGGGTTCATTTTAAGACCCCCCTCCTAAAAAAATATTATAGAATGGGTGGAAAATCTGATGAAAAATCCATTCACGATGTAGGTAAAAGCATGAAAATAGGTTTCGTGATGGCGGCGAAAGGAAGGTGTTTTCCAAAACATGGTGGGGCGGTTTTTTATTACCAAATGACAATAGTAAAAAACAAAAACATTATCAATCGCTTAGTATAGTCTATTGCGAGTGACAATAACTTTAATAGTGTTACCTGGATGGCAACGCTTTTTAGTGTTATCGGTCAACACCACTAGTAATGTTACCGATCGACAAAACTAAGAAGTGTTACTGACCGGTAACATTTTTTAGTGTTACTGTCTAGTAACACTTTTTAGTATTATCATCATCCACCTTTTTAGTGTTGCCATCTAGTAACACCTTTTTAGTGTTGCCATCTAGTAACACTTTTTAGTGTTACTAAATGCATGACACTAAAAAAGTGTTACTTGGTCGATAACACCTAAAAGTGTTAACGAATTGATGAACACTTTTAGGTGTTGTCGGCCCTGCAACATTCTTCAAGTTTCCGGTCGGTGACACTTGTCGTTGTTCTGGATCATAACAATATATCGAGTTACCACTGGTAATGTGTACATTATATTCCCAAATGGTAACACTTTGAAAAGTGTTCGACATTTAATACAACACATGTGCCTTCAACATTTAATGCAATTTACTTTCCTTTATATATAGCCATCCCTATACGTTTTGTCCCATTTTCACCTGTAGGTTTCTCCAAGATAGAGTTTTTAAGAGACTCACAACCTTCTCGTCCGCTTTACAATATTCTAGTATTAGGGTCGATCATCAATATTCAAGGCACATCTGTCATTATATACAAGTATCTTAATCTGTAATTTGTCAACCTCTTCTTTTTTCAAGCAATCAATGTTCAAGAATAATGGTGCCAAGGAAAAAGACCATTAAACCAAATTTATATGTTTACCGAAACATTTTATATCCCTAGTTGTTGCAAGTGATCGAAGACCCTCAAATAATTAGTCAATCCAATTGGATTGATAGCTCAGGATTCCATGGTCTTATTTACATGCCCTAGTATCAGACAGAACACAAATTACTAAACAATTTAATGCAAGTGTATAATCATTTTGATGGCACTTTCATAGTTAAATTACCCTCACATTGATTTATCATCAAAATAACACCTGAAGACATTCATCGTCTAATAGGCTACCCCATCAAAATGAATTGCCTGTAACCTCCAAAGCCGTTCTTCTTGATGAGAAAAAAATTAAAGTCTCATTACAATATCTCTATTGAGGCTAACGTAAATAGTCCGCCAAAAGAGACATTGATTCGCAATCTATCAAAGACCCTTTTTCTACCCATGGTGTAATTTATCCAGTCTCGTATCGTGTTACAAGGAAGATACATAGACATTCCTCAGTGGGCAATGAACTACTTCTTCAAACCATTGTCGACATTAGATTCGATTGGTGCACATATCTTGCATCAAAGATTCGTTCTAAACTTGACAACGCCAAATTCAATCCTACTGCAGTTATTTATTCTTCTTGTTATGTTCTTTATTTATATTATGAGGGTTTTTATGGACTCAAATCCACAACTATTCCAACTTCTCTTCATGAGAAGATGGAAAAACATGGAATTCCTATGGACCAACAATTGGTGAGTATTTTATTTTAAAAGAATTTAATCTTGATTCCTTTAAAAAAATCATTGTTAAATTAATTCTTGTAAATATGTAATCTATAATTCTATTTTGAACCAATGAACAGGTCAAAGAAAGTGAAACACTGGAACATCGTAATAAGGCAGTTCGCTTGCATAACCCAATTGAACTTGAGGGAGTGCTCGTGACAACAATACAATTGATGTCACTGAGTCTAATGACTTTATGGCTCAAGAGTCAAGACTAGACAAAATAATGTGTGGTTCTTTGTATTTGTTACACTCTACCCATTCCCAAAGCAGTAAGGAAGGAACGTGCTCGCTTCTTTCCAACAGGAAAATCAAGGTTTTAAGTTTTACATACTACACAATCATTTCAATTTTATTTAATTATTTTACAAACTTATGATAATCTGAATCTTTGATTCTCTACAATGTCATATTTGTAATTTTAATTATCCTAATGTGCAACCTTTTCTCAATGCATATCTGCATTGCCTCGAGAGTATCCTCATACTATCACAGACACCACATACATACCCGAGCACAAAAGATTTAATTTGTTGTAGTAACCCACCCAGATGCTCAGTTCGGTACAAAGAAACTAAAAATAGTGACTAAATATTTATTTATATTAGTGTTTTGAATTTTATTTTATGAATTTATCATTCTTTTTAATTGGTTTTCGTTAAATTCGGGATTTTCCGTAATAATGCCACCACCCTTCACCCTAATGCCACAAAACCAATTTGTTGATTATAGACAACATTCACAACATAAGAAATTCTTATTGTTCGCTTGTTTGTCTTTTAATTTCAAAATTTTAACCTATTGATTACTGATGTATGAATCTCATATTGTTAAAGTATTGATGCTTGCAGATATTTTATAATCTGAAATTCATCCCACGGCCACACCCATGGCCACCACCTTTGCTTTGAATCCCTCTCCGCCCATAATGATTGCATTAGTCCCTTTACAACCTCCCCTTTCACCCCTTTCATCTATTTATGGTAGGGGAAAAAGGATTATGCTCCCCAATTGGAATGACTATGAGCAAGGCAACTCAAATTTCACAACATTTGAGTTCCCGAATTTTATAGTTGAAGGCGTGCTTAGTGCCAGAGGCACTTTTGTTTTAAACAATATAGATTTAGATGAGGAGTATCTTGGGTTTGACAACTATTTTGACATGCAAGAGTCAAGGAGGCATGCAAAGGATGTGACGTAATTTATTCGTAAGAAAATGTTGCCACACGGTAGGCTCTTCAAGTCCTCCTTACCCAACCGGCCATCCACATGAAAAAATGGATGATGATGCAAAGACCAACTTTTCACTTGACATCCTTGTGTCAAAAAATGCTACAACCCTTATCATGGAAAATTTTATTCATAACATTAAGGAGTTGAAGATGTGGGAGATCAGAGTGAAAGCTCTAATAAAAGAAATTAATGATAGATATCATAAATTTGAAAACAGAGAAAAACTTTTTCATTGGTTAAAAATCAACCGGTGGTGATTGATGGTATTCTTGCTCAAGCACAAAAAGGAAATGCAGTCACTGATAATGTTTACAACAGGGATGAAGTTTTGACAATAATGTTGAACATATTGGCTAATTTGAATTCTGAGGCACAATCATACTACAATAAGTGGAATCGTGACAAACACCTTGTCATTATTGTTAATGCAAAGAAAGACTTGGTCATGGTAAGTTCTATTTTTTTGTAGATTGTTAGACAAATATATATTTATTCTTTATCTTATTCTAAATACTAATTATGTGATTTTTAATTGTAGTCAAAATACCAGACTTTGAAGATAAAGGTGCAGGTGTTGGATGAGCACCTTAAAAAAGTGAGAGAGAGTGTCAAAGAGGGCTATTGGATTTAAAGAAAAACTTGTTCTGTTAAACAAGAAAAACAATACTTTACAAAGGATTATCAAGGAGAATAATATAGATCTAGAAATTCTTTTGAAGAAAAAAACTAATGAGGATCTTTCTATACTTTCAACAACATATGCAACTAGGGAAGATAGAGAAAATTTAGAAAAAAATAATGTTGCTGCAAAGGAATTAGTAGAGTCTAGTGTAATCCGAGATAGTTCAAATGTTGTAGTTGTTGTTGAATCCGGTGATGGTAAAGGACAAGGGTCCATTTAACTTTATTTAAAAATGTAAACTATGTTACTATTGATGAATGTAGTATTTAACAATGGGAATTTGAAAAGATTATCTTTTTGTGATATTGTTATTTGTTGATATTTTTATTTCACTCATGCGTGTTGTCGAATGAAATCTCTAGTCCTTTATTGTTTCAATCTTCTCCAGTTGATGAATAATACACATAGATTTTGGAATTTGGATTTACATTGTTCAATTTAGTTTTAAAAATGTATGGACTCAATAATTAAAACTTGTGTCTTGAAAGTTGCATGTGCATGTTGTTGTCAATCTTGATAGTTGATTCTTGAATCTTGATTCTTGATTCATCATGTAAATATTATCTCCAATAATAATGGATCATGGGATGTAGTCGTAGACTGCTATGTTTTTTATTAATCCTAATAATCACGATGTTGTGTATCATATATGGATTATAATTTATAATATATTTTCCAACAATTGTGCCTGTGGAATTGAAAGTGAGAAATCAACGAATGAACATACTTTATTAGTAACAAACTTTAATTTAATTACATGAACATCTTCCAATTTACATATTGCACAAATTTGAACTGTCCACCATTTTTATTTGTAAAGTTCAAACATTATTCAAAACATAGAAAGGATTAAAAAATTTCCAAACGTTATATGCACAATATATTTGAATGAAAAAAATATTGAGTAACAATTTATATTTCATAAAATGAATACAATCAACTGTTTGGTAGCTGAAACAACCCAATCCTAGATGGTGCTTCTTCACTTCTTATATCTATTGTAGTATCTTGTGCAACATTCCAAGTCAATTTCACCATTATTAGAGACTTCATTGTTCTCTATTTGATCAACATCTCTATGCTCTATAAGAGATGTCCATGTAGCTAGAGATCTTTCAAATGGAAATGTGTCCACCCTATATCTTGAAACATAGATTCTCAAACAAGTTTCCAAATTATTGTCCAATATGTTGCGGAGTTTTGATTTCATAATTATAAGTGCACTAAATACCCTTTCATCTTCAATAGACCCAAGAAACATTATTTGTATGAGTTCATATAGTTTGAAGTATTCACTTATATTCTCTCTCAGAATGCTACTCTGATGCATCCTTCTCCACAATAGAGTGACAACTCCCATTTCTGTTGGGTCAACAATAGACTTATATTGATCAAACATTGTAAATACAAAATGTTGTGACTGGGATATGAGTAATTTTCTGTCCAATATACCATTTAATTCCCCTCCATCAACATGTGAAGATTTGCAAAACTGCTCCATAAGTGCAATCATGGATTTCTGAAGTTTACAACTCTTTGTTCTTCATCAATCATTGGGTCTAGAAAATGGGATTCTGAACTCCCATATCCTCCAATAGATCATTGTTTTTAAAATGCTCTCGATTTCAAAAGATAATGTTTCTGATCTTTTCAACAATTTTTACGTACATCGAAACTCGCACCATAAAAAAGACAACTAGTGACGGTACATCCTCAATTTAGAACTTCCTACATAAGGATCTTTGTATAAAGTGTGCATTTTAATATTTTTCCCATTAACAGAAATACAAAGATGACCACTGATATTGAACTTTAAATAGCTATTCGGATCTTTGGTGTCTGTCAAAACCTTGAAGCTACTAAAATTGGCTTTTGAATCCAATCTTGGGTGATATACAAGGTATCTAAAATCATACATACTTGTCTCTTTAATTTTAGAAAATCAACAATGTATATGGATCTTTCCTGAGCATGTTTCACCAAGATGTTTATTTCCTTTAGCATTGGAAAAATACCACATAAATTTAATAATGTCTCTAAATCTGTCAAGCGATACAACATATCTTTAGCCTTGTCCACTTGTCTTCGATGCTTGAACATATACCCTACTAAAGACATGTATTCCTAAAAAATCTTGCAAGATGGTTCATATAATGATATCCATCTCGTGTCAACATATTTTAGCAATTTTTTACCATTTTTTATTCCAATAGAAAATATCTAAAACTCTAGAAATATTTTAGGACTGCTTGACATATATGAATGCAAGTCCCATATCAGCTCCTCCACCTTAGCAACATTTTCAAAATTACTTACAATCTTGTAAGCCAAATTCATTCGGTGAGCCATACAGTGAATAGGTATCATGTAAGGGCTACTCTTATTTGTAGACGAATACAAAGTCCAATTTTGTGACCTTGCATGATAGATGCACCATCATCTCCTACACAAATTAGCTTTGTAGAGATTGAATGATCATCCATACCAACTATTTCCTTAAAAATTTTAATAACAAGTTTGCAGATGTTTTCGGCATTGCAGTTCTCCATCATTTTGTGCATATTTAGTAGATGATTTTCCCGTAAATGGTTACTGAAATTGAAAGTATAGACATGCATGCACACCCAAGATTTATTATCTACTGTTGACTATCGACATTAAAATTTTCCTCCGTAATTTCTATTTTATTATGTATGTATTAGGAATAGGATGTTGTTAAGTATGATTAGTAGTGGCGTCTGATAGAAGATAAGCTGCGTCATCGATGGTGCTGCCAATAAAGTAGAGTACGGTAATGATTAAAGCACAATAAGAATGTTGTGATAAAAAGTAAATATTTGTTATAAGTGGTCCCAGGTAATGTTAAAATGTCAAAGTTGGGGTAAGTAGAGAAGTATGGTCTACATGGTTAGGAATTAGAAATATTATATTTGTAATAAAGACAAAGAGTGATGTCATAAATATTTTGTGTATTTTATTTGTGGAAAAGTCTAAAAAGGTGAAACCCATGTGAGATGATAAGGTTTATCTTATCTTAGAAGATAAGCCTACATGTAAAGGTAAGAGTTTAGGCATGGAATATGATTGGTGGAAGAGATTTCCTATCTATCTTAGAGATAGGGTGGATAAGCCTAATTCCTATAAATAAAGAGGTCACCCCCTCATTTAGCATAGAAGGAAGTAGTGAGAAATATGTATGAGTAAGTGTGTAAAGGAAGCCATCATTTTGAAGGTGTGTTAAAGAAGCCATTAAGAGGTGTAATTGTGAAGTTTCTCCCATAGTTATTGTTAGAAGGAAAGTGAAGTCGAAGTAACACTTGAAGTACCTCACGGGTGAGATTGTAACAATTTCATGTTGATATAATAATTTACACTTATATTTCATATTTATCATCAGTCCTTCTTATCATAGTCTATGGTATTCTTGTGTTATGTTTGTTGTTGTGTTTCCAGATTCCATCCACCAAACTAAAAGCTGTGCATTAGTAAATAATCATAGCACGAGGAGTTCCAAGTAAATAATTATCATAGTGCCGAGTTGGTGATGATATTTTGGTTCCATTGTTTGACCATTCCTCATTGGTGGATTTTCTAGAGAAATATCCCCCTTAGTCAGAAATCATTTAGAGGGTAACCTTGTTTTTACTTTGCATAGTAGTTACCATAGTAAAGTCACTTTTTACCGTGAATAGTATTTACCACAGTAACTTAACTTTTTATCGTGAATAGTGTTTACCACAGTAAAGTCAATTTTTACCGCAGTAAGTCAAGTTTTACCTGGTCATTCCTATTTTACTATAGAAAGGTGTAAAGTCACTTTATTATAGTGAGTCCAATTATTTGTGCACATAAGTCTTACTTGATTGTACTTGTGAATTGGTATTTCACTGTGGTTACTTTTAAAATGGGGAAGATTCCTATTTTTTCAACCCAATCTAATGAAGATGCTTCCTCTTTCATTCAAGAGTTTAAACAATCTTGCATTTGTAATGGCCTCATAAGAAGGGAACAATGGAATGAATTTTTTCCTACCTTTTTGGATGGTTCAGCTCTTAGGTGGTTTGAAACACTAGGTGATAATGTGAGAAATTCATGGGAATTATTAACTAGAAGTTTTCTTGAAGAATTTGGTGAACAACAGAAATATGTAGATCTCATGATCGATATCACAAAGCTATCCCAAGGAGAGAAGGAGAAGATAAGGGATTATCATGCTCATGTTCTAGAGCTAAGGAGGAAGCTCGATGCCTAGATCCGGAAGGAAGGATTAGCGGATGGGTTGATGAATGGTGTGGATAATCTCCTCTGTAAGCACTTCATTCTTGGGATGAAGCCATAGATCAGACAATGAGTGAAATATGACCACCCAACTACCATTGAACAAGAAGCAAAGGAGATTGCAATAAGGAAAGAAGAAAGCATAGAAGAGGAGCCCAAAGAAATTGTTGCTAAAGTAGAGCTTACACCAAAGACCTTTGGTCTAGAATCCACAACCACTCTCGGTGAGCAAAAATCTTTCTCCTAGTACATCTAATGAGTATGAAGATCTGTTATGAGTTAACTATTAATCTTCTTCAAGGAAAGAATTTAGTTCTCAAGATAGAGGTCAAAAGAAATATTTCTGAAGTCGTATATTGTTGTTATAAAAGGGTCATTATAAGTATAATTGTCTAGATAGAGCTTCTATGATACAAGAGATAATGATAAAGGAAAATCACCTGTGTGAATTCTTTTGATGTAGTGGATAAGAGCATAAATAATGAAGTAGATGTGTTTGTAACAAAAAAAAGAAAAAAAAAACCAAGATGGAAATGATCCTAAGAAGATGAAAGGAGAAACTAGTAAGAAACATAGGAGAAGAAAGTTGGGTGTGTAAGATTTTCTGATTTCACGGGATAAGGACCATACTCCATCTTATAAGATCTTTCCAAAAGGCCTCGCAAATATTACATATGGTCAACTCTTGGTTGTCTTCTCGAGAAGAGGCGGGAGCTGCAAAGTGGACTCAATGCTCGACGAAGGAAGGAGGTTGAGGTCCCTGTTTTGAGGAGGAGGAGGTGGATCCCTACGCTCCACAAGCCGTGAGGTATTAGATAATGGTATTTCAATTCATGATGTCTTAGTTGATGGAGGTGCTGCATTAATGTAATGACCGAGTCTCAGAATGAATATGTTGGGGTTAAAAATTGATCACCCCTCAACACTTATGTTAAGGTCATTAAATAAGGGAAAAACTAAACCAGAAGGTGTAGTTTCAAATGTGGCAATATTTGTTATGGGTGTTGTATGTGTGGTAGACTTTCAGGTGATGAAAAATGGTACTGTTGCGTACCCAATGTTGTTAGGAAGACCATGGCTAAGGAGAGTTCATGCAAGAAACTACTGGAATGAAGGATTCATGACACTTAGACGTGGTAGAGAGAGGGTGAAGATAAACGTGATCCCTCGATATCATAAGACAGAACCTGTGGATTCAAGTGATGAAACTGATGATTGGACATCCTCGATTACTCTAGTACCAGTGAAGTGGACACAAAATATGAAGAAAGTGAGGTTGATGTTTCAGTCATGGATATCCTTCTAGTCACACCGACTCATGAACCCATAAAATTATCTAAAGAAGAAATTGATGATCATCTCCAACAAATAAAGATTGGTGATGCTATGATGGAGAGTGAGAAGGAATCCTACCTCCAGCTCTTTTGAAGGTACATACACCTATTCACTTTTGATTACAAGAAACTCATCAAGTAAGTTGGGTAGAACATTCTATTGAGCTGGTAGATGGTGCTAAGCCCATAAAGTAAATGCCATATGGAATGAATCCTAATTTTTCCAAGACTCGTAAAAGAAGAAATAGATAAGTTGCTTATGCGGGATTCATATTTGCTTTGTGGAGAATTCGAGAATGGGTTTCTCCCATTGTGATCTCAATAAAAAAGAATGGGAAGCTACACATTTGTGTTGATTATAGGAAGCTCAATAAGGCAATAAAGAAGGATCATTACCGTCTTCCATTCTCGAGATCGGATCTTAGGAAGAAGTAGGCTGGCAGAGTGCTATAGTTTTGTTTGATGGATATAACGATACAACCAAGTTCGTATAGCGAGAAAAGATTAGTCGAAGACCACGTTCACCACTCCTTGGGGAACGTTTGCTTATAGAGTTATGCCTTTTGGGTTGTGTAATGCTCGACAACATTCCAACGTTTGATGAATAGGGTGTTTGAACCCTACATTGGGAACTTCATCAGAGTATTTCTAGATGATTTTTACATCTATGGGAGCAAGATGGACCACCTACACTAGATGGAGACAACATTTCAAAGGTTAGATGAAGCACAAGCCTCACTAAACCCTACAAAGTGTGTCTTTGGATGTTCTAAAGGCATTTTGTTAGGGCATGTTGTATCCAGAGATGGTATTGGTACTAATCCTGATAAAGTTTCAAAAATCAAAGAGTTACCATTTCCTATGAATAGAAGTAAGTTGAGATCATTTTTAGGCCATGTGGGTTACTATAGAAGGTTCATCAAGAATTTCTCAAAGATTGCACAGCCACTAACCCAATTCTTGAAGAAGGATGTTACTTATGAACTAGGAAATAAGGTGCATGAAGCTTTTGAACAACTGAAGGAAGCCCTGGTGTCTTCACCTATTTTAAAGAATCCAGATTGGAACAAGCCATTCATTGTGTATACTGATGCCTCAGATGCAGCACTAGGAAGTACTCTGAGCCAAAAGGATGAAAATGGGAATGATCATCTAGTTTACTTTGGGAGCAGACAAATGAGCAGTGCTGAGGTAAATTATACTGTAATAGAAAAAGAGGCTCTAGCTATCATTTTTGTTGTAAAGAAGTTTAGAAATTACTTGCTAGGGCAAAAATTTATAGTTGTAATAGATCATTAGGCTCTAAAATATATTGTAAATAAGCCTAACCCATCAGGGAGGATAACAAGATGGATAATTTTGCTACAAGAATTTGAATTTGATATTATAGATAGGCCAAGAAAGAAGCATGTCAATGCAGATGCACTCTCTCGAGCCTATGATGGTTTAGGTTCATCTTGTGATGATGATGATTTCCCAGATGCAACATTGTTATCCCTTGACACAATCCCTAGTGAATACATAGATATTTGGAATTATCTGAATGAATTTAAGTTTCTTGATGATGTCAATGCAAAGAATAAGAGGAAGATTACTCAAGCCAATCGTCCATATTCTATTCTGCATGGAGTATTATTTCGGATAGGACACGATGGACGATCAAGAGGGTAGTTGGACATGATCAAGGGAATGAGCTGATATAAGAATTCCATAATGGTACATGTGGAGGACACTTCTCTAGATAACTTACAACAAGAAGGATCTTGGATGTAGGTTATCACTAGCCCACTTTTTTAGAGATTGTTATAATTATTGTAAGACATGTGATATTTGTCAAACACATGGTAATCGTAAGACTTCATCAACTCCATTATGCCCTATTATTCCACTTGATCCCTTTGAAAAGTGGGGAATAGATATCGTAGGTCCACTTCCAACTACCCCATGCCAAAATAAGTATATTGTAGTTGCCACAAATTATTTAACCAAGTGGGTTGAAGCTAGGCCATTGAAAACAACTTTCATGGATGAAGTGGCAAGGTTCATATATGAACGCATTGTCACTAGATTTGGTTGCCCATTAGAAATTCTAACAGATCAAGGAAGCCACTTCATTAATGAGGTGGTAGAAGCCCTAGTCAACAAGTTTTCTATTAAGCACAAGAAGGCAACAACATACAAGCCAAGCACAAATGGACAGGTGGAACGAACAAATTTTGTGTTATGTCAAATTCTAGCAAAGATGCAGCCTTGCAGGTACATAAGTGGGATAAAAGGATTCATGCAGTATTGTGGGCATATAGGGCAACATCAAAGTCAGCAACATGATACTTCCCATTTCAGTTGGCTTATGGCATTGATCCAGTTCTTCCTATTGAGTTTGATATTCCCACTGTGAGAGTTATGAAAAATGAAAGGATGGATGAAATTGATTCAGTAAAAGAAAGGTTGGTGCATCTTCATTTGCTAGAGGAAATGAGGGAAATAATGAAGGATACAAGCTATAAGAAGAAAATGAAGCGAAAAATACTTTGATCAAAAGATCCGTTGGTCTCCATTTCATGTGAATGACTTGGTTCTAGTATATGATTCCAGATACAAAAAAAGAAGGCAGAGAAAATTTCTTCCCAAATGGATGGGGCCTTACAAAATAATAGTTGTGCATGAAAATGGTACATATCAACTGGAGGAATTGGATGGTACTCCCATTACGAAATGGGTCAACCATGACAAATTGAAGATTTTCCAGCACCACTTCAAAATGTCCATAAAATTCTACTCAGGGACGGAGTAGAAGCTAGAAGGAAAAATGTCGACATTAAAATTTTCCTTTGTAATTTCTATTTTATTATGTATGTATTAGGAATAGGATGTTGTTAAGTATGATTAGTAGTGGCATCTGATAGAAGATAACGACGCCATGTCGACGGTGCCGCCAATAAAGTAGAGTATGGTAATAGTCAAAGTACAATAAGAATGTTGTGGTAAAAAGTAAATATTTGTCGTAAGTGGTCCGGTAATGTTAAAATGTCAAAGTTGGGGTAAGTAGAGAAGTAGGGTCTACATGATTAGGAATTAGAAATATTATATTTGTAATAAAGACAAAGAGTGATGTCATAAATATTTTGTGTATTTTATTTGTGGAAAAGTCTAAAAAGGTGGAACCCATGTGAGATGATAAGGTTTATCTTATCTTAGAAGATAAGCCTACATGTAAAGACAAGAGTTTAGGCATGGAATATGATTGGTCAGAAGAGATTTCCTATCCTATCTTAGAGATAGGGTGGATAAGCCTGAATTCCTATAAATAAAGAGGTCACCCCCTCATTTAGCATAGAAGGAAGTAGTGAGAAATATTGTATGAGTAAGTGTGTAAAGGAAGCCATCATTTTGAAGGTGTGTTAAAGAAGCCATTAAGAGGTGTAATTGTGAAGTTTCTCCCATAGTTATTGTTGGAAGGCAAGTGAAGTCAGTAACACTTGAAGTACCTCATGGGTGAGATTGTAACAATTTCATGTTGATATTATAATTTATACTTATATTTCATATTTATCATCATTCCTTCTTATCATAGTCTATGGTATTCTTGTGTTATGTTTGTTGTTGTGTTTCGCATTCCATCAACCAAACTAAAAGTTGTGCATTAGTAAATAATCATAAAGACGAGGAGTTCCCTTAAAGAATTATCATAGTGCTTAGATTGGTGATGACAAACCTCATCAATCGATAAATCGATAAAAATTGTATTTTTACCTTCTCTCTCAAATCGGTGTTTTTATTTCTCCCATACACTTTGCCATCTCCCATGTCTTTGTTATCCGACTAGTGTGTTGTTGGTATATTTGGAAATCCATTAGATTGAAACAATGTCTTATAATCAATGAGATCTGAAATTGGTCTGCCCTTTTTTAAAATGTGAAATATTGTTCTGAATTGAATGAGTTTGGGCAAAAGACTTACATCAATAGCTTTTTCAAATCTATCCTTTATAGTTCCACCTTTCTCAACTAAGTCCTGAAATTTTTTATGATGATTATCATATTCTACAACATATCTCATATGCAAACAATCTTCCTTAGTTTTCCATCTAGTTGTTTTTATAATTGTTCCATCATCTTGATTTTTAGACTCGTATACCTTCCCACAATGCTTCTCTATTGTGTCCAACTTCATTTGTATTTTTGGTCCTTGTCAATTTTCCAACTACGAGATAGTACATCTACATTCTATAGAGCATCGATTATTTTCAAGTTCAACATGTTCAATGAATGGATATTTAGTTGACCATTCAAATTTATCAGTCCTTCCTATAGTCCACTTCCCACTCTTACATTTTTGATGTGATTTTATGGAATGTTTATCAAAAGTTTGATTTGGATGGGAAATGGGATTATCAGTACTATCAATTTGAATTGTATTACTCAGGTGATTGGCAATTTCATCTAGAGTAGGGTCACTACTAAGGTTTTCTACATTTGAGAGAAATTGGTTTGCTTACAGCTTTCCTAAGTAAATAAAAAAACAAAGTAACATTATCATAATAGAAATTGGTTTGCTTACCTCTTGCCACTGGGGTTACTACTAGTTGACTGAAATATTTTGAAATGTCCATATTGCATTTTCTTTTTCCTTGAGTTCTTTTCTCATTTGTAACAGGGGCCATCAAATGGATGGTTTTAAAGTCTGCACATGTGACAAAAACATAAAAATTTCAAATACTAATGACAACAAAGCAATCGAGAACTCAAATGACAAAGCAATAAGAAGGATGACTGCGTAGAAAATACTACTACTAGGATGATAACATAGTTAATCATTCTTGGGCGACATAAAGATATTTTTTGTTATCAGGCTAAGTAATGATATATATCTATTATCGGCGGGTAATAGATATATATGTTACCGATTGGTAACAAATATATCTGCCACTTAACCGGTAACAAATATATCTACCACCGACCAGTAACATATATATATACGCCATCTCCATCAAAGAATAAATATATTTGTGGTGGACTCAACAAGAATAAATATATATGTAAGTACTTACCAAGCCAATAAAACATATATTTGTTACCGTTTAATAACACATATATCGATATTTGTTACCGGCCTGTAACACTTATACATGTTGTCGATCGGTAACACTTGCACATTTTCCTTGTCATCCATCAACACAAAATAACCTTGTCAGTATACAAACAAAGTTCTCTTTTTCACTTACCTCTTGAGTCTTTTTATTTTTCCTGAATCCTTCGGCTTGTGGTCTTATACTTTCAGATTTTTCACACGCTTATAATGTAAAAAATAGGACTATACTATGGTGAATTAATCATATATATATTAGAATGTTATAACATGAAGGAGAATATACTAACATCAGTCGGCCCTTGGCGGAAACACGAAGGTGAAATTATATTCAAATTTTTTATGTCCCCGTAAAATTTTGGCGAACGCACTACCATACGGTAGTACAAAATTTGCCAAAATCAAAATTCCTTATATTCACCTTTTCACGAATATTTGCCCCTAAAATTTACCTTGGGGTTCGAATCTATCCATAGCCACCACAAAGGCTTAGTGGACTTATAAGTGAGTGTTGCACTAAATCTCGGACCCAATGTAGTTTTGTTTGCATATGTGCGGAATTGTGCCCTAAGTTTCTCTCGTGTCAATTACACTTAGATAGCGAACAAATAACTAGATGTAGAATATAATAAATGTGTGCATGGAATAAAATGAACTTCCCTCCTATGAAGTGTATGCATATGAACTCACCCTTGTGCCCCTTATGATGGAGCTAGATGGATGCAATAGAGCTCTTAGATGTTTTGATGGATGCAACCTTAGGTGGTGATAGATAATGCTCAGTGCTTGGTCCCTCATTATGATCACATAACTTTATATTTATATGATTCCTTTGCTTAAATTTCGTAATTAACCTTGAAAAGTCCAACTAACAAAAATATACGATGCTCAAATGGATAGAAAGGACCCAAAAGTGTGAGTAAAGTACAAAGAGGACAAGGGCACTGACATTGACATCTTGGTCCAGGGTGCTTGTGTCTCAGGATGACAAATGTCGAAGACTGAAAAGGTAGACTAAGCAATTAAGGGTGTAAGACTGAAAGTAGCAACAAAAAGCAAAGAAAGGTGGTCAAAGACATGGGTTGATTAGTATCATTCTTACTTAGGAATCATATGAATAGTAGTATGTGATCGGGACTAGATAATTACCCAAAGTATGTGATTTTGTGTCTATAGTGTTTGGTATAAATATAATTTTTCCCATTGAATTTATGTTACCCTCCCCGTATAACGTGCATAGGAGGATTGGATGTGTAGACACAAAATCACACACTTGGGTATATTTTTTAGTCCTAAATACATACTAGCATTCATATGAATCATAAGAAAGAAAACTTGCAATTGATGATTATCTTTGGCCTCTTTTCCTTTACTTCTTGTTTTCTATTTGGCCTTTCATGCCCATAGTCAATCTGTATTTTACTTATTTATCTCTTGTGGCTCCAAACACCATCACCTAGTCAAAACAACAACGCCCAGTGCTCCTATCCCCTGGGTGCCTTTGACCATTTCTTATCTTACTTGCTTCTTTTGGGTCTCTTTTATATTTTGGGAATATTTTTCACTTATGGGTCGACCTTTCAGTTGTCAATTACGAAATTTAAACAAGGGAATCATATAAATACATAGCTATATGTTCAAAATAAAGGACCAAGCTCTAAGCATTATTACTATCACCTAAGCTTGCACTCAAAAGGCACCTAAATCACTCCAAGGCATCCATTTAGCATCCATTCAAGGGAAAAGGGACTGCATACTTTGCATACACAACATAGGAAGGGGAATTTCATTTTATCATCCACACATTCTATTTACATTACTACATCTAACTATAACCCGTTATCAAGTGCACTTGCACAAGGGCATCCTAGGGCATGATTCTTACACACACTCACAAGAACTACATGGAGTTTGAGATGTAGTGTAGTGCTCGGCGCAAGTTCACTTTGTCGGGTGACCGTCGGGTCGATCAATCCCCATATTGTATATTTCATTTTTGGATTTGATGTGGTATTGTGGGTTTTATAAGTGATATTCATTTTTAGGTTATAGGTACCATTGGTGATCAAGGTGTGACATACAAACGATTAATAGAACTATCTATGACACTTGCATGACAATCGTAAAAATTAGGTTATGACCATTGTTGCAACCATGGGAGCTCAATAGTAGTCACCAACACCTAGGCACCCTCACCCCAGTCCAGGCACCCATGTCGAGCTTTGTTCATCGATCGCATAATTTATTTTGAGCATTAACGACACAGTTCACTTCTTATTCAATAGTTTTACTAGTCCAAAATACTTTGGGATCAAAAGTAAATCAACTAAGTCATCTCTCCTTCCTCTTTGCTTAGGGTTTCAAATATTACATGTTAGATTGTTTGTGTCAAATTTATACTTTAGCATTTATTATCATATGTGAGTCTATAATATTAGATTTAATAAATTCAAATTAAATTAAATCGGGATGATGAGAAAGCAAGAGAAGAGTGTAGTGATAAGTTGGTGCAAGCTTAGATGAGCGGTGTGCCATTGTAAAGATGGATTCAAAAGACAAAGAAAGATAGAAAACAGGCTTACCATAACAGAACATCAATAATAAGTCATTTGTAGTGGGGAAGATGGTACTCTTGTATGACTCCAAATTTGCGTGCCATCCTGGAAAACTGAAATTACATTGGTTGGGACCATTTGTAGTAACTAAGATATTGGAATCAAGTACATGTCAATTACAGGTGCTAGATGACACCATGTTTCTCTAGTTACTTCAATGGGAGTAGGTTGAATCCCTACTATAAATAAGTTTTTGTGTGTTTGAAATAAGGTAGTATTGCCATTTAGATTAGATTTCTTTTTTTTTTTTAATTTTGTTGTGTTTTTTTGTAATAAGTGTGTTTGTGCATATGAGATAATTACTTTGTTAGATGGATGCACAATGGACCACACATACTTTCGGTGTGGGCGAAGAAGATGGAAGTGCACGTAAGAAGATAAATGTGATGTTGGTACATCTTGGGAAATCGTAAGAGTACGTGCAACAAAGTGTGAAAGGATGATGCACGATGGAAAAAAGATATTAGTGTGCGAGAAGATGGTGTTATGAATGGTTGGATATGGTGTAAAGGTGCTTAAGGATATTGGTATTTTATGGAAATTGCTCAAATTTGAAAACCACGTGAATGGCTAACCACATAATGTAACACGAGGAGGTAACAACAAGTAAGAATACTTGGCAAGTGTCATAGAGGAAGATTGTATATGATGTAGGAAGGTGTGCACAGGGAGGTCCGCATTTTGGGAAGTAGTAGCGCACTTGAAGGTTATGAATGTCGTGCGTGGAAGAGAAAAGGATGAGAAAAAGTAAAAATGATTTCAAATCAAAAAGTGATAGTAGGTTAGGAGCAATAAATGAAGATAAATTAGGAAAAACTATAAATAGTGCATGAGTGAGGTCATTTTTACCTTACTTTTGATAACTTATGCGTTTGAAAGTGCAATCAAGTGTGAAGAGCTAGTGTGAAAGAACAAACTAGAGAATTGAAGCAAACCAAAGCTGCGTAAGAAAGTGTACACGACCTTGGATTTGAGAGCTCCTTCAGTGGAAGTGGAAGCTAGGGAAGGTGTGGAATCAAGAACGAGCTAGGGTTCACGATCGAAACAAAAACTAGGGCTCATGCAGTTAAGTTCCCAATCTTGGATTCGTAGAGCTAGGGCACAAAAATTCTAGAACAAGGGCACAAAATTGAAGTAGATAAAATTCAAAATTGAATAAGAGAATTAAAATTTAACCTCATAGGCATAAGGATTAAGCAAGTAAGTTCATTTAGCACCTAGGGAACATATTTTCTGAAAATTTGAGGGTTGAGCATTTGAAAAGTTAAACAATGGCACCAAAGAGGGATCCTACGGTCAAGAAGTCACCCAAGAACAAGAACAAGAACAAGAATGTGGAGGAAGCACTAAAGACTAGTATTTTTAAATGCAATATTTGCTTAGAAGTGGTAGAGGGCGTCATGGGTCTCACACTTGAAAAAATGCAAAATAAGTGATTACAATCATCGCACAAAGGCCCATGAAGGAGAAATAAGGAAAGATGTCATGAAATAATTGACCCAGAGGATGGTAGTAGGATAGTTGGTTATTATTGATAAGGTTAAGAAAGGCCTGAAGAACATAGGAGTTATGAAGTTGTATGAACTTCCATATTTTGGGAAGTCGAGCACCTTTACTAGTGGCTAATGTCCAGGGTGCATGAGGATTTATTTTATTTTGTATGGAGAAGAATGTGCATAACTGCACAATTGATTGGAAGGGTGACTAGCTTTAAATAACACCAAAGTTGAGATAGGGCTAGATTTAGAAGACGATGCATAAATGGAAGCCACAACTATACTTGTTCAACTATCAACAAGGGAAGCATGCGTCACAATACAAGTATAACCAACCCGCATACAAGGGTAGTAACATGCATTTTGGGTTATAAATTGGGTGCGTTTGAATGATGGACTGATGTAAACAAGAAGTGGTTGCATGTCACACATAAGATGGTGTGGAAGTCCCTCTATAATATCGCATTATATATTCAAAGGAATAGTCGAGGAGGCGAAGGTCTAGGTTAGTAAAGGAGAAAAGATAACCTGGGGTGCAATTCTTATTTTAATTGTGTTTTGGGAGATCGGGGTACCTGATGGTCCTGAGGACAAGATGTGGGTTTATCCTTTAGATAACAAATCTCTTGTGTAAAATTTTATCAAGCTCACCCGTGATGGGAAATAACAAGCCCTTATAAAATGGGCATAGATAAGTGGTATAAACAAATGCACGAAATATTCAAAATGAGTGGTGCGTACTCAGGAGTTGCCTTCACTATTAAAAAAGTAGGCGAGTTTCCTGGTGTATCACCATTTCGCCTTGGCTAGTTTTTAATTAGCACTAGAGAAATGGGGCCTTGGTGTAAATTGTCATTTACCTTCATGGAGAAATACTTTCAGTGCTGTAGTAAACATGATAAAGGATGCACGCAAGCTGAATTTTAATGCGAGATAACATTTATTTAGACTGTTATACCTTGTGCTAGACCTTTGTGTACCCATCAAGGTCAACATATGTGGAAACAATAAAGTCTGATAACATGGACCTGAGCCCCACAACTGTCATAGTGGATAAGCATGCATTTAAGGTATATCTTTATCTCAGGCCCAAGCTGAAAGATGGGAAGTACCTCAATGAATGAGATCTTCATCTTCCACAACCACTACAAAAGAAGCAAACTATGGGAGTGGTTAAGAGAAAGCTCAAAGAAGAACCCTCAAAGAAGAGGAGGTGGAGGGGGAAGAAATAGAATAAGATGAAGGAAATGAGGAAGAAGAAGAGACTGCTTTAGACCGAGATGGAGGAAGAAAATGTAGTGGCAACACAGAGAAGAAAGTAAGAAAGTAAGGTTATAAGCACATCGAGGTTGAAATACCTCCAGGTGTCCTTTTGCATAAACACCTTTGCAAATAAAACCAGGGTCTCAATTAGTTACCTCCACTAGACTACTCTAAGTACCTTAAAGAAAAATTAGAGCATAAATTAGGTGAGGAATAAACCTTTTAAAGGTAATTCATATCAAGGAAGAAGAGGAGTAGTAGTTACAAGAGGGTGTGCCAATGCATGATGAAGGGCCAACACTACGGGAGAAAGAGACTATCATAGGATGAGCGAGAAACAAATATCATGACATGCAAATGCAAAATGAGGAATCCAAGAGTGATGAAGATGATGAAGAAAAAGGTGATGGAAAATAACCAAATGGGGAAGACACAAATGTTATAAGAGGTGAACGAAGAGACGTGAAACTTAACATTGCACAAGAGATGTCGAAGGGGAAGAGAGGTGGCAAAAGGAATAAACAAGAACCTTTATAGGGACCCCGGATGAGCTATATCGATAATCCCGTTATCTAAAATTTACCCCAAGGTGATTTTGATAACTTGCATAATTTCTTTGGACTTGGAGAGGTAGAAATGGTGAAAACAATAAATTTGGATTTTGGGGTCATGCCTTTGATTTTCTATAACCCCCCTTTTCAAGAAAAATCTAAGGAATTAGCGAAAATTTGCTAAAAATTTGAAAAAAACGGAAAAGGAACCTATTTTAATGCGTTGAGGGTCTAGGGGTTGTGGGTGGAATGACTGCGGATTGAACTAGGGTTCCTCGTCCTTAACTTGGGTCTAAAATACTAAGGAAATAATGATTTATGGGTAAATCAGGTCCCGATGGCCCAGGCGGTTCAAGTTCCACCAGGCCATGAGTTCCCTAAAATCCCGCCTTAACCGATTTGCAAAGGAAGTGAAGTGAGTCCAATGTATTGCGGTAAAAGTGGAAGTTCGGGGATCGATGGTCCAAGTACTACGGGGACATGAGTTCCCCATCGAGTAGAAATTTCCACACAATAAGAGGGCATCAAGTTGGTGTTATGCGGGTGAGAAACTAGTTGCATGGGCCCGAGGGACCCGAGCAAAACATGTACCTCAGGGACGTGAGTTCCTTGTGGAGGTGAAATCACCGCACAAAAAGGAGGCGAGTCTAAGCACAGAAAAGTAGGCCCACGAGACCCAAGTAGACCTCTTACCCCACCATGAGTTCCCTAAAATACCTCAATACCTGCAATGCAAAGAGAAAGTTGTTTAATGCGGATTGTGAGAGCCCGCATGGAACACCCCGACCCTAATCTTAAAATAGGCATAACTTTTGACTCGGAGCTCCGATTTTGACAAAATTGGACTTTTAGGAAAGGGCTTGACATCCTCTATTTTAATGAGAGTATGTGGGTTAAAATAAAAGAAACATATCTAGCTCCAACAAATTAAATTCTCACTCCCTTAAAATGCAAAAAATCCCTAGCAAACTCAAAATAGCTGCTCACACTCAGAAGGTCATAACTTGAGCAATTTTCAACATAGTTTCACAAAATTGGTCTTTTTGGAATTGTGGTTCTAATCCCAATGCACAAAAATCAAAGACCCAAAAATTGATGGATATTTGATGGTTATTTTTAAGGAAAATGATCCTAGTTCTGTTTGGTTGTTGAAAGTTGGTTGGAGGAGCATTCAATAAGCATGGGCAATCATTATTTCACTGCTGCAAGTTATGGGACACCTTGAGATTGCTTTTGCAGGTCCAAAATCACCAACCACACTCATTTATTATGACTTAAAATTGGTGGGAAAGTGGATTTTGGGATTTGCATCCTCTCTCTCTCTCTCTCTATCAAAATTCTATAAATTAGAGTGTTGTGCTCATTGTAAAAGGGGGAATAATGTTAGTAACAAAAATCTATCATTTTGTTTTTATGAAGACGATCTACTACAAGCCTTTATAATGGACTCTTTGCATGGTTATCCGGCTTTTCCTTTGTAATAGATTAGATTGTGCATATTAATGAAGCAATAGATTCAAGTTTGTGGATGTATCTTCCCTTACTGTGTCTGTTGCATTCTCCTTGCCTCTCTAATCTTATCGCAGATGTTTGTGTCTACTCTATGCTCTTACAAGGACCTATTATTATTGTGTATGCATGGAAATTTGTTGTGAATGTTGTTATTAGACTGTGGGGAATTGTCATCACCCTCTCTAATCTACATCTTTCTTCCATTTCCACACATTGAAGATTGTTCTCATACTCTCCTTTTTTGGTGTATCACCGTTGTTAGTGCGGGATGTACTTTCTCTCTCTCTCTCTCTCTCTCTCTCTCTCTCTCTCTCTCTCTCTCTAGTCCCTTGGAAATTTATATTAGGATTATATAGTTTTGTCTCGCATTAGAGTAAACTATGGTAGGTAGTTTATGAGTAAGAACCCGACTTTCTATGGTCTATCTCAAGTAACAAGTCCCACAACTTGGAGATAGTACCCATATTACCTAGTCAGACCATGAGCTCAAGCACACACACTTGTGCAAATTAGAGGGTGTTGTGATTCGGTGATAACAGATCCCTCCAAGGTTCTAATGACAATATTTCAGATCACAATGCTAGCCAAGGACCTCTTCGGATGGGATTTGATCAATCACACTGGGATTTATCACAAACCAATAAGATGTCATCATGGAATATGTAGACTCCAAGATGCGGTTGAAGAAGGACCCAAGTATATTCCTCACTACCATTGATCATACAAAGCTATTTGATGAGCAATCCTACAATGAGCTCAATAAAATGGTCGTCCAAAGTTACACAAAGAAATCTAGATAAAGGGGTTATAATAATGATGATGCGGGGGATAGAGAACAAAAGGACAAAGAGATTCGAGGCTCATGTAGGAGTTGAGAGATGAGAAGAAGTGCACCACGAATGGCTATGATAAAGCGGGGACATAATTTCCAACATCATGCACACATACAATAACCCTTGCACGTTAACTGTTCATCATACAATAACCCGCACGTTAACCCTTGCACGTTAACCTTCTCGACAATATTGAAATGAGCGTTAAACTTAAACTTGAAATCATCGTATAATGGTCAAATACATATCGAATTTAAGGTCAACTATTTTTATTAACATCTCATAATATTGCTTCCACCACCATCCCCGAATAATCACGTTGAAGGCATTCCCCATGGGAAAGGCCTTTTGTCGTTCATGCTTCTGCCGATGTAAATTTGATGGGAGTTTTGACGGTTTTCACTAAGATCACTTGATACAGGCAATGCACGAAATTACATTGCATCATATTGTATCTCACTTGCCTTGGTACATGATGCCATTATTGATGACTTTAAATCGAGATTGGAGAGAGGCCATTGCTAGCGACAAAAATTATTATGCAAATAATATTCTTGCCACTTCACTTATTTTGCATGTCCAGGGCCATAACGACAACAATGATGTGAGTATGAGGATTTGTCAAGAAGGAAATCTTAGAAAAATTCCTCTTTATGAAAAATCTATTAGGTTTCTTATAGAAAATCACCAAATATTTTCTTTGGCTCCAGTTGATGGTCTTAATTACCATGTCAAAGAACTTGATTTATCCAAAGGGATACTAGAGTGGTAATACCTTCCACTGTTGGAGTGCAGGGGACCAATAGAATATATTAATGCCCTTTTTGATGGAAACTCCACTTACATATGGAATTTGCAGGGACCCCGTTGGGATACTATTTCGTGGACATAAACATGATTATTCCATTAAGCCCTAAGATCTCCTCTGTGTGGCAACTGCATCAAGACAAAGGGGAATGGAGATGGCTCATTGTTCCTCCTTTGCAATTGCAAAATGATATTATTGTTAAAAACCAACCCCCTCCTCAATATCTCTATATGGAAAACACTGATAGAAATGAAGGCATTGTCTATGAGAGATATGTGGCCTCCAAGATTTGCTTTTCCATGGATTTTCTAGGTTGTGATGATCTATTCTTTGTTGGGGATTTAAAGTAAATTGTGACAAAATGCATTTTCAAAGATTAATAATGATGGATGAATCTCCGTATACATTGCAAGTGATTTGGAGCCCAAAAGAACAACAATTAGAATTTAGTGTACCCTCTTCCAATACAGAGGATGACTTGATTCTCAATGAGGGCTGCTCTGTAACAATTGCACAAGGAGGACTGATGTATATTTACCATTTTTATGTAGTTTGATAATTCAGTGATATTTATGGGGATTATGAAGAGCAGGAAATTTGAGGAATTTAATGTATTTGATCAAAATGGAGATGGGTTTATCAGTGCAACAAAGTTGGCTGATGTTATGTACAGATGAAGATTTGTGGAAGAGAGTGACGTGCATTGTTGCCAAATGATGATAGAAAATTTGATATTTGCCCGCCAAAAGTGGTTTTAATACTACATGATACAAATGGGAATAGGTTTAGCTGCAAGGTGAGTATGATTTATCTTAATGCATAATGCTTGCAACTATTGGGATTTAAAATGGAAGGGAACATGTCCTTCTGAAATATGTCGTTTACCATACTTCAATTCCCTAAATGAGCAATCTGCTACTTCCTTATCTATTTTCAATTTGTAATGTTTATATCTTCTTTTGTTTTTACATATGAAGATGCGAGTTCAATTTGTAATGTTTCTATCTTCTTTTGTTTTTACATATGAAGATGCCAGAGTAGAACGTGGTTCACTCTAACAAGTCTGTTTAGCTTTATTTGACAATTACATATAAATGACAAGAATAATATGCTTATTGGGTTTGTGTTCTGTTTTGAGAATTTTACGGGTTTAGATCTCTGTTTTGTTAAAATTTGTGTAGATGATCTAAGTTAAACTATATATCTTGTTGAGATTTAGCTGACATTTTTATTTTACGTAGTGAGGTGTACCAGTTTTTTGTCAGAATTATTTCTTACAAATTGATGTTGCCTCATAGATATCAGAACATGTTGAGCATTATATAGGCATTAATAATTATGTTGTCCATCATACATTTTCCCCTGCATTTCTCAATATTTTATCATGGAAATTTATAGCATGCAACCACCAAGAAAATTGGCTCTTTATTTACAAAGAGCCAATACATATCATGGAACAAATTTTTTCTTTTCGCTTGCCAATAATTGCAACCTAAGACTAAATCTTGACAAACTAAAACATCCAATCTACAGCTAGATCCTTATTGGAAAATTACATGACTAGCACTCTCATTTCATTCCTTCTTGAGCTACAACAATAATGAATATGGCTTTAAAACTATTTCATACAATCATGGAATTTGTTTAGATACAATACTGAGAAAAACCAATCCTAATGATGATGTGAAGCTTAATTTCTTAATTTGCAAACACTAGAATCTAGATCACTTACTGGACTCATAATACGATCTGTACCCTATCTGAACATGTCCACATTTCCAGACACATAAGCTATTATTTGCTGCATGGACAGAGAAATTTCTAGGCTTCTATATTGGCTTGACCACAAATACTAGAAAAGATTATGGGCACTCTTGATCCCAGTGAAAAGTTTTTGTGATGACTAGGTCTTCTTTCAGAGCTTCTTTTTGAATTAACAGTAGTATAGAACCAATCAGCTGGTACCCATGAAGGATGATTATCAGCTTGATTTGTAGTCTCAACGGAAAATTGATCTGCACAGACGAGAGGAAGGATTCGACCGTTAGTAAAGAGTGCATTTGTGTCTTCTGAGTTTATCCGCTCTGTAGTGTAATCATAAAACAACATGTTTCCATGTCACCGCATTCTAGAAGTCTTGTATTCCCCATACAAATATGAAGAAAATCCCCACAAAGCCATTGCCAGAGACATGTCCTTTTCCACTAAATTTCTCATCATAAAATAGAACTGCAAGCACCTCTGTCATCATTATATTATGGGAGCTTCAAAAAAATTCCACAGAGTGTAAAGAGATAACAAAAGTGCATCCTTCCTTACTTTGTGCAGAAAATACTTCCTCTTTTACTTGTGAGGGGGTGGAGGATTATGTATGCTTCATATCTTACGGTCCAAACCGTGAACTGATAACAAAAGTCACAGTGTACAATTTAAAGCAAAGGTGTTGGGATAACCTCCAAGAGTATACATTCCCTTTTGACGTGAGGTTGAAGGAAATCCCTTTTACATTAGAGCCAGGGCTGATGTAGTATTATCCACCAAATGGGTGCGGGGTGTGGCGATGGTGGGGCACTCGAGTGCTCGCCACCAACCACCTGAGTTCTAATCCCCGTGTCCCAGAGGACCTAAGTACCCTTGCATTTACATAGTTGGTTGGGAGGAATCTCTCTCGTATTAGCGCGCCACGAAGTGTGCCATGTTGATGGGTCATTAACTCTGTAGTATTAAAAAAATATTATCCACCAACTACATTATAGAGTTATCTTGTATAAGATGTTAACATTAATATATATATGTAAAAAATATATAAAATTAAATTCTCCCAAATAAAAAATATGTAAAATGCGGAATGTTTATTCATTTTTAGGATCACACAGATGATGCGTGCATAGTGAATAAAACCAGTTATCGAGAGAATGTGTGCGAATTTCATAACTCTTGCATTTTTGTGGTTGTTGTTTTATGAAGAGATTGGATTTCTTCATGAGCGAGGAGCCTCTTATAAAGGCTTGATTTGCTTCCTGCTTGGATGAAAAGAAAAATATGGAATACCCTTTTAGCATTATTAGAATGTCTACGGAACCTGTATGTTGTCAGATGTTTGCAAGTTTTAGTGAAGAACCATGTCCATGTGTAGTATGACCAACCTTGGAGAACCTAAATGTAGCAAATATATGTGTAATTAAGAAATTCTAACAAGATATTGCTTTCAAATTTGTCATCGATAATCTATACAATATGAAATCATGTCTAGCCATGTTAGTTATATCATCTTGCTCCATTTTGTGTGCAGAGCCTTTTGTAAATGCCTTTGAATGATTTGAACGGTACAGAACTATATTATGCACAATAGTATTACTAAACCCAAATAGATGCAAACAATTTCCGGTTTTGAGATGGATGTTGTTCATTGCATTCGTCCACAATTTTGTTACACAACATCATACATATCCAAGTTAGCCAATATTTTGATAACAATAGACGAAAGTCTCTGAAACCTGATTTATTTAAAAGACAACTACTATTACTTGCATCAGTTAATTGCTGATAGCCAAAAACCATAAGAAACAAAATCGTATTGGTCCAGAGAAAAGTTTTGGTTATATCTACACCTATCTGGAGGAAACCTTAAAAGTTTTTAATGACAGGAATGTCCCCAGACAAATTGTTGTAGGAGAGGTTTATGATTTTTATAATCGAATTGTTTAAATTACTCTCTATTCTTCTAGGGAATTAATAAAACATAACTGTGGTAATGAATGAAAGGCGAATCCATGTGGAGTTTTTTTTCTCTCTCCATAGGTCATTGATCCACACATAATTTTGTGGGTATAATATTCATTGTCTTCAATTTTCTTAGAGATTGTCTTAAAGTTCCTTGAGCTTCAAGAAAATGATACAAAATACATCCTTGATTTGTTAGATTTGGGTGTTCTCAGTTTGCATGCATATACAATCCCCTTCTCAGTAATATCTTCTAGCTATTTAATTAGCCCTTCAGAATCTTGTACTATTGGTAAATTTGATAGTTGAATGGTTCGATGGCTACCCATGGCTTAGCTCTTAGTAACTAAAAATGTATCGACATGACCACCATCGAAATATACAATATAATTTGCACTTAGAATAACTTGGTCATGCACTACCCATAGATCTGTGACAATTACTACTATTTAACATATGATCCCAACCTATGGAGGTGAATTGTTTTGAAGAATCCGATCCAATGCTTAACAAAAACTTGATAAATTATAAATTATCCTTAAATATCTATGAAGCATTGGGCTTATCCAGAGAAATTTAGCAGTTTAAGCATTGATACGGATAAATGACTCAATTGTGCTCTTGGACCTGGGCCCTGAATCATCTAAGATGATTTATGCAAGCATAATTGACTCTCGAAGCTAACTAAGGTGCACTGTGCTTACCCAAGAAGGATCAGTTTTAAGGAGACCCTAATAATTAGTTCTAAGATCAGTTTTAAGGAGGCCCTAAGAATTAGTTCTACAAGATACAGTCGTAGGACAAACCTTCCTATTACACATTTCAAAGAGCAAGAGAAACATATCCAAAATATACCCACCGATGCGATTGAAGAACTCCTCCAATCTGAGAGTATCTGTGGGAAATCAAAAAGTAGTTTGTAATTCAATTAACCTTCTCGAGTTACGACTTAAAATATGTTGAAAATTGGTGAGAGAACTTTACACAAATTTCTAATTTCAAAAACTAAAGGATGCAAATGGAAATGATAGGGTATAAAAAACTGAAAGGCAAGGTCTGACATTCACAACTTTCTCCAGAGTTCCCTCGCTTGACAATCTGTGCATTTCCCCTCCTTTTGCATTCGAAAGGTACTAAAAATGGCACACATATCAACACTTAGAGCAAGAAGAAAGGAGGAGTCAAGACTAATATCACTCAACCAAAGTAACCCATCGTAAATACTCACCTCTACTTTGATAACACCTCCACTACTACTTTACCAAATGTATTCATGTTTAGTGCAAATAAATTTGCCCACAAAAGGCTACCACTCATCATATAAAATCTGCAAATGTATGGAAGTCTTCATGTATTCATGTTTAGTTCTAATAAAATAGTCCGCAAAAGGCTACCACACATGATATAAGATTTGCAAATGTATATGTACACTCCAATAAGAGATTATCTAAAACCTCAAATTCCTCAATTGTTTTTGTGCATATCGTCTAGTGCTCAAACCAGAAAAAATAACTTCAATCCAAAACATGTCACTTTGTTCATGTAGCTAAGCTGCAATTTCAAAAAAAGATTCTTCAATATGTCAGATACACAGAGAATAATATGTTTATTGGGTTTGTATTCATGTTTAGTTCAAATAAAATAGTTTGCAAAACGCTACTAATCATGATATAAGATTTGCAAATGTATATGCACGAATTTGTAACAAATTTGAAATGTAGAGATATAACCTTTAAATGTAATGCTTCATATATATTCTCACACTTACAAAATCAATCACACCCCTTACCAACATCAACTACAAAAATAATAACTATCCCTCTATATCAAATAACATATACCATTCAGCATTGTGCACATGCGATTGCTACAACAATGCCTAGTAGGCCTTCAAATTTAAATATTTCTTTTTTTTGGTAAAAAGATTTACGTAAAATTTGTTAAAATAACGGCCACTTTCGCTTACGGAGCTACCTGGATTTTTTTAATTTAACCACCTTCGAGATTTCAATTACACTTTTTCCACTTTTTAATTAACGGTAAAAACTCCTCGGCACAGCCCACACGGTTAAAAACCCTGTCTGAAAAATCAAATTATGAGCCCGCCAAAAAAACATCACCCTTAGCCCTCGGTCACATGAACATGGACGCTCTTACAAAGCCCTTCATTCCTACCAGAAACAACCGCAGTACGGTTGCTAAAAGTCCCACAATCTGTTGAACTCCCCTAATTTTGCACGGAAAAAACTTCATTTATAAAATATTCAGTTGGGAAAATCGTCCGAGTAATTGCAAATTCGAGCTCTGGCAGACAGGAACAATGATTTACAGGTAGGAGGTTTTTGTTTTTTTGATCTTTGTTTGTGTTAGAATACAATCATTTAATTTTGGAGGCAATGGAAGACGAAACGCCGTTAAGAAACCTTAAGCCAAAATTTCAACCGACGGATTCTGCCAAAAACGCCCCAGTTTCTGCAAATTTAACGGATTTTTCTGGCAAAGAGAGCTTCAATGTGAAAAGAAACCGCGGTGCATTCGTGGTCACAGCTCCCACAGGAAACATTTCCACAAACGCGGCTAAAAACAGGCTTAGTTTTGGCTCATCCCTAAGTGTGCCCCGTGAAACGTCTGAATCCTCGAGTTTTAATCCTAGGAAGCTTAGAGATCAAAATAAACGGTCATTTCAGGAAAATTCAAAAGAAACGGCGGTAAATTTTACTGAGCCAAATTTAAACCCTAGTAAGCTTGAAGGCGAAAATTCACATTCTCAAATTTCAAAACAAACGTCGCTACATTTGCCCAAGCTCGAGTTAAATCCCAGGAGGCTGGAAGCTGAAATTTCAGATCAATTTCAGGAAGTTTCAAAAGAAATGACACTACATTTGCCGAGGAAAAGTTTAAAACATGGGAGGCCCGAAGATGGAAATTCAGGTTCATGTCATGAAATTTCAAAAGAAACAGCGCCACATTTATCCAAGCTAAATTTAAACCCTAGGAAGTTTGAAGACTACAATTCACACTCATTTCAGGAAATTGTGTTCCCTCAAAACGGGAATTCTGTGCCAAATTTGAAAAAACGTCCACAGGAAGCCCTGAAACCATCTAAAATAACGTCTAGAAAGCTGGACAGGAAGGATTCTATAGGGTACCGAGAGCCTTCTGAATTTTTTAAGAATGCTGCTAGAAAAGAGGCAGGGACTCCAAACGTGAAGCAAAATGTTGAATCTGAAGGAGAAATTCTGTTTACTGATAAATTACATGGAAGATCACCAAGCTTTTTCTTCTCCAGGCCGTCGTTAAGTGGAAGTAAGAACACACCTACATCAAAATTGCACAGGCCAGCAAAGCTTTCATTGCCTGCCAATCGTCACCGAGCTGAAGCAGCATCCAGGCTAAAGGCCATGGAAAATGAGCAGATTCAGGTTTCCCGGTTTGCGCAGGAAAGAAAAGATCTTTGGATGGACAGACAAGAAAAAGCTTATTCTGCTTGGTTGAATTTTGTACTCAAGCAGCCTATGAAGTCAAATGCTTCAAATTTTTCAATGACCAAAAATCCAATGGGCATTGCTCCTGCGAGTACTCCAATTGGAAACAGAGGCAAGAGGTACAGCTTCTTGAAGGCAGCTGGTGGATCAGAGAATGAGGGCTCATGGCGTACACCGAGGCGTAATATGTTCAAATTCCTTAGGGGTGTGCCAAATGATGGATCAAAGAGTTCAGATAAATCCAGGGCCCGATTGTTGCAACCCACATCAGAAGCTTGTCTCCAGGATGTATGCCTTTTATCTGATTTGCGACAAAGATTGGAAATTTATCTTGATTCTAGTCTTCTGGAGGATGTGATCTCTACAATGGTCAAGGTCGCCAAGGTGAGTTTCCATGAACATTGTAAATTGCTAAAATATATTGCAGGTCTATGTACTGAATTTGGCTTTCACATTTTATTTCCATATGACCCAACTGTTTGATAAACATCAGTGGGAAAATATACTTTTACTTCTGTTTTTTTCCTTTTTATTGAATATACACCTTTAATCAGGCGCTGGGATTTTATTCCTGACTATGTGCTGGAGTCCAGCTGACGCATTATGTATAACTTGTAGACATTAACATAATTTCAATTTCAATTTTCTATTTGGCTAACGTATATTAGAAAAATCCTTACAGTATGTTGAAGATGGAAGGCTCAAGATGAAAGAAGAATGTGCAATAATAACAGATGTCGGTTTAAAGGAGAGGGCTGTTCAAGTTCTAATGAATTACAATCCCACATGGTTACGAATTGGATTGTACATTGTACTTGGACATAATGTCCTCGTAACAAAAGAAAAACCTAGTTTCCCACTGCACCAAAACTTTCTTGCCGAGGGAATGCAGAAGCAGACTCCGAGTTTTGAAGCTCGTTATTGAGAAACACTTCTTTGGACATGCTGGTCTTTCCAGAAACTACGCATCAAATAAGTCAGTATTCTCTTGTGATCTTTTACTTAATTGCAGAACATTGGGTCATCAATCGGATTGGATATTGCTCTATTGATGCATTAATTCATCTGCGTCTGTAATGGCAGATCCATTGATGGTTTATACCGGCCAGGATATCATGAAGCTTTGGGAAAGGTAATCTTAAAGAGATTCTTCTTGTTTGTCCTAGCATTGGACAAGATCAAGTGTCATTCCACTCTACCAATAGAAAATGGAATTGATGGTCTTGATGGTGGTTCTCCATCACTGTTTTGCCAAAACACATCTGTAAAATCTAGTCGCCAAGCACTGCAGAGTGAGTTTGTTATAGCTTATTTTCTGTGGAAGTTTGGTATTTGATCGAGTATAAAACTTATTGGCATGCATTTCCTTATTTATTCCCAGATTTCTTATTAGATGTGATGCACGGAGAAGGGGATTTACTTGGACATCTCGCTACAATAGGCTACCAAGTTTTTCATGTTCAGGTTTGTGAGTGGTATTAGAGGTGAAGAATATAAATGATATAAATTATGCTAATTGGGACTAAGAGGCAGATTGCACACGCTAGTAAGACAACTAGAAGCTTGAAGCCACATTGTCAAAGTTGTGTCTTATTTTTTTTCAGCGAGTCTGGAAGTTGCACTTTTAAATTTTTTTGTTGGAGTGAATTTTAATGCAAGCCTCCATGATTATACCAGGTCCCACTTGCTGATTATGATTTTCATGTCACAAACTTGATCGAAAACCTCCAAGATGGTGTTAGACTCTGCAGACTTGTTCAGCTTCTATTGGGTGATGCTTCTGTGCTTATGGTATGCATTTGTTGTCACAATTTAAATTCTTTGTCATGAGATTGATGCACTCTCAATGTTAGTTCAATTTATTTACCCTCAGCATGGTTGTTATATCTGAAAGCAGAGAATTATTGTACCTTCAGACCATCATAAGAAGCACATGCATAACTGCAAGGTTGCATTTCAATATTTACTTGAAGCTGGGGTGCCTCTAATAGATGAAGAGGGTTACGATCTGGTGGCAGAAGATTTGGTGATGGGAAACAGGGAGAGGATATTATCTCTACTTTGGAATATATTCGTCCACTTGCAGGTTCAGTTGTATTATCAACCCAAGAATTGAGCTTATTATTATTTTGATCACTACTAAACATATTAAGTAGCTGCAGATAAAAGGAGATTTGTCAGGATAGTCTAGACTTTGTTTGCAAGTATTGTCATTTGTTACATCTACAGTATCATTCTTATGCAATTTATGTTGAGAGCTGGCTGTGTTAAGGATAATTGTAAAAGTGAAGGAAGAATAAAAACAGCAACCAGGCAAATGTTAGGATCTCCCAAACAAGCAAGTGCGTATGTGTATAGGACATCCATTTTCTAATTTTGTTCAGAATACCATCCAGGTGAACATGGACACCATATCACTCATGGAGCACCTCGGCACAATCGAAAGAGCTGCTGTGGAGCACATTGAAGACTTTAACCTAAGATTCAAAAGAACTTGAGAAAGGATCCCTATGGATTGTAGACCTCATCAAGTATGGCTTACTTGTACTATTTGAGAGCTTTTGAATCTGATTTGGTAGTGACTATTAAATCCCTAGGTGGAAGGACACTTATCGAAACCTATAATCTTTCTCTTGTGGCTGAGATTATCCTTATTCAAGCAAGGAATCTTACCCCAATACCTCTAAATTCCCTGCTTCTTGAGTTATCTTGTGTCCCATGTTCTCAAAATCTCCCAAGCCCCACCCCAAACACTTCAAAGTAAACCTGTAGGGCCCAACTGATTGATTGAGGTTAAAAGCCATATTTCAGAGCTTTCTAAAGAGGTCACAACCTTCAAGGATGCGCTAGCTATCCCTCAAATGCAAAACCAATCTGCAGTCCTATATGTTTCCCACCCTCATCAGGAAGAAATGCTCGAGCTTCAGCCTAAAATATTGCCAAGAACCCTTCCTACATGTTCTCTGCAAGCCAAATAGGCCTCATACTATACAAATTAAGTCCCTAAAGCCTCTCCAGACCCAAGTATGCAAGTGAGTCAATTAATGGTTGAGAGTCCTGCCTTTTTTCCTAAGAACATGGAGACAAATAAAGGCGTTTTATGCCATTATGAAGAGCCCAAGCAAGAAGTCTTAGCTGGCCATGTGCCTTTGCAGAGCATAAGAGAGAAAAGTATGGAGAACTTCACTAAGGAAGAAGACATCGAGCGTGACTTTTTGGTTGCTTTCGAGGAAGAAGAAAGAAGGGACTCAAAGAATAAATAACATGTTGAGGAAGAGGGACCATGATTTTACGTTGCAATACAAGAGATATCCTTTCTCAAGAGGACTATTTACAAAGACTAGAGAGAGTGATTGAAGAAGAAGAGCTCAAGCAGTCACCTTTGAAAGAACTCAAGTGAAGCAAAGACCTTGCAAACACTTGGAAGCCTAGTGAAGTCATCTCCATCACCCAACAACTGGATTGCAGTCAAGAAGTGCAAATCTTAAAATGGATTGATTTTGATGATGTAGGAGATTGTATCCCTAACGATGAAGGTGCCCTTTCTTCTCTTGGCCTAGGATGCTGTGCTCTTGAATGGATTCAAAATTAGCCGTAGAAGAAGGAAGAGCCTAAGCAAGAAGTCATAGCTGACAATGGACTTGGGCTGTATAAGTTGACCATGGAGAAGTTCATTGCGCAAGAGGATATTATGCATGAGTTCTTGATGGCTCTTGAAGAAGAGGTTAAGTATTTTCCTCATGCTGAAGATTTTAGTGAAGAGAGCTCACAAGACACTGATTCACAACAACATGGTGAAAGAGAGCTCACCACGGACATGCTAGTTGAAGGGGGCTACTTGAACGAATTCTTGATTGCAATAGGTGAGCACACTTGATAGAACCCTCTTTGCCCATGAAGAATTGGCTTGGCAGCTCATAGTTGAAGATCTCTTGGAGCCTGAGGAACAAGAAGACTTAGGAGATGGGGAGTGAAATCATCTTGAGGAAACTTTGAAAGGCAACAATCAAGGAGATCTTGAAAACATGACTGCAAATTCTCATTATAAAGTGACAAAGTACACTCCAAAAGAGGAGAACAAGGGTTCCTCTTTTAGAGAAGCTTGCTCCATTAGATAAGTCGATATGTTTTTGGAAACCAGCCAAAAGGAGGAACCACTTATCATGTTCATGTCAGCACACGAGGAATGTCTAAAAAGGGAAGAATGGAGACAAGGAAACCAGCCAAAAGGAGGAACCACTTATCATGTTCTATTTCCTTGTTGCTGAGCTCATAAAGCTCTAATGGCGGCATCCTCAAAGCTACATAGCTCTCATGGTGGCATCACTTGACTTCAACAATCTTGAAGAAAGCCTTCAAATGGTCACCATGAGGTTCACAGTGTTCACAATCTTGTGGGAAAGCTTTATTGTCTCATAGAGTCTAAAGAGGTCCCCCAAAGAACTTCATAATGTTGCCAATGGTAGACATGCATGTGCACATTTAAAACAACAGTGTTCACAATCTTATGGGAAAGCTTTATTGTCTCACGAGTCCAAAGAGGGCCCTCAAAGAACTTCACAAAGGTGTCTCCAATGGTGGACAGGCCTGTGCCCATTTGAAAACAACAATGAGAATAGTCCTACATTGGAAAGGAAGAGAGGCCTGTATTAAAATTGTTTTAGTGTATAATGAAGCAAAGTGAAGAGAAGCTTGATGGCTTTAAGCAAGTGTTATTTTAATAGAGGAGACAAAGTCAAGTCTAAGTGGAGCCCATGAAAGTGAGGGACACACGACACACGCTTGTAGTGCTTGCATTCACAAAGTCTAAGTAAGGCCCACGGAAGTGAATTGATCCCGTGTCATCCAAAGTTGTGATGTAGGAGCATCTGGGTTCACATGTTGGATGTCATAGCATTTTGTTGTCATAGGATGTCCAAAGTGTTTAGGTGTCTTCCCAAGTTGTCCAGTGTCTTCATGAGGTGTCAAGTCATGATGTCATGGATTCAAGCATGGTCTAGGTGCATGGTCAAGCAAACAAGTTGTGTGAATGTGTCCTCCCAAGGTTGTATGAAGATTTCATAAGGTCAAATGTGGTCCATGAGATGTGTGTGAGGTGGTATTGAGTCTGTAACAAGTCCACATGGTAAATTCATGAAGAATCGGGTAGCTCCAGGCTTAATCCTAGTCCCAGGTCAAGCAGGTTGGCATGGAAACATGAGAAATGGATTGAGGCAAAGCATGTAAAGCTTGGTTGGAGCAATATGAGATGGAATAACATGCAGAGGAGTATCAGGTCAAGCATCAGGCTTATAAGTCATAAAGATGGTTATTCTGAAGTCTTTCAGGTGAGACAGGCCTAGTAGACAAGTGAGGATGATGAGCCAAGGTATGAGGATGCAAACCAAGCATGGCATGAGCACAATATGATGGTATATGAGGTGTACATGGATTCACAAGTGACTAAGGAGGTGATTTGAGCACTTATATAGGTTCATATAGCACTCTTGCTCAGAATTAGTGAACAAATGCTGCACAAATGAGATGGGGCAGAGCTTTGTAGAGCAAACCATGACCAAATGGTCATTGGAAATCATGGAGGAAGGAGTTGTGAAGGTGTGGTCAAAATTTGAGGACCTAAGAAGGTGTTTTGTGCAAGTTATTCAAGTTTTACCAAAACTGGGTTTTTGAAAAATGCAAACTGAGCACCTCAACTTCTTAACACTCAAGCAAAATTATCAAGCCTCCTTCAGATAAATCATAGAAGGACTTTTGAAGAGCACTCAGATACATAACTTTTGCAAAAGTTTGGGGTCATTTGGTTAAGAAACAAAAAGTTCTCTCCATTTTACTAGCACTGTTCAAACCTTCCTAAACCATGTTTTGCAGCGATAGAGGTAAAATGAGGTTTTTAATCTCCAAATCTCTTGGGAAAGTTGTGAAAACACCTCAGGGGTATAGAAGACTCATTCTAGATCAATTTGGTGGCATCTTTGATCAGCAGGCATGATTGTACAATACAGATTTTGCTCTGATTTTGCAAGTTTTGGGTATACAGTCCTAGTTAGTTGGCTCCAAGGTGAATCTAACGTTGTGAAAACATGAAGGTGATGTGTACTTCATGTTCTAAAGGAGCTTCAGTCATGATTCCTGTATATTTGGTGCGTTCTTTGTCAAATTCTTCATTCTACTGTTAAGAACTAATCAGGTCTAAAAATCAGACTTGTAAAGTATGAGTAATCCTTGTTGAGATAAGCATTTAATTGAGCACTAGATGAGCATACATGGTTGGTGTTGGTAATAGACAACCTATTTAAGCTCATTACTTAGAAAGAGAAGGTATCTTTGATGTCATTATCAACTGAAAAGGTATGAAGTTTGCTCAAACTGTAAGGATGCAAATATGTGCATACAAACTATGTACATTCTGATTCAATGCATGATTTCTGAAGTGAAAGACAATGCCTTGCCACTTCCTATCATTTGTAAGTGATCTACCATTCACAATACATCCTCCTCAAGTTGTAAAATCAGATGAAGACCTGTTGCATGTAGTTTGTCAAGTCACCTATGATTGTGATCTCAAGCTTGTCTACAAGAGGGTTGAAAGGCTGAAGGAAGGAGTCTTCAAGAGTTGGTGTGATGAATCTCAAGCCCATATCAGTGATGCAGACCTTCTTTGTACCTGTGACAGCATGGTAAGAGTTGGCTTCACAAGTTTGTCCTCTCATCAAGCCTTCAAGCCTTCTAGTTCTTGCACCTAGAGTTCACATGAACATTCTAATAAGATGTGTAAGGTGAATGGCGAGGAATGAAGAAAATAAAGAGGTTTTGGAGCATCTCAGAAGGCCTAATAACGTACTTGGATGCATATGCCACTTGGTACATGCTTAAAAGTACTAGAAGACAAATAAGAACTCGCTAGCTAGAAGACAAAACAGTATTTTGACAGTTACAAAACCGGTTGATGGGGGTAGAAGGAATATTGTCAGATGTGGCAGAGTGAAAGGGAGTTCAAAAGGTTTCATTCTTCATCATTTGACTCCAGAGAACTTTGAAATAAGCTTGTAGATTTGATAGCATAACTGAAACATGTCAGATGCTAAATGACATTTTTGAGGCAGTCTTAAATGAAGTCCCTTCATCTCCTCATACGTATGGGAAAGTGAGTGATTTGGAGAGTCTTTGTATTTGAAAGGTCAAAGGTCATGTTGAAAAGTTATTCTTGTTGATATAAGCTCATTTTTTAGCATGTAAATGTTGTTGATGTTGAAACCAGGAGAGCTGAGTGCAATTATGAAAAAGGGAGAAGAATGCAAAGGTGTTGAGACTATGGAAAATTAGGAGAAGAGAAGAGAAGAAAAGTGAGCTGAAACAGTGATCACAACATGTTGATATAAGCAACCAGGTAATGAAGGTGATAAAAAATTCTATGATACAAGTTTGAGTTGTTGCTCAACAATTTGGAAGTGGGTGCTTCCTTGCAAGTAGGTGCTTGCAAAACTGTCAAGTGGGTGCTTGATCTTGTATTCAAGTGGGTGCTTGATTTTGTTTTGGAGTGGGTGCTTCAAAATTGAGTGGGTGCTTCAAGTTGAGTGGGTGCTCAACATATGGTGAAATCATTGTAACTTTATAGGACAATTGTCCAAGCTAGTTCTTTGGTTTTAGTGGGTTTTTGTCCCTTGATGGGTTTCCCACATTAAATCTTGTCTTCTCATGTGTTCATGTGTGTTTGTTCCTCTCTCTCTCTCTCATGGTTGAATATTCATGCTTCATCATGGTTAAGATAGTTTAATTTTGGATGATTGAATAACTGTAGATTGTTTCAAAATTTTGAATGAGCACTAATTCACCCCCTCTCTCAGTGCCTAGAATTCCCGACATCACATGCACTTACGTATCAACTAAAACTAGTTGAACAATTTTGAGTTAGTTGGGTTTGCATTTTGTGGATAATTTTTTAGGTTGTGCATTGAAGAAATTTGTTGATGATGAGTTGTGGAGTAGAATGTTGTGTTCTCGTTGAGTGCGCAATCTCATTGCACAATGTTTGTGGAGTACGCAATTTCCTTGCATAATGTGCGATCTATTCCGCAATCATCAAGTGTGCGGTATTGTTTGCAGGGAATCTTGTTTGAGTCGTGAACTTGGAATAAGTGCACGTTTGAAGGCACGAGCTTCAAGAAGGCTGACTAATTGTGTTTGAGTCTTTGTTGGGTCCTTTGATCCTTACATTTGAATTCTGAAAAATTAGAAGTCTTAGGAGGTGGCATGAACAACTATATAAGTAGAGCCAATTGCCTTAGGAAAGAAGTTCAAGTTTTGGGGAACTTAGAGTGCCTAAGAGTAGAGCATGGATGTGAGCTTAATGCTCACCAAATCATGATGATGGATGAACAACTATAGTAATGGTGAAAAAACTGTGAGAGTGTCGCAATGATCTGAGGTGTGACTTGAGTGTTGAGTAGTAGTACATGGAGAATCTGCCATGTCCATATGTTGTGTAGAAGGTTGAACTGTTGGCGATCACTTTGATAATGCTATTTCTCAAAATAAGACATCCTAAAGCTTTGTTTTGTTAAAAAATTGTGTCCATTTGATCTTTATGTTGATTCATAGTATCTTTCTTTTGAGTTCTTCTGTGTATTCTCGTGACCTGCAAGGTGTATGGCGGCTCTCCTTTGAGCACCCTCACCATGCCTGCGTCATTTGGTATCAAAGCAAGATTGCTTTCCTTGAAAAGAGGCACGACAAATCTTTGCGGTTTTCCACATTTGCGAGTGTGGGTAGAAAATCGTTGTAGACATCTTCCAACGGGTAATTGTTGGGTAGGTGTGAGAGGAAGTGACACAATAAATCTTACGGCTTTCCATAGTGTGAATTGTGGGTAGAAGGTCGTTGCAGGCATCTTCCGACAAAAGGATTGTCAAGGCGAAGATTGTGGAGATTGTGGTCACGATTTTTAGAGAAAGAAAAAGGGAAAATAGCACAACATGGCACATTGGAGAAATGTTGGATGTTGAAACTTGAAATCGGGCGTGAGAGTTGAGGACTTGGCCGAAATGATCCGAACCATGCAAGCTCGCTTGGAGGCCATGGAAGCTCCACAACGCCAAGATGTTGTTGCGGAAGACCATAGTGATTATGAATACAAACCTTCTCAACAGGGAGTGCAAGTGCTAATGTAAATGCGAGAAGAAGAGGAAGCGCAAGATGGTCTTGAGGATATACTTGCTTTGAGCAATTAGTAGGATGTGGAGTAAGCCTAAGTTGGATACCCCTTGTTATTCTGGTAGTTTGGAACCAACAGAGCTTGTGGATTGGATAACAAAGATAGAGAAATATTTTGAGCATGAAGATATGGAAGATCCCAAAAAGTTCAAATTTGTGTATACAAAGTTGAAAGATTGTGCTTTTTGGTGGGAGCATATCCAAACCAATCGAGTGCAGCGTGGCAAGCAAATGATCAGGACATGGGATAGGCTGGTGGCAAAGCTCCAAACGAAGTTTTTGTCAGTAGATTGCCAACTCAGTTTGTCTAGAAGGTTGCAAGGTTTTCGACAAAGAGAGCTTAGTGTGAAAGAATACATTGAGGAATTTTATCGACTCACCATTAGAGTGGGATGTGGAGAAGATCTCCAGGTATATGAATGGGTCGCGCATGGCAATTCAGGATGAGATTAGTATGTTGCAAGTCCATTCCGTAGAAGAAGCATTTTAGTATGCTCTAAAGGTAGAGTAAAAGTTGATGCACAAACAACAAAGCGCTAACTAGGGAGGAGGAAAGGGCACACAATATCATAGATAGAGTAAAGGTACAGGCAATTATGTGCAAGGTGGAAGCGAGTCATGTTCAACTGTGCAAAATGAAGGAACATCTCGAGGAGATCGCGGATTCATCGACACTTGCTACATGTGTGGATAAATAGGGCATAAAGCATATGAATGCCCGCACACCCAGAATGGTGGTAAGCGAAGTGCACATATTGCGCAAGGAGCGATGGGCTGTCAAGTCATGAGGAAGAACCAGAAATGGGGTAAGCACTAATTTTCAAGCATGTATTGTTGAAGCCAAAGAAGAAAGAAATTGGTCATGAGCAAAGAAGTTGTTTGTTAAGGAGGGCATGGAAGACGGAGGGAAAAGTTTGCAAGGTGATAGTTGACAGTGGAAGCATCGATATTTTGTTGGTGAAGGAAATGGTGGATAAGTTGAAGTTGAAAAGAATTGAACATCTGAATTAATGCAGGGTTTCATTGTTCTAGAAGGGACACCAGCTGTTGGTGAAGGAACAATCGCTTAGATCATACATTTTATCTAGGTGACTAACATGACAAAGGGCAGTCATATTCCATCATATCACATAAATATAGATCAGATCTCATTGATTTCTTAAAAGTATCCTTCTTGTTGACTGGGACTTGAGAATTAATAGGCGTAGTTTGCTTGGGGAGGCCTTGATGAATTATGAGGAACTCACACTTGAGTTCTTAGTTTAGGTAGTGTGACCATGCTTCAGTTGTATACAAGCCCTGGATGCTATAGAGATGTCTTTTTATAAGGGGCACTATTCAAGAACAACTTAGTAGTGCACAAGGGATCTGCATTGCCATATCTTAAGAAAATCCTTATACAAGTTTTCTGTAATCTATAGTTGATGAAGTGGGTTGATAGGAGTTGTGATCATGTACACTTATATATCATCTAGCTCTATATTTTGGATGCCTCTCATTATTAATCTATACTTTGTGATATATGAATGTCGTAATCCCTATTGGTTATTTCCATTGACTGTTTTTGAGCATTGGTGGACATTAGTATAATTTCACTTTCTTCTATAACTATTATCTCATGTATTTTTGATCTAGTCTCCTTATTTGGATTCTTATTGCAGATCTTTTTCTGCACAGTAGAGATTTTCTTTCGCTTATTTTCTACATGCCAATTTTCTTATATAAAGCTTTGTGACAATTCTTTGGATTTTGTTCAGATGCCTTTATTGATCACCAAAAAGCAACTTTGTGAAGAAATAATCAAAATCAAGGGATCGCAATTTTCTAATCTGGTATGCTTTTGTTAGCTGTCTTTGATTTTATTTTGTTCATTTTTATAATTCCAATTTTGTCTGCATGGTTATTCTTTGCGTAGTTAGGCATCTGTTTCATGTGCCTTGCTTTGCTCCTGCTTTGGTTATATAACTTGGGATGACAAGTTTGAAAAAGAAGGGCTGAAATTTACTTGATTTTTATTTCATTATCTTACTGTTGAAGCAGGAAATGTCTTCAAATGATGTATCTACAACAATTGACCTCATGCTGATATGGATTCAGGTTTTGGTCAAAACTATTTTAGACATCATTTAAATTGTTTTCTTAAATATGCACATTTGTTCAACCTAATTCCACTTGGTAAAAGTACGCCCTCAGCTGCACTTGATCCAGAAGGCTTTTTATTTGATTCAAAGAAGGATGATGGCTGAAAGAAATTGGAGATTTGAGTAGATTTATGGTTAAATTATTAATTGCAGGAAATCTGTGGAACATATGATCAGCTTGTAGAGGATTTTCAATCATCATTTGCAGATGGAAAATCCTTTTTATACCTGATAGATTTCTACTTGCCTGGATATATGCCATGTTCTCGTCTTTTAAAGGTAAAGATTAATGTTTAATTTTTCCTACTTCCTCAATTTATTTACAGTGGCATTGGAAATATGTATGTTTATGGTGTGAAATAGTTTAATGCATTTCTTTCCCTTTTTAGGAACCTCGAGATATTGATACTTTGGACGATTCTGACACCAAGGCTTCTATTCATAAATATAGTCTAGTGCAAGATGCCATTAAGCACTTGTATAATATCCCAGAGGTAAATCCACATTGTTTTCCACACAATAAGCAGCTCCTGTTGATGATTGCTTTTGACAGTTGCTTTTCTCACAGGTTCTTCAGATGACCGATTTCCTTGAAGGGGATCCTTCATGTAATGAAGGGAATGTGATCATTCTGCTAACGTTTCTTTCTTCCCAGCTCCTTGAAGGGAAACCAATGGTATAGAACTAAATTAACATCTTTGGCTCATGCTTCTTGTTTAGAACAATTGGGTTTAACAAGTTTTCAAACATTTTTAATTAAGCTGCTGTATTGTTTTTGCTTTAGAATAAGGATTGGGCATGTACTCTCAAAAGCAGCCAGGGCTTTGACAATTACGAGAAAATAATACCAGATATGCACTCCAGAAAAATGGAGCATACAACTGAAGGTGATTTGAAAATCATATTTTTCTTTCCGAAATCAAGTCAGTACCTCTCTTTTTAATCATCATGCTGTATATATCTGGTTGTTAATACTTTTGCACATCCCTATGTAGAACACATGGCAGCCATCAGAATTCAGGCATTCTACAGATCTGTACTTCAAAGACGATGCTATATAAAAATGAAAGAGAACAAAATTGATATCAACAAAAATTGGATTTCATGGTATCCGAGGGTATGTAGTGCTTGTAATTTGGTGTATGTTCATATTGAAGGCTTTCTTGGGGTCTCAAATATGTTTCGTTGTTTGTTTGCTTGAAATGCCTATGATGTTACAGAGAGGGCAGCAATCCAAATTCAGTTTTGGTGGAGAGCGTTGATTGAAAGAATACAGTTTATTAGGATTAGAATGGCTGCTTCACTTATTCAACATTCTGTAAGAGCTTGGCTGAAACAGCAAAGAAAAAAAGGTATTCATTAGTAGCTATTCGTTTTTCTGTTTGTCTCCGTGCATTTTTGCCATTGTATCTCCAACTGTTCTGTCATAAGCGCTATTTTGCAGTATTGGTTCTTGAATCTTATGTTATAGAACTCACGGTTTTGATGCATTGTGATTGCTTCGGAAAGATTTGCCATTCTTCTGCTGCTCTAAATTATGTACCTTCTATCATTGATATCCGTCAGTGATGTGTTTTATGCATCTCTATTTATTTTATTATTTAACCTTTGAAATTGGAATTCTTTATAAATCTACAGAAGAGGCTGCAACAGCTATCCAATCCAAGTACAGATGTTTTGTTCAAAGAAGACAGTTTCTGAAGATGAAAGCAGCTGTTTCACATTTGCAGTGTGTTGTTAGAGCTTGGATTGTCACCAGGTGCATAGAGGAGAACAATCGTGTTTTGAGGCAAGGTAATATTTCAAGAATTGCTCTATTTCCTTTGTTAACATTTTTGGGTTTTAGATATTGATCTCTATACCGCATGGCTGTCAATTAATTCTTATGTCATGTTATCTGTGATGGGCAGAAAGGGCTTCGATTGTCATTCAATCTCATTACAGAGGTCTGATTGAAAGAAGGAAGTTTTCAAAGAGTAAGGTGGCTGCTTTACTTGTGCAGCGAGCTGTAAGAGTTTGGATTGCAGCTGCACACAAGGAAAAGAATATTCAGAAGGCCCAAATTTCTGCAGCAATTATAATTCAGAGTCATATCCGAGGATGGTTACAACGGTCTAGGTATAATTTGCTAGTCACCAGGATTAGAAAAATTCAATCTATTTATAGGGTCTACAAGCATAGGAGAAGTCAAATTAAGGCTGCTGTGAAGATCCAGTGTTCATGGAAAAGAGTCCTGGTTCGGTCAAAATTTTCTCAACTAAGAAATGCTGCCATCAAGATTCAGAGTTTTTGGCGGGGTTGGTTGGCTAGAAAGTATTTAGATGAAAATAAGGCAGCTGCTATTGTGATCCAAAGTTGGTTTCGGGGATATCGATGTTGGAAGCAATACAAGTTATGTATTGAGGCTTTGATCAACATCCAGTGTGTCATCAGAGGAAGAGTTATGTTACAAACTTACGTGAAGTATAAAAATGCTGCATGCAAACTGCAACGTGCTTTTCGAGCTTGGCTTGCAAGAAAATATGCTCAGAAACATGGGTTTGAAACTGTTGGGGAGGAGTGTAAGCTCAATGGTTTCGCTATAGTAATACAGGCAGCTTTTAGAGGCTGGCAAGAAAGGAAAAAATACAACATGAAGCTTAGAATGGTACTCATAAAACACTTTGTTGATAATTATTACAATTAAACAAATTTTGAAGCTATTCATAATTTTGTGTCTTAATTTTTTTCAGGCAAGGAGGAGCCAAGTTCAAAAACACAATCACCAAAAATGTCAAATAAAGGATTAGAATATCCTGAAAGAGATTGTGCACCCAAGGATGCTCACTCACTCACCAAATTCACAGAGATAAATATAATCACTGAAGCTGCAAAAACTATTCAGCGATTCTATCGTGGTCATGCAGCCCGTTTGTTGTACTCTGAGAGAGAACAATATAAATTTAAGGCATACAATGTTAATTTCTCACAAGAATTGACATGTGCTCAGATTGCTACTGATGACTTGCTCCATGATGAGGAGTGTACGCTCAATGGTTTCGCTGTGGTAATACAGACAGCTTTTAGAGGCTGGCAAGAAAGGAAAATATACAAGTTGAAGCTTAGATTGGTAATCATAAAACATTTTATAAACAATTATTACAATTAAACATATTATAAAGCTATCCATGATTTTTTGTTTTAACTATATATTTTTTTCAGGTAAGAAGGATCCAGGCCATATTTCGTGGGGCTCAAGTTCGAAAACTGGTATCAAAAAAATGTCAAATAAAGGATTGGAATATCCGGAAATTGATTGTGCATCTGAGGATTCCCAACTGCTCACAAAATTCACAGAGATAAATATAACTACTGAAGCTGCAAAAACTATTCAGCGATTCTATCGTGGCTATGCAGCCCGTTTATTGTCCTTTAAGAGAAGACAATATAAATTTAAGGCACACAATGTTAATTTCCCACAAGAAATGACATGTGCTCAGACTGGCACCGTTAACTTGCTCCATGATGTATACTTTTCTAATTATCTTAATGCAGGCACAGATGAGGTCCTTAGAGTAAGGGATTCTGTAGTGAAATTGCAAAGATGGTGGAGGAATGTTTCAGCACATAGATCAAGTTCAGCTACTGTTATTCAGTCCTATTTTCGTGGCTGGCTTAGCAGGAAAATATTTTTGAGGTTAAAGTCGTGTGTTCTATTGATCCAAGTAAGGATATGTTTACCTTTTTCAGATAATATTATTTTGAAAGTGATCAAATGATTATTGTTAGTTTGGAGTGACCCATGACTTTCAATGTGCCGCAGGCATGTTGGAGAAGTCACTTTGTAAGGAAGAACCAAGTTGATGTAAGGCAACAACTTTCAAACCTGAGATTTCGAATGGGAAATTCAGCAGCTAATGTGGATGATAATCTACGGCTTGAAAATCGTCTTACAAAGGCACTAGAGGCACTGTTGAATCATAGAACTCTCAGCGGGATTATTCATACGTGTGCAACTTTAGGTAAAGGTTAATTTTGAATAAGTATACTATCAATATTATGGTAATTAAAAAATAGAAAGTGTTATTTTCCACTATTTTCCTTTCCTATGAACAGATACGGCGACCCAACATTCGAAAAGGTGCTGTGAACGCCTTGTTGCTGCTGGGGCTATTGAGAAGCTGTTGCAGCTAATTAATGAAACTAATCGAAGTGCGCCACATGAGGAGGTCCTGAAGCATGCACTATCTGTATTGTGTAACATTTCTCACTATCCGGAGCTAGCTCAGCTTCTGGTGAATACACCTGATTCCATTACCCAAATTGCTAAACAACTGTGGAGGTTAGTGACAAGTTCGATGAATCTAAACAGATACATAATATTTATCTTTAGGGTTTTTACGATAGGGATGCTATTCAGATTATTGGTTTGATGACGTGTCATCCCTTATCATGTTTTGAAACAAATTCTATTGCCCTGCATCTGTGATTGAAGCAAAAGTGCTTCCAGGTGACCCAATTCATTTGGTCGGTAGTCATTCTAAAGATTCTGATTCAAGAGGTATTTATCTTCCCTGCAGAAATAAGGAAGAAGGATTTTCAAAGGCAATAGAAACCTTGAAGAAGCTTTGTGCACTAAAAAGTGGGGCTGATATTGTTCAGAAGCTGGCTCCTAACGTAAGCAGGCTGCAATTGTTGGCTCAAAAAATGGAAATGGAATGAAGGTAGTTGCATTTTTCATAGTTCCTTTTTAGTCTTTCATGATTGCAAATATCAGATGGCATTAGGAGTCATGATGTTATTGATTTGTGGCATGTAATTCACTTGTAATGGGAAAAGGATAACCTTTAAGTGTTTGCTTTTGATTTTGATTAGAAGCTTAGCAAGGCTTCCACAAAAAGGGGCATGTGTAACTCGAAAGGCAGGAGAAAGAAGATTGAGGGAGCTGAGTCACAACATTGTTCAATTATTCATCTTTTGCAATGTATCACTGGTGAATCTGGTCAAAGACGATCGGAAGTGCACAAGATCAGATGTCAATCTGATCATGTGCTAAAGAGGACAAGCAGTGGGGCTTCCGAGCTTCCAAGGCGCATTAGCAAAGGACATATCCCATTTCAAGATCGTTCGAACCATTAGTCTTTCCTTGTAAGTGTTACCTTGCAGAGGTTTGTAAATCAACTGTATTTTTACAGGATGTATATTATTTGCTTCTCAAATATACTGAATGGGGAGAACTCTGTGCAAATCCATCCAAGCAGAAAAGTATTGTCAAGGTGGTAATATCACCAATTTCCTCGCTTTATTTTGTTGTATTTCTAATTTGAGATCATTAGATGGATCTGACTATTTTTGTCTCGCATTACTCCAATTTATATGATTCCAAGCTTACCGATGGATGCATTGCTTTGGTATTTTGAATATCTTTCCTGTTGGTGTTACTCAGTGCAACATGAAATGCCAAAAATCATGAAGCAATATTTGCATCGGCTGTCTTTATTTGAGTACAGTGTTTTTTGTCCTATTTACACTCGCAGAAAACTTGCAATGGAATAGTCATGCATGCTTTGTGGAAGTCCAAAAGCAATAGCAACAAACAGAATGCACAGAACAAGTTTCATTATATTTTGACGCTAAATTGGTTTAAAATGGTACTTTGGATTCTACAATAGATTGCTAACTCTACCTGAAATATCCAGCCAATGTGTTCTGATGGAATTTGTTATAGCTGTGGAGATATTCTGGCTGGTGTTTTTGGCTAAACCTGCATCTTAATGAGATTAATATGTTATGGCAATAACTTCTCAGCACTAAATATGACTAACCTTTTGTCCTCAATGCGAAATCGGTGAAATTTGATGTCTGTAGTGCTGTACATCAGAGAGACCTTCAATTATTAATTTGTTCGCATTTCTACCGTCTGATTCTATATCAGACAAATGTGGATTAACTGATGTTCAGCAGTCCATTAGTAAACATATTGTTGAAATATAGCTTGACCCCGATGCTAATCGTCACTGCTTCAATCGATACTTTGTTCTCAATTCAGGTAGGTATTGTTATGATAGGAAACTCCCAAGTACAATTATATGTAATAATGAATATTTTGGTCATTTCAAAACTTCTACATTTTTATTGAGAGATTATTTAGCTGATGCAAAGGATTGTTTTTATGAACTTTTTTATGTCGAGTCTCAATTTTTGTTCTCTATATTTACCATTCATATGGTGAAATTAGGTGTTAAAAGTTGGATTAGTCATTGCGAATAAACCCAACAAATGCATGTATATATATGTAATGTGTAAGTGGAGAGTGCACAGACTCACAAGGAGAACTAACCTGTCTCTGCAACTTGAAGAGATGTTGATCAAGTGTCACATTGGAAGATGATAAATAATGGTCATGCCGTGGGAGGTATAGTTACAAATTATTGTTTGCACAGTTGGCATGTATGGGTGCCTCTATTGTTGGCTTGGTGCAACTCTACACCTTGTGGGGTTTGTAGCCCCAGCCCGCAGTTTTTGGTGCAATGTAAAAGAGGGGTTAGTTGGGGCTTACATGCGTGAAAAAGCCATATGTGTTCAACTGCCATCCGAATCAAGAGTCTCTCTACATCTTTTTGTATAAATTAGTGTAGTCCTCAAATGGAAGGTTATATAATTCAAGCCTCTTTTATAACCGTTACCATATTTCAAGCCAAAGAAGTCTGCGCCAAAGGAAGACTTTGCATGGAGGTGCAAATGAATTAAATAAATAAATATGGAGCTGCTGTTCTATTCTTAGAAGGAGGTGGAAATAAATAAAATGAACCTCCTATAGTTGGCGCAAGAGGAAGGAAGGTGCATGAAAGAGTAAATAAATAAATAAAAGAGCTGCAGTCCTATAGTTGGCGCCAAGGAGAGATAAGGAGGAAATAAAATAAATTTATTAATTCCTATTTCAGGCAAAAGGATGAAGATGAAATTAAATAAATAAAAGTAGAAGACCTTGGATGAAAGGATAAAAATAGAAATAGATATAAATAAGATAACAACCGTTGTTGTCCTATGTGCCAGAATAAAAGTAGAAGACCTTGGATGAAAGGATAAAAATAGAAATAGATATAAATAAGATAACAACAGTTGCTGTCCTATGTGCCAGCCAAGAATAGAGTTGAATTTTTATAATTAAAAGACTGTTGTCCCATACGCTATTAGGGAAGAGAGAGAAAAAAGAGAATTGTTTTTCTTATGTGCCAAGGGTGAAGGAATTAAAAATATATAAAAAAATCTACTCAGGTTACCCTCTAATGAGTGTATATTGGCTGATTTTTATTGTAAAATTGATATACTTGGATGACTGATTTCTTGTGGGATCTTCAATCTTTGTACTTGCACCTTTGAATTAAAAAAAAAGTTATTTTTGCCCTTTCCTATAGTTGTTTTCAAATTATTCATTGTGTTTGTTATAGGATAATGTGTTTGCCATAGGATAATGTGTTTGCCTTAGTGTGGAATTCATTTCCTCTATCGCTCTTTTCCTAAATCCTTGAATTAATTATACAAAATAATTTAGAGTTGTGCTTTAGAGTTGTCCAAGTGTGTGGATCTTTAAATTCTTTGTGTGCAAAGTTATATGCAAGTATCGAACTTTTGGTGTATCACTCCTATTTCTCAATTTCCGCATTCCTTTTACATTTTTTTAGTCAAATTTTTCATTTTTTAGGTGATTCGTAAGGGAACTAACCCTCTCTGGAGGTTCACCTCCGACATAGGTTACCCACACCTTGATTTGTTCCAATTTTGTCAACGTGCAGAGAGAGATACACACACCATTATCTATCGAGTGCAACTTACGGGTGACGATAGTTTTTGCACGCCTGACGGGATAAAGTATTTAAAGATTGATGTTGGTTTAGCGGTTTGTAGAGTATAAACTATTAAGAAAATCAACATTTGGTGGCTCCTCAGTTTTCACGGACATACTAGTTGCAAATTTGTGACTTTGACTCACATGCTCCTTGTGGAATCGATCAAACAAGACTCCCTTGAGACCGAAATCACCTCCTTTTGCACTCCTATACACTTCTTGATATCTCATACATCACTCTTCAAATGCAATCTCATACTAATAAGGATATGAACATAAAAACAGAGCACACCTTGATTATAAGCACCTTATCATGCTTTGCAACACTGTCTCCAGACCTAGATCAAGCCTATTGGCATCCAAACATGCCTTGGAACACTTATTAAGACTCTTTTTGTCTTCTTGATGATACTAACTTGATGCTTCATACTCAAGATACTAATAATATTGTATCTTGCCAACATTTTGACCTAAAATTGATTCCTTGACCATCATACTTATTAGGACACAACAACATTATGAAAATAAGCCACTGTTGAGGAAGAATCCAAATTAAATTTTGAGGAAGTCTGACAACTCAAGGTTGAAAGCGCGAAAGTTGGAGCTAATAATAGGATTTGAACTAAGAGTTAACTATAGGAGATCTATTATTAGCACTTGCATGCTTTTGTATATTTATGTAAGGGCACATGGCTATTATTAGCATGTAGCCTATTTTTGGAAGGTGCATGGGTGGTGAAGGGAAAGTCCCACCCCTATAAATATGTATTGATTTGCATGGTTTAGACAATTTGTGATTTTTGTAGTGTTATGTTGTGAATCTGTAGTGTACATGACTCATGGTGACATTATTATGATGTATGAAGCTTCTGTGTTTTACAATATTTAATATAATGGATCTTATTGGCTGGATATTGGTGTTGGATGTAACTGAACATGGATCTTGTATGGTAAAACTGATTATAGTAATTGTTTAGTTATTCCTTCATATGGTTTAGATCTAGATCTAGTTTACACATTGTGGTTTACTTGATTATCTATTATGGATATGAAATATACTTGTAATCATGCTAACATCTTGAACAAGCTTCACTAAGAGGGACTTGTACCCTTGCGCTTTTGGGTGAGCACTCTTAGTTTAGGATGAGTGATGTGCCAGCGTGCCTTGGGCTATTTGCAGTGAATTCTAGGCTACATCATTGGTTTCTTTGTTGGGACCTCTTTCTCAGGGGGATGTTGCTGATTGTATCAGTTGACCTTGGCTTATTGAAGAGTGGTTAGATGATCTAGATGAGAAGATATGCTCACATAGATTTAAGTTTTCCTCGAGTGGCAGGTTGACCTTGGCTAGTATTGAAGAGTGGTTAGATGATCTAGAAGAAGAGTATGCTCACAGATTTAACACTAGACCTGAGTTTAATGTACACACGTGGGTTGAACAAAATCTGATATGATGAGATTTATGAGACTTTCTTTGCCATCTTTCCTATAGAGCTATATGAGTGGCTAGTTGCTTACACGTCTAAGAGAATTGGAGGTTTTGCACGCTTGTTTGGACGTAGGAAGAATTCTAGGCCTTGTATGATGCAAATCTGATTTGGACGTGCTCTGTGGATGTTTGGTTCCATGGTGTTTTGAACAACTATATTCTTGAGTATGTAGTTTCCACTTACTCTTGCCCAGAAGTTGTTGAGTTCTAGTTCTTGCATGAGCCCAGAGGATCTTACTTACATGGTATTCTTTGGAAATCAAGATCTTGATCGTAACCCTAGATTTGGAAAAGAAGCCTATGGCTAGCTAAACCCCACCACGCGCGGGGGTAGGAGTAGGTTTGGTAAAGATGGTGACCTAGTGGTAGAGAGACAGAGAGAAGAAAGGTGGCTTAAGTTTAATGAAGCACGAGAGGGATCTAATGAAGCAGCGAGAGATCGTGGAAAAAGAATGGTGTTGCGAGGGAGATGGCTCATGAAGGATTTGGAGCTCACAAGAGAGGACGTGGAGCAGCATCTAGAACTCCCCCATTTGGGAAAGCATGGCAGAGAACCCTCCTCGGCTTTGGATGAAGGCACGTCGGAGAGAGATTGTTGACCATGTGGGCATGCATCTAAACCTACCTAGTGACCTAGCCTTTGTGCTTGGTTTTACAAATTCTACAATAGTTAACAATAAGCAAGCTAGTGTGAGCAATAGAGTTGTAGTAGATAGAGTCAATTTGCAGTCAAGTTCAGGAGTTAATCAGGGAGCTTATTCATCTATGGTGGACATGATCATCATCTATGTTATTTGGAGGACCAGCTAGAGGTATTTTTTAGGCACATCATCGACACGAATGTGGGGTGCGTAGAATGTTGGTATAACATCTAGAAGTAGCACAACTTCACAGACTATGGGAGTCTAGTTTAGCATGACCATTGGAACACAAGGCAGTGCATCCTCTGGTCCATTTCCTACTTTAGGAGGAGGATCAGGAGGGTTAGGTGGCTCGGGCACTGGCGGATCTGGTGGCTTTGGAGGGATGAAACATAAGAGGAAACACTGTACTGGATCTGGTGGGCAAGGTCACACCAACCCCAAAAAATTTATATGGAGATGTCTCTTCATCTTCCAGAATATAGAGGCATTGAAGATGTAGCTGAGCATGTGCATATGTGTGAGATACTATGGCGTGAAGGGGATCACTACTCTAGAGCAAAGGAGTGAGTCATTTAACTACATACACGGGGGTGCACACATAGTTGGTATAAAAGTTTGACCCTGACTAGAATTGTGTAGATTATACCACACTGTGGGATGCTTTCTTGAAAGAATTTTATATCCCTGAGTTTGAGCAAAAGAGCATCAACGCGTTTGAAAGATATTAAGCAGGGCACTACTGAGAGTGTTTGGGAGTATGATGCTCGGTTCAAAACCCTTTTGTCTAAATTATCTTATGACATCCATGCAAGCCAACATGCACAATGGTTTTGTTGGAGGTCTAATCACACCTTTTAGGAGGGAACTTTCACATAAGACTTATACAGATCCACGTGAGGTGCTTGAAGTAGCTCTACGTTGAGGTGGTAGGAAGTGTAGACACATAGGAGTGAGTCCATTTTTGGAAGCTTAAATTGCAGCAATGGCTAAACAATTGGAGAAATTATCTGCTAATTCGGCACATGAGACATGCAATGGAATTTGGTGTACAAATTGTGAAGTAGAGGGGCATACTAAGGATAGTTTCCCTCATAAATCAGTGTGCTCCTTGTTGTTGGATTGCGAGATCTGTCACTTGGACCACAGTTCAAGTCGGTGCCCATTGTTGTAGGCACGATAAGAAAGAACGTGTCTTGTTACTGCAAGATTTTGTAGGTCTTCCACTCATGATATTGAAGATTGTAGGTTGATTGATCAGATTCATGATGTCATTGATATTGGTGTACGACAGACTAGTGTTGTAAATAATTCTAAGGAGAAAGTGAGCATCATGACCATGATCATAATGAAGGGCTCTAATGGAGGCATGGTAGGTCGAGGAGGTTACGGGGGGATTCGGAGGCCGAGAGGTCACGGTGGTGGAAGAGTGATTTCCCTCATGGAACTTGTTATACATGTGGATCTCCTAATCATTACAGGCATGAGTGTCCACAAAACATTGTTTGTTCTTTTTGTGGAAAGAATCATAACTATGAAGAATGCCCAGACTTGTATGAACATTTGAGTAAGAAACATAAACAAGAGAACAAGGGCACGGGAATGGTTAGAGTTCAGCACATGTGTGGAAGATCAATGGATGTCCAAAGTTAGCATCGGATCTTGAGTTGGTACTGTGAATATTACTACACGCGTTGAGGTTGCATGCACCGAGAAGTTCCAAAATCAAAACCTGCTTATTACTAAAGAGGAGGTTCTTACATGCAAAGTATCCAGACCCTATGCATCAGAAGGAGGTTTATCAAGAAACCATGGAGGTAATTTGAATTTATAGGGTGAGATACAATGTTTGAAAGAGTAGTCACGGAAATTGAACAAAATAAAGCAGTTGAGCTCCATCAAATAGATGTTGATGATTTAAAGGAGGTTTGCAAGATGTTGCGCTAGGAAAAATTATTCCTTTATTGGGGAATTGGTTAAAGGGAAACACTCCACGCATGTTGGGATTGAGCATGAAAGGAATATTTTACATGCTAACCTTCCCCTCATAGCCTAGATTATGACAAGGAGATCACTCTGAATGTTGTTGTGGATGGTTGGCTTTTGAGTAATATCTTGATTGACATAGGCGAAAGTGAATGTGCTCACTTTGGATGCATGGGTTCAGATGGGTAGACCACCATTACAACCATCTTCTAATGTGTTTTTATGGAAAACTGGATGAAGGCCACACCAATTGGGGTTTTGAAAGATGCATCAATTACTATATAGGGGGCCAAGTTTACTTGGGGACTTTGAGGTCTTAGCACTTGCAGAGGCAGATAGTTTTCCAGCATTACTTGGGCGCCCTTGGTGTTATGCAAAAAATTTGATCTACATTTCAACAAAGGGGTATATAAGTTTTGAAAACAAGGAAGAACATGTCATTATCCCCTTGATAGATGAGAAATCTGCACCTTATGTAGAGCCCTTAAGTGAAGAAGACTTGAACAAAATTTATGTGTGCACACATTCAAGATCCGAAGTTCTTGAGCCATCAAAGGAAGGAGTTCTCCAATGGGATGATGCACATTCCATGAGTGATACTACAAGTGTTGCATGTGACAATGGGCACATGGAACTTATGAAATGGTTGGGCAAGTGAAAGTACGAAGTGCGTTACATGCATGTTAGTAAGCCACGTAGTATCGTTTGGTGTTTTGGGTAGCATAGCAGGTACCAAGGTACACTGGTGAAGAGAATCCAAAGTATTCTTGTACTTGTATGGAAGTTCAGTGGGAATGTCAAGTGGAAAGAAGGAATATGCTAGTTTATACTCTATGCAGGGATGGCAATGCGTTTGGTGTGGATGGTTCACATGGATAATATTTTGGAGTGGAGAGAAGTAAGGATTGCTTTATCTGCTAGATTTTTAAGGAGCAATGCACCTACTTAGATCTGTGCATTTCATGGTAATGATCTTGTTCAACACCACGTTCAACGTGTGTGAGAGACTCTGATAGAGGGCAGAAGCTTTACCACCTTCGTTGTGGGTGCACAAGCTTTATTTCACCTTGTGAGGCTTGTGCGCGTGCATGGTATATCTATGCAGAGTTGAATAGAGACTAGAAATTGGCAAGAACTTACTTGCATGTATGATTCAGACCTTTGACTATTTTTCCACTAAACCTCTAGGTGAATGAGGCATTACAGGTTATGAAGTGCTTAACTATGGGAGATAGTGCAAAGGCTGAGGAGCTCCTTCAAGAGTTGTTAGGAGAGTCAGACTGGGGGTGCATTTTTGAAGAGGAAGAAACAGATGTTGAACAACTTGGGTGCACCTTTCCTAGAAAGAGAAAAGGGTAAGATGGTCTACATAGTTGATGATGAAGAGGTTGAGAACTTGGATATTGAGCACACAGAGGGTACATGCGAGGTCTTGGATAGTGCAGATGAGAAGGTGCATGCATACCATGCACTATGAAGACCAAGAAAGTAAACATTGGAATGGATGTTGAACCTAAGGAGGCCATCATTGGAGATTATTGGTCTGACTCTGAAGTTGCTAAGATAATTGAGTTGTTTGCGTGACTTCCAGGATTTGTTCCCTAGAGGCTATCATGAATTGAAAGGAGTACATGAATCTTTGGGTGAAATGAGAATCAAGTTGAAGGAAGGAGTGTGCCCAGTTTGGAAGAGGCCTTATAGGATGAATCCAACTTGCACATCAAGGTGAAAGAAGAAATTGACAAAATGTTAATTTATGGGATCATTGTGCCCATCGAGGAGTCGAATGGGTGAGCCCTATGGTGATCAACATCAAGAAAGATGGGAGAATCAAATTTGTGTGGATTATAGGGAGTTAAATGTTGCATGTGTAATTGATCCCTTTCCCACACCATTTACTTGAGGAAATCTTGGAGGGCATTGTAGGGCACAAATATACTCCTTCACTGATGGATTTTCTAGGTATCATCAGGTAAGGATAGAAAAAGAGGACCAAGAGAAGACAACTTTCACCACTTGAATGGGGAAGTTTTGCATACATGGTTATGCCCTTTGGACTAAAGAATGTGCTGCAATATTTTCACACATAGTGGTACAAGCATTTCAGGATTTTATTCACAAGTTCTTGCAGGTATATATATGGATGATTGGATAGTCTATGGGCTTGTAAAGGATCAACTGTGATAATTTGAGGTTGATGTTTGAGAGGTGCCAGTTGAGCATCTCTTTAAATATTAAGAAGTGTGTATTTTCCACACCCTTTGGAATTTTTTTGGGACACATCATCTGTAAAGAGGGCTTTTTAGTGGATCTTGCTAAGGTTGTTGTGATTTTGGGCTTAGAGGAACCAACTAGCCAAAGTGAGGTGCGTGGATTCTTGGGGCACATAGGATATTACAGGAAGTTTATCAAAGGTTATGCCAAGATCGTTGCACCCCTAGAGGAATTATTGAAAGGAAAAGGCAAGTTCTATTGGGGTGAGGCACAATAATGCGCATTTTGAGACTCTGAAAGAAAGGCTTACTACAACACCTATTTTGCACTTTCCTTCATGGTCAAAACCTTTTCACATTCATGTAGATGCCTTTGGCATGGCCATAGGCATGGTACTAGCCCATCTTTAGAGAAGGGATTGTTGATCATCCTATTTTCTTTGCGAGTAAAAAGTTGACTCAGTAGAACAAAATTACACAACTATAGCGCGAGGCATCTATGATCTACATGCGCTCCATAAGTTTTGATAGTATTTTCTTTGCTACCCCATTCATATTTTATACAGACCACATGACACTAAAGTATTTGGTGAACAAACCCATTTTACGGGGCACATATGTCGTTGGGTTCTATTATTTCAAGAGTTTAACTTTACTGTGGTGGTTAAGCCGGGTAAGAGAAATTCTAGTCCAGACCATTTATCAAGGATTCAATCGGGGAGAGATGCGCAGAGCATTGAGGATATAATGCAGATGCACAACTATTCAGGTTAAACCACACCCTCGGACTTAGAGGATATTGTTGTCTTTTTACGCACATGTGTGGCACTTGAAGGAATGAAGGCTTTGGAGAAGAAACAACTTGCCATTCATTCATGCCTTACATGTTGATCAGTGGAGACTTATACAAGTTAGGTCGTGATGAATTTTTACACCGGTGTGTACTTGAGCATGAGCACGAAGCAATTATGGAGGAGGCTCATGGTGGTATTGCAGGTGGACACTATGCAGGGGATGCCACCATGCGTAAGATTCTACTAGTTGGTCTATGGTGGGAAACATTATACAAGGATTGCAAAGAGTATTGTAAGGCATGTGACCATTGTCAGTGCCTTGGAAATCTTGGGCATAGAGATGAGATGCCTTTGAGGCCTATTGCTAGTGTAACCTTTTGAGAAGTGGGCAATTGACTTTGTGGGCCCTATCTCCCCCAGTATGTAGGAAATGATCACGCTATATTATAACTTGTACATATTATCTTACATGGTGGGAAGAAGTGGTGCCTACTAAAGGATTACACAATAGCTACAACAAAAAGGTTTATGTGGGAAAATATTATCAACAGTATGGATGCCCTTTAAGTTTAACAAGTGATAGGGGTACTCATTTCCTTAATGAGACTATCAGGATATTATTGATGAATTTATGGTTGCACACCATAGAAAAACACCCTATCATCCTCAAGGAAAATGGAACTATTGAGGCCTTCAACAAGATATTGAGCCATACCTTGAAAAAAATTTGTGATGTTGGAAGGAGAGATTGGGATGATAAAGTCTTTGTTGTACTTTGGGCATACAGACAACCTACAAGAGGTTGAATAAAGCAACACCCTTTCAGTTGGTGTTTGGCACAGAGGCAGTTCTACCCATGGAATTCATGTTACCTTCTTTGTGAATTACATGCACAGGAGGTTTAGTTGATGAGCAAGCACTTGAAGAACGTATTGAAAAACTCATGCAGTTGGATGAGAGGCACACCATAGCATGATGGAGTCAAAAGTCAAGAAAAATCTAGGCAAGAAGGCATGGCATGGCATGATAGGCACATCAAGGATAAGAAGCTTGAGGTTGGGAAAATGGTACTTTTGTATGATTCAAAGTTTTTGCACCACCCTGGAAAGCTTAAGGTGCATTGGTTGGGACCGTATGTTATCACTTATATACTTGATTCAGGCACTTTCTAGTTAGAGGTATTGGATGGAACATGGTTTCCCGATTACTTCAAATGGGAGTAGGTTGAAGCCCTACTATAAATAAGTCTTCTTGGTGTTTGTAATAAGGCAATATTGCCACTTAGATTAGATTTCCTTAATGCATTCCCTTTATATGTGTTTCCTTTCATTGTTTTATGCTTTGTCAATTTAGTTCAATGTTTTGTGTAATAAGCACACTTGCACGCCAAAAGTTGATTACTATGTAAGTGTTTTCATGCATAGAGGACCACATACCCTTAGTGTGGGGTGGTTTATATACAGGGTTCATTTCCAAGTTTGATTTCATTTGAAGATGGGTATGCATAAAGAAACTTTTGTATGGGTGTTTTAGGGAAAGGTGCAGATAGAAAAATATTGCTCATGATTAAAGACCACTTATGGATGGATGCACAAGTGTAATGCGTGAGGTAGGTTGCAGCAGTGGAAACTACTTAGAAGAAGGCACAGTGGTGAGGTACTTTGGCACATGAGGGCACATAAAAGGAGGTCTATGTAGCCAAAAAGTAGAAGGCACGCCAAGAAGGTTATGATGTGGCGTGGAGAATGAGCAGTGTGAAAAAAGTTTCAAAATGATGAATTAATGTTGGGGATGGTGGTAGGTGGAGAGAAATAAATGTGATAAATTTTTGAAAATCTATATAAGGACGTGATGCGAAATCATTTTTACCTTTGCATACAAGATATTTCAAGTGAGTTGAAGGTGAGTGAGCTAGCAAGAGATGAGTGGTGAAGTGCGGAGAGCTACAAACCAGTTATATCTTGTCAAATTTGTGCATGGGATAGTCTTGTGCTCCATTGGTGACGTGTTTGAGTGAAGAAGAGGCATGCGGGGAAGAGGATTGATAGATAGGGTTTGGTTTTGAGCTAGGGCACATGTGATTTTGAGCTAGGGCACGTAGAGTTGGAGTAATAGAGCTCAGGTAGGTAAAAGAACATGCCTTTTTAGTTGATATGGCACCCAAAAGAGCACTTAGGAGCTGGTACAAGAGGAAAGAAGAAAAAGGAAGTAGAATTGAGGTTGAAGATGCTCCCAGAGTAGATTTTCTGAAATGTAATACCCAAAAGGGTTTTCATGGGTTGTGATTGGGATTCACACATTCACCACTTGCTAAGGTCAGTGATTACAACCACAAAAAGGATACCAAGGAAGAATTGGAGAAATTACTTGTGGTGAAGACCTTGAAGAGAACAACAGATGACATGGCGGTCTACGATGATGTGGGTGAAAAAATTATTGACCAAGGTAGGAGTTTTATAGTTGTATGAGCTCCCGTATTTTGGAAAACCTAAAAAGTTATACCAGTGGCTCATGAGTAGAGTCCATGAGGACTTATTTTATTTTGTTGGGCATCGAATGAGGATCACCATGCCTTTGATTGGAAGTTTGACAGGGCTAAGGAGTATGGGTGTTGAGTGAATAACTGACCTCACTTGACAAGGAGGCCATATAAAAGACAAAAAGAAAGACCTTGGATACACTAAAGGAGGGCATGGGATGGACATCCCTAAATTACAGAAGTATCTAGTCATTCAAGTAGCAGCCCATCTCTTGAAAAAGATAAACAATCAAGAGTGTTGGTCTCGGTAAACAAGGCTTGGCTTCATGTTGCGAAGAAGATGACAAAAGGTGTTGTATATAACTATCAAATTTCATTGCTTGAGATAATTATTGAGGAAGCACATGAAGGTGAGAAAATCAGCTTTGGCACTATACTTCTGTCATTAGTCTTTGTTGAAATTGGAGTGCTCGATGGGCCAAAAGACAATATGTGGTAGTTTCTTGAAGAGAAGAAGTCCTTGGCAGAAATATTTTCCAACTATACTTGTGATGGATCAATGAGTGGACCCTTCAAGAAAAGGGAAAAATGTGGTATGAGCACTTGCACACCACATTTGAAGAAGAATGGAGGATACCCAAGGAGTTACCTTTGGTATTGGATAAACAAGTACAGTTTGTAATGTACCAACACTTCTGTATTGGGCTTTTGGATGAAGGATGGAAAATGGGGCCCTTGGTGTAAGCTTTCATATGCCTTCACACACGCTATTTTCAAGCATCTGTACATAGGTTCTCAAATGCGCATGTTGGTTTGTTGTTCAATGTTGACAAGGTAGATTGTGACTACCACACACTAAGGAAGTCTTACGTTTATCTAGGTAAGACTTGCTTATATTGAAAGGTTGATTTCAGATGATATTAACATGAAGGTTGTGAGTTTGGCCATTGGAAAATTGGGTGTGGCTCTGGTATATATATACTTGAAGCCTAAATTGCAAAATGGGAAGTATTTGGAGAATGAATTCAAGCTCCTGGACCACCCAAGGGAAAACATATTGTGGGCACTTTAGAGGAAGAAGATGTTCTTCCCCATTGAAGAGGAAGAAGAAAGAAGAAGAACTTCATGAAGATATTGGTGGCCTGGAGCATAGGGGAAGAAGACATCCCACTGATGAGAAGGAAAGTGTGTGTGAGGTAACCCCTCCTTACAAACAGAAGAAAAGAATGAAGTTTTAGAGATAGGCGCTATGGAGGTAGACTGGAAAAAAGACTCACTCTGAGGAACCTCGGTTTAAAGGGTACTTAAGAAACAAGGACTCAGGGCAGGGACCTTCCCATCCCCCCTTAAGAGGTCACCAAGGACTTCTCCTAAGAAACCCGAGTTGAGAAGAAGAGAAGACACAAGTACATCCTTCGGGAGGATGATGAAAAAGAAGGATCGAGGACAACGCGCCTCACATTCCAGTCATAGTGGAGGATATATGAAGAGCCTCAAGATGAGGAGGAACTAAAGGAGACAGGTCTAGAAATAGAAAGGGTGAACCTTTGGGCACACCCCATACTACACAAGAGGGTGAAGGACCAGTACTTGGACTCAGGCACCCAGATCCCAAAGGGTAAGTACACAAAGAAAGGAGGATGAAGCACATGAGACCCCTAGTTGGGTATGTGGATGATAAAGAAAAATCATATGTGCATGGTTCCAAAGCACTTTGGAGCCTAAGGATTTGTATGGGTGGGAGCTCATGGATGAAGAAATGGTGAACACACACACACGCAAGTAATTATCTTGGTCTATGCAGACTCATATGGATGAGCTTGATTTTGACGTGTGTGAAGAGTCATGTGTTTCACGCAGAATGAAGAAAGTGCCCCACATCAGGCATGTAAATGTTAAGCCCATTGTCATGTCAAGAGATGATGATTTGGTGAGCAATGCTTTGGTGAAGGTATCTGCAGAGGTTACGTGTAGAAACATCGATAAAGTGACAACCATTAGAGCATTGTTAGAGGAAAAAAAGGACAAAGATATAGAGATCAAGTGCCTCACAGAGGAAAAGGAGAAGGTTGAGGAAGAAACACATGATGTCCTCAAGATGGCTGAATAGATTGGGGATGAAATAATAGAGAAGAGGCCACATTTTCATGAAAGTTAGAACCAAAGTTTAAGTCTTCTTTGCATTATTTATGCACAACATTTAGGTTGCTATTAGAGGAAGGGCTGTGTATGCCCAACACCAAGGATCCTGTAGAGGAGGAGGTAAAGAGCCAAGGCCATGATTGCAAGGAAAGTTGTAAGTTATGAGTCATTGTTGTAGGCATTGAAGGATGAATTGAAGAAGGCAGACCAAGCTCTGAATATGTGCGCGGCACTAGATTCGATTATTAGGACACGAAAAATTGAAGAGATAATGAGGTCCTAAAGGCAATGAAGAATGAGATGCTCGGGCACATGGAGAGGCTTTCTCTAGTAGAAGAAAAGCAAAAGCACTTGCAAGAATCCCAAGAACCACATAAGGAAAGAATGAATGAAATTGGGAAGCTCATTACGTAGAAAATGGATTACATGGAGGGCATGGTTTCTAACATGGCTAACATTGTTAGAATTTTGTAGAATGAAAAAGAAAACATGACTCATGATGAGTTGGAATCCATGGTTACAGATGTCCCAGATAAAATAGGTGAAGCATTGAGTGATTGGTAGGCATTAGAAGCAGATTAAAAATGAATATCCATAGATTAATCCTACCTATAGAAGAACAAGGCACCGAGTAGTTCTTCATTCTTTTTGTTCAAGTAATTACATATTCTTTCATTCATTATTCTTTATTCTTGGAGATATAAGTTGTGATTACCCATTTCTAGGGGGAAATGACTTTAGTGTGGGGTAATGTTGAGATGAGGAAATACAACTCAAGGTTGAAAGTGTGAAGGTAAGGTTTGGGCATGCAGATGTAGGGCACGTAGGAGAGCACAAAGTATAGAAAAATAGGGCACACCCAGAACATGTTAAAACAGGACTTAGCCATTTTTGCAGACTAAGGCTATTTTTGGGACATGGAGTGTAGAGCATGAAAAGTATGAAGACTTGAGGACCACACCAAGGCTATTTTGGATAAGCGAAGATTGAGTGCCATGCAGAGTTTTGGAGCTAATAATAGGATCTGAACTAAGAGTTAACTATAGGAGATCTATTATTAGCACTTGCATGCTTTTGTATTCTTATGTAAGGGCGCATGGCTATTATTAGCATGTAGCCTATTTTTGGAAGGTGCATGGGTGTGAAGGGAAAGTCCCCACCCCTATAAATATGTATTGATTTGCATGGTTTTAGATAGTTCATGATTTATTGTAGTGTTATGTTGTGAATCTATTAGTGCATGCATGACTCATGGTGACATTATTATGATGTATGAAGCTTCTACATTTTTACAATATTTAATATAATGGATCTTATTGGCTGATATTGGTGTTAGATGTAACTGAACATGGATCTTGTATGGTAAAATTGATTATAGTAATTGTTTAGTTATTCCTTCATATGGTTTAGATCTAGATCTGGTTTACGCATTGTGGTTTACTTGATTATCTATTATGGATCTAAAATATACTTGGGACTGGTACCCTTGCGAGCTTCGGTGAGCGCTCGAGTTCAAGGTGAGTGATGTGATGATGCGCTTTAGGCTATTTTGCAGTGAATTCTAGGCTACATCACCACCAAACTTACCTTCTTGAATTAATTTCACCATGATATTGGATTTAGCAATCAAACCCTCATTGCCACCAAAAATTTTCACCTATGTCATCGTACACTATGATTGAATCTTCAAACCACGAATACTAATCATGTCATGACATAACCTTCAAGCTTCACTTTTTCTCAATATGCCTTTCACACTGTCTATTATGATTGTAACACAATCTTTGCAACTTCAATCCATCAACATGCAATCTTGACTTATCTTCAATCTCACCTTCTTACAACACCAACTAAGAGTACATAACTTCCCTTCATGTCATGTAATCATTCATGTGTAGAACCACCTTCTCAAGAGCACTAGACCATAAGACATACCTCTTTTGACATACAACATTTAGACTGTACTAAGACCTCTATGATGCACAACCTCAAAAAAATTCTTCATTTGTTGTACTTGTACTTGCACTATCTTACTGCAACTTTCTTGAAGACCTAGAATTTTCAAGTCTTATTTTGAATTCATCCTCAAACACATACTTCAATACCTAGATTTGTAAACTTCAAGCAAACTTTCATATGGATCATAGACCTTTCATACTTCTCATGATGATAATAGAACCAATTGACAAGACCATTTACTTATTCTAGACAACCTTCTTACTTGTACTATCATGACAAAGTACTCTATCACCTTTGACTCCTTCATGCTTAGACAAAAGCACAACCTATGTCATACATACTTCTTCATGGATAATATAGAGCAATGTAAGACACAAACATAACTTTGATGGATCAATAATCTCAGGAGCCTTCTTGGTTGTGTACAGAGATCATAAGACTCTTTCTTCATCATGTCTCGAATGAAATAGATCAATACAAATCTAGATAAGGTCTTAAGCAAACATCAACACATATCCTAAGCTTAGAGCACTTTACTAGTTCCTAATAATATATATTCAAACATCATTCAACCTTTTGAGGCCATTCATACCATTTTTCATACTCCTTGAGCAACCTACATTACTCCTAATCTTGTACAAATACTCCTCATGAATAATAAAAGATGAAACCATATCTTCTTGATGCATATAGAACCATGACTGATCCTTGTTCAAGGTCTATAAATAACTGACAACTTTGAGTGACATCCTATCAATCCTTACACAACAAAATTAAGTTTAACATGACTTCAACTTTTTCGAGGGTTACATACATTTCCTCAAAGCAACTATAGATGATAATGCACCTCCATTACTTCTCATGAGAGATGAATTCCTTTATGAAGCATAATGAAGACACCCCATGCATTTTAGGACACTAGAAAAGTATACAATCATCAAAAGAACCCAAGGTCTTCACCTTCTTTTCATCTATCTTACAAGTAGGCTTTGAGGTCTTCTTGCTCTTCTTGGATGGCTTCTCAAGCATGATAACATCTTCATTCTTTCCTATCAAACACTCATGATACTCCTCATTTGCTGACTTGTTTTCAATCATAGCAAACATACCTCCTTGACTTGATGACTGATCAAATTTGAGCTTGATTGAAGTTGTTGAAGGAGAATGAAGATATCCTTCTTTGCACATATCTGGCTTCTTGATTGAAGTTGACACTTCTTTGACATGATTAGAATCCATGTTATGCCCTTATGCCTTTGAATCATCCTCCTTAGCTTGATCTTCATGATTAGATACCTTGATTATCTTGATTGTTTTAAGCTCTTCTTTGATTGATTTTGTCTTATTGTCTTCATTTACGAGCTCGAGATCTTTTGATGTACATCCCTTTGACTTGTTTCCTTTCTTAAACATTCTTATTCTGTTTAGATGACCTATCATGAAAAAATATTGCTAAATGACCAAAGTGTTCGACAATTATATCACACAAATTCTTCTTACCTCTTAATCGATAAAAGTTGAGGTTCCAATCGCAACCCATAGCTTTATGACCATATTCACGAAATGAATAACACTTTGAAATTTGAAGAAGTTTTCACCAATCTATGAATACTTGTTACCTAATAACCTTCTTTCAAATTCTCTTGCCCTATGAAAAAATTCATGACAAGTATAACAATAAAAATTGAAAGAAGAACCATACCTCATTGCATTTGGTTGTCTAATAGGGTTAGACCTCTTTGAATTTGTCTTCTTGGTCTCCTTCATGTCTTCACAAGCACTTGGACCTGCCATGTTATCAACACAAATCTTCTCCAACATTTTATATGTTTGCAACCTATTAGATGTATGCTCTAACTCTATTTTTAAGGACTTCAACTTATCTTCATATCTGATGTAATCTTCTTCTCTAACTCTTAGGGTTTCTACTTCAGACTTAAGCTTGTAACATTCTTCTTCTTTTCCTTTGAGGGCTTCTATCACTAACCTGATTTGAGATTCCAACTCTTTGATGGCCTGGTTATTCTTAACCTCCATACAACTAATCTATTATTGTAATCTATTGAGAAAGGACTCAAAAATTTGTTCTTCTTTCTTAGACACATCAATGTTGTTTCAACATCATATGATTTTCCCATGATTGTGCTTCAAGGATCTCCTCCAAGCTACTAGACTTGCTTCACAAGGACCTTGTTATGATACCAATTGTTAGAAGCATAGTGACCGAGAGAGGGAGGGTGAAATAGTCATTAAAAACTTTTACTTCATTTACAATAGCTTACATGCATCATTCAAATCAACCATTCATCATACATATTCAATGTGAGCTTATTAAGTGTGTAACATACATCCAAAAATACATGAACCAAGAGAGTAAACAGAAACACACGATATAAAGTGGGAAACCCTCAAGGGGAAGAAAACCCATTGAACCTCTCCTTATATTACTAAAAAAAGGACTCAAGTGAATATTAAACATCACATGATTTTTTTTTAGTAAGGCACCAACCCCATAAGGAGCATCAACCCCTAATTTAGTAGGACACCAATCCTACAAGGAACACAAACCCTTAGTTTAGTGAGGCACCAATACCATAAGGAGGATACAACCCTCTAAGATGACCAAACACCAATTCAGCCACCTGAAGACGAAGATAAATTAAGTATTTGGTTCTCCAACAATTGATTGTGATCACTTTGTCATATCTTCTCACTCAAAACCTTCTCAGACCCCTCTCTCCTTCCTCGCTCATACATGCATCATAAAATGTTGATTAGGTCAAGTGACCTTGTTTTCCTTTTCCTCTTCTCTCCTCAACTTCTCATTCTCTTATCTGACCTGCCCTTGAACTCTTACAACACCCTTCATACTCTCCTCTAGCTCGCTCAAACCCTCATCATCTCAACTAACTCAAATGAGCAACCACAACACACTTTTATACTTGACACTTGATTACAACAACCACATGTCAACTAATACCATTAAGGTCAATCATAGGAAACACAAAACACTCCTTGATCTCTCATATAAATCACAACAAGAGATCCAATAGGCCTATATAGACCTAAACACACCATGCATCTCAATTAGGCCTAAAACAAACTCTTTCTCCTCCAACGGTCACAAGTTTTAATCTCAAGGGCAAAAGAAACTTCACCAAGGCTCCATCAGCTCCACACAAGTTAGGGACATCCTCTCACACTCACCTGAAGGTTCAAACAACTCTGCATCATCCATCTTCCTCATGACTCACACCAAAAAGCAAACAACTCCATCCATGTCTCAAGCACCTAAAGCCGGTCTTCAAAAATGAGCTTCTTCACATATAAAAACAACTTGTCAAGAAAAATTGGGCACATGAATAATTGAAGCATGACCCCAAATCACTCTTAAAAACCATAATACTCCATCATATAGGGTAGAACACTCTAAGACACTTCCATCTCCAACACTTCTCAAACAAACTTATAATTCACAAAACAAGGTCTTCAAAACTAAGTTGATTCAGATCTTAAATCTCTTCACCAAGGGTCATAACACACATCACTAGAAAGATAATGATGTCTACTAACTGATACAACTCATACCATTCACCAAAACAAGGCTTAAGGCACCAAAAACATGCATCTCTGAAACTACTCCAACCAAGTCCTAGGTCTCAAGAACCAATCTTGAGATAACTGATCTTAAACACCTCCAAGGAAACTTCCGACTCTTCCACCACCTGGAACACATTAAGGGAAACTTGTTACACCTCTGCAAGCATTCACAAGTATAGGTTATATGGAGAAAACCTCACTTGCATACTTTTTCCAAACCACCATCTTGCAAGCCTAAGATGGTTTATTAGGCCATTACGACTTAAGCACAAAAATACTTCACGAGATCAAACCAAGGCCTTACATACTTCATATTATACCTCTTCATATTGTTCATACTAAAAACAATTGCCACATCATGAATTTCATCAAACTCACCTTTAGATATGTTGGTTGTCAAATAAGGACTTTAATGAAAGTAACAGTCAGGGGACAGAAAGTCCCTCCTCTTTAATGGGAGAGGTTCCCTTATTTAAAGGCAAAAACTTATTTACAAATGTACAACATTTAGTTTTAAAGAGGAACTCTAATATCATGAAAGTGTTTTAAATGACAGATTATCAATACAAAAGGACATAAGAACTAAGGAATGGGAAAGGTAGAATAACATTCTTGGGAAATATAAATAGAAAATAATTCCTTATAAATGCGGAACTGGGATCATATAGAAAAAATCATTTGTGATAAAACCATAAGATGTTATTTCATAGACACAAAGTTCTAGAGATGACATCCATAAGAATACAAAGCTTCTTGATGCAAAATAGATAAATGATTCAATAACTTTAACAAATAGGAAAGAATGAATAAGTACAGATAGAAACAGAAAGGGAAATCTTCTTGTATTGATAGCTTTTGACTCTTTTACACTTTAAAAAAATCAGAGTTCCAGCCTTTTAGAATGGCGTGGAGAGCTCATTATATATCTTACAAATTGGTTACATTTGGTAACTGCTTTCTTTTAACTAAAAGATTAATTAAGGAAATGCACAAAACAATGTCCTTAATTAATTTACAAGGAGCTCAACACTAAAAATAGAAGAAGAGAAAGAGGAGCTAGAAGAAGAGACATCTGATTATGGCTGAGGTGGGCCCACCGATTTGAGGATCCGATATCTGAATTTCTTCAATGCTTCTGCTATTTCCATGCCTCTTGGAATTGTGGTGTTGGCAGTGGCATGAGTCCAAGTGCCTAGACATTTCTCCATATCTTTATCGAATTCGGTATGCTCCAGGTATTCTTTATTTTCCTCAACAATTGCAGATTGAAGGGAGAAAATGTCCTTTATCTTCTCTTTGGTAATTGACTCCTCTCTGAACAAGTCATCCTTGACAAATGTTCTGAACTGAGCTTTGATTTCTTGAAGAGAGAAGGGAATGCCTGAAATTTCATCTTGAAGTTGGCAGTGGATATCTTTAAAGGTAGATGAAACACAAGTTTTAAAAGACTCTCCTTTCTAGCCATACGTTCTTTAATTCTCCCAGTGCTTCTTCCAGAACCTTCATCTTCCATTCGACACTAAAAATCCATGCCTTTGATAAGTTATTCTTGGCATCATCAAATACATTGTTGACCAGCAGGATCTTCTCATCAGTTTGGCCCATTAGGTAGAGGTCTGTAATACAACTACTCCAGAGCTTCAACTCTTTATCCATAGCTTTGATTGAGGAGAGTTTCTGCTGCAAGTTGGCCACCTTCTCGTTGGTCTTGAAGGCTTCCTCAATGAAATTCAAGCCTTCTATAATCATGTCATCCACCATGGCCTCAACAACCTTCCCATAAGTAGAATACTTATGTATGTCTTTGATGCTCTAAACTTCATCCTGGCTGAGAATCATGGGGGTGGAAGAGCAGCCAGTGGGGCAGGATCCAAAACCTTATCTTTGGCCAATAATGACTTGATAAAGTTGGAAAGAACTTGGTTTTGTTCTTCCAACTATTCTATGGTCTAGCTTGCCCTTCTCCACTCATTCAATAACCTTTGTTACTGTTTCTTGAAGGTTATGAACCTCACTCTCAGGAGTGGATTCTCCCATTGGGATCCTTGAAAGCTCTAAATCAGAGACCAAAAGATCCTACTCTGCCTTATCAACCTTGGGCTTTGTAACTTCCAGAACTACTGGCCCTGAGCATCAGTTACTAACCTTGAAGTGATCTTGGCTTTCTTTATTGGAGGGGGGGGCGTACTCAACAGAGCTGCCACAACATCAAAATTGGGCCTGTTAGATGAGAAGAATATTTTCTCTTCTTACTATCAACCATGGGTTGTACCCAAGCAAAGGTAGAAGAAGAAGAGGAAGGAACAAGAGGCCCAAGAGCAAGTGAACTCATGGCACTTAGAGTATTAACCATTGTTGCCTCTAGCAAATAAGTGGATGGAGCATCAGGATCTTCCTTTGCAGAGGAGTCTGTGGTATTAGGAGGTTCAGTACTAGCCATTTCCTTTTCTTCTTCAACAGTGACTTCAGGAGCTCCTCGCAGATCTAACACTTCACCATCATCACTCTCACTAAGAACAATAATGTTCTCTAGTCCTAAAGGTAATTCTAGAATGCTCAAGAAGAGATTCTTCCTCAATTGGTTCATGTTTAACCTCTTTGATCTTCTTTTGATATACTTGAGTAGAAGAAGGAGTAGATGACTTAGGCTCTTTCATTGAGGAAGAATGAGGGGTTTGCTCAAGTACCTCAGGGTACTGGTTATATGTGCTTCCTTCCCTAGTGTAGAGGTATCTCTGAAGAGGATCCACCCTGATTCTTCTTGAGCTCATGAACCTTCCTGTCAACCCAAACTTTAGTTCTTACAAGAACAGGGCAATAATCTCAACCAAATCATCTCTCTTTTTGTACCAATCTAGATCTTCTAAAGGAGTGTGTTTGATTGTTGTTTCATATTCAAAGGACTATAAGTCCTCATCATCATCCTTAAATCCTTCAGGAACTTGGTAGAGATTGAGATCTCTAATTTGTTGTAGAGAGAGTCTGCCATAGTGCCTCCATCTGGCTTCAAAATCATCTACACAATCAGCCCAGTAATCCTCAGTATCTGGCTTGTGATGATAGTTTATCCTGAGGTTCTGATCAATAAAATTCTTCATATCAAAACAAGTCCTAGGTTTGAAGAAATGGACAGTGAGAGGAGCGATAGCCCTTTCTACATTTTGGGCATCCAAAGTTGTTTTACATGTATAGTTTCCCAAGGAGATAGGGAAATGCAGACCAGTGATCTTCTTGTCCCTACAGGTTCTATGGAGTTTATCAAGTTGCTGCACACTTCAACCAGAGCCATTTTATCATTGCAAAACATGGGGAGCTTGAGGGGTGTATTTTCATAGCCAACCAACCTGATGTATGAAAACCTCCTGAATTGGATGAAGAAAGCCCCATACTTGGCTATCAGGGTCATAGCTTCATCAGAAAATCTCCTAGCAGTGTCACCCTCTAAGAGTCTTACAATATACATGGTGAAAGCATCATTGACCCTTCTGAAATTGTGATTGCTAGCTTCAAGGGTAAACTGAGGGCAGTATGTGTAGATAGGTTCATCCTTCTTGCCTTCCATGTAGGTGAAACTAAACCACTTAGGGATGCAGCTAGGGTATACATGAGATAAGAAGTCATATAGAACTTCTTAGTCTTCGCTGAACACTTGACAATTGCTCAGTCAAATTCATACAAACAATTTCAGCCCAGTTTATGTTCTGATTGCCCTCGCAGATGATGTTTATAAAGGGGCACATCCATAAATGAAATTCATTGGTGGAGGGAAATCCCATGATATGGGTGAGAAAATGATAAAATCAGACAACTCCTCATTAAAATCAACCCTGAATAATGACTTGAGAGTTCGGGACGCTCCTTCTTAGGGTTCTTTAACCATGATTTTGTTATTCGTGCCTTGTATTTCTCACTATCTTGATTGAACAGGGTTTGAGCTTGAGCACGAGTGAGAACTATGGAATCTTCAATCTCTGGAATGCGTAGGGCAGCAAAAATGGCGGCAACATCCAGTTTAGCAATTAATTCCCCATGCACATTGGTAAGTTCCTTGGTATCCGGGTTAAAATGGGCTCCGCAGAAAGCACGGTGTCGGCACACTGTACAAAGATAGGAAAACCAATCTGCGTATGTAATTCCACTGTCACTAATCATTTGTGCCATGGGAGCAGGATTAGAGCATGTTAGTCTACCCCAAAAATCTCCAAAATCTAAGTGTCGAACCTCACTATCTCCAATATCAGGTACAGAGGTCTCAAGAGGTGACACATGTTCTTGACCTTGAAACTTGATCTTCATTTTTGCAATGCACAGGGGAATAGCCTTCCAAGATCAAAATCATGATGAAAATGCAAAGGGATACAGGGAACAAGTAAACGAATTTAATGGAAAGGATTTGAACAAAAGATGGCATGCAAGCAATGTGACAAATGCATAGGGGATAGTCCCATTAAATAGCCGTTTCAAGAGAGAGAAAGGTTGTTAAATGCGCATTAAATTCACCTTGCACCGACTCAAAAAGATGAAAAGTGGAGAAAACTGGCCCGGATGGTCTTTGGTACATTTGGGACATGAGGGATGCGAAGATGCGATCCACCCAACGCGGGTGATGTAGGGAATGCGGGCGAATGAGCACGGGTAGTCCAGGACTCGAAATGTGAAGGACGCGAGGGACGCAAAGACGTGATTCGGACGATGCAAGTGGTGCGTGGAATACGTGAAGAAAGCACATACACATTTGGGACAGATGGGACAAAAGTATGCGAAGGACCCGATGCGGGCGATGCGGGTGATCGGGGAAAAGGAAGTTTGGGTGAAATTGGGACAAACAGTCAAAAATTCGATAAAGTTGTCGATCAAGGATTTGCGGCGGAAGCGGCCGATCAAAGGAATGCAAAGACCCGGCGTACTTGGGACATGAGGGACAAAAATGTCTGACAGACCTGCAAATCACCAAAATGACTCCAAAAACATGAATTTTCACCATCTCTTTAAGCTTTCACTTCACTAGAACATTACTAAAGGGTGCCAACTCAAAAATTTCAAAATTCTAACTTTCAAAAGAGGGGAAATTTTGAGAGGACAACAAGATCATAAGACTATTTTTGCACCTCACTAGGCCAAAAGTGGTAGAGCAAATTGTGAGACCCACTCCTTTAGTTTTATCCACCGAACCTACATTTAGAACACCTCCCAAGTATCTAGAACAATTAATCTTTCTTCATGAAAACTTCATCTCACTCTGAAATAACAAATTTCTATAAAATAGAGGTTTTCTTCCACTTACCAAAGAGAGACTGAATCATGCAATCACCACTAAAATGATCTCGATGAATCCTCTACATGCCCGAGTCATCATACCATCTTTCCCAAGTCATTTCATGCCCATACCATGCATTTATTTCCTATCTCTCTGAACTAGGGTTTTGGGAGGGTTTTGACCAACTTCACTTCTTAACAATCATTCATAAAGCACAAGACATCATTTGATCTCATTCTAACTGTAAAATTCTCTTATCTCCATGCCTCAACTATGGTGAAAATCTTAAGTTTCCATGCTAAGATTTTATGAGCAAGTGAACACTCCAAAATTGACCTCGAAGTTAGGAAAAGCACTTCGAGAACTCCATATGACCAAAAATGATTTTCTTGCAATTCATTCAACTTGGACCATAGCTCTGCAATAACCTCCTTCATGCTCTCAAATTTTTATTCATGCTTGATCATACCTGAAGCAGACCACACACCATGGTTTTCCCATGTCTACCTTACCTTGTCTCAATGTACTTGCTTCAAAGGATCTTGTACCTGCATTATACAATTGTTCCATGACCTTGAAATTCTTCCACACATGTTATGCAATGTAAAATCACTTCTCTCATGCTTGTACCAACCTGTTCTACCTCATTTCGAGATGCTACCATCTCATTCTACTTGCATTAGGTCAAGAACAAGACTTAGAATGACTTGTTTTGCCATATGACATACATAAACTATCCTTTCCTCACCATGAAAACCTACTAACAACTTTGACATACCTTATTAAGCATATTAGACACCCTAGAGACTTCAGTGCCAATCAACCTTCACCTTATATGATGGATGACACCTCATACAGACACCTAAGCCATCATGACACCCTTTATCATCAATGGCACTTGACATCAATGACAACAACAAAACACAACATCTAAAAAATTGATCTTTGAATGGAACTTGAGGATGAACCACATGTTTTTGACCTCTGGTTGTACCTTGAGCTATAACCATATATTAAAGATGACATAAGAAGTACAATGCTAATCATACAAAATCGGGTGGAAAAGATCACACCCCATAAGCAGGATCAAAGTAGCCATAAAGAGGCTACGAGTAGCAAAGTGTCATATCAACAGAAGCATTTTCAATCAAAAAAATTTTAAAACAAAAGTGCAGAGAACCAGAGAAAACTCCAAACATGGAGCTAGGTAGCAGCAACAAACATGGAAGATGGTGGCGGTGGCGGTGGGCTCTTTGGATGGTCACCACCCCACCACCAAAAGTAGTGTCGGGGGTGTCATCAAGCGGCTCCCAGCCATCTGCTGCTTGTTGCTGCTCCTCCTCGTTTCCCCATCGGGAGGGTGAGATAGCCAAAGAGAGCCGCGAAAACTTTGATTGGTCGGGCACCTGCCACCCGGAACCACCACTTGCCAGAGCCCAGCCGACCAAAAACCCCGTAGCGGGTGGAGTCCAAGACGGAGGTGGAGAAGGGACCCACCGGTGAGGAGAGGTGCTACGCCACCCACGAGCCGGACCCGGTCAAATTGCCACCCATGGGAAAGCGAGCGCGACCTTGCGAGCGGGAGTGGCGGCGAGGGGAATCTGGCGGGAACGTGACTAACAACACAAGGGCACTCCCCCAATGGTCCAGAAAGAGTTTGCAAGTGCTCAACTTCAATGCGGACTTTCTCCGCCTGCACCTGGATCTGAAGCGAAACATTGGAGATGACAACAAGCTTGTTAGAAATAGCAAAAATTCTATCCACTGTCTCCTTATTAAAAATAGCAACATTTCTAGATTTCCAAATGTGATATAAAATAGCCACTCTGAAAGAATGCCAAATGTTGTAAAATTTTGCAGGAATAAAGGTCGGATCCCCCAGAAGAACCATTTTCCACGTTAAGAAGGTGGGAAAAAAGGTTGAAAAAGGGTATGAATCCAGCGCCAAGCAGAGGCTGAGCATGAGGGCAGAACCAAAAGAGATGAAGAAGAGTCTCAATGTGGTTGCAGAAAGGGCAACGTGCGGGGGAGCTCCCAGAAGAACAAGGCACTTGCCCACAGGAAGCCCTTGATGAAGAATGCTCCAAAGAAAGTGCACAACTTTGGGCTCTATAGGAATGGCCCAAACAATAGTGAAGCATTGCTTCCACCCAAAACGAGTGGAATGCAGGCTCCATTGAGCATTTAACTTATTGAGAGGAAGTTGCTTCTGGGTGAGAAGCTTGTAGCCCACCCGAGGTTTATAATTTCTGAAGGGGGTGGCAGAGGGCCAATGCCAATCAAACCACCATGGGCGTTGCGTAGTGACACCAATTTTATGCAAACAATCACCAGGTATGAGATCTTGAATGATAGAAATGGCTTGTTTGTCATTGTCATTTAGAGAAAAATTAGCTTTTAGGCTATCCCATGGAAGCCAATCCCTGGTGATAGGACAAAAAAGGTCTTGAATATACTGAATCCCTTTTTTGAAAAGATGCAAACCCTTGAGCTGCAAGGAAAGAGCAAGGGGTTTGTCATGAAATTGAAACCCAGATTCCACCACAAACTAAGAGAGTTAAGAGAGAGCCCATTCAGAAACCATCACCTACTTAGAGCAGATGGGGTTTGAGAAGTTCCCAAGCTTTCCATATGCTTTTGGCCACAAAAGAGCCACCTATTTTAACAGTAGCAGGGCATAGAAGTAAGGAGTAGTAGTTCAAACCCTGTCATGCCTTTCGATTAAGCGGAGACCCTTGAGATATACAATTTATGAGAAGAATTTTCCAAGATTCCTCACCTTCAAGGCTGAATAATCCATTTGGCAGTAAGAGCAAACCCTTGCATATGAATGTTGATTAGGCCAAGACCACCAATGTCCTTGGGCATACAACATATGTCCCAAGCAACTCTGTGAAAACCATGGTTCCCTTGGAGTTGGCCCACAGGAAATCACGTAGAATTTTCTCCAGTCTGTGGTAAGCGGCTTTAGAAGGTGCCCAACATGATGAGTAATAGACATGAGTGGCGCCAAAACCTTGGAATAGACTTGGAATTTTCCAGCAAGAGACAGATGCTTGGTAATCCAAAAAGAGATTTTTGCTCAACTCGTTGAATCACATAGTTCCAAAGGTCAGCAGGGGATGCCATAAAGGAAAAGGAATGCCTAAAAATTTGAATTGAACACCAGGTTCAATCCAAAGCCATTGGAATCCCTCTAGCCAAGGAGGTTTGGGACCCATCGCCTGTCTGTAACATTGGGTTTTCTTCCATTGGATAGCAGAACCAGAAGCAAGACAAAAAATATCAAGACATTTCATGGCATTAGTGACAGAGGCCTCTGTTTCAGCCAGTGAGAAAAGAGTCATCTGCAAAATGACCATTAATCAACTACTTAGGAGAGGAAGGTAGTTGAATACCTTTAACCAAACCAACATTAGCAGCATTAGCGAAGCAAGTAGCTTAGACCTTCAGCAGCAATGACATAAAGAGAAGGAGCAAGAGGGCAACCTTGCGGATGGAACGATGAAGAGAGAATCTCTCAGACTACTTGACCATTGATAGTAATACAGGCACCCACATTTTGAAAGAGCATATTAACAGAGGGATGAATCTGGGTCCAAAACCGATAGCCTGCAACATGGCCAGAATGAAAGGCCACTCAACTCTGTCATAGGCTTTTTCAAAATCAATTTTAACAAACAAAGTCGGTTGAGAAGTCGGCGGGCATATTCCATGCCCTCCCAAACTACAATAATGTTGTCCAAAATATATTTGTTTTTGATAAAGCTCGGTTTGCTCACTCCTGATGATCAGGGGCAGTAAATTAGTGAGCCTGATAGCAAGAGCTTTGGCAATAATTTTGTACGAGACATTGAGCAGAGTTATTGGCCGCCAATTGGTGATAAGCTCGGGATCTCCAGATTTGGGAATGAATTTGATGTTGCCTTGGTTGATCAGATCACCCAGGGTGTTGGAGGACATAGCTTCCAGATAGACTTGATGAAGATCCGGACCAACAGTCATCCAAAGAGACTGGTAAAACTCACAGGGAAAACCATCAACACCGGGGCTTTATCAGAGGCCATCTGCATAACAACTTCCTTCAAATCATCAAGAGTGAGAGGTCTATCACAAGCAATGCGCTGAATTTCAGAGAGCTTGCAAGGAACAACTTCAATGCATTGGAGGAGAGCAACATCATCGAGCCGGAGTAGTAGGTTGAGCAACAAAAACAACATGATAGTGATGCACAAAAGCTTGCAGAATGTCAGGTAAGAGAGTAAGCCTTTGATTGCCATCCTTGATTGCTTTGATTTTGGTGAGAGTTTGATTAGATTTAAGGAAGCAAAAAAACTCCTTAGTAACTCTGTCACCAATGCGAAGCCAGTGCAGATGGGCTCGAACTTGGGCTCCTCTAGCCTTATAGTGCTCCTCAATTTGAAGCTTATGTTTCCAGTGAGCAAGCTTGCACTTGCAGGTGGGTGTTGAAAGGAGATAGATTAAGCTCTTGAATAGCCCTCGAATATTCAATATGAGAGGCTTCATGAGCATTCTTGCGAAAAAGAGCAGCTTGTTTCCCATAGAGCCGAAGGAAAGAAGTGGTACGAGTGATGGCATGAGACCACCAATCAATCCAGCCAATCCCATCAACAGGTCTCGGGTCAAGATTCCAAATACGTCTTATATAATCCAAAGTTTTGGGATGAGAAAGGTGGGACGTATTTAAATAGAACTGGGTGGACTTGGGCTTGGGACACTGAAAGTTCCATTGAATCCCAAAGAAAATAGGCTTATGGTCAGAAACCAAAGCATGTCCACCACCGAGACCGGGAGGTTGTATGAAGAGTCAAAGGAAAACCATTGCTTGCTCTGAAAGCAGAGCTCTGTCAAGACGCTTATAAACTCTGTCATCGCCAGCTCTAAAATTAGACCAAGTGAACCAAGGAGTGGCAACATTAGAGAGTGCTTGCGGTGGTTGGGATCAAAAGACAAAGTTTATTGCGCAAATAAAACCAGGCTTCACGTTCACCAGCACACCAACGCATTGGAAGCCGGCCCAACTTGTCTTTGGGGGATTCAACCATGTTGAAATCACCACAAAAAAAGCCAGTAGTAGAGAGGGGATGATCAGCCAACCACCGCCAAAAAGAAGAACGTTCAGAGGCATCGTTGGAAGCATAGATATTGGCCAACCCAAGAATGTGGCCGTCAAAATCAAAAAGGGTCCACACCACCCGATGAGTGGGGTCAGAACCCCAAGATATGATATTGGAGGTGAGGTCGGGGCTTAAAAGAGTGACAACACCACCTCGACCATTATCATGAGCTGACATCTGGTAGAGAGAACCAGGCCAGATGGTACACATAGCAAGAAAAGATGGAAGCCAGAGATTTTGACTTCCTGCAAACACAACACCAAAACTTTGTAAAATGCTTACAACTATCTCTGACAAGATATCTGTGAGTCAGATCAGTAAGCCCCCTGACATTCCATGAGTAAACTAACATGGAGAACTATCAAGGTGCATGTTTTCCTCCTCGAGGCCGGCTAACGCTCCAAAGCGGTTAGAGAAAGTGACTTGCCACATTCCCATGAATAAAATCACCGAGCTCAAACTGCCGGTGGGGTCTCTGCGAGAAATCCTCCTCGGAAGGAGGGGAAGGACTTCGGGAATGGCGTAAGGCAGCCTTTCTATCTGTCTGAGCAGCCAACCACCGTAGTGTGTTATCTAGAAAGCTTGAAGTCTCGGGAAATGAGGGGTGTGAAAGAGCAGGAGCTGAGGGGTGAGAGCTGATGACAATTGCAGCTTGCGGAGTCCGAGATGGTGGGCATGGGGCTTGGGAAGGGTCACAGTAGATGGCTTCAAATGAGCAGAAGTGGAAGTAACCACCGGTTTGTAAGTAGCTTGTTGGGGCTTATTTCGGGTCGAGGCCGAAGGTTTTCTGCCATTGATAGTAGTCCATCCATCAGAGGAGGGAGTGTTGGATTTAGGGTCCATCGGGGTTTTCTCTGAAACCGGCGGTGGGCTTGGAGTCATGAGAGGACAATCCTTGATCATATGGTCAGCAGATTGGCACCGGAAAAAAACAAGTGTTGGGTAGATTGATGTATAAAACTTTCTGCATGCAAAGCGTGTGTCTCCAACCTGGATATCGAGGGTATCTTTGAGGTCTTTTGAAAGATCAATTTCAACACAGACCCATTTTGGGGTCGAGCCGAGTAGAACTTATGTTGCTCATGGCAGATGAGGTGACCCAAGGGTTTGATAAGTTGATCAATGAATCCCCACAGAGGCAAAGGAAGGCCTAGAAATTTGACCCAAATAGGAATTTTGAGTTTGGCTTGCTCAGAGACTTGAAAATCTCGAGTCCAGTGGGAGAAAACCACAAGAGTATTGCGAATAAACCAAGGACCATGGTTAACAATGGCTTTGCAATGTTCAACATTGGTAAAGTGAAATAGAAAGAAACCCTTGGTCATGTTTTGGACTCCCTCTACCTTGACTCCATGAGGTTGCCAATGATTATGAATCCATTGGCGGAGGATACCTTCAGGGGGAACTCGGCCCACAAAATAAGCAACAAGAGAAAATGATTCAAACCAGTTGCAAGCTTTGTCAAAAGCTGGTAAATCAAGAACAATATATGGGAAGGAGTATCAGTATCCTTACCTCGTCGAATACCTTCGGGATGAATCTGACGAGGCCTAAACCTCAAAGAGAGCAAAAAACAATCACTTTGGGAAACTTACTATTTTTAGTAACCTAATGTTATTAATGCCCGAATATTTTTAGAAGCGCACTTACTGGTGTCGGGTTGCAGAATGAAACCACTTTGTTAAAATATTTTGTTTTACATAATGATCTTCTGCTCCGAATTTCATGATTTTATGTTTGCTGGATCTTTAGGAAATTGAAAAATTAGGTTTTAGGGTTTGATATGCCAGTTTGTTGCTGTGAAAAAAGTAGGGCATCACTGAGTTTTCTTCAACAATCTTCCCAAATGCGTTTTAGAGAGGATGATTCTAGAAAAATTTCAAGGTAATCGAACTCCTGATTAAAGAGTTATAATAAAATTTTTGTTTTTGGTGGCTGTGGATGTCTAGAAGAATTTTGGCAAGATTTCTAGGTGAAAATGGATTTTGTAGGGTGTTACAACAGCAAAATTTCATGAAAAATAGCTAATTGTGTGATGAGTAAGGAGTTAATGAAGTTTTATTATGTTTTTAACTCACCCTGCTAACTACACACTTAACCAGGGTTAGAATCATATGATCGAGGGTTTTTAAATGGTGCAAGAGGGACAGAGGGGACCCCATATGGTGACAAGTGGCAACTTGTGGTGTGTGGTGGATGAGATAAGGGGGCTAGGAAATTACACTCGACGGATCTGTGTGTGTGGCATGGGGTCCAAAGGCTACAAAAATGCATGGGTCACACTTTTTTTCTCCCTTTCCCTTGGGGAAAAAGGGGATACAAGGGACACTAAGGAAACCAAAGTACAACCTAGGAGAAGGGTTGAGCTTTCACTTTGGTGTTCCCCTTGTCCCTCGCACCATTGGGACATAGGGGATATTGAGATATCCGGGGCACATGGGTGTCAAAAGTGCGAATTTAGGGAGGAGGAAGAGGTCACAATTTTGTGTCCCTCATATTCCCCTTATCCCCAAGGGGATAGAGGGGACACAAGAGTGTTCAAAATGTGAATGAGCCAAAAATGGAAAGCAAATTTTGTACTAGATGTCCAAATTTGGACACTAGAGTTGCTTTTTTCACCTCAGAGGCTTAGAATAATGTTTTGGGGTCAAATATTATATTATTTTAACTCAAAACACATTATAAGATCAATGGAACCATTATTAAGACTTTATTCTACCCAAAAATAAAAATATATGACTTTTTGTCCTGGAATTGAGAGGGTCAACTACAATGTTTTGAAATATCTCTGAAACCTTTAAGCCTTGGAGAAAACTTGATGTTTAACCTTGTAGATAATTCCCACATATTTCTTATGCCTACTTGTTTGCCTCCTAACTCCTTACAGAAATCCCAAAATCATCCATAGAAGTTAGGTTTCACCATCAAGATGTTCATTTCCTACACCTAGAAAACCCGATGTTAAACAAATTGTTCCTGAATGAGGTATTATTTCCTATTTTTTTCTAAATTTCCTAAAAAAAATCAATAATATCTTACACCACCTTCAGATACTTTATATCTTTCTAGACTATCTCAAAGGATGCATATTGGCTTCAGAATGACTAAAATTGGCCTTTTTAGGCCTTCAAGAAGACTTGTCTTTCGCAGAACCTTACTGAATCCATCCGCTTAATCACCCTTCTTTGCATATTGAGGCATGATTTATAGATTCATTAGGACCTTCCTCAGAGCTAGGTTGATGGTGTAACTCGAAGACAATTTGGCTATGAGAGGGGCTTAGTGTGATCAGGAAGTAGAATATTAAACTATGGGCTTAGTTGTCATGCTTTAAAGTTTCAATTTTTAGACTAGTCATTTTGCATGACAACACCATCAGTAGAATCTAAATCTTCCAAATTTCCCTATTTCATTATCTTGCACATCCAATTTTTCTCCGTCATGCACTTTGAACAACTAAATTTATATCTACTCTTATGTATTTGAGCAAGTATTTAACGCTTATTAATCATTTCAAGTTTGAATGCATTATTCTAATTGTGTATAATTTATGTTGGAAGTTAGCTAGATTAAAATAGTCTATCTCATTGAAAACCCTTACATCCTTCTTATTATTGTGCATTTCCATAACATAGAAATTAATTATAGTGTAAATAATTATACATATACGAGTCTTGAACAATGAAACAAGAATTTAATAAAGACAAATACTTGTGCGGTATTTGGTTCTTTGGCTTGTTGGATTAGTTTCTATTATCTTGATATGGTCTTACATAAATTTATATGTCGGTGAAAACTATCTCTTGTTCTTTCATTTTAATACTTAACTATTTAAGGTTCTAATATGAAACCATTAGTTTTGGATGAAAGTGTCCAATGGTTTTGTCATTATTAAAGGTTTCATCCTATTTATGTTTTGGGTCCTTTATGATCATTGGTATTCATTGTTATTATTTTTCATTTCAAATTTTATATTTGGGTTGACATCATAAAGCCACTAGATTTAAATTTCAAAGTGAAATCCTCCTCTTTATACAAGCTTTCTAAGAGAATCTATCATCTAGATACCACTTATGCAATTTGTAACAATTATCAAGGAATTGTCATAACACATCTCATGAGCAAATCACAAAGGGGAAAATTACTTATTTTCAAGTGTTTTATATTTGCATACAAGGTTTTCAATTAGGACGTAACTATCCCGCCATCCGTGTTGAGAAAGAAGGGAAAAACTTAGGGCAAGGGATATATCTACATGCACCATGCACTAGGAGAACTGCATGTGGTTTAAAAAATAGTGCGGTGCTCGGTTGATTCAACTAGAGTTGACCACCGAGGTTAGTCTAACTCAAGGACCTAACCTTGTTATTTTATTTAATGTATGCTTGAGTGCTTTACATGAAGCTAGGCTTTCATAGTGTATACAAATGCAAATGCCGAATTACAATGAACTTAAATATAACAAGGAATAGTGCAAAGTAAAGTGGAGTGTAACAAAAGAAACCATAAGTGTATGGGTCATCGATACAAAACCGTTTATTACTTTATAGAACCATCGACCGATACAGATGAGTTTGATGGTTCAAGATAAGGCACAAAGAGGTCACAATGACATTATGAACACCTTCCTAGGTTTGTATACTATCCAAATCCACTCATGACACATCTAGAAAAATTCCTCAATAAACTAAGTGACCTATCTAACCCTAATTAAACTCCTTGTTTAGTGAATAATTGTACTTATAAAACCCTTGTTTCAATCTAGTAAATGATCTGAATACTTGTTTATTTCTTGTAATAACTTTATATCCTACATTAATATAATATCCTAAATTATTATTTAATTTTAGCATGTAATCAATCACATGTTTTGGCTTAGGAAAAAAACTCAACTCCGATTATCATGTATTATCACGTCAAGACTAATAGATTCTTACCTAGAGACGTAATGGACATGAACAAAAGCCATATATAACCGTTATCGGCAAGTTATTTTTAACCTCAATAAACATCATGAGAGTGCCTACCGTAGGTTTGAGTTTTCAAGTATGCATCTTTGGGATATGTTTTCATGACTTTACTTTATTATCCCACATTACTAATTGATTTTTTTCCCTTTTTTTGGTCATGTATGACTTTGTTTTGTTAAAAAAATTTAAGGTTTTGTAAAAGTTAAACAACTTGAATAACATTAAGACATCCATCAAAACATAATCCCAAGTGAATTTTTATGAGATTAAGTTGTTACAATGTGGAATTATACACACTCCACATGAAATATTCAACAAAAGTGTCTCAAAAAGGTGGGCTTTAAGAATTTGTCCATTTTATGTTCATGCTAAAAATGTTCACGATGATGAGGCTTTAAGTCTTTTTGTCAATGATTGCTATTATAATTTCAAACACACAATATTATACACTAAATATTTAGAAAAATGCCTCAAAAAGATGTGAGATATGGGAACACTATGGTTGCAACATATGCACAAAATGGTGTTCTTGATAAGGCTTTAAAGTTATTCAAAGGAATATGATCTTGTGGACTTTCAAAAATTGCATGATATGCACAAATAGGCTCATTGAAAAAGGTTACCTTTGCCAACATCAATAAACATCCTTCAAACACGTTCTAATAAAAACTTTACAAATGAGAATAACCATCTATCAAAACATAATTGAAAGCATAGTTTTTAGATGTTTTAGTTGCAATTTTCTATAGACATGTATGCAAATAGTGGAAGTATAAAGATAACATGTGAATGATTTTACAAAAACCTCATGATCTTATAAACAATATTTACTCTTCATTAATACTTCACAAAGCTTTATTTTTATAAAGGAAAGCAATACATTGTTTGTTATTTATGAACTTTAGATGCACTTGTGTAATATGTTGAATATATATTGTTTATGCAAGAATTTTCAGTGGTCAAAATCTTCCTTGCAAACTTCATTAGCATAACATAAATTACAAGTCAATAATTGGTAAAAATAATATAAATTCATTCATGATCATTATCAACAAATGTGTGATGTTTTACATGTCTTATATTTTGCACCAATAAACTCGTGCCTATTAAGTTCCACAAGCGCTTATAAATGTTGTTACTATTATAAACGATCTATGCACTTTAACATGATGAAGTGTTTCTAACACTTAAGGTTAACTCACTCGGTCTCGACTATAGACACTAAATAATGCACTTTGGGTATCTATGTAGTCCACGATCACATACCACTATTCATTTGATTTTTAAACGATAAAAGTACTAATTGATCACTTTCTATGGCCATATTTACTTGCTTTCTATTTCCTCTTTTGGTTTTACACTCCTTTCCCATCTGTCTTTTTATACTTCAAAAATTTTACTCGACACCAAAGACCTAAACGCCTGTTCCTCTCGGGCACCCCCAACCTCTTTGTACTTTGCTCACATCTTTTGGGTCTTTTCTAGTCATTTTGGCATCTTATTTTCTTACTAGTCAGCCTTTTAGTGATTAATTATGAAATTCAACTAAGGGAATCATATAAATACAAAGCTATGTGATCATAATAAAGGACCAAACACTAAGAATTTACTATCACCACCTAAGGTTGCATCCAAAGGCATTTACAAGAGCATTCAAGCATCCATCTAGCATCCACACAAGGGAAAGGGATTGCATTTTTCTACATACACTTCATAGGAGGGAAGTTCATTTTTCCATGCACACATCTATCTACATTTTCTACATCTAGCTATTACTCGCTATCAAGTGTGACTTGCACAAGAGCCACCTAGGGCACGATTTTTTCACACACACACATAGAACTACATGGGGTCTGTAATTTCATGCAACACTCGGTCTTAAGTTCACTTTGTTGTGATGAGACACTCCAAAATTCCATTTTGCATCTTTATTTTTAGGTTTTGATATAGTTAGGGGTTCTCCAGTAGGTGCTTATTTCTTATTGTAGGTTTTAGGTGAATAACAATGAAGTGCATCAACATACAAGAGATCAAAGGTGACAAGTAGAAAATATCTTGTGACCTTGTGAAATTGAGTTTCACAGCTTTTGAGCAGTCGTAGGCACCCAATATAGGTCTCTCGCACCCTGTGCACCCCTAACCTTAGAATTTCCAACACTCTTGCAATTTTCTCGGGTCCGATCGTGACACTATGCTTCTATGTTTCATTAGTTTTCTAGCTCGACATAACTTTGACACTTCTATGAATCAGCTAGGTATTTTTATCTATCCATTTGCAAACTAGGAATTTGAGACATCTAAAATTTCGACATGATTAATTATGATTAACTTGTCCCACAAATATCCCAACATCATCCATATAATAATTAATCACAAGATTAATTATTATTATTTAATCCATTTTATCATATTTACCCTTTATCATTTATCATTTATCCTATCATTTCCTTTAAATCCATTATTATATCTCATTTTATCATTAATCACTTTAATTTCCTTATTATATCCTATTATCCTATTATAATCCTTCATTAACATTTTATAGGAATTTAATATTCCTACATCTACCTACCCACCTACCCTACACATCCCTACACCTATCCTTTCCATGTAACCTCACCCCTAATCATCATTTATTAACCTAATCTAATCCTAATCCTAATCACATCCTCACACCTCTAAATCTAGAGGCTTCTATTTCTAGAAGCCTCTCTAACTTTCTCCTTCCATTGAATTTTTAATTCAATGGAAGCTTCTTCCCTCCATGAATTTTGAATTCAAATTTCTAGAGTCTTCCACTCTAGAATCCTCTAATCCTCACATGCATCCTCCACCCTTGATTCAAATCCAACATGGCTTCATCCTAGCCATTGAATCCTCCACCCATTAACTATAAATTGAGCTCTCCTCCTCCATGAGAGACAACTTGAAAATCCATAACAAATATCTTTCAATTTGTCTCACAAATAATCTATTTTCATCTTCAATCACTCAATCAATCCATTCTATCATCATCCAATCAATCTATCACAATCTTCATCTAAGTAATCCAAGCACAATCAAAGGGGAGATGTTGCCCAAGTGACCCCAAAATCTGAAGCAACCAAGTTGAATCCAACATCTTGAGCACATCCAAAGCATTAAGGAGCTCTTCATTTAGTAAGTGAAGGTATCGCATTTCTTTCTCCTTTTATTAGCTCAATATGAGGTATTGTCGAATATATTAGATTCATGAATCAATTTCTTTGTTTTTGGTTTTTAACATTTGTCTAATCTTTTTAACATATACATTTTGGCACCCTCCATGGGCTTACCCCCCCAAATTTTTTTGTTGTTTCTAATAACATTTTATATTTAAAGTAAACTGTCCAAATTTGAAAAAAATTGTTCGGATTTGCACCTTAAAATTTCAAAATTTTGTGATAGTGTTTCGTTTTAGTGCTTTTGACTTGTCATTCAACGTTTATGCAAAAGAAATATATTTTTTGACCTGAAACAACACTTTTGTACGTGATACTAACTGTTGTGGTCATATGGATCTACTTTGGCACTTTTGTAAAACCCGTGGCGCTTTTGTAACAACTTTAGCGCTTTTGTTTTCTCTGTTTTTTTGCAAGAGTGGCACTTTTGTTCATACTTTAGTGCTTTTGTCTATACTTTAGCGTGTTTGTCAATATTTTAATGTTTCTATTCTTTGACTTTGTTATGTGCAAGTTCAACGCATTTGTTCATACTTTAGCACTTTTATCTATACTTTAGCACATTTGTCACTATTTTAGCGCTTATGTTCTCCTCGACTATATTTTGTGCAGGTTAACACTTTTTCTATACTATGGCACTTTTGTCAAGTATTTGGCGCTTTTGTCACTATATCAACGTTTGTGTTTAGAATTTTAAAATTTTGAATTCTTTTAATATTATTTGTTTAAGTTTTAGCGCCTTTGTTTATATTTTAGCACTTTTATTTTTGGTTTACTTCTTCATTATGTAATAATGATTTTACTATCCTTTAGTTCTTTTGACTGTAATAGCGCGCTTGTCCTTGAAACAACACTTTTATTTGACCACGCTTTAGTATTGACACTAACTAATTTAGCCACATTTTTTGGTACTTTTGTGGAATTTTACAGTTTAACATTTTGTTTTTTCAGGGTTTATCACAAAGCAACAAGTGGATACTCCATCCATTTTAACATTTATATAACCTCTTTGTGAAATCAAAACTACTAATCCATTTGTTTTGCAACACGTTAGTCGAAGAAATTTGGGGGTTATCATCAAACTATTAACCCTTGTTTTGTAGGGCCTCCCTTGAAGACCCTATCATCAAACTATAAATATTTATCATTTCATTTTATCTTCTAGCATCCATTATCTTGCATTTATCATCTTGTGTGTTTTTGCATCATTATTTATTTCTCACGAAGGTGACACCGTGTATGCTCTCCTTTCATGTCTTAGGATGATCTTGAGGATAAAAATGGCTAGTCTTCTCATTTTTATTTTTAGGGACGACGTGACGTGGAAGTGTTCTCCACATGCTTTTCATAGTCCTGGGGTCTCGTGACCATGGGCTTTACCTCCATGCACATAGACACAACCCGTGTTCCGAAGAGGTAAACAAATTCTTAAACAACTATCGTTATTGCTAAGCACTTGCTTATTTTAAGAGCAATGTGAAGTGAGGGGATTCCATGTCCCAAAACCCATGCCTTAGACAACATCCTTACAACATGGACTTGGGCCCCATGTACTGCAAGGTATATTGAGGACTCCCCTAATGAGCTTGTGCATCCTAGGCTAGGCAACCTCTTGGCCGCATATTGAGCTATAGTGCAAGGAGGTCGTACTCCCCAATATCACTCGCTAGCCGAACCACATTAAAACATAGGTGGAGAACCAATTATGGCACCATCATTGGTGTGTGGTATTGAAAGTAGACTATAGATTGATTGCAATCCCACCTAACCAATTTAGGTATGTGTTGTATGTTTTTGTGTTCTCGTGAATACCCTTTAACCATCCTATCACCTTAAAATTTTAATCAATTAAATAACATCATAATAATTAACCATCCTTAATCACATAATCCAAATCCTAATCCCATCACAATCAATCCTAATCCAAATCTAATCACCCGCACATCCTATCAAACCATGGCCTTTGATCCTCAATCCCCATCCTCTCCAAACCAACATCCAAACTCCTACCTCTTTTCTAAATCCATCAACCAAGCTATCTCATCATCCCCCACCCATCAAAGTCAACCATCTCACTTTGACCATGAAGTCCCACACACCATCCAACACATTAACAAACAAATCTTAAACTTAATATCCTACCTCAACCAATCCTCTCCTCTCTCCTTCTAAATCAACCATCCCATATCAATCCCGACATCTTAAAAACCATCCAACAACTCAATTAACAAATATCCAATCTTCAATTAACCAATCACCCCTAAACCATCATCTCCTAACCAATCCTAACCACAATTTTCCCTTCCTAAGATCTCTAATCCTCACCCCATTGACTTCCTCCTTAATGAAACCAAATCATCCCAATGCGCACCCCCGACCTAATCAACATAAACCACTATCCCCATAAGCTAATTACATTGAATTTGACCACCTCACTAACTTTGACCTAGACCAAGAGGACCTCCTTTATGTCCTTACTAATCTAGCCACCAATCCCAAACCCACACAACCATCCCAAATCCCAACCTCCAAATCCCCTATCAATCATCATGACCCACACCTTCCTCCCATCAAAACTCATGCACCACCATCTAAAATCTCAACTCCTAAATCTAATCATCGTCAAACCTATCATCGAGTTCCATTCACATACCCACAACAATCCCAATCACTTACCCCAAAATTATTATCTCCCACATCCCATCTTAGTCCTCCATCCTCGTCATCTTCATCATCCCAATCCAATCCTATGAACTTTCTCCTAGATTTTCCCACAATCCCTAATCCACCATCAAATTTAGCCCCTAATCTTATTTCATCCCCTCCATCACCTACACCCAATCCTATCAAAACTATCTCATCCACCATGACTCTTAAGTCACCCTCATCCCCTTCTACCCCCAATCCTAAACCATCTAATGTGGCTCCTATGCCACCCTCATCCTCTTCATCCACACCTAATCCTATCTTACCCCTTCATCACCTAAACCTAACACTATCCTACCCTCTAATCCACCATCCCCCAATTCTAAAACATCTAACATGACTCCTAAGTCACCAACTCCTAAACCTAACAAATCCAATACCAATCCTCTCCCCACCCCATCTCCTACCCAATCTAATGAGGCTCCTATGTCACCTTCATCCACTTCATCCCCTAAATTGACCAAATATAATGTGGTTCCTACACCACACCCATCTCCCAAATCTCCTTCATCCCCAACATCACCCAAATCTAATGTGACCCCCATATCACAACCATCCCCTTCATCTACATCTACTAATCCCAAACAATCTAATCCTAAGCCAAAACCATCTACCTCAAAACCACATACTCTAACCAATCCAAAATCAACTAAATCTACTTGGCCTCCAAGTGCGAAACATCCACTTCAGCCCCCATGCCTAATACCCTTCATCTCCTAGGCCACCACAATCTAATCCAAATCAACCAAAATCTCTCATAATCCACCCAATCCTGCACCTTTACTTCCTACTCCCCCAAAACCATTTATACTAAACCACTCCACTCCTTTAGGAGAATCCTTGACCACCATCTTCCGTCGTCTAAAAAACTTCAACATGATCCTACATCCCCCAATAAAATCACACAATCAAAACATTCCCAAACCATCTTGGTATCAGGAAAACTATTATTGTGACTTCCATCACACCCATGGACATTCGACCAATCGTTACATGCAATTTAGGTCTTATGTCCAAAACCTCATTAACTAAGGAATTCTTATCCTTGTACCTCTTTATCCACCACCTTTTTATCCCAATCCTCTCCTTAACCATCATCCACCATCCAAATCCCAATCGACATCCAAACATTTTCAGCCATCCAAATCTCATCATACATCTAAACATCCCTCACCAACCAAAACTAAAACAAATCTCACCTCCCATCCTTTGTTAAGTCCGGCCTCTTAGTGGATGAAAAACTACAACCCCCCAATCTCATGATGACCACATGGCATCATATTCCCCATCCACTTCATATCCTATAGCGAAAGATATGCTCACTAATATGAAACATCAAGGAAAAGTCTTAGAATCCATGACCAAGGAATTTGTGAACCAATCTCCCTTCATTAAAATCCCGGTCATACAGGCTTAGGGTATAAACCTAACACTTCCAACATCCATCACAACCCATTTATGCCACTCCTATTTTTGATCCTACCATCCCACTCACTCAACCCACTCACAAATCATTTAACCCCCTACACATACCAAACACCTAAAAATGGATTAAGCACAAAATTTGTCGCTTTCCGCACGATATTATTTCCTTCTCACCCATCCTCCTTCCATCCAACATCCAAATCCATTTGAATCTAATCCATTTTTATCATCACATCCATTCATATCCTCTTCCAATCCATTCATTTGAACACTCGATCAGCTTAATCACGCATGTTGTAAGATAATAGTACCTACTACAACTGTGTGACCTTGGTCTATTATTACCTCCAACATTCCAACACAATTGTCCTCCTAGAGATCCACACACTTTAATGCACTTAATCAACTTGTGGTGAATACCCTTGGGTGTGTCTTTTGACACTCTAGACAATGTCATCTCCACACTCATTTCCATCCCCCATCAATCCACTAGTGATTCTTAACCCCTTGAGAGTTCTCAAGAGAGTGGAACATCTTTATGCAAAAAAATCTAAATATCCAAAAGCAAAAGATCAAAAATCATATCAAAATTCAAATCATAAAATAAAATCCACCTCAAGACTCTCTCTAGGGGTGTTACCACCATATCTACTGGGGATATAGGCGATTGGCTTGTAGTGGAGCAATATTGTACCAAGAATCGATGCATCTCCATCGGGGATGCCTGCTAAGAAAAAGCAATGCATGACTTAGCCTTCCATTCACCCTCCATCCACCTATTTTACTTAATCACTCCCTATACATTGGCTAGTTTGTCTTCACATACTACCCATTAAGTCTTCACTTCAAGCGATAATTAACCATCATAATCACACACACTTTGATCTCACAGAGACATAGGGCTTACATGTTTGTTGGTCGTCAATAGGACTTTACGAGGAGCAACAAATCGGGGACAAGAAGTACATCCTCTATAATGGGAGAGGTTCCTTATTCAGAAACGAACCTATTCACAAATATACAAAACATGATTTTCTGTTGAACTTGGATATTATGAAAGTATTTTCTATAAAGATCATCAATTACAAAAGGACTGAGGAATGAGAATATGAGAATGAGCAGAAAGGCAACATGCAAAATTATAGATAACAGAGTAATTCTTTATGTATGCGAAGTTATAGTGAATTGAAACAAGATCATTTGTATCATATAAATAAGATGGAATTTAAAGACACAAAGTTCTGTAAATAACATCTGCCAGAACACAAAGTTTCTTAACGTAACACAGATTCATTAATCAAGGACACAAAGTTCCTTCTTGGTTATACAAGATCACCATGCTTGCAAAGTTGGAGAGTATGCAATCGGCAAGACTAACAAACTAGAGACAAATGATCTTCACAAAAATTAAATGAAAGCTTAGGGATAACAGAGATCAGATAGACAAAGAATGGAAAGCCCTTCTGTATTGATTTCTTTATGATCTATTTACACTTTCAAAAAATAAACCCAGTTCTTCCCCCTTTAAGAATGGCGTAGAGAGGCCATTATATAGCTTACAAATCGCTTACTTTTTGTAACTACTTCTTTTAACTAAGGATTAGTTAAGGAATGCCAATCGCAATACCTCAACTAATTACAATGAATTCGAGAAAAGAATTAGAAAAGAAGAGAAGAAAACAGAGAAGAAGACAGTGGTTAAGATGGGAGGGACCCATTGACATCAAAATTCAATGCCCGAATCTCTTCAATGCCTCACCTATATCTCTCGCCACGGGGACCGACGTGTTGGGCCGTAGACCCGACCCCAAAATCTGAGACACTTCTCCATTTCTTTATCAAACTCGACATGAGTATGATAATCTTTATTTGCTTCTTCAATGGCAGATTGAAGAGAGCAGATCTCCTTCATTTTCTCTTTGGAGATGGAGCTTTCCTTGAATAAATTATCTTTGACAAAAGCTCTGAATTGAGCTTTGATTTCGTAAGGAAAGGGGCACACTGAAGTTTCATCCTGAAGATGACAATGTATATCTTTGAAATGATACAACCAGTGTCTTGAAAGCTTCACCCTTCAGCCAGCTATTCTTCAGCTCTCCCAAAGCCTCCTCCAAGACTTTGATCTTCCACTCCATGCTGTAAACCTAGGACTTTGACAGATTATCCTTTGCATCATCAAAAACCTTATTCACCAATAAAATGTTCTCATCTGTCTGTCCCATGAGACGGAGGTCTACTATGCAACTGCTCCAGAGTTTGAGCTCTTTATCTATGACCCCGATAGTGGAGGAGAGCTTCATTGCAAATTGTTCACCTTTCCGTGGAGTTTGAAAGCTTCATCGATGAAGTTCAATCTGCGCAAAAGCATATCTTCCACCATGGCCTCCATAGCTCTGCCATAGACATAATACTTGTGCATGTCTTTGATACTCTGTACTTCATCTTGGCTCAAAATTACAGGTGGTGGAAGAGTAGTCAATGGGGTAGGGTCCAAAACTTTGTCCTTAGACAAAAGAGATTTGATGAAACCTGTGAGAATCTGGGCTTGTTCCTCCAACTGTTCAATAGTTTGCTGCCCTTTCTCTACCCTCCCAATGACTCTTGTGGATCAAGCTTTCTGGAGGAGGTTGTGGATCTCACCTTCAGGAGTAGACTCTCCCATTGGAATTCTTGAGAGCTCTAAGTCAGATGCCTGTAAGTCCTGCTCCGATTTGTCCACTGTAGGCTTAGCAATCTCCAGGAATTGCTGACCTTGAGCATCAGACACTATTCTGGAGGTGATTTTGGCTTTCTTGGCATGAGAAGGAGTAGTGCCCAACAAGGCTGCGACAGCATCAAAATTTGGCCCTGAGCTCCGAGAGGAAGATTTCCTCTTTCTACTGTCAACAAGAGGTTGAACCCATGCAAAAGAGGAAGAGGAAGCAGCAGGAGGGGCAAGAGGACCAAGAGACATAGAGCTCATGATGCTCAAGGTTTGCACAGCTGTGGTCTCAAGTTGAGATGTGAGTAGGGCGCTGGATACAATTACTGCTGAAGAATCAATAGCACTTGGAAGTTCAGTGCTCTGGACTTCCTTATCTTTATCTGCTGGATCTTCAGGAGCATTTGCAGGGGCTGGCACTTCACTCTCTTCACTTTCACTGAGAACAATGATGTTCTCTGGTCCCAAAGGCACTTCTACCTGTTTACTTTGAGGATATTTTTCCACAGGCTCCTTCTTAACCTCTTTGAGTTTCTTCTGGTACACTTGAGTGGATGAAGAAGGAGTGGAAGCTGCAGGTCCTTGCGTTGATGAGGCAAGAGGGTTTGCAGAGTGTGTGTCTGATATGGGAGTCGATGCTTCCCTCCTTGGTGTTGAAACATCCTTGGAAGAGGATTCTCCTGAGTGCCTTCTGAGCTCTCGAACTTTCCTGTCAAACCAGACCTTAGTCCTGACTAAGACTGGAGCTAGGATCTCAGCCAGATCATCTTTCTCTTTCCTGTTCCAATCCAAGTCCTCCAAGGGAGTGTGCTTAATCACATTGTCATACTCATATGAGTATAGATCAGAATTGTCATCCTGGAGTCCTTCAGGAACTTGGTACAAGCCGAGTTCTTGGATCAATTGCAGAGAGAACCTGCCACAGTGCCTCCTCCTAGCCTCAAAATCATCTCGCATACCACCCCAAAGAGTCTTCTCAGATTCCGCCTATGATGATATATTATCTTGATGTTCTGCTCAATGAACTTCTTCAAGTCAAAGCAAGTTCTTGGTTTGAAGAAATGAACAGTGATAAGGACCAGGGCTCTCTCTATATTCTCAAGGCCCTGTGGTCTGTTTTACAAGTGTAATTTCCCAAAGAGATGGGAAAGTGCAAACCAGAAATCTTCTTGTCTCTGCAGATCTCATGTAATTTGTCTAATTGCCTCGCATACTCTATCAAAGCCATCTTGTCACCGCAGTAAACATGGGTAGCCTCAAAGGAGTGCTCTCATACAATGCAAGTTCCCGATATAAGAGAATTTTCTAAATTGAATAAAATAGGCACCGTAGTGATATCGCTTCATGGCTTCATCTAAAAACCTTCTAAAGCAGTGTCACCCTCCAAAGCAAACCCGACCACGTACATGGTGAAAGCATCATTTACCTTTTCAAATTGTGATTGTTGGTCTTAGAGTGAATCATGGGCGTAGAGCGTATACAAGATCATCCTTGTGGGCATCAATGTAAGAAAAACCAAACCATTGCCTTGCTGCCGCCCTAAGTATACATCGTACGAAGTCATGTAGAACTTCTTCATTTTCTCGTACATTTGGACAATGCTCTGCTCCGCCAAGTTCATGCTGATGATCTCCGCCCAGTTGATATTTTGAGTTCCCTCACACACCATGGAGATGAGCGGGCACATCCAGAAATGGAACTCGTTAGTAGAAGGTAAGCCCATAACCCGAGCCAGTAGGATTATGAAATCTGACAACTCTTCATTGAAATCTGCTCGGAAGAGAGTCTTAGAAAGACGAGACGCTCCCTTCTTAGGGTTTTTAAGCCATGACTTTGCCACCCGCGCCTTGTATTTGTCGCTATCTTGACTGAACAGGCCTGTGCTTGATCCCGGGAAACAACTATGGCATTATCCATCTCTGGGATCCTCAAAGCAGTGCTAATGGCGGCAACGCATCCAGCTTGTGATGAGTTCCCCATGTACATTGGTTAATTCGCTCGAATCAGGGTCGAAGTGAGCTCCGCATGAAAGCACCGTTTCCGCACACTGTACCGAGATCGGGAAACCTCCAGCGAAAAGCCAAACCACTGTCGTGAATCATCTGCGCCATTGGTGTAGGGTTTGCATCTGCCATCCTTGCCCAAAAATCGCTGAAATCAAGATGACGAGCTTCACTGTCCCCAATATTGTGAACGGCAGATTCTAGTGGCGAGATTTGCTCCTGTCCTTGAAATTTGATCTTCATATTGACAGTAATTCTAAGGACAAAGACGCGAGCTTGACTTCGGAAGGAATTACAGAGGAAAGGATACACGTGCAGGAAATTATATTGCAAGGGTTCGAGCAAAGGATAGCGTGGAAGCAGTGTGAAAAATGCAAAGGGGGGATGCCCATTATATAGCCGATTAGGAGAGAGAAAGACAATGAATGCGCATTTAATACATACCTACCAATTTGAATAAGCATGATATTCGGGTAGAGTAGGAAAAATAAGCACGAATGGCACTTGGTTCATTTGGGACATGTGAGACGCGAATGCGTGAAACACGTGGCTCGGCCGATTCGGGCGAAGCGGGGAAAAGATGCACAAATTCCTTTTGGGACATGCAGGGATGAAAGGATGCGAAACACGCGACTCGGACGGATCGGACGAAAAGGTGACAATGGGTCCGGAAGAGTTTGGGACATTTGGGATGTGAAAGCGCGAAGTACGCAGTTCGGATTTAATCGTGGCAAAAATGGAACAACTTGCCCGATTGAACCAGGGACACTTGGGACAAGAAAGTGTGAAGTACGTGGTTCGGGTGTTTCGCCGAAAATGGAACAACTCACACAATTTGAACTTGGGACACGCGGGACAAAAAGTTACGACGGCCCAAAAAGACAAACTTCGAGGAAATCGGCCGATCGGGAACAGAGCGCACTTTTGAACTTGGGACACGTGGGACAAAAATGTCCGACAGTCCGAAAAACACATAAAAATGACCCAAAATGCAGATTTTCTCAATTTCACGACTTTTAACATCTTCAAGACAACATAGAAGACACTTAAACTCAAAATTTTGAAAATTCACTTTCTTAAGAGCAGGAATTTTGAGTGGACAACATTGTGGCTCCTTCTCGGGGTATGACTTGGCATAAATTCAAGGAATGAGACAAGGTAAGAACTTAGAAAACTCGGGAAGCGTGATCGAGACCTTGTCGATTGGGCCACGAGTCAAAAAGTAAACCAATACAGAGGACAACACACCAAAACAAAAAGGAAAGAAAAACAAAAACGCTGGACAAAATATACAAAGGACTCCTTAATCACCTATGACTTGAACAACTTAAGGTACTGCCCACTATAAGGAAGTGGGAGAGGAGAACCATCCATGTAATCAAGATAAAAGGAATTCTTACCAGCAAAGTGTCTGATCTTGAAAGGTCCGAGCCAAAGGGAATCGAACTTGCCATGGCTGCCACGAGGTTCATGCCTTTTATCCCATAACAACACAGTGTCTCCAACTTGGAAATCTCTCGAACTCGCTTTCTTATCAAACAAGACCTTTACCTTCTGCTGGTGAACAAATATCCTATCAGCAACCTCCAATCTATCCTCATTCAGTTTGTGAAGGTACATAATTCTCTTATCCAAAGCATCACTGAAACTAGTATCTTCAATGGCCTTCATTAGATGCAAGGTCAGCTCCACTCATAACATCGGCAAATTGAGCCTCTACTCCATATACCACTTGAAAAGGGGACATTCCAATAGCTCTCTTTGTGTGATCCTGTCTACCCAAAGAGCATCATAGAGCTTCTTGTGCCGCTTATCATTGAGACTCATTGACTAATTTCCTTATAATAGTCACCAAATTTTTATTAGTGGATTCTCGCTTGCCCATTTCCCGAGGATAGTAATCCGAAGAGTGAGCCAAAGAAATTCCATACCCATAGCAAAAATCCATTATCTCGATTGAAGAGAAATTTGAAGCATTATTCTGTACAATCTTGTTAGGTACACCATACCTTACCAAGATGTTCTCTTTGATGAAGCCGCATACCACTTCGAAGTAGTACTTTAATCGAATAGCTTCCACCCATTTGGTGAAATAGTCCGTGGCGCTTAGTACATGAGTATGACCAGCACTAGAAGCGGATTAAGTGTTCCAATGAAGTCCAAACCCCACTGTTGAAAAGGTTCTTCAATTATAACTGGCTTAAGAGGTAAAGAGGCCAATTTGGGTCTTCCTACGAAAGTCCGACAAGCCTCACATTTATCAACCCACTGATGCATCTCTCGAACAAGGAAGGCCAAGAATATCCTCCATGAAGAATCTTGTGAGCAAGTGACCGCTGATGAATAGTGCCCTCCACATGCCCGATCATGAAAAGCCGAGAGCAACTTTCTCTCTGCTCCTTGTCCACACATTTCAAAAATCTCCCATCTAACCCACGTTTGAACAAAGTGTTTTCCCACAACACATATCAGACCGACCTCAATTTAATGTAAATCCTCTTTTCTTTGGCAGTCAAATGAGAGGGGCATTCCCATAGGTGAGAAAATGGGCGATGTCAAAGCATACCATTCATCAACCGAGCTAAGGAACAAGATCTGGTGAAGGCCAACTTTGTTCTCCAAGAATTCATGCTTAGCTCCTTCAAAGAATGAGCTCACAAAGACCTTTTCCACGAACCAGCTTGGTCGGTTTGATATCAATGTCATATTCTTGGACCTTAAAACCCGCCCTCTCTTGATCCAAATTCTTGTTGTGTGAGAATTGACTTAACTAGTCAGATCTGGAACCAACACCATGGAATGAGAGTTGAGGATGTAAAAGTGAAACTGCTAATGCCTTTGACCACTGCAAAAGCATGTTTCTCCATCATGGTGTATTTTAACTCATGATCTTTCAGAATATAGCTCATGAACGCAATTGGGAGTTCATGCTCATTAGAGTCTTCTTGAGTCAAAACAATAGCCAAGGTATTATCTGTGGCATAGCAATAGATAATAAAATCTTTGCTGAAATCAGGACAGGCTAAAACAGGAGTTTTAGCAATAGCTCTCTTTAATACCTTCAAAGGATTCCTTTCCTTCAGAAGACCAACCAAACGTTTGTTTCCCTTTCATCATCCGAGAAATATTCAAAGTTAACTCGCAAAATCAGGGATGAACCTTCTTAAAAATTGATCTTACCAAAGAAAGAGTGCACGCCTTTTTGCTTGGTTGGGAGAGGAACTTGTTTGGATAAATTGTACTGCTCAGATCAATCTTAATACCATCTTTGAGACGATGTGCCCTAATAGTTTTCCTCTCTCGTGACACAAAAGACATATTTTTTAGGATTCAAAGAAATCCCATGCTCTCTGCATCTTAGCAGAATCTGCTCTGTGTGATCAAAATGATCCGCCTTGCTTTAGAAAACACTCTGTCAAGTCGCCAAGGTATATGACAATACACTTCCCTTTCAAACTTCCAAAATCCAGATCCATAGCTCTCCAAAAGTGGCACCAAAATCATTAATAAGCCCAAAAGGCATTCTCTTGTAAGCAAAGGTACCCCAAGGAGTAGTGAAAGTTGTTTTGTGTTGATCTCAAAGATCAACCTCTACCCGATTATATCTCGAGAATCCATCAAGCATAGATAACATTTCGATCCTCATTACGCTTGCAATACCCGATCCATCATGGGCAAAGGATAATTATCTTTCAAGAAGCCCGATTTAGGTTCCTGAAATCAACACGATGCGGATCTCACCATTTTTCTTCCTAACAGCACAATATTTGCAATCCATGTTGAATGGTGAATGGGAAAATGATTTTGGCCTTCAACAACTTCTCAATTTCCCAAAGATGGTGTTAGATATTTTGGGGTTGTATTTCTCTATTTCGATTAAAAGGCTTGATTCCGTGCTTGAGTGGAATAAAATGTTGCATATCTTTTGGTTTGAAAGCTTTCAAATCTTCATAAGAGTAAGCAAGAACATCCTTATACCTCTTTAAAAGGTCAATTGCTTTCTTCCTCTCATCTGCTGTGCAACATTTTCCAATGTTCACAAGCTTAGGATCAGTAGAATTTCCAATATCAATCTTGTCATACTCAACTGATTGTTGAGGTCCAGTGGAAGCTCTAGACTTCACATACCTGTCATGTTTATCAAATAGTTCCTCCAAACTCACCAATCCTTTAGGAATCTTGTTTCCTTTGAGATTGATGCATCCATCCTGATCCGTTTCTTCTCCTCGAGTGACTGCTTTGTCAAAGGGCACACTTTCACGAGGTAGGTTGTCACTTCCTTCAAAATACAGTTGTTCAAAATTACCCTTGAGTTCAAGGAAGGAAAGCAAGTGTTGATCATCATTGAAAACTTGCCAGTTATTGGTATTATCAGGTACACTAGGCCGATGGACCATCTCAATGGTGAACTTATCCTGAGAAGTCGATGAGGAATCGATAGTGACCCCGAGATCTGCTAGTGAATCAGCCTGCTGCTTCTTCTCCCTAGGTATTGCCTCAATGGAGAAAGCATCAAGAAATTCAATGGAATCCCAAACCCGATTCCGTAATGTTTTAACCTTCCATTTTTTACCCGAAAAGGCTTCTAACTTGCTTTACAATCAATTCTCGCATCACCACGAGCCGAAGATTATTTACACCTTGTTCTTTGGCCACTTGCAATCAAGAATGAGAGCCTCATACTCGTTGTATTATTAGTATTTTCGAACCGCAACTTAAATGAAAAAGGATGAAGGCTACCTTCAGTGACACCAAAGAGACACCAGCTCCGAACCAATGAGGAACAACTTCCATCAAACTCTAAAATCCAAACACCATTAGGATCTTTAGGTGACACTTTGGGAGTTGGATTTCATCAGGGACATAATCATGTAGTTGCCATGACCCATATCCTCATAGAGTATTTGTGCTTTAGGATCATCCGTTTTTTGCACAATATACTCAGATTGCTTCTCAGGCATCAACTTCTTCATTTGTCCATTAACAGGTACAAGTGCATGTGACCAATCCATTTGAATTTCTCCACCCACATCCTTACAGAAGTTCCTACTTAGCAACATCCCGTATGAAGGAGGAATATCTGCTACTAAGATGGTAGCCAAAACTCTCTTTTCAGGCAAAGCAACAAAAGCCACTTGTGCATCTTTAATTCTTCCGACCAGGGGCACTTCTTTACTCTCCATGGAGTAACAAGATCCATAAGTGCGTGTGAGGGTCAAGCCTAAAGCATGAGCTACTTTAGCAGGCATCACATTATCTGAGGCTCCTGAGTCAATGACACAATTACTGAGCCTATGACCAGCTATAAGAAGTGTTACATAAAATGGTTTAATTTTGTCATTAGGTGAGGTGACAGCAGCTACCAGACTAGGTTGTGGTGCAGAAGGAGTAGGTAAAAGGCCTTTAGAGGTGGTTTTAGAATGGGAATTAACAAATTGAATCATTTTGGCAAAAGCTTTGGGATGGGTTTGATAATACTCTTTCCTCCGAGATTTGAACCTTAGTCTTTTCAGATGATCAATAATATCAAAAGACCCGTAAGTAGGCAGGCCATCATCACTTGAGATCCTAGGTTTATCAACTTTAGGAGAAAATAAGTAACTTTACTAGTAGGATTGATAGGACTTACCTTTGGTGTAGATGAAGTGGGGATAGGAGATCCTCTTTTTACAATTACAAGGAGTCAGTTGCTGCTCCTTAGATTTCTTGGGGCCGCATCACTTTCTCCTCCGATTTGTCTCGCTCTCGACTCATGACAAACAATGATTCGCTATTCATGTCTCGCTACCACTTCATCATAATCATCTCCATCATCAATGCCCTCAAAGGGTGAAGAAATTAACTCGAGATCCCTCAAGTTCATCTCGCTTCATCATCAACTTCTTCCACCAATTCTTCGCAAGCTTCATTATCCTCATCATCCTCTCGGCCTCAACTTCACAGTAGCATTGACAGGAACTTTAACAGAGGTCCTTCAAGTGCTAATCTTGTTTGAGAAGTAGTGCAAACGATTTTTGGGCTGAAAATTTATCCTTGGAACGCTCACATAAGGAGCATGCCGAGCCAATTGTTTCTTTATAGCAATGAGATCATTCACACAAGTTTTTGAACTAATGGATCAAGATAGGTCCAGGGGTGGAAGAGGAGGAAGCAACAGACTTAGATTTGGGAGGGTCTCTCCTCAACTTCCCCGACATGATTAAATCATCCTCGACACTAACAAAGAAGAGTTTGATCCTCCACCAATGTCATGCAGATTAGCCCTTCTCAAAGAATGCATAGCTAACTTCAAAGTGTGATTGGGCATTTAGGAAGAAACATTTTTGGATTTGATCAACAGGTCGAGTATTTACAGGAATTTTATTGATCAATCTGTTGAATCGGGCCACAAATTCTCTCATGGGTTCTGGTGAATCTTTCTTTATCTGAGAGATTTGAGCTAGCAAGGCATGCACATCTTCTGCTGGTTTGAAACGGTTTTCAAACCCAGTTCTCATGGTGTCCCAGCTAGTGATAGTACCAGCAGGAAGGTGATAAAACCAATCAGCAACATTATCTTGTAAAGTCTCAACGAATAGTCTCACGGAAACATCTTCGTGTTCAACTCCCAGAACTCCACATGCAACTATGAAGGCTGCGATGTGTTCATCAGGATGCACTTTGCCATCACCTTTGAATTTAGGGAAGTTCTTCCTGTTACCTTTGGGTAACTCATGCAAAGGCCGAGGAAGAGCAAGGGGCCCGACACAATGATCCTGAAAATGAATGGAGCAATGGTACCGCCATTCTTGAAAAACGGCTTGAGAGGAACTGCAACACCAAAGCAAGAATCAAAGCTCAAGATGACAATGTATATCTTCGAAAGCCCATACAACCAGTGTCTTGAAAGCTTCACCCTTCTGCCAGCTATTCTTCAACTCTCCCAAAGCCTCCTCCAAGACTTTGATCTTCCACTCCACGCTGTAAACCTAGGACTTTGACAGATTATCCTTTGCATCATCAAAAACCTTATTCACCAATAAAATGTTCTCATCTTTCGTCAAAAACCTGGGACATCCCATGAGACGGAGGTCTACTATGCAATCACTCCATAGTTTGAGCTCTTTATCTATGACCCCGATAGTGGAGTGGAGGAGAGCTTCTGTTGCAAATTGTTCACCTTTCCGTGGAGTTTGAAAGCTTCATCGATGAAGTTCAATCCTGCAACAAGCATATCTTCCACCATGGCCTCCATAGCTCTGCCATAGACATAATACTTGTGCATGTCTTTGATACTCAGACTTCATCTTGGCTCAAAATTCCGGTGGTGGAAGAGTAGTCAATGGGTAGGGTCCAAAACTTTGTCCTTAGACAAAAGAGATTTGATAAAACTTGTGAGAATCTGGGCTTGTTCCTCCAACTGTTCAATAGTTTGCTGCCCTTTCTCTACCCTCCCAATGACTCTTGTGACCGTTTCCTGGAGGTTGTGGATCTCACCTTCAGGAGTAGACTCTCCCATTGGAATTCTTGAGAGCTCTAAGTCGATGCCCGGTAAGTCCCGCTCCGATTTGTCCACTGTGTAGGCTTAGCAATCTCCAAGAATTGCTGACCTTGAGCATCAGACACTATTCTGGAGGTGATTTTGGCTTTCTTGGCACGAGAAGGAGTAGTGCCCAACAAGGCTGCCACAACATCAAAATTTGGCCCTGAGCTCCGAGAGGAAGATTTCCTCTTTCTACTGTCAACAAGAGGTTGAACCCATGCAAAAGAGGAAGAGGAAGCAGCAGGAGGGGCAAGAGGACCAAGAGACATAGAGCTCATGACGCTCAAGGTTTGCACAGCTGTGGTCTCAAGTTGAGATGTGAGTGGGGCGCTGGAGACAATTGCTGCAGAAGAATCAATAGCACTTGGAAGTTCAGTGCTCTGGACTTCCTTATCTTTATCTGTTGGATCTTCAGGAGCATTTGTAGGGGCTGGCACTTCACTCTCTTCACTTTCACTGAGAACAATGATGTTCTCTGGTCCCAAAGGCACTTCTACCTGCGTTTACTTTGAGGATCTTTTTCCACAGTGCTCCTTCTTAACCTCTTTGAGTTTCTTCCGTACACTTGAGTGGATGAAGAAGGAGTGGAAGCCTCAGTCCTCATGCGTTGATGAGGCAGAGGGGTTTGCACATGTGTGTCTCGATATGGGAGTCGATGCTTCCCTCCTTGGTGTTGAAACATCCTTGGAAGAGGATTCTCCCGAGTGCCTTCCGAGCTCTCGAACTTTCCCTGTCAAAACCAGCACCTTAGCCCCGACTAAGACCGGAGCTAGATCTCACCAGATCATCTTTCTCTTTCCCTGCTTCCAATCCAAGTCCTCCAAGGGAGTGTGCTTAATCACATTGTCATACTCATATGAGTATAGATCAGAATTGTCATCCCGGAGTCCTTCAGAACTTGGTACAAGCCGAGTTCTTGGATCAATCGCAAAGAGAACCTCCGCCATAAGTGCCTCCTCCTAGCCTCAAAATCATCTCGCACACCAGCCCAAAGAGTCTTCTCGTATTCGCCCTATGATGATATATTATCTTGATGTTCTCGCTTTCAATGAACTTCTTCAAGTCGAAGAAAGTTCTTGGTTTGAAGAAATGAACAAAGATAGGGACCAGGGCTCTCTCTATATTCTGTGGCCCAGTATCGTTTTACAAGTGTAATTTCCCAAAGAGATGGGAAAGTGCAAACCAGAAATCTTCTTGTCTCTGTAGGTTCTGTGCAATTTGTCTAATTGCCTGCATACCTCTATCAAAGCCATCTTGTCATTGCAGAACATGGGTAGCCTCAAAGGAGTGCTCTCATAGCCAGCAAGCCTGATATAAGAGAATTTTCTAAATTGAATAAAATAGGCACCGTAGTGCGATATCAGCTTCATGGCTTCATCTGAAAACCTTCTAGCAGTGTCACCCTCGAGTAGCCTGACCACGTACATGGTGAAAGCATCATTTACTCTTCCTGAAATTGTGATTGCTGGTCTCTAGAGTGAATCATGGGAAGTAGATATACAGGATCATCCTCAGGCATCAATGTAAGAAAAACCAAACCATTGCCTTGATGCCACCAGAGTATACATCATGTACGAAGTCATGTAGAACTTCTTCATTTGCTGTACATTGGACAGCTGCTCCGCCAAGTTCATGCTGATGATCTCCGCCCAGTTGATATTTTGAGTTCCCTCGCACACCATGGAGATGAGCGGGCACATCCAGAAATGGAACTCATTAGTAGAAGGTAAGCCCATAACCCGAGCTAGTAGGATTATGAAATCTGACAACTCTTCATTGAAATCTACTCGGAAGAGAGTCTTAGAAAGACGAGATGCTCCCTTCTTAGGGTTTTTAAGCCATGACTTCGCCACCCGCGCCTTGTATTTGTCGCTATCTTGACTGAACAGGGCCTGTGCTTGATCCCGGGAAACAACTATGGCATTATCCATCTCTGGGATCCTCAAAGTAAGCAATGCTTGTGGCAAGATCCACTTGGTGATGAGTTCCCCGTGTACATTGGTTAATTCACTCGAATCAGGGTCGAAGTGAGCTCCACATGAAAGCACTGTTTCAGCACACTGTACCGAGATCGGGAAACCTCCAGCGAAAAGCCAAACCGCTGTCGTGAATCATCTGCGCCATTGGTGTAGGGTTTGCATCTGCCATCCTTGCCCAAAAATCGCTGAAATCAAGATGACGAGCTTCACTGTCCCCAATATTGTGAACGACAGATTCTAGTGGCGAGATTTGCTCCTGTCCTTGAAATTTGATCTTCATATTGACAGTAATTCGGAGGACAGAGACGCGAGCTTGACTTCGGGAAGGAATTACAGAGGGAAAGGATACACGCGCAGGAAATTATATTGCAAGGGTTCGAGCAAAGGATAGCGTGGAAGCAGTGTGAAAAATGCAAAGGGGGTATGCCCGTTATATAGCCGATTAGGAGAGAGAAAGACAATGAATGTGCATTTAATACATACCTACCAATTTGAATAAGCATGATATTCGGTAGAGCGGGAAAAATAAGCACGAATGGCACTTGGTTCATTTGGGACATGTGAGACGTGAATGCGCGAAACACGCGGCTCGGCCGATTCGGGCGAAGCGGGAAAAGATGCACAAATGCCTTTTGGGACATGCGGGACGAAAGGACGCGAAACACGCGACTCGGCCGGATCGGACGAAAAGGTGACAATGGGTCCGGAAGAGTTTGGGACATTTGGGACGTGAAAGCGTGAAGTACGCGGTTCGGGCGAATCGGCCGAAAATGGAACAACTTGCCCGATTGAACCTGGGACACTTGGGACAAGAAAGTGCGAAGTACGCGGTTCGGGTGTTTCGGCCGAAAATGGAACAACTTGCACAATTTGACTTGGGACATTTGGGACAAAAAGTTCCGACGGCCCGAAAAAGACAAACTTCGGGAAATCGGCCGATCGGGGAACAGAGCGCACTTTTGAACTTGGGACACACGGGACAAAAATGTCCGACAGGCCCGAAAAACACATGAAATGACCCAAAAACGTAGATTTTCTCAATTTCACGACTTTTAACACTTTCAGCACAACAGAGAAGACACTTAAACTCAAAATTTTGAAAATTCACTTTCTTAAGAGCAGGGAATTTTGAGTGGACAACAATGTTGTCGTGCATTCTTTAGACCTTGGTCACACTTTTGTTTTAGTCCAACTCTTGCCTTACAACATGTGTCATTAGGCTCATCTTTTTTTCATCATTGACGTCATTTTCCTTCGATCTATCACATCCACATCATTTTTCCCTTGGATCAAACATCTGTGGGTAGCCGATGATCCTTTCCTTTTCATCCAATCCTCCTCATCTCCCTTTTCAATTGTCATCATTATGACTGAGGGTAGCCTTACTACCATCCATTGGGTACATCATTCATTTTCTATACCCCTCACTTCCCATTATTTCACCATTTTCTTTACGCTTTGAATGTGATGAAATAGATAATGTTATGGGCCGAGAATGAATACATGTTGCGATGGTTGGTTTTGAAGGTTATGCACGCGTGCTTTGACTTCTCGATCTAATACCGATTGTGAGAGCTTCCTTTTGGCTAGGAGAAACTAACTCAAATAGAAAAAAAAGACCAAAAAAAAAAAGTTGAATAATATATAAAAGTGGACTGCCTAACGTATGCTTTAGATCCGAGAAGTGTGATACTTCCTAAGGGTCATCAATCCACTATTTTTATAAACCAAATATGAAATAACAAGAATACATACATAAAAAAATTAGTGCTAGTATTATGATTTGGGTACCTTTGATCACTATTAGCGCGATCCAATTAAATACTAAAAACTATGCAGCCAAGGTCTTCGTGTCGTCATTGCAGGTTATTCGTGTGGTCTGCAGTCACGATGTGGTCTTAGCAGGTTAGGTAAAGTGTTTAAGTTGTTTTGGTAGGTAGATTGGTTTCTGGTTTACATAGTGTTGATAGACACAGAGACAAATGTCTGCTGAGGTGAGACCGATGTCAATTTTGGATGACCGGTATCACCACCGTGGAAATTGACAGAGGGTTAAATGGGGGTGTTTGGGCTCTCCTCTATCTTGGGATAGAGAGTTAGGAAGGTGCCTGGTGAGGTATAGATTAGGTGTGGATTTAGGGAAAGTATTCTAAGGTTTTAGTTGGGTTTTGGGTATGGTAAGGCAGAGTTATGGGGAGCTGGGAAACAATAGTTTAACTAATGAAAGTCAAGGGAATCGACCACTATCAATGGGGATCGATGATGAACACCGTGAATAGGTCAGACGGTGGAAAGGGAGGTTTGGGGTTAGACAGAGATGAAAAGGGGAATGGTGAGGTCTGTGGGGATATTAGGAACACTCATAGATGTATAAAGGTCGTGTATAGATGATCAAATGGTATGGTGGTGAAAGGTTGAGTTTGCAAGAAAGTGAATGGTGGGGAAATGGAGATGCTAATAGAAAATGATAACAGAGATGAAAAAAACCTTTTAAAATAGGACAAGGATGAAATAACTCGTGATGATAAATGTACTTACTAATGTCAGTAGGTCCAATGGCTAGGTGGTGGTGATGATTGATCAGTGGGATGGATCTTGGTGTCGTAGTGGTGCTTCTCGGAATGCTACCGTGAGAGCAATACCTCTAGATCTGTCTTGTTGTTGGCTATGACTACTGGATGTACGAAAGAACTCGGTTCTTGCTTACATATAGATATCCTCTTGCTCTAAAATTCAAGAATATGTCTAACCTCCCAATAAGGTTACCAAAATGGTTATATGGTAACCGACGATGGTTCCCGGTCGACCGACGCTCGGTTTCAGGATGATCGGCGTCGGTTAAGGTGGGATTCCCTAGGTTTACTAAAAATGATAGATCTTGCAATCATTTGGGTCAGGTCTGCCCATTTTAGCATGGATCAAAATGGATGTTATGTTTTAATGAGCAGGAATGTGGTTAGAGGAATAATAGGCATTGATTTTTAGGGTTGAACTAAGTCTTAGTTAGTTATGGTGAGTAGATAGATACTAAAAATAGGTTTATAATGAGGTGTCTAGGTGAGGTGGTGGGGTGAGGTGTCTAGGTGAGGTGGAAATTGGGTTAGTTAAGATAATTAAATAATGAATAAAGTGAGGATGAGTATTAATTTAATTAAGGTGATTAAATTAATATCAATGTGTGATGTAAAGGTCATGGTTAGGTAAAAGTGTTTAAGTTGGTTATTCGAAAGGGGACGAAGGGAAGTGTGCCCCAATTTTGGTTTCTACGTTTTGCCCCTTTTTGTTGTGTAGCTTGTATTGGTAAGCGATGCTAACAAAAACAAGAAATGGATGTGTCGAGTGTAAGTGAGGGTTGTGTTGCCCTAAGCATGGGTGAAGGTAACCCCCTCAAACTAGAACCGATGAGGTGAAAGATGAAAGCGGTGAGTGGTTTGATAAAATGAGGATGTTAGAAATGAAGGTCAGCAGTACACATTGGTTTTAGGTTAAAGGTCAAATCGTAAACAAGTAAATGGCTAGGGTCGAAGGTAGTGGCAGTTGAACGCATGCACACGTTGGAAACTACGACAAGATTTCAATCGAAAAGCTTTTAAACTCTACATCGCCTAAGGGTCTATCCAAACATGGTCAAGTGAGTTTGGTATCCAAGGTATAGGATATGGTGCAGAAACAAAACAGAGGTCAAGTGCAGGAATGTTTAGGTATGTTCCGGTACACCCAAGGTCAGTCAAGATAAACAACATGGCAATAGTAAGGTAAGGTCGGTATGATGAACAACATGGGTAACCACATCGCAAGGTACAACAATCGGAGGGTCAAAGGTCACAAAAAGTGATTCAGTCAAGGTATATAGGTAATGGCACGAGTAAGGCCAAGGTATAGGTAAAATAACAACTCCTAAGATGCAAAGAAAGGCAATGTAGGGGTAGGTTGGGTTTGTAGGTATGGTTCAATGGGTGTCCAGGATGATAAAAAGGTGTGTTGAACTAATGGTCAGCAGCAAAAGGAAGCATAGGAAGGCCAAATAGTTATAAGGGTTGACCAATGCCGGTTATAGGGTGACCAACATCGGTTGGCTAGGGCACGATAGACCGGCATCGGTCGAGTCGGGTTGCTCGTGTGGTCATGCAGTCACGCATGAAGTGGTGGGCAAAGATAAATACGGTAGACCACCAAGGCTAGGGTAGGCCAACTTAGCCACTATCATAGTTCCTCTCGTAGAAACACCCTATAGGGGTAGGTGGCAAACTGGTTACACACACCAGTGATAGTGCAAGGACAACTGATAGGGTCAAAGGCACAGTTGCCACGCTTACAGGCATAGGTAAGCAGCCCTACATGCCCGTGCAAGATACATGGACAAATATCCGCACGGTGGTGGAGATGTAGATGGACTATATGTGGCCACCCTATAGGCCTAGGTTATAGGTTTGCTAGGCCATTAGCCACCGCACGGCATAGATCAGCCCTTTATGCCTGTGTACAAACATAGGCACCCACACAGTTCAGGAGAGGGTCCCGTTTTACAGAGATAGGGGTGGGACAAGGTCCCTGCATGTGTACAGGGTCGAGGCCAATGGCACCACCACATACAATACCCATGGTCAGTTCAAGGATGCCCTAGGAGAGGCAAGATATTATCGTGGATCATCCGATGGCATGAAGGATAGATTTCCCTAATAGCTATGCACATTATAGAGCATGATAGGCTTCGAGTGAGAGGACTAGGTCTCGCACTCACAGCAGTGGAGAGTATGTGGGGCTGAGAGCCCCGAGACAGGTCGGTCGTGTGAGGCCGTTAGTGCATGAAGGCTAGCTCTAGGTGAGATACCAACAGAGGTTAGGTTGAGGCCCATGGAGGGCGGTGAGATGCTAGCGAGACGTCACACGAGAGCAGAGCAGGGAGAGGAGATATGTAAGACAAGCATGGAGGGTATTCGGTGATTGATATTTGTGCGGACCTCCATTTTTGTGATTTTTGATATATATTGGCCTACATGCCGAAGAGAGTGAGGATGTACACGAGATTTTGAGATTTTTGATTATATATCAGCCTGCGTGCCGAAGATGGTGAGGATGTATCTGATTGATTTGAGATATTTATATTTATTTGTATCTGTTGTACATATGTATGTATACATAGACATTCTTATTTATATAGATGATGATATTTATAGTATGGATGGTGTACTTGATTTAATTTCCATTATTATTTATGTATGTGATGGAAACTAGGTGAATTAGGCATGATTGAGTCGAGGTTTGGTAGGCATGGTTGAGTTAGGTTATTAGGCATGTTGAAGTTAGGTCGTAGGCATGATGATCGAGTCAGTCATGGCACATGATGGAGTCGTGGTTATAGGCATGGTTGAGTCGATCATATGCATGATGGAGTCATGTTATAATTTTGATTTTAATGTCCAAGTCATTGGTAACATGGTAAATAAATGATTATATATATGCGTGTTATGGTTTAAGTTTCCAAATATTTGCTATAGTGGAAATGTGAAAATGATAAATGAACGATGTGATGATGTGGTAAAAATGTTCATCAATTTTTTTGTTTAGTTTAATTTCCAATTGTTGATATAAAATGGAAATGAACTAAGGTAGGATGTGAATATGGAAATGAAGGGGAAAATAGGTTAGGGTGAAGAGTGGCCGAGCTAACCTCCAAGGGCCCCATGCCCTAGGGACTACTACCTACATAGCCCCGGTGAAAAAGGGGCCTCAGACGATGTAGTTCTCCCATAAGCTAGGGAATAAAATGATGAATTAGGGGGATGGGTTGGTGAATTTGTAGGCATGATTGAATGCAGGTCATAGACATGGTTGAGTTTAGGTCATAGCCATGGTTGAGTTTAGGTCATAGGCATGGTTGGTTTAGGTCATAGACATGATTTGAGTCATTTAAAATTTAGGCGTCGATGATCTAGTCCTGTAGAGGATAATCAATAAGTAATGAGGAAGGTGAATGATAAGAGGTGGTAAAAGAGCCGCTTAATTGATAAGAACCCTAATGATTCTACCATACCCAAGATGGGATTATGAACGTAAGACCCTAAAAGCATTGCATAATGGACTATTCTAAGGGTGAAGAAATTCACATGATCACGAAATGTCATGTTTGTGGAAAATCCCTTGAGTAGAGAAAAAAAGGGCGCAAAAGGTAATGAGGTGAAAGTGGATGGTTAAGTGTAACCTAGTGTATGACAACATGTTTTTCTTAGCAAGAAACCCAGGATCAAAAATAGGTAAGTCCATGACAAAAATTTCATCATTTTTTTGTTTTTAATTGACTGATCGATCGATGCGAAGTCTATATGGGATAAGTATATTATCTCCTCGAGGTCTTCGCAAAGCTAATCGATACAGAAGCTTCTAGAGGTTTTTATTATATTTCGCAATGACTTTATATCGATATCCCTTAAGGAGAAGTCTATTTATACAGTGGCGAAACATGTCCCTTTTTTAGGGAGTCATCTTTTACTAGAAGTTTGAATCAAGGAGTCAATCTCGCTTTGTTGTGTTTAAGTCATCGACAAGACTATAGAGGAAGATTAGGTTTTTTTTTAAAGACAAAACCATAGTACACAAGGGTTAACTATGAAAGGGGTGGTTTTGAGTGATGAACGACCATGGGGATTCAATCTTTTAAAAGAGGAAAAGTATCCATGAGAATCCTACCATGAGTAAAGATGTGGTACTCATATCGAAGATAGGGCTAAAAGGTGACGGTAATAACATGATTCTTGTTTAGTTGTGGATCCTCAAAAATGGGAATATGGAAGGTGAACGATGCTCAAGGGATGAGCGAGAAAGAGACAGAAGGTGATATAGGACTTGATTTCAACAATAAAATGGTCGAAGATGCAAGGCATTGAGGGGATCAGGTTTGGGTTTACCTTTGAGTGAAGACAAACGATAAGCACCTGATCCATAGGCATGGGTAACGATATAGGTCGAAGCCAATTAGGAGTAAATTTTCCCGATTAATTTTCTCCTCCTTAGTTACATGTTGATTTTCCTTCAGGACGAGGTCACCGACCTGAAAGGTTCATTCATGAACACGTTTTTCAGTAGGCACATTTGATACATTTTTGGTAGATTTGGAGATGGTCAAGAGCATTGAGATGGCGTTCATCTAATAACTCAAGTTGCACCAAATGATCTTGGCGAAAGTCATCGTCGTTGAGCATGTCTTGTAGTGAGATGCAGAGAGATGGAATATGGAATTCTAGAGGCAAGACCACCTCTGGTACATAGACTAGAGAGAAAGGTGTGGCTGTAGTCAAGTGCGAATACTAGTGCGGTAAGCCCACAAGGCAAAAGGAATGTGTGTATACCAATCCTTCCCAGTATCGTTAACTACTTTCATAAGAATTTTGTTCAAGGTTTTATTGGTTGATTCTACTTGGCCATTTACTTATGGGTAATAAGGTGATGAGAAACTGAGTTGAATGCCAAAAGTGTCGAAAGATTTTGTAGGGTTTTGTTTTTGAATTACTTTCCATTATCTGTGATGAGGCGGTGAGGAACACCAAAGCAAAAAATGATGTGATGGTTGATGAATTCACATATTTTCTCATCTTTTGTAGAAATGAGGGGGATGGCTTCTACCCATTTAGTGTAATATTCAAAGTAGCGGTTATGATCCATTGATGGTGTTGTGAAGAATGGGGATTGATCTCATCGACAAGATCCAAGCCCCATTGAGAAAAGGGCCAAAGGTCTCATGCTACCTATAAGGCATGACTAGGTGTGTGATGAAGATTAGCATGTTGCTAACATTTTACAAAATGTTTGACATAATCACAAAATTTGTGGTTTAGGGTTGGCACAATAATAGCCAAGGTGAAGAATGTGTTTTGCAATAGCTAAACCACTAAAGTGGCCTCTAAAAATTCCATCGTGAACTTCCTTGATGGTGTAGGGAATTTCAAAACTTGTAAGGCATCGTAAGAGAATACCATTGAAACCACGCTTATAAAGGAGACCACCCATGATGACATAACAAGAGACACTTTCAAGAAAGGAACGTTGTCCATTACGAGTGATATCAGCGGGTAGAATGGAAAGGGAAAGATAGTCTTCAAATTAATTGTACCAAAGGTCACAAGGGTCAGTGTGCAATAGTACCAACAGAGTAGACCTTACGAGGTAAATAAAAGGGTGATTACATCCTTTGTATTGTGACAAAGATTTTAGAGTTGGCAAAAGCAAAGTGCTGGGTATCTGAGAAGCCAAGCATGCCATGGTATCCGTAAACTTATTGGTAGAATGTGGGGTGGTTTGAAGTTCAGTAATGCTCAAAGGTGGTCAAAAGTATGTCTACATGATGCTTATACTTTTGAAGTATCTCATTACAACATTGGTATAGACCATTGACTTGGTTTATAACCACCGGGAATCACCAAAGATATTGATTGACTTAACATCTAAGGCATAAACGCAGCTTGAGACCCAATAAGAGTGCTTCATATTCGGAAATATTGTTTATACAATCAAAATTTAGCTTGAAAAAAAGGCATAGGTTCACCATCAAGAGGAATGAGGATAACACCAGCCCCACCCCCACGCGACACTTGAAGCCATCGAACAAGAGTGTCATTTGGTAAGCGGGTTTGTCTCAAGGAGATGGTAAGCTATGGATTGCCTGGGAAATCAAAGTTAGAGGGTTGATTCCCGAGAAAGGGGTGCGATGTTAGTTGGTTAGAGATAGCTTGGCCCTCGATGGACTTTTGAAGAATAAATTCGAGTTTCAGTCGTGCAAGAATCATAAGCCAATGTGTGACATGTTGATGTTGATAGGGTTTGGCGTACATATAGTGTAAGGGGTCAGTATTAGTAATAACAAAGGTTTTGTGGTTGAGTAGGTAATGGAGGAGTTTGGTGGCAATGAAAACTAAGGCTAAGCATTTTTTTTAGCGTGGGTATATCTAGTTTTGTAGTCCATAAGGGTATGGCTTATGTAATAAATTGTTTTCTCTCTTTGTTTCTCATCGCGATGAGCGAGCATGACACCTAAAGAATGGTCAGTGGTAGAAATATATAGGTAAAAGGGTTGGTCATCCTTAGGAGGAATGAGCACTGGTGGTTGAAGAAGGTATTGTTTTAAGGCTTCAAAGGCTTTATGGCATTCATCATCCCATTTGAATGAAACGTCCTTCTTGAGAAGATGATGGAATGGTTGATAAATCAGCAGTAAAGCTATGAGATAAAATGACGAATGGATTGCAACTTGCCTTGTAGGATTCAAGTCGATGGATATTATTAGGTGGATGCATTTCTAGAATAGCCTTATCTTTAGCAGGATTGACTTTGATGTTATATAAAGAAACGATGAAACCAAGGATTTTTTTTTAAAGTACCACAAAGACGCACTTCTTTGGTCAAGATGAACACAATACTTGATGAGACGGTCAAAGATGACCTTAAGGAAAGTTAGGTATTCAGCCCAATGTTTGATTTGGAAAGAAGATCATCTACGTAATCTTCCAATGATGTCATGGAAGATGTAAGTCATGGCTTGCTGATATGTAGCACCAACATTTTTAAGGCCAAAAGGCATGACTCGATAGCAGAAGGTCCCCAAGGAGTGATGAAGGCATTTTTGTGTTGATCTTCTAGAGCAAGTAATATTTGATTATAACCCGAGAAACCGTCCATGAGTGATAGCATTTCATGGCCGAAAATGAGATCAACTAGTTGGTCAATGCCTAGTAGGGGAAAATCATCTTTGGGACAAGCTAGGTTGAGGTCACGGAAGTCTGTGCAAATGTAGAGTCCCCCTGTCGCCTTTATGATAGGAACGATGTTAGAAATCCATTGGGGATAGTCAATGGGTAGGATGAAGGAAACGAGAGGAGGCGCCAAGCTCTTCTTTGACCAGAAGATCAATGCGAGGGTGCATTTTCTGTAGCTTTTGTTTTATGGGTTTGCAATCAGGAATGGTTATGATATTGTGGACCACAATTTTTGGATCAATGTCAGGCATATCGGCATAGGACTAGGAAAAAGCGTTGTTATGGTCCCAAAGGAAAGAGGCAAAATATTCTGCTTTCAAGAACATCTAAAGATTGGCCTATCTTTAGAATGTGCGGGTCATCCTGAGTGTTAATGTTGATTTCAATGGTCGATTTGTTCAACATGGTTTACATCTCAGAAGATAACGACGGTGAATATAAGATTCTTCCGTACAAGGTAGGTGAGGATGGACTCATCCTCCCGACATTAAACGACATTAATAGAAGGTGTATCATCATCAACCATCTCGTGGATACAAGAATGGGAGAGAAGAGGGAACCTCACCATCGCGTTGATATGTTAGAGGTCCTAGGAAAGTGTGTTTACGAAAAGAAAAGAAAAAGTTAGGAAGAATAGATTTGAGATCTATGGACTCCGTGGGTGAAGATGGTGACATGGGTGAATGAGGTGGAGAAGGTTTGTCTTCCTGGATGAGGTCGACGTGGGCCTTCTTTGGAGGCAGTGTAGTAAATCCAATGCCACTACGATCATTGTGTTTATGGGTGGTACATGAAATGATAGTATGGCGGCCCTGTTTGTAAAAATCGAAGCCAAAGCCTTTCCATGCGCAACGGTGAAGGAAAGTGTGAGTGAAGCGGTGGTTAGTAAGGGAGTGTAAGTTAGATGAAAATGGTCGTGTTTGGGATGGAGGTTCAGGTGAATAAGTGGTAATATCAAGTCCCCCATATGTTAGATTAGTGTGAAGGTGGGGAGGACCATAAGGAAAAACCTTACCTACGTGGTAGTCATAACTAGGGTGTTGACATAAGTTCCCATACTCTTAAGGAGTGAGGAATGTGTCAATATTATATAGGCGGTACTCCCCCATAGTGAGGCATCAAAAAAAACCTTCTAGAGGATCGGAGTCGATATGTGGGTAGTGAGGATAGAGGACTTGCCAGATGATTGGGAAGTAGGTGAGTTAATCAGAGAGGCTATGGCGGCAAAGGAATGGCAGGTTAGATGTGGGAGAGGTGGTGGTAGACTTGGTGGATGGGCTTGTGGGTGAAGGTGAATTGGGGGTAGTGATAGATGCCTTGACTGGTACAAGTACATCATTGGGCTGGTACAACATGTTATAGGTCTTGAAAAGTAATGGGTCAGCCGGGATGGTGTCGTTATGTCCTTTGTGTTCAAATTTGAGGCACTTGTGTAAATCGAAGGGACGCAACCCATGGCGCGGATCCAAGGTCGGCAAAAAGATTATACTGGAACTCCCCTTCTAGGACATAGAATAGTTTCGGGACAGTGCGGGGACCTACACAGACATGGAGAATGACGATACCTAGGGTAGAGGTCATGGTGTCATTGAAGGAGCGTAGCATAACTGGGTTACCATGCATGCAATTGGCATGTATGCGCATTTGGTTGTATGCATGGGAGGAGATGATGTTAATACTAGCACCACCATTGATCATAACACGTCATATGCGTATATTATCAATATAGATGGAGATGAAAAGAGTGGGATTGGGGTCATCAGACTAGAAGGGAGTGATCTCTTCATCGAAAAGTTGAGGTGGCTACTTGGTGAGTAGGTGGAGGTGTAGAGGAAGGTGAAAACTTAGTGAGAGAGGCTACGTGATGAGGGGTAATGATGGAGGCTACGGGCGTGGGGTCATTTGGTAAAACCTCAATAGATTAAAGGACCTCCATGAGGGCTTGATGATGTGACTCAGAGGTTTGGATGAGGTCATATAAAGACATTTTGAGGGAGGATTGTTGAAATTGTTTTAGCATTGTGTGATGTGTGACCCCATCAGAAATAGGATACATGGACCTCAAATGGTGACTTTGGGTGTGGGTACAAATGGTATGTTGGGTACAAGGTTGGTTGATGGGCTAGTTTCCTTTTCCTTGCCTTTGTCTTTCTGGGCATGGGTGGTAATGTGGATCATGTTGATTTTGAATTTTGGGGGTGGATAAAAGGGTTATGGGGGTGGAGATATTGGTTCACTGAGTAGGTAATGGAAGAATATTTGGGGAGATTGGCGAAGGCGGAATGGGGTCCTCATTAAGAAGATCGTCATCATCAAAATTTTCTTCGGGAGGACATAATTAGACAAGAGTGGTTTTAAAGCCTTATAGTTCTCTACATCGTGTCCTGACACATGATGGTAGGCACAAATTTTAGTTTTGTCAAACCCTTTTGGTTTGGGTTTGAGCGGGTCGTAAGGTCTAAGAGGTGGTAATGTGATGACAGAGGTTTCAAGGAGATTGGTTAAAATCTTGGTGTAGGACCCCGCTAATGGATCACAATGGGAGGTGAGTGTGGGTTTAGGTACATGTGTGGCTGATTATGAAGGAAGAGGCTTTACAGGAGGGGGAATGGGTTGGTCCACTAGTTTGGTATGTGGAGTGGTCTTAGGTATTATGGGGCATCTGTTTGGGTAAAGGTGGGGTAGAAGAGCTAGCGATGGAAGGTTTGGTTGGTTTGACTACCTTATTGGAGGGTAGTGGATTCTTAGCTTTGGGTTGCACCTTCTTGGGAAAAGGTGACACGGGGTACGAGATGTAGAAGGAAAATCATATGGTGGAAGGGGGTGAGTTACCCATGGGGATAATCGTGGTGTAGTAGTGGTCGTTGGTAGAGATCGCATGGAAGGTGTGAGTGGAAGAGAGGAGAGTGTCATGGGTAGTGAAGAAGTTATGGAGGTAGTGGTGGTATAGGTGATAAGAAGGTCACGGGTGCTAATGGGGTTGTGTGGATCGCTTGGGTATATTAGAGGGTCGTGATGAGGAGGTGGGTTGTTGCATTCTTGGTTTACTGGTGGAAGAAGGTTGTTTGGCCAAGGTCGAGGGGTGAGGTCCTAGGATGGATGGAAGGGGTGAAGGTGACAATGGTGTGGTAGGCGAGGTTGGTGTATGAGGCCTAGCAGGTTGGGTCTTCCTTTTAGGCATAGGAATGAGTTTAGTGTTGGTTTGGGAAGATGTGGCTAAATCTAATTTGACGGGTGGATGAGTAAGGTTCGATGTCGGCATGACCCCTAAGGTAGTGATGGGTTTAGGTAAGGGAGATGATATAGGTGTGGGTAGGTGTTTGGGTATAGGTGTGTGTTGGGTTAGTGGGCAATGACATGGAAGGTGTTCCAATAGTCATGGTTGTGTTTGGTTTGGTTGCTTGAAACACTTTTGGATAGATTGTGGAGGTGTCAGTGAGTGACAATTGCATTTGGGTTGAAGTAGGAAGTAGAAGATGTCCCCAAAGCAAGGCTCTATCAACATAATCTAGGTGATCGGCCAAGCATGAAAATGGTACTTTGCTATAAGTGGGGCTGATGTGGATCGAGTAGCAATCCCCATAAAATATGTTTGAGAAACAGGGAAATGGTTAGCTTTAATCTGTGGGTAAGAGAGCTGAAATCAGGTCAACAGGATCTTGGAAGGCCGATGGAGAATGGTCACCTAAAGGCAATGGTGTTTCTACAGGATCCTCTATGGGTAAAGGAGATGATAGGCAAGATGAGGTAGACTCTCCTTGTGATGGTGTAGGGAGTGGACATGTGTCCCCTATGGGTAGGAGAGGTGTTATTGACGACTGCTCGGTAATTTGAGAGGCAAGAGGTGGAGTGCTAATTATGGGCTCTTTCACGGGTGAAGGAGAAAATGAAGGGGGTTCCTCTGTGGGTGGAGGAGTAGATGAAATAGGTTCCTATGCATGTAGGGGATTTCAAGCTAGGATTTCATCTATGGAAGAAATAGGGAGTGATTAGGGAGCAACTGGTATGTCATCGAAAATAGTGTGGACCTTCTCGACATCATATCATTGTCAAGCGTCACCAATTTGGTTGGAAGATGGGGCATGATTAGGGAATGGTTTTTCAAGATATGTAGGTTTTGATTAGGTCAGTGCATTTGGGTTATCCAAAACTAGATTTCCGTTTTCTAACATTTCTTGGACAATATTCTTGAAGGTGATGCAGATTACCATCATATGACCTTTGACACGATGATAGTTGTAAAAGTCATGTTCTTTATACCACGCAGCGTGGGGCGATCGGGGTCAAAACCAAAGTGTGTGGTTTTATAGGTGGAAGGGTAATGGCACCAACCTTAATAATTTTTTCCAAAACATAAGAATATGGTTCCCCTATTGGGGTGTACTTTCATTGTTCTCGTCTGAACTAGAAAGTTTGGACGGGAGAGAGATTAGAAGAAGGTTTGGATTGGTTTGATGGGTGAGAGGGTCCAGCCTTGAGAACCATGACGTTGGTAGATCCTTTAGATTTTGAATAGTTGTTATGGGGTTTCAAAGATGAAGAAGCATCATTCGATTTGAATGTGGTGTTTTTGTTACGTAGCTGAATTTTCTTCTCTTCGATAGCACGAATCTCCAATTTTCGTGTCATGGTGAATGCCTTGTCAAAGGTGCGTGAAGGTCTGCACTGCAGGGTTGGTGAAATGTGTCTAGTGTAATCCCGAGTAAACAACTCTATGATCTTAGTTTGAGGTAATTGAAATGTGAGTTAGTTAATTAGGTTGCACCAATGAGCAAAAATTATGCGATAGACTCATCGTCATACCGTCCGAGTGGAAAAGAGATCACCACGGTGACTTTCTTGACAATGTTGATTGAGAAGTGGTCTAAGAAGGCTTGGGCTACTTTATTAAATGAGTAGATGGAATGTCTGGGTAGCCCACTGTACCAGTCTAATGTAGGTCCTGTCAGGACATCGGGAAATTCCGTAGGAGTAAAGTGTCATCATGGGAAATCAAGTAACACCCATGTTTGAAGGACCGCAAATGTTGTTGTGGGTCTTCTTTACTATTGAAGCAGTTAAATTTTGGCATTTCCCAATGTACATGGTATGGGCGAATAGGAATGGATGGATGAATGGGCTCATTACAAATTTCATCGTAGGTGAGAGAATTGTGTGAGCCGGAAACCGATGCTTCTAGTGTTTGCATCCTTTCCATCATTAATTTGATGAGGTCATTAGTAGGTTGTGATAGAAGGGTGCCTCCTGTGGTGTAAGAGGGTTGGTATTGAACATGTGATGTGGGTGGCATTCCAATGTATGGTGATGCCGAATAGGAAGGTTGAGAATGGGGGACCAACATGGAGGGCATATACCTAGAATGAATGATAGACGAGATAGGGGTTGTTGATAATATGTATATGTAGGTGGGGCAGTCGAAGTGACTCTAGTAGTGATTGGGGGCAGAGACTCATGGGATGGAGAGGACAAGATTCTGGAATGGGGTAGGGGTCACCGACACCATGGGTGGTTGTGTTGCAATTGGTATATGTGAGATAATGGGCGTGGATGGGGTTATGCTCTAGGTGGTCAATGAAGGAACAACCGATACTACGGGTGTGACTGATGTTGCAGATGCAGTGGTCATAGCGGGTGTGGGGCTTAGCTATGAAACCACTGGGGGTAAAGTAGGTGAAGGTAACGCCGAACTAGTAGGGGTCTGATGCAGGAGTGGGGACAAGGGAAAGAGAGATGGATATGGGCATGCCATATATCAATTGACCTAAGGAATCCTAAGTGGATGAGTGGGAAAGATAGAATTGTAAGGCTACAAGATTCTGATCGAGGAGTCGTGTGAACTCCTCATCACCTGTAGCAATGGTGGTAGGCGGAGTCAGATCTATGGGTGACAGGATAGAAGGTGGTGAGGGACTAGGTGGGAGTGGTTGATTACGACATGGAATATAAGAGCATTAGTTTGGTTGTGAGTCAACACCATGTGAATAAGTGTTGACCTGGTAAGACTATATTCTATAAATGACACAAAAACAACGAGAACAAGAGAAAAATGAGGCTAGGAGGGTGAATTTGGTCAAGATTTGGATTTTGAAAACCAAACACGTATACACGACGATGGTCAAAGCCGACCGATGATGGACATTAATGGGGAACTAACGTTGGTCACAAAGAATCGATGCCGCATACTATGGAAAAACACCATTTTCATAAAGTGAAATAGGACTGATGAATGTGCGAGAAAGTAGTGTTGTATGATAGTAATACCAACAGGAGGAAAATATGTTGGTGCCCTAAGGGCCAAAATCAGAACAAAATGAGCGAATGAAGACTGTCCTAGGAAAAATACCCAAAAATCCGTAAGTCGACACTGGGCTATGATTAACCAACGACGGTTAGATGAAAATCGACGATGGTCGCTGACCAACGCCTGCTTATTGTGAAATTTAGAGAGAATGAAGAAAACTAGGTTTTATGAATTAAATTAGGTGAAGAATCAAACTCAAGAATTTGAGAATGAGAAGATGGGGCCCTGGCACACTCAGATAAAGTCAAAATACTCCAACTATGATGGTGGAGTGTGCAAGGAAAAAAGAAAAACGTAGAATCGTAGCCTCACACCTCAAAACGTAAGCCAAGAAGAAAGCTAAGAAAAACACATTCTAAGAGTGATTTTTCTTTATGTTTGTTCAACTTACGCTATTTAGAATTGATTGTGTGTATTCAGAACATAATTTTTGGTTGGGAAGGCATCCTACGAAGAAGGAGATCTAGAAGGTGAGGTTTCAGGTTATGTTATGGCGGGGCGGTCCTTCCTCTGATGGGGTACTGGACAAAGATAACTAGTTGGGGATTACTTGTCAATCCTTTGATTGTGTGATCTTTGACAGTGTTCCCATGTAAGATGTCATTTAAGAAGGTGTGTATATTCAATTTTTTTCATGCGATTCAACAAGAAGAGAGAGAGAGAGAATGTGCTTTCTACGATTCTTTTACGTTAACCATCAGCAGGCATGACTTCCAGCATATAGGTTTCCCTCAGTTTTATTGTGAGCTAAATGCAACATACAAGAAATGCAATGCGAGTGTTTTAAACCCAAATCAAAGTGTGATGTTTGATGTTGCAAATAATGAATAGGAAGGAGGGTGCTCTTTCACTAAATGCAGAAAGTAAGAAGAATGATTCTTTTTAAACGCACCAAAAGAAATGTTTCATTTAGAGCAATTAGAAAGAAAAAGAGGATTAATAGAGAAGAAGATTTAGTGAATAACGATTTAGAAAGGAAACACACAAGATGCAACCTATATGAAAAGAAAGGGAACCCACAAACGAGGGTCCCACCGGTGTGCCAAAATGTTTCACCATTTTCTTTATGTTTTGAATGTGATGAAACAAATAATGTTATGGGCTGAGGAGGAATACCTTGCAATGGTTGGTTTTGAAGGTTATACATGCGTGTTGACTTCTTGATCCAATGTTGATTATGAGAGCTTCGCTTTTGGCTAGAGGAACTACCCCGAAATAGAAAACAAGACCACCAAAGAAGATTTAAATAATATATGACAAAGGCACTTCCTAACAGATGCTAGATCTGGGAAGTGTGATACTTCCTAGAAAATTTGTCAATCCACTATTTTTATTAAACAAATATGAAATAACTGGAATACATACATAAATGAACCTAGTGCTAGTATTCTGATTTGGGTACCTCAGATCACTATTAGCATCGATCTAATTAAATACTAAAAACTATGCAGGTCAAGGTCTTCAAGTTAGGTTGCAGAGTTATTCGGTGGTCCATAGGTCACATACGGGGTCTTAAAGAGGTTGGGTAAAGTGTTTAAGTTGTTTTAGTAGGTAGGTAGGTTGTTAGTTTACACAAAGTGTTGACAAACACAAAGACCGACGTTGGTTGAGGTGAGACCGGTGTTGGTTTTGGATGACCAAGATGTCGCCACCGTGGAAATTGATAGAGGGTTAAATGGGGGTGTTTGGGCTCTCCTCTATCTTAGGTCTTTGGTGAGGTATAGATTAGGTGTGGATTTTGGGAAAATATTTTGAGGTTCTAGTTGGGTTTTGGGTATGGTAAGGCGAGTTATGGGGAGTTAGGAAACAATAGTTTAACCGATTTAAGGTCAAGGGGAATCGACCACGGTCAAAGGGGACCGATGATGGTCATCGTGAATAGGTCGATGTGGAAAGGGACGTTTGAGTTAGACAGAGATAAAAAGGGGAATGGTGAGGTCTATGGGGATCTTAGGAACACTTAGAGATGTATAAAGGTCGTGTATAGATGATCAAATGGTATGGTGGTGAAAGGTTGAGTTTGCAGGAAAGTGAATGGTGGGGAAATGGAGATGCTAATAGAAAATGATAACAAAGATGACAAAACCTTTTAAAACAGGACAAGGATGAAATAACATAGGTGATAAACGTACTTATTGATGTTGCAAGTCCAATGGCTAGGTGGTGGTGATGATTGATCGGTGGGATGGAGCTTGGTGCCATAGTGGTGCTTCTGGAATGCTACCGTGAGAGTAATACCTCTAGATATGTCTTGATGTTGGCTATGGCTACTTGGATGTGCGAAAGAGCTCTGGTTCTTTCTTGCATGTAGATCTCCTTTTGCTCCAAAATTTGAGAATGTGGCTAACCTCCCAACAAGGTTACCAAAATGGTTATATAATGAATCGATTCTTGGCTTGGTCGACCGACGCGTCGGTTTCGTGGATGACCAGCGTCATTAAGCAGATTCCCTAGGTTTACTAAAAATTATAGATCTTGCAATCATTTGGGCCAAGTCTGTCCATTTTAGTGCGGATCAAAATGGACGTTATGTTTTAATGAGCAGGAATGTGGTTAGAGGAATAATAGGCATTGATTTTTAACTAAGTCTTAGTTAGTTATGGTGATTAGATAAATACTAAAAATAGCTTTATAATGAGGTGTCTAGGTGAGGTGGTGGGGTGAGGTGGAAATTGGGTTAGTTAAGATAATTAAATAATGAATAAAGTGAGGATGAATATTAATTTAATTAAGGTGATTAAATTAATATCAATGTGTGATGTAAAGGTCATGGTTAGGTAAAAGTGTTTAAGTTGGTTATTCGAAAGGGGACAAAGGGGAGTGTGCACCAATTTTGATGTCTACACCCATCCTACCCTACACCTGGGGGAAAATCAAAGCCATCCATCCATCCACACATTCCACCCTACTTTACACTTGGGGGCATACCACATCTATCCCTCAATCCATCCCCCTATACCTAGTGGCATATATTGTCATCTTCCATATCCCCCATCTTATCCTATCTCACATCCTTCATCCTATCTATCTCCCATCCCACATCCCATATAATCCTAACCTATCAACGAATCACTATCTTATCCACCCTAGCCAATTTACCAACAAACATCCAAAAATCTAAACATCTCAAATCCAAAATCTTAAAATCTAACCATTCAAAAAATCCAAAATCTAAAAATCAAAACAATCCAAAATCCAAAATCAAAAATCAAAAAAAAAAATGCAATGTGTGTGCTTTTGCTTGTGTGTTTTTTTTTTGCTTGTTGGTCTTCCTAGATTTCATCCTAAAATCTGGGACTACCCCCTTTTTTAAAAATTATTTCTCTTTAAAATAACGGCTCGTTTTGTGTTTTTATTGTCTACAGTTGTTTCCATTGCTTTAAGGTATTCACAGGGAATCATATAAACCAATTTTGATGAATACCCAAATGCTAAAACTCATTTTATCCCTCCGTCAAGTTTTGTTTCATGAGAATTTTATTTAATTATTTATTAAATAAATAAATTTTTGTTTAACATAAATTGTGCCGCAATTGAACCCTGCTGTAGCTTTCCATGCCAGTATTCTCGCCTCTCAGTAGGGTATTCACTAGGGATGAGTTTTTACTAACGAGTTATTCATCAAAGTAATTGTCTGACTCTTCTAGCAAATTTTTAAATTTTTATTTATTTCTTTTGTGTTTGTTTTCGGTTTTCTCCGTAGTTTGTCTATTAAATTCCTCTTGATCCATTTGTTCATTATGTATAGCCTGTTTATTTGCTTGGGAGTTCTGGAAGTCATTCATGGCCTCAAACAATGGAAGAAATTGATCATGGAGTGCTAACTTCTGACAAAAAGGAAGAATTTAGGCAAAATAAGCTTCTCCCATGCAAGTCACACTTTTTGGAATGATGGCTTTAAGCTGCCAGTGGGAATTTTGGTAGTGGAAGGTAGGTGGAAATTTTATGCCTGCCTAATAGGGTAAAAATTTCCATGATGAAGTCAAGTCACTTAAGCTGCCAATGGGAATTTTATTGGTGGCAGGCAGGTGAGAATTTTGTGTCTACCTGGTAGGTTGTTTTTCCCATTATGAAGGATAAATCACTTAAAGTACCAATGGGAATTTTAGAGCTACCTGAAGGGGTAAGAATTCCCATCAAGGAAGTTTATTCACCCATGCAAGTCACATTTTTTAGAAAGAAGCTCTATTGCATGCAAGTCACACTTTTTGGAAGGAAGGATTTAAGCTGCCAGTGGGAATTTTGGTAGTGGCAGGTAGGTGGGAATTTTATGCCTGCCTAACAGGGTAAAAATTCCCATGATAAAGACAAATCACTTAAGTGAAGGATGGGATTTTTGGAGCTGCCTAAGCAGGTAAAAAAATTCCCATCACTTTGACTTCTTATTTTTAGCACACCCTCTAGCCAAAAAGTGTGACCCATCTTGGCATGATTATATGCATTTAATAATATTTATTATTATTATTTCTAGCTAAGTTTGGTGCCATAAATAGGAGGAAAGTCAAAGCAACTAGTTGAGCTAAAGAGAAGTCAAGGATGCATGCTAAAAATAAATAAAATAATTTCATAAAAAAACAAGCAAAGAGCATGCAAACTTGGGCGCCCAAATTAAGAGAGAGAACATGGCTTATTATTAAATAATTGCCAAAAATAGGAGAAAGCAATTATTAAAAATAGCATGCAGTTGGCTATATAAGCATGGGATGCCATAAGGAAGAGATAATTAATTCTTTTTGATGGAGCTTGTTGTCCTGGAGGATTTTGGCACCAAAAGGAGTATTTTGCATTAAAGAGTATTTTCCATCATTTCTGAAGCTTCCAGTTTTGGCGCCTAGGGTTGGAGAAGCTTTATTTTTGTTATTCCAAACATATGCATGTTGGTATAAGTGCCCAGGTGAATTAAATAATATTATTAGCTTTCTTAGCATGCAAGCAAGGTCTCAAATTTTAGGGTAGCAGGCTTTATAAGCATATTTTGGTGATAAAAATTGAGTATTCATGACATGGACTCCATATTTGTCTGAATCAACTGTAGGTATTCATCACAAGAGATCATATTGGTGAAAAGAAGTCAAAATCAATGCCAGATACATTGAATATATCTTCTGGAAAAAATAAAAGAAAAAGAGCTTCGAAAAAAAAAGATTATTCTAGGCATGATGAAGCATGATGAAAGAGAAGGATCAACAAAATCATGCATGACTTACAGGATTACTAAAATCAATGATACAAACATGGGCCCTAAACCTATCACTGATCCGATTGATAGATCCAAGGGTATTGGTAGATCATCCCTTATGCGGGAAATAAAAAGTGGTGAGATTATTCAAGCTTCAATGTTTCCAATCCACAACTCAATCGCATGGGTTTGTTTTGGAGTGTGCAAGGTCTTATCATCCTCTTTCTATGACAATCCGAGATGGCAGGGAAGACAATAATGAGGTTGGATGCACAATTTATTAATTATTGCCTTATCCTTCCTGTATGACCAAAGGTGGTGATTGCGAATTAACATACATGATGCCGTAAGCGAGATGAGAAAATCATAAAGCGGTGCGTGGGTATAATGAACAACAATGATACATGAAGAAGCCTACATCGCCATCAAAATTCTTGAGGACTATTCCACGATCTAATCTTGTGTAGGAAGTTGATGATATTACCAAATTGCTTTACAGGATAAATGGAGAAGCCAATACTAATAATTGAAGCTCATGGATGTATGCCTTTGTGAGAACCATTGAGATCAACAAAGTTGATTTGATGATTAATTAGGCAGAGATCATTAGTGAAAACATCAGCGAGAAACTCTGAACTGTGAGGTAGACATTCAACTTCAAGATGACTTCATACCTTGTATATGTAACAGCTTCTCAAGGGATATTTTCCAAGCTGGAGAGACGAGGCATATTATCAAAAGATCATATTTATGAGTGCTTCCCGTAGTTGACAGTTCTTGAATGCTTCAAATAATTCAAGGTGGTTAACAATAGATTCTTCTATGGATTCATTTTCAAGTTAAATAGTGATATGAAGACCAACATAGTGACAAAAGAAGCCTAAGTAAGTTTGTCTCCCAAAGATGGTTGTCTTCATTCGGTTTACGACTTCACATATATTAGGGTGAGTGGTTTCTCAGGAGAACTAGTTAATTTTCCAAGATACTCGAGTGATAAGTGGGTCATCATGGAGTTGTGTAGGCATCTCGTAGAGTTGCATGACTTACAGTCAAAATGGCACAAGTCTACAGGTAGCTTTCCAGTCACAGTGGGTCATTATAGTTGCGAGCATCCACAAAGCCAGAGGAATTGAAGTAGAAATGTTTGTTGGATATGAGCATGAGTTCTTCCTAGCATGGATGAACTTTCAACCATATGGGATGGTAAAGAGGAAGGTATCCCACGAACACTCACATGTTCCGTCACTTGAAGACTTTTGGATGAAGTGCAAGAGCGAATACGAAGTCAAAAAGGGAGATTTCAATGCAGTTATCAACGCAACAGTATCCGAATATGATCTAGCATGGATACCTCTAGATCTTGCGAGATGATGTGCATGTAGTATTGACACATACCATCAAATGGGAGGAGATAGAGTTGTTCTTCAAGAAAGTGTAAGCGGTTGTCATACAATTAAAGAAAGGTCTTCCGCAGTTCTGGTTAACACTTTAAATTGGTTGTTGACAAAGGGGTATTGATGGACGAGACTTTGATGAACCATATCACAGGGGAATTTTCTTATAGGGGATTCAAACAAAATAAATCACGAAGGTGAGAGTAGCGAGAAGGCCGAGAAGCTCAAAGTATACAAGAAGTCTTAAGTATTGGAATCAAGGTAAGCCTACATCCATTATACTAGTGCCACTTCCATCAACTCTACACTTCCAAGACCTTAAATAGAGGTTATTATTCCACCATTGAATCCAACATCATTCGTATTTGTTCCTCAACCACCGAGATCTTCGCCTCCTCGTCTTTGAGAAGTTAAAAGCACAAATGATAGAGTTCAAGAGAGCATTGTCTTTGGAAAATTCGAAGAGGGAAAACATAACACTGTGGTGAATTTAGATGTAGTAGAGTCGAGGACATGAGATGGTGGTACATTCGGTGAATTCTCATTCCCCAAAGAGAAACTTCTCATCTTGGTTGGCTCTGTAATCAGTTCCAGAGGCTAGAGAGGAAATCTACTTGGAAGAGGAGGAATTGAATCATGTTTATGAGCTTAGAAGGTAGAGGCAAAATGTCTAAAGCTGCTAAAATGACTTCAAGGTTGATAATTGAAGAATTCGGGCATAGGTTCACCGAATTATTAGTTCCAATGAAGGGAAATAGAAGGGAGAGATAATCATTGCAGATATATCGGTGACTAAATTACCATTGGGAAAAATGACCACGGAAGGATTAAAGCAAGTTACATGATATCGATAGATGCTTTATTCCTTAAGCTTGACAAGGAGAAGGTAGAAAAAGATAAGCTTCAGATGCAGATCTCCCAGTTATGTGAGATCATCACTAAGGTTGCTAAACCTTCTTCTTAGCCCGTGTTAGTGCGAGAACAGTATGCAGATGTTTGGTTGAGATATCAAGATGCAAGGAACCATGTCAAAGCTATTTCTCAATGGAAAGAAAATTATTCACCAAGCTATAGAGCTAGAAAATGAGATGGGGGAAGTACCAAGGAACGTTCTAGATGAATTGTCTACCTCCCGTGAGGAATTATTCTAGTTATATAGAAGATGATTGATGAATCCGTCATTCCTTTCATGTTAGATTAAATTAGTAGACTCATAAATCTTCATGTAGATATTTAGGGTACGGGCCAGTGTAGAGAAGGTAAAGGCTAATGTTACTGCTTTTTAGAAGATTGATACGATTTAAGACTAAAAAAGAAGTGTTGGGGTTATCACACCAGTTGTACAGACAATATATCATATCTAAGCATACATGCAAATAAAAGTAGATATTCTACCAGAATAAATATACAAAACAAGAGACATAAATCAACACCAAATTTAACATGGTTCACCTAGTGTGGGCTACGTCCACCAAGAAACAAGCCAATCTATTATCCAAAGCTTTGACAAGATATACAATGAAGATTTACAATCTTCCACACCTCTCAAATGTAAAATACTTTCTTTCCTCAAGGTTTTGCTTCATCACCAAGAACTCTCTCTCTCACCAAATTTTTCAAGTTCTTCTAATTATTGTTAATCATCTTTTCTTATAAACCCTAGCTTTTATGCTTATATAGTCATTTATAGACTTAGGGCACTTAGCCATGCAATTACAATCAATAGATATACTTTAATGCTAAAAATAGATCTAATTCCCGAGATTTAATTAAAACATTCTCGCACAAGTAACCGATGTCGGTTAGCCCTAACCGATGTTGGTTCCTTACTTACCTAACCGATGTCATCTGGTGTGACCATGTCGCTTCCCCATTAATCGATGACACATTCGTATTTTCCAGCAAGTTTCCATTACATGCTAAATTGAAGTAATTGAGATCCACAACTCAACAATCTCCCACTTGGAGATTAATTATTACACCATACCTATACATCATCATTCTTGGATCCTTCCTTAGCTTGGTTTCTTCCTCTTCAAGTCTCAAACTCGAAGACCAATAGAAGTGGAGTGTAGCTCCAACTTCTCCTTTGCAAATTACTTCATTAGCATATCCGTAGGGTTCCTCGCTCGTATGAATCTTTTCCAGATTCAACTTTCTATCCTCCAATACCGTCATATAAGTGATACCTTAACTAAATGTGTTTCATTCTCGAATGAAACACTGTGTTCTTTGTCAAATGAATTGCACTCTGATTGTCACTAAACATTTTATAATCATCTTGCTTCTTCCCCAACTCTTCCATGAACCTACTCATCCATATCATCTCCTTGCTAGCCTCTATAGCTGCAACATACTCTGCCTCTATAGTAGACAAAGCCACAACCTTCTGCAATCTTGAAATTCAGCTAACTGTCGTTCCACCTACTGTGAAAATATATCCAAAGAGTTCTCCTTCTACCATCCAGATTTCCAAACATATCCGAATCAACATAGCCACATAATGAAATATCTGAACCTTCATAGCATAAATGTATGGTAGATGTCCCTTTCAAATACCTTAGTATCCATTGGATTGCTTTCCAATGCTCTTTACCTGGATTGGCCATATATCTACTCACAACTCCCACTACCTATGCAATGTCTAGTCTGGTACAAACCATAGCATACATGAGACTCCCAACTATTGAAGCATATGGAACTCGTGTCATGTATTTAACTTCCTCATGTGATGATGGACACTGATCTTTGCTCAATTCGAAGTGTCCATCCATAGGTGTGCTAATAGGTTTTACATCTTGCATGTTGAACCTTTCCTTCACCTTGTACATATAATCCTCCCGAGACAAATACAATTTCTTAATTTTTCTATCTTTGTGTATTTGCATGCCAAGGATTCTTTTCGGCTCCTAAATCCTTCATAGAAAATGTGTGAGCTAGCTTTCTCTTAAGCTCACCAATGTCCCGCATACTAGATCCTACAATAGGCATATCATCCACATACAAGAACAAAATAATATAGCTCTCATTTTCAAGCTTCTTGAACAAACACAATGGTCGATTCACATCTCAAGTAACCATGCTCTTGCATAAAACTATCAAACCTCGTGTACCAATGCCTTGGATTTTGTTTGAGCCCATATATGCTCTTTTTCAACCTCGCCCACTAATTTCTCCTTACCCTTAACTTCATACCCAAGCGCTACTACATATAAATCTCTTCATCCAAATCACCATGAAGGAAATTTGTCTTCACATTTAGTTGCTCTAAATGCAAATCCTCTCTGCAACTAAGCTCAATACATTACTAAAAGAAGTCATCTTAACAACAGAGAAAGTATTTCACCAAAGTCAATACACTTTTTTCTCGTGCAAATCCCTTTACTACAAGCTTTGTCTTATATCTTTTCTCGTCCACCCTATTCTTCCTTGATCCCGTAAACCCACTTGTTCTCGCAATGTTCTCTTACCTACCGACAACTTAATTAAATCTCATATCCGGTTCCATTCCAAGGAGTCCATCTCCTCATCCATGCAATGCTCCCACTTGATGTGGGTCTTATAATGCATTGCTTCTTCAAATCTCTTTGGTTCACCATTATCAGTCAATAATAAATAAAATAGAGAAGGTGTAAATCTTTCTGGAGGTTTACTTACCCTTCGTGACCTTCTCACAAGAGTTTGGGGTACCGGAGGCTCCATCTGGACCTCTTGGACATTCCTATCCAAACCTAATAGTGACTACCGCCACCACCTCTAACCGACACCGGCTCACCTAATCGATGCCGGTTTGGATCTTCTCGTAACCGACACCTCGGGTTCGTCTAACCGATGCTTGAGGGGTCAACCAACACCGATTCTTGTGTAACCCTCGTTGGTAATTCTTTTAAATCGAGAGTTCATTTTCATTCATAAAATTCTCAACAGTTCATCCTCGGGTACCAAAATTTGATCCCTATACATTCTCTTTTCATTCCATTAAATATCACGGCTCCTAATAATTTTAGAATTCTCTAAATCCCAAAATGAAAACATAAATCACCGTATCCATACCCAATGAAAGTGCATCTCTTAGATTTTGCATTCAACTTTTTCCTATTTTCCTTATCAACATGCACAAAAGCTTCTGAACCAAAAACTTTAAGAAAAGAAAGATCTACCTCTTTTCTGGTCCAAGCTTCCTCTGGTATTCCTCCATCTAGTGAACTTGAAGGACCATGGTTAATCAAATAAACTGTTGTATCAATTGCTTATGCCCAAAACTGTAAGGGCAATCTAGAATATATCCTCATACTTCTAGCATGTTCCATGATTGTCATGTTCATTCTTTCTACAACACCATTCTCTTGTGGTGTTCTTGGAACCATTATTTCTCTACATATTCCATTCACTAAACAATAATTATTGAAAGCCTTGCTACAGTATTCACCACCATTATCAGATCTAAGGCACTTTAACTTAGAATTTGATTCATTCTCAACAAGGGTTTTCCATCTTTTAAAAGTCTAAAAACATCATATTTACGTTTAATACAATAAACCCATACCTTTCTTGTAGCATCATCAATAAAGTAACATAATACTGGGATCCTCCATGAGAAGCTACCCGAGCCGGTCCCCACACATCCGAGTGTACAAGCTCCAATTTCTACTCTTTCTTTGTTTGCCCAACTTTGAGAAATCTCACTTTATTTTACTTTCCAAAGATACAATGCTCACGAAATAAAGATCTAGATCTTTCAAATATGATAACTTACCCTTAGCCTTTAAGATCTTCATTGTTTTTGAATCATATGACCCAATCGGTTATGCCACATGTATGCATCTCGAATCTAAAGTAGATAATGCGAAAAGGAATCAATAATACAGTAGATAAATATAACGCTCCTACCTTCTTACCTCTTGCCACAACAAAAGCACCCTTGGTGACTTTCCAAGAGTCTCCCGTAAAATTAACCATGTAACTGATTCACCTAGTTGCCTGCAGAAATAAGATTCCTCCCGAGGTTTGGCACATGCCTCACATATTTCAATACCCATGTATTTCCATTCTACAATCTTAGATGAACTTCCCTTTACCAATAATACTACAATGTTCATCATCACCCAAATAAACATGCCCAAAATTGCCCCTGACATAATTTCTCTAAATAACTCTTATTAGGGGTTGCATGGAAAGAAGCTCCCGAATCTAAAACCCATGATTCAATTCTATTATCTAAAGAAAGAATGAAAACATTTTACATTACCTCTCGATGTAGCAAGATTTGTTTCTTTACCTTTTTCTGGTTGTTGGTTCTCTTTATCCTTTGACCAACAATATTTCTTTGCATGTCCTTTCTTTCCACATTTCCAACAAGTAATTCCCTTACTTCTAGATTTAGATATGTTATCCCTTGACTTTGATTTCCCATTACTCTTACTCTTGGATCTCTCCTTCTACCTGCCCCTACTTTTTACATTCAAAGAATTTCCAGATGATGATTCCTCTGTACTCTTCCTGTAAATTTCTTCATTCAAGATTATACTAACCACATCATCAAACTTCAAAATATTATTAGCAGATGTTGTATTACTAACAACCATTACCAAGTTATCCCAACTATCAGGCAAAGAACATAAGAGTAAAAGTGTTTTTACCTCATCATCAAATGGTATTGCAACCAATTTTAACTGATTTATAATAGATCGGAAATCATTCAAATGATTAGATGTAGATCCACCTTCATGCATCTTAAAAATAAATAGTTTCTTCATCAAATAAACTTTATTTGAAGCACTAGGTTTTTCATATAAATTAGCAAGAGATTTCATTAAATCTACCGTAGAAGTCACTTTTGTAATATTGGAAGCCACGGATGCTGCCAGGCTCAATCTTATAGATCCCAAATCCTTTTTGTCAAGAATCTTCCATTCTTCATCAGTCATCTTCGTAGGTTTAGGCTTCTCATCTAAAGGTAAATACAAATATCTTTGATATAGATAATCCTCAATCTACATCTTCCATATTTGATAATTTCGGCCACAAATTTCTCTACCTTGTATTTTTTTCTTCCATTGTTGTAGCTCCCACTCAATCATAAAACCCTCCATGAGTAAATCTATCAACACACAAAACCCTCAAAAAAGCTCGATACCGCTTGTTGGGGTTAACACACCCATTGTATAAACAATATATCGATCCGAGTATACATGCAAATAAAAGTGATATTCTACTAGAAGAAATATACAAAACAAGAGACATAAATCAATACCAGATTTAACATGGTTCACCCAATGTGGGCTACGTCCACCAAGAAACAAGCCAATCTATTATCCAAAGATTTGATAAGATATACAATGAAGATTTACAATCTTCCACACCTCTCAGATGTATAGTACTTTCTTTCCTCAAGATTTTGCTTCATCACCAAGAATTCTCTCTCTCACCAAAATTTTCAAGTTCTTCTAATTCTTGTTAATCATCTTCACTTCTAAACACTAGCTTTTATACTTATATAGTCATTTATAGACTTAGAGAAATTAGCCGTGTAATTAAAATCAATAGATATACTTTAATGCTAAAAATAGATCTAATTCCCGAGAGTTAATTAAAACATCCTCGCACAAGTAATTGATGGTCTTTGGTTAGCCCTAACCGATGATGGTTCCTTCTTTACCTCCGACCGATGCCATTCCCCGGGTGACCAATGTTGGTTCCCTATTAACCGATGACGGTTATCGTATTTTCTAACAAGTTTCCATTGCATGCTAAATCAAGTAATTGAGCTCCACAACTCAACAAGAAGCGGTTGCTAAAGCAGATGGGAAGTTACTGAGTCACATGTTTGACAAGTATATTCAGTTTTAGAACAAAGAAAAAGAGTAGAGTATGACGACTAGAATATTGTCTTTCTTCTTCACTTCTTTCTCTTATTCTTATTTTCTCAGACAAAATTGTAAAACTGAAATAATTGGTTAAAAGGCATTACTTTTAGTTATCTGAAAAGGTCCTTAATTGAGAATAGGTGGGAGACATGCAAAGATTTGATTTGTCTTCGAATGCATGTCATGTAGAGATAAATTTAAGGGTAAATATCGACAGCTTGTTTTCCTTATAGCTTCTACATGTTCCCGATTATCGCTTTCCTATTTGTAATTTCCTTCTATACACTATAAATAGAAGAAGAACCTACGGGTTAAAGGATCAGAATTTGTAATCAGTATTCTTGAGTTCTAGACTTTGTGCTAAAACCCTTATATCTTTTCTTAAAGGTGAGGAATTGAACACAGTAAGATTTCCAGAGAACTTTATGTCAACGGCGCATCGACGGCTTTCTTACTTACGTAGAGCTTTAGATAAACTTTGCATTATCTAAGATTTAGATTAGGAGCTTTCCTTTCCTTTGATTATGTATTGTGAGATCTATCCTGCTTTTATCTATGTATATGAGACTAACTTTGCAAACTATTGGTTGTATTACATCTACCTCTCTTTCTTTTCGTATTCAACTATTCCCCTTTCGCAAATATTTCTTTACAACTACTTGTTGCAGAATTTCTCAGTTATGGTTCATGAGCTTTGCAGTTAAAGTAAAACCCACATGTAGATATTAAAAAACACAATTGACAAAAATCTTACACGAGAGCCTCACCGGTAAATGAGGGGGATTTATATCATAATTGCCTAGGTTTTAGCCATGTATAAAATCTAGCCAACTATTTTAAGCGAATCCACTAGGGACAACAATATTTTGCAGACCAAAACTTATCTTGCTAGTTCCCATTGAACTCTCAACCTGGCTGAATGCCCATTTACCCGATCTGTCAAGGCACAAGGAAGGACTGATCATTTTTATAGATTGCAAGAGCAATTTAATTTCAATCATCCTCCTCAAGTTAGAAGCCTTGGATCCAATCTTTCGTTGGGAAGAAGAGTGCAAAATCCTCCGATTTGGATCATCTTTAGCATAATCCAATAGTTGGAATTATCTATCAAGTTTACTCCTAGAGAAGACATGCTCTGTTCATTAGGAAAAATCGAATTAGAATCAGTTTTTGCTCCCGTAGCACCTATCTTGTGGGGTACACATTTTAAACCTCTAAACCTAACTCCACCTATGCATGAATTGCCTAATGGATCGAGAAAGAATTTCCTAAAATTCTTTGGAGACGGCAATCAAAATCCAGATGATCACTTGGCAGAATTCTTCATATCTTGTGGAGTACTTGCAGAGAGCATGGGGATGTTTCATCCAAACTTTTCCTTGAGACTCTGCACGAATTAGTCGAATAATGGTCCTATCAATTAGCTCATGGGATTATAACAAATTGGGCATCTATGTGAGAACAATTTCTAAAAAGTTTTAAACCTGCAAAAGACACTAGTACACTAATCACCCAATTGACACAATTGAAGAAAGAACCACACGAGAATATGAGGGACTTTATTGCTAGGTTCCAAAGGATTTTATATAAAATCCCCACTTTTGTTGCACTTAGTGATGAAAATCAAAAGATGTTTTTTATAAACGCTTTGTTTCCTGAAGTTGGATATCAGCTACAAAGGGCAAGACCTGTGAATCTTCTGGAGGCACAAAACGTTGTAGTTGAAGTTGAAGATGACTTGATTATGGCTGGAAAGATCAAACAATCAACCCATAAAGCTGATGGAAATTCTTCAAATACTTTTGATCCTCTCACACTGGTTAGCCAATGTTATGTTACAAATAAAGAAGCAAATAACTCAAGGAGGAAATGCAACTCCTTCAAGAACGGTTCTTGCTCGAACTTTTAATGGTCAAAATCAAAATCAAAACAGACTTACTGTTGCACCACAGAGGTTGGCAATAGAGGTTGCTCCAAGGAACAACTTGGAAACAAATGAAGAAGATCATGTTGTTGATGAATCACTTGACGAAGAAGACTTTGTTGATCCCACGACGACTCCAACATTGGCTACCTAGACTATGAATCTGATGAAGGCTATTACGAATATTTTGAAGATAGTGATGGTCATACATTTGCAGTGTTCACAAGGTCTCAAACATGTCAAAATGTAGAAGCTTCCTCAAGTGGACAGAGGAGAGAAAGGGAAGATCCTGGACCAGATGTTACCATTCTGAAAAGAGGCAGCCCACTTCCTTCTTCATTAGCTCCAAGAGACAAGCAGTAAGTTCCTCTAATCAACAACAAAGGACAACTAGACAAACAACTGAAGTAAGTCAACCTTTTGATATTATTGATCATATAAAGAAGACCAAGATTCAGATGTCAGAAGCTGAGTACTTGAGGGATTTTCCCGATCAATTGAGTAGATTGGTGAAATATGTATAGAGTAATGGTCCTAATAATTCACCGAATAATGCTTCACGGGGCATCTTATCTAACCCCAAAAATACTCCTCCTTTGAATAATGTTGCAACTTCTTCTCCTACTACTTCTGAAAGGATTGAACCATTCTATGTTTCATTACTTATCAATGGTTACAAATTGAGTAATTGCATTCTAGATTCTGGAGCTTCTGATAATGTTATGCCATCCAAAGTCGTTGATGCTCTGGGTCTCACACTGACAAAGACCATTGGAAGATGTTACTCAATGGAAAGACAAGTACCTCTCATTAGACAGATAAAAGATGCACAAGCAGTGTTTGCTTCCTTTCCGATAAAATGTTAAATATGACAATCTAGTAAGGCGAGATATTCCAAAGATCTTATGACATGTTATTGAGCTAAAACTTCGTAAGGAATTAGGAGGAGAGGTTAAGATGGATTGGTCTTGTGCACATATCCCAATTAAGGGAGTTAATCAAAGGTTGGAACCTGAGAAGAAATCCAAGTATACAGTCTCAAAATTTGAAGACCCTAGATCTCAAATCCTTTTCCAGAATCAGATCACGGGGTCTACTACCTAGAGTTGGATAAAGAAGAAGCCCAACCCATAACTCAGGAGCCACATCAGTTGACAACAAAGTTTGGACTCTAGAGTTTGATGGTAGTTGTTGTTCGCTTGGATCTGGTGCAAGTGTTGTGCTTATTTCTCCTGAAGGAAAGGTACATGCACATTCCTTTAAATTAATGTTTGAGAATACTAACAACACAGCAGAATATGAAGCACTACTATTAGGAATGGAGCAAGCTAGAACAATGGGAATTAAATTACTACATGCAAGAGGGATGTTGAGTTAATTTTCAAGTAGATATGTGGTCTCTATCAGAGTTAAAAAGATAAACTATGACATTATAGAGACCGGGTCTATTCAACTACTTTAGATTTTGACAACCTTTCTTAGTTTCTTATATCCATAGAGATTAAAACTCCAAAGCTAATTCACCGCGATTACTACGGCCCTATTGAATCTAGATCAACCACATGCACTCTTCAGACAAGGTGATTACAAAGTGGAAATGGTTTTCCATCCAAAGGTACCTAATAATGTTCAACAATGGTAGGTTTTCAATGATGATAAGTATATTTTTGCTTTTCTCCAGCAACAAGACAAATTTGAAGAGATATACTATGAAGGAAGCACTTCACTTCCGAGACAGACCACAGTGGGTGAAATTGATTCAAAGATTGAAGGTGGACAAGAGATCATTCACTTAAAGGAAATAAAATTCCTAAAGGCTTAATGTCTCTTGAAGAGATGTTTGATAAACATGATCAAACACTAAAAAGAATAAAGAATGTGGAGAAAGTTCTTCTTCCGATGTGTAGTCATTGAATCTGGGAGCTGATGATGACCCCAAGTTAGTAAACCTGGGTAAATGTTGTTCTAAAGCAAAACAAGAAGCTTTCACAAAGCTTCTTAGAAAATATATAGATGTCTTTGCTTGGTCTTATCAGGATCTGAAGACATATCAACCTGTTGAAGTACAACATTATATCTCGTTATCCCCGTTTTGAGTTCACAACGAAACGATCGGATAACCCCTACAAATTTTTGTAGTGATTTTGCATTATGACCTCTTTTAGAGAAAATCGGGTTTTCGGGTGTTACTAACAGCTTGACATAAGTTTTAACATGCTTTATGTCTTATGACCTCCGAAACCCGAAACCCGCCTTGCGTTAAGACAATCCTTTGTATTCGGGTTTTCGGAACTCTAAAGCATCGGGACATTCATGTTCCAAAACATGTTTTATGCGCCATGTTCTCCGATTCCCGAAGTCCGCTCAATCCTTTGTAATCGGGTTTTCGGAAGTTCAATGCATCGGAACATTCATGATTCAAAACATGTTTTGTGCTCCATGTTTTCCGAAGCCCGAAACCCGAAATGCACTAAATCTCCTCGTGTCGGGTTTTCGGACTCCTCCAACATGCTGACGTGGCATTCATGCCGAGTGGTCGGTGAGTTGGCACGTGCCGAGCTGAAGTGTATTTATTACTGATTTTCTTATAAATACGCGGATTTCCACGTCATTCTTACCGTTCATATTTTTAATTCGTGGATTTTTCGCATGCTCTTCCGCTCCCAAAACCCGCAAACTCACGTTACCAGACTGGATCGTTTGTTTTCGATTTTACCTGTCTCGAATCGAAGGTATTTTTCGTTCCTTCTTTATTCTTGACTTTTCTAGATCGACTGCGTGTATTTTCTTTCCAATTTCTTGCCAGTTGTTGAGGGTTTTTCTTCCTTCTTCTTTCTGTGTTGTTTTGGAAAGGGTTTTGGGTTTTTAGGGTTTATTCTCTTTTTGGGATTATCAATTGGTGCTGTTCCTTCCAAATCTTAATTATATGCATGATGTATGGAATATGAATAACAAAAAAGAAAGGAAGTTGTGTATGTAGAAATTCAAAGGAAAGACTCTGTTTTTGTTTCCCGGATTTTGAAGGTTGTGTTGCAGATTCAAAAGTCCGAAGAACATTGGAAGCTCGAAGTGACGGGGTTTCTCAACATTCCGACCTCAACACTAAGTGCCGGGCATCTCCTAAGTTCCGTCATCGAAAGTGGGTGCCGGGTTTTCTCCTGTTTCCGCCATTGAAAGCAAGTGTCGGGTTTCGCCAAGATTCCGACATATCAGACCTGTCGGGTTCTCAAAGTTTTCCGATATCTTCTTCTGCGTGTCGGGTTCTTCTCTTCTTCCGACGCATTCAGTCAATCAGGTTTTTCAGTGTGCACAGCATCTCCGGAGTTCCGAGCCTTTCTCCTTCCAATATTCTTCATGTCGGATCCTGGTTCATCACAGGAGAAGGCCGAAAAATCTAGCAGGATGAAATACAAATTTAAGAAACCAGAATCCCCGTCATATATCGACTGTAATTATGATATCAGGGATACTGAAATGGGCAACATAGATATGGACGACTTTTGGAATAGGGTGAAGAGTTCTTCTCAAACCCCATGGATGGTGGCTTTAGCTAACAGTGGCTTGCCCCTTGCAGCAGGCTTCCCCATGTCTGCCCAATGTCCAGAGTTTGTTTTGGCGTGTGCATCCAGCTACGACTCAGCTTCTCGTTCCGTAAGGAATCAGGCTGGTGAAGTAGTTATCAAACTAGATGGAGCTTATTTTGATGATCTCCTGAAACTACCAAATTTTGAAGAGTATGGGGCCCTAGACATCAAGTCGGCTCAGAAGGCCTGGGACAGTAACCAGGAAAATTGCATTAGGGATGTCAATAAGAAGTTCTTGGTCAAGGCAAAACCAGTAATATCTAGATTTCCAAGAACTATCCCTAGATCGGATTTCATACAAGAAATCAACGATATTATCACCCTACTGAGCCGGGTTTTTGGCTTGCATTTAATCAAATTTATTTCATGGATGGATGTACCAATTTATGGTCACCATCAAGAAGAATAAGCAAGGGATTGACTGGGGACCCTTATCGCTGATGAAATTGATTCCCGGATGACGACGGTCCCGCCAACCTGGAAAAGTTTTATATGTTCTCATATGTGGCCTATGCAAAGCACTGGAATGAGGAGCTATCCTGGGCTGGAGACTAAAGGAAGCAGAACGACAAATCCAGTCTATAAGTATTATCCTCAAATAACGAAGAAGGGGTCCAAGGATCATTTTAGGAGGGTAAATGACGCCTTTTTCTACGAGAACATCTCACCAACCTGAACCCGAGTGAGAAAGACAAGGGTCTCAGACGAGGCATGGGCTGAAGTATCTAAATGGGGATGTATCTTCTTGCAGTTCAAGAAGTTTACCTACCTTCGAACGGTCATGTACTCTGGAGAGCCTTTCCGTCTGCCTCGCTATCCAGGGGATAGATTGATATTGCTAGAATTGGTCAGACAGCTATTGGATTTTCACAAATTCCAACAGAGCAAGCATAAGGCAGCAGTATCCTTCCCAATTTCTATTGGGAGATATACTTGCTCAACAGTGGCAAAGGCCAAAAATGTTGAATGTGAACTCCAGGAGAAATTAAAGAAGCATATGAAGTCTCGGGATGGTTTTGACATCCGAGGAGTACTTAGAACCTATGGAGCCCTACATCTGCACAGGCCCGACATTGAGGATATCTGGGTGGATCTGCGTAACGAAGTTGCAGTTCGCAGAAAAGATAATAGTAGGTTAACTATTAATGAGATTCAGACGCTAGAGCTTTCTGATTTGCCAGATGGCACAACTGACAATGAAAGTGTGTTGGATATGTCCTATGATGGGCTTAATGAAGATCGATACGTTTTCCCTTTTGATTGGTCGGCCGCCGAAAAGCCTCTATCACGATAGGTCGGCTCTCATTCTTGCTCGCACCAAAAATGGCTCTCTTCTTGGGGCATGAATTTTAAGGATGAAAAGTTTCCAAAGTTGGGTGAAACGGAGGTGGGGCCCTCCCAAAAGAAAAGGACAAAGAATCTTACGGGGTCTATAAAAATCAGATTCCCAAGAAGAAGAAAGAAAGACAAATCTCTTCAATTGTCTCTCCACTCAAACGGTGGTTGTGCAGAATCACCAACACCACCAGTAAATAGGGGAGATTAATTTAGAAGAAGGAGGAAGCCACTCTTGACTTCACCATTTGCTTTGATTGCTCAACCGGAGAGACTTTATCTCTTGCATTCAAGGCTTTGAAACCGAATCAGTGCCTCCCCTCAACAACCACTTCACCTCCTCATTCCCCATCCACTTCTTCAAGCATGGCCAATATTTTCTCCGGCTCTCACCCTCTCTCGCTGAAACCCAAGTGATCACCAACACTCCCCACAACCTCGTTCCTCTATTCATTACACCTACTACCACGTTGGTCACTGTTCCTCCTCCATAGTAGAATCTGCTCCCTCGAGAGTAGAATACCAAGCATTACAACATTGGCGCTTTCCTCGATACACCACAATGGCTACTCGAACAAACTCCGAGGAAGAGGAAAGTGATTGTACCCTACCACCTTTGATTTCAGCTCACTCAAGGCTTCTACCGCGAGATCACCAAGAAACCCAAAACAGCTTTCAAGGGTTTTGGTGGATGCTTCAGAGATAAGTTCGCAGAGATCGCCACTCCCTCACCGACAAAACTAGAGATGATGTAACAAATGCTTGATTACTGTAACTGTGGTGGCTCTAGGGAAAGTGACAAAGAAAAGGGGCGCAAAGAAGATGCAAAGGATTCCATAGACGTCCTGTGCCAAAAGTTGAAAGAAACAAAGGACAGCAGAAATGAGCTTAAGGAAAAAGTGGAGCAGTTGACAGAGGTTTTGATTAAACTCTCAACACCCCTGGAATCCATACCATCTTCTTCTGTATCTGCCGGATTCGATTTCTCATCGGTGCCTACGATTGAGAAGATTACTAAAAAAGGAAGGGTGGTTGATGAATGGATCCAAAAGTTGCTCCAACAAGGGAAGGAAGTAATTCAAGACGTGGTGAAAGTTCATCAGTCTTTGGGGGAGATTCAGAAGGAAGGAGAGAAGATGGATGAGGAATTCACTGAAGAAATTGGACAGCTTGATTTGACTTGTGAAGCTCTCCAAGTGCTAAAGCAAATCCCAGCACATCTCTTGGTAGAAGAAGGCGTTCTTCCACATACAGATAAACACTTTCAGCTGATCAAGGCCATCAAGTTCAGAGTAAAGATTCTCAACGAAGCCTGCAGCAAGTTGAGAGAATCAAGGGATAAATTGATCGATGGGAAAAGTGATCTGGAAGAAGAATTGCTAAAGATTTGTCCAAAGGTGTCAGTTGGGAACGCAGTATCCTATCGCCAGATGATCTCTTCAAACAAGTTCAGAATCTATTCAAAGATGAACTCAGTACATGGATTTGACTCTTGAAGTCATCGGGTCACCAGGTAAGGATTGAGCACACTTTTTAGGGGCCTTAAGAAAGCTCAAAAAAGGATTGAAGAAACTTCCTAAGACCGCCAAAGATGTTCATGAAACTTGCAAATGTGGAATCTCACCCACTGCACTGATGAGAATGAAATGCAAGGCATTATTCGGAAGTTCCAGGAGTTTCGTAACAAACAGTCTCAGCTGGAGGAGGAGAAAGAAGAAGAAGCAAAAGATGATGATTCGGATTAATTCCCAACGTCCCATGTCATTTCTATTTTTAGATTGACATGTCTTTGTTATTTCCGTTTTATCATATTTTTAATTCATGTTTTGACTTGATCTCCTGCGTGAGAGTCATGCAAAACTGAAACTCCAGTTAACATGCTACTCTTTAGGATCTGTCCTGTTTTATCTCTAGCTTCTTTTGTTATAAATAAGGGATGCCTGTGCATTCAAAAGGGTCGAGAATTTTTGAAGCATTAAGAGGCTATTGGAAAGGAGAAAAACTTTGTGTTTTCTTTCAATCATTTTGAAGAATAGAAGTTGATATTGTTTTGCAGACTTTGTGTTGTGAAATATATCTTATTTAAGACAAAGTTGTTCTTATGTTCATGATCTTAAAGCTATTCTTTTCGCATAGAATCTCGGTGTTTCTAATTATCTCTGACGCTATATCTCGTGATCTAAAACTCGTATGATTATTTCGTGCTCGTGTTTTACTCGAAAGAAAATACGTTTCTCCCATTTCTTTTCTACCGTGCTTCTTTCACTGTAACAGTTTCTAACCTATTTCACTTACGAAAGCAATATCCTTGAATCGTGTGAATGTGGATTTCGGGATTTCATCCCAACCCCCAATGGTTAGATTAGTGTGAATATCAGATATATTATTTATCGTGTTTAGATTAGCAATAAACAGGCAGCCTCACCTGTCTTTGAGGAGGGATTTAATCCCATGTACTGTGGTTGAACCTCATATTTTGGTTTGACAAAATATCCAACCAACAGTTTTTGGCGACTCCGCTGGGGAAATACGGATCAATAGTATAAAGCTTATCCTCTCGGTGTCTGGCGACTCCATATTTGCCTTATTTTTAATAAGATCTCCTTTCAGTTCAAGCTGGCCAGGAGGATCTTCACTCGGTCTCGCCGAGCTCAAGGTGAAATTGATCCACTCTTCGAGTTACTGCAGCAACAGCATAATTTCAGCCTTTCTCCCAACAGCGTTGTCTCTAACCGAGCCAGAAGTTCTTCACCTGTTCGGAGAAATCGGATCCCTGAAGAACGGGAAGCATCTGCAACTTGTCGTGCACTACTCTTGCTCGATACTCGATCCTCGTACGCACTCTTTTCGAAGGATGGCGGTTCAACCTCGTGCCTTGGGGTGCAGCATTGGTCCTCTTACTTTGACTCTCCATTGCATGAGTTACCACGTGGATCACGTAAAACATTCCCAAGTTCAATGGGGATGGGAAGCAAGATCCCGATGAGCATATTGCGCCTTTCTTTGTTGCATGCGGTGTCCTCGAGTAGCCCACGAAGATGTCTCTCGCTCGACTCTTTGTTGAAACATCATAGGAGTAGCAATTTGAATGGTTTTACCACCTCCCGAATGCATGCATTCCAGATTGGGCTACCATGCGGACCAAGTTTGAGGCACGTTTCAAACCAGCCAAGATTCTCATGCTTTGTTAGCTCACCACGCATATGAAGAAGGAATCGCATGAACCTATGCGGGAATTCGTGGCTAAGTTCAATAAGCTGATCCGGAAAATTCCAGTAATAGCTGTACCAACTCTGGAAAACCAAAAATGCTTTTTCATCAATGCTCAACCTCCTGATATAAGCTTTTTATTACGAAGGTCGGTTATCCCAGATCTCAAGCTACGATCTACCAACGGCATCAAATAGAGGATGATCTCATCTTAGCCGGAAGGATCAAGAAAGATATACCCAAAATCAAAAATCAAGGTTCTTCTCAAGGTAATACTGACCCTATGTTTCAAAAAATGGCTAATGATTTGATTGCTTTAAAGAAGCAAGTGTCTCAGCAGGTGAGCAATGTTCCGTACCGGGATATCCCTAGGCGGAATTTTAATAACAATGGTGCACCTGCCAGAGATAGGCCACGGTTAGCTCCTGCTCAACCGAGATTAGCAATTGAAGCTCCGCCTGTTAATGCAGCAGTGGAAATAATTGAAGAAGATGATGAACCAGAAGAACAAGATTCCCGTGAGGATTTCGAAGCTTCAGGATATGCTGATGAGTCTTATGATGAGTCAGCTGGCGACTCCAGCATTGGTTATTTGGAATATGATGAAGATGAATGTGAGCCAGATGGTCAATCATTTGCTGTTTTCACTCGGTCCCAATCTCAGAATCCCAGAAGACCTCCGGAAAATACTAAGGAGAAGAATAAGGAACCTCCCATATCCATAGTCAAGAGGGGTACCCCTATTTCGGCACAAACTGAAAGAGAGGTTACTAAAAAGACAGCTGCTCCTTATTCTCCTTCTCCTAAGGCCAGTGCCCCAGCACAAGCTCATGTAATCAGAACTGAACCTACCATCATTCCTTCTTATACTGCTTTTGATATTATTGATCATGCAAAGAGAACCAAAATTCAAATGTCAGAAGCAGAATACCTTCAGTCGAATCCCGAACAATTTGAAAAGCTAGCCAAGTTTATCAGAAGTAAAGCGGCCATTCCGTCACCTGCTAAAGGTCTCCTTTCAAATCCTACTCAACCCACACCTCAGAATAATCTGACCTCTGCTTCTTCCTCAGGAAAGATTGAACCATTTTATTTGTCTCTACTAATAAATGGGTTTAAACTCAGCAATTGCATCATTGACTCAGGGGCCTCTGATAATGTTATGCCCGCAAAAGTGGCCCATGCCCTTGGGCTTACTTTGACTAAATCATATGGACGGTGCTATTCCATGGAAACTAAACAAGTCCCTCTGATTGGTCAAATTAAGGACGCACAGTTTGCATTTGTTGCCTTCCCTGAGAAGAGAGTGAAAATGACTATTCTGGTTGCTGACATTCCTGCGGCTTATGGTATCCTCTTGGGTAGAGGATTTTGTAAAGATGTCGGAGGAGAGATTAGTATGGATTGGACCAAAGCCAAGATCCCAGTCAAAGGGGTTCAACAGGTTCTTCATCCTGAACCGCAGGCAAAGTATTTGGTGACTAAATCAGATGATCCTAAGGCTCAGATTCTTTTCGAAGATGCTAGCTTCGGGAATTATTTCATGGCATCAGAGATACCCATTGTAGATGTGGAAGAGGAAGATCCCAATGCAATTTGGACGCCTTTCGAATTTGATGGTAGCACGCTCAACCCTCCGGATCAGCGCTGGTGTTGTTCTCATATCTCCTAGCTCCGAGTTTTTCCCATCACTTATAAGTTGCAATTTGATAATACTAATAACACTACCGAATATGAAGCCCCGTTATTAGGATTAGAATTGGCCGACATGTAAGGGAATCAGAATCTCAAGGTTCGGGGGATGCGAGCTGATTGTTAATCGTGTCGTGGGTATATATCAGTGAAAAATGATCGGTTGAGGCATTACAGAACAAAGTTTGGGATAGTATAGAATGCTTTGATGCATTTTCTATTAAGGCGCTTTTAAGAGATTATAATGACAAGGCTGATTCTTTGGCCGTATCTCGCATCTCTTCTTCTTCCTCATCCTCGCTCAAGCAAGACACATACTCTATCGAGATTGTACCGCCCTTAAAGATCCCGTATAATGCAACTCACCGGCAGTATTCAATGATGATCAACAGTGTTGGCTTTTCTAGAAAAGGCCGACAATTTCAAAGTGAGCTATATTTTGAAGGTTCTGAATCAGCCTTTCGTGAAACTATTTCAGAGCCATATCAAGAGGTTGATGGTGAATTTATCCAGCTGAAAGGCAACAAGATACCAAAAGGTCTGGTTTCCCTGGAGGGTCTGTTTGACAAACATGATCGCTTTATCCAAAACAAAAGGCAAGTCGAAGGAGCTTCTTCCTCTGAAGTAGATCAAATCAATCTAGGTTCATCTGATCAACCTCGGATGGTGAATATCGGTAAATGTTGTTCTCCTGAAGAGAAGGTAAGATTCATTTCGCTTTTGAAGAAATACATCGATGTGTTGGCCTGGTCTTATGCAGATTTGAAATCCTTCAAGCCTAAAGATGTACAGCACAGTATCCCTTTGAAGCCTGATGTCAAGCCGTATAGACAGAAGCAAAGACATTATAATCCGAAGATTTCAGGGACAATCCTGGCAGAAATTCAGAAGATGTTAGATGCTAGAATTATTTTCCCAATCCATCACTCCACTTGGATTGCAAACATTGTCCCTGTCAGGAAGAAGAATGGTGAGATCCGGATTTGTGTTGACTTCCGTAACTTAAATCAGTCCTCACTGAAGGATAACTATCCCTTGCCTATCATGGATCAGGTATTACAAACTGTAACTGGATCGGAAATGTTATCCATGCTCGACGGGTTTTCAGGATATAATCAAGTCGAAGTAACCACAGAGGATCAACACAAGACAGCTTTCACGACCCCATGGGGTACCTTTGCTTACAGGAGGATGCCATTCGGCCTGATCAACGCCGGAGCTACTTTTCAGAGGGCTATGGATCTAGCATTCAGAGATCTGATGGGCAAGGTCATAGTCGTGTATTTGGATGACTTGACCGTTTTTTCTAAAAAGCGGAGTGATCATTATGGTCATTTAGAACAGGTACTTTTAAGATGCAGACGTCACGGGATTTCGTTGAATCCTAAGAAGTCCATGTTCGGGGTTACAGAAGGAAAGCTGCTGGGTCATATTGTGACCAGAGAAGGAACTAAAATTGACCCAGAAAGGGTAAAGGCTATTCAGAGCCTTACCTTGCCCACAAGTAAAACAGAGTTCATTCTTTCTTCTTCGAAAGGTTAATTTCTTGAGAAGATTTGTACCCGATTTTCACGACAAAACCAAGGATATCCTCGAATGATGAAAGGTAAAATTCCATTTCGATGGAGTACGTATGGAAGTGGCATTTGAAGAAATCAAACAGGCAAATTGCTTGTGCTCTGCCTTAGTATGTCCAGACTTTCAAGAAAGATTTCATCATGTATAGCTATGCTTCGCCCACACAAGGTCGGGATCCCGATGCAGAAAATGGAGAAGGCATTGAAGCTCCTATCGCATTCATGAGCTGTCCGTTGAAAGAGCATGAATCAAGATGTCGCAGATTGAAAAACATGCTTATGCGGTGGTGCGAAAGCGGTGAAGCATTTCGTACTATGTGCAATTCTCATACTCGTGTTCTCGCTCCCGATATCATTGTTAAATCCATTCTAACTCAACAAGAGCCGGGAAGCCAACGAGGTACTTGGATCAAGCTAAGGTTCGTGGAGTATGACTTGACATCAAACCTACCAAGTTGGGTACGAGGAAGAGGCCTCGTGTCAATTGATTGCAGAGAATCATGTCAAGCAGAGTGTGATAAGAATCAAGATACTTCTTCCGAGCCGCCTATGGTGCTTTTTGTGAGTACGACCGATGAATGGTACACTGGACATCGCTTTCTTCCTAACTTATGGTGAATGTCCTCCGCATTTAAATCAAAAAGAGAAGAGGACCATCAAGTTAAGATCTGCAAAATACCTTTTGTGGAATAATTCAATATACAAGAAAGGTATCGATGGTGTCTTCTTGCGTTGTGTCGATAAATCACAACAGAAAAGTTATTAGAATCCTTTCATAGCCTAGCATGCGGAGGACATTTTTGTCCTCTCAGAATAAAGATATAAGATCTTACTGCTAGGTATTATCGCCTACTCTTTTCCTGGATTCAAGAGAATGGGTGTCTAAATGTGAAGCTTGTCAACATTTCGTTGGTCGTCCCAAGCTAAGCAGCAGCTCTTCCTTCAAGCCTCGTGGTGATCAAGAACCTTTCCGCCAATGGGGATTGATTTTATCTAACATTGAATCCTACTTCCAAAGGCTTTGACACAACTATGTGCCGACTGCCACAGATTATTTTACCAAGTGGGTAGAGAGGTCGCACTAATCAAGCAAGCAGCGACTTCAAGCCGTTTGCAAGTTCCCGAAAGAAAACATAATCGCCGATTTGGTGTGCCTCATAAGATCGTAGCGGATAATGCCTCTAACTTCTCCTCACATGAATTAACAGACTCGCTATGGATTCGCATTACTCGCTCATTCATCCGACTATTATCCCTGTGGCAATGGGCAAGCCGAGTCCAAAGAATAAGAATCAAGTTACTATAATCAGAAACTAGTAGATGAAAATCGAGAGACATGGCACAAAGCATCAGATGATGCGTTGTGGGCTGATCGGATCACTCCAAAGCGAGCCATGTGGATGTCCCCTTTTCGCCTATATACGGATCGATGCTGAAATTCCTATCTCAAGAGAATCGCCGGCCTTGAGTTGCAAAAGCGGTCAAGATGTAGCTTTTCTAATTCTATCGAAAAGAGGGTTATGTACCTAAACCAAAGCTAGAAGAAGAGCGAATTAAGGTGGCTGATCGTATTGCAGCAGATCATCGAGCAGGTGAAGAAGATTTTTGATAAAAAATCAAAGCAACGTGACTTCCGATTGAGACCTCGTGTTTGCTTTGGGATAAAAGAAGAGAAATGTAAAGGAATGCATGGAAAGTTTGATTCTTTATGGAAAGGACCTTTCAAGATCCACGAGTCAATGGTGAAAATAGTTTCCTTCTATCATATCCGGATGGAGGGTTACTCCTTTGCCTTTCAAAGGACAACATCTAAAGTCGTTTCCACCATTAATGCAAGATGCCTCTCGCATTGTACATATTTTGCTTTTGTTGTGTGTTTGCTTTTGGTTTTCTTTCTTTCTTTCTTCGCTTTTGTTTTGTTTTGGTTTTCTCTCGACCCCGTAGCCCAATGAGCGAGACCAGTAGATTCTCGAGTTCTCTTCCTTCGTATTGCAAAGAAAGTCCCCAACCGAGCCACCGTTATCCCCGCTTTGAGTTCACAACGAAACGATCGGATAACCCCTACAAAATTTTTGTAGTGATTTTGCATTATGACCTCTTTTAGAGAAAATCGGGTTTTCGGCTTTTCATAAGTGCTACTAACAAACTTGACATAAGTTTTAACATGCTTTATGTCTTATGACCTCCTTTGAAACTCCGAAACCCGCCTTGCAGGTAAGATAATCCTTTGATTCGGGTTTTCTAACTCTAAAGCATCGGACATTCATGTTCCAAAACATGTTTTATGCGCCATGTTCTCCGATTCCCGAAGTCCGCTCAATCCTTTGAATCGGGTTTTCGGAAGTTCAATGCATCGGAACATTCATGATTCAAAACATGTTTTGTGCTCCATGTTTTCCGAAGCCCAAACCCGAAATGCACTAAATTTCCTCGTGTCGTTTTTCGAACTCCTTCAACATGCCGACGGGCATTCATGCCGAGTGGTCGGTGAGTCGGCACGCGTGCCGAGTCAAGTGTATTTATTATCGATTTTCTTATAAATGCGCCGGATTTCCACGCCATTCTTACCGCTCATATTTTTAATACGTGGATTTTTCGCATGCTCTTCCGCTCCCAAACCCGCAAACTCGCTACTGTGATCGGATCGCTTGTTTTCGATTTTACCTGCCTCAATCAAGGTATTTTTCGCTCGTTCTTTATTCTTGATTTTTCTAGATCGATCACAGTGTATTTTCTTTCCAATTTCTTGCCAGTTGTTGAGGGTTTTTCTTCCTTCTTCTTTCTGTGTTGTTTTGGAAAGGGTTTTGGGTTTTTAGGGTTTATTCTCTTTTTGGGATTATCAATTGCTGCTGTTCCTTCCAAATCTTAATTATATGCATGATGTATGGAATATGAATAACAAAAAAGAAAGGAAGTTGTGTATGTAGAAATTCAAAGGAAAGACTCTGCTTTTGTTTCCCGATTTTGAAGGTCAGGTTGCAGATTCAAAAGTCCAAGAACATCGAAGCTCAAGTGACGGGGTTTTCAACATTCCGACCTCAACACTAAGTGCCGGCATCTCCTAAGTTCCGCCATCGAAAGTGGGTGCCGGGTTTTCTCTGTTCGCTTTCCGCCATTGAAAGCAAGTGTCGGGTTTCGCCAAGATTCCGACATATCGACTGTCGGGTTCTCAAAGTTTTCCGATATCTTCTTCGCGTGTCGGGTTTCTTCTCTTCTTCCGACGCATTCACCAATCAGTTTTTCAAGGCGCACAAAGATCTCCTGAGTTCCGAGCCTTTCTCCTTCCAATATTCTTCATGTCTGATCCTCGGTTCATCACAGAGAAGGCCGAAAATCTAAAGCAGATGAAATACAAATTTAAGAAACCAATCCCCTCATATATCGATTGTAATTATGATATCGTGGGATACCGAAATGGGCAACATAGATATGGACGACTTTTGAATAGGGTGAAGAGTTCTTCTCAAACCCCATGGATGGTGGCTTTAAATGACAAAGGGCTTGCCCTCGCAAAGAAGCTTCCCCATGTCCGCCCAATGTCCAGAGTTTGTTTCTGCGTGTGCGTATCCAGCCTACGACTCGCCTTCTCGCTCCGTAAGGAATCAGCCGGGTGAAGTAGTTATCAAACTAGATGGAGCTTATTTTGATGATCTCCTCGAAACTACCAAATTTTCAAGAGTATGGGGCCCTAGACATCAAGTCGGCTCGTAAGGCCCGGGACAAGAACTCAGAAAATTGCATTAGGGATGTCAATAAGAAGTTCTTGGTCAAGGCAAAACCAGTAATATCTAGATTTCCAAGAACTATCCCTAGATCGGATTTCATACAAGAAATCAACGATATTATCACCCCATCGAGCCGGGTTTTTGGCTCATTTAATCAAATTTATTTCATGGATGGATGTACCAATTTATGGTCACCATCAAGAAGAATAAGCAAGGGATCGATCGGGACCCTTATCGCTGATGAAATTGATTCCCAGATGACGACGGTCCTGTCAACCGGAAAGTTTTATATGTTCTCATATGTGGCCTATGCAGCAGCTGGAATGAGGAGCTATCCCGGGCTGGAGACTAAAGGAAGCAGAATGACAAATCCAAATTTATAAGTATTATCCTCAAATAACGAAGAAGGGGTCCAAGGATCATTTTAGAGGGTAAATGACGCCTTTTTCTACGAGAACATCTCACCACCAACCTGTAATGAGAAAGACAAGGGTCTCGACGAGGCATGGGTCAAGTATCTAAATGGGGATGTATCTTCTTGCAGCTTCAAGAAGTTTACCTACCTTCGAACGGTCATGTACTGAGAGCCTTTCCGTCTCGCCTCGCTATCCAGGGATAGATTGATATTGCTAGAATTGGTCGCACACTATTGATTTTCACAAATTCCAACAGAGCAAGCATAAGGCAAAGCAGATCCTTCCCAATTTCTATCGGGAGATATACTTGCTCAACAAAGGGCAAAGGCCAAAAATGCCGAATGTGAACTCCAGGAGAAATTAAAGAAGCATATGAAGTCTCTGGATGGTTTTGACATCCGAGGAGTACTTAGAACCTATGGAGCCCTACATCTCGCACAGTGCCGACATTGAGGATATCTCAGTGGATCTCGCGTAACGGTTAGGCATAGAAAGATAATAGAGGTTAACTATTAATGAGATTCGACGCTAGAGCTTTCGATTCGCTGATGGCACAACCGACAATGAAAGTGTGTTGATATGTCCTATGATGGGCTTAATGAAGATCGATACGCTTTCCCGCCTATTGATTGGTCGCCAAATGGAAGCCTCTATCACGATAGGTCGGCTCTCATTCTTGCTCGCACTAAAAATGGCTCTCTTCGGGGCATGAATTTTAAGGATGATAAGTTTCCAAAGTTGGTCAAACGGAGGTGGGGCCCTCCCAAAAGAAAAAGGACAAAGAATCTTTGGGGGTCTATAAAATCGATTCCCAAGAAGAAGAAAGAAAGACAAATCTCTTCAATTGTCTCTCCAGCTCAAACGGTGGTTGTGCCGTAATCACCAACACCACCGTAAATAGGGGAGATTAATTTAGAAGAAGGAGGAAGCCACTCTTGACTTCACCATTTGCTGATTGCTCAACCGGAGAGACTTTATCTCTCGCATTCAAGGCTTTGGAAACCGAATCAGCCTCCCTCAACAACCACTTCACCTCCTCATTCCCCATCCACTTCTTCAAGCATGGCCAATATTTTCTCCGGCTCTCACCCTCTCTCGCTGAAACCCAAGTGATCACCAACACTCCCCACAACCTCGTTCCTCTATTTATCGCACCTACTACCACGCTGGTCACTGCCGCTCCTCCAATAGTAGAATCTCGCTCCCTGAGAGTAGAATACCGCCATTACAACATTGGCGCTTCCTCCGATACACCACAATGGCTACTCGAACAAACTCCGAGGAAGAGGAAAGTGATCAGACCTCTACCACCTTTGATTTCACTCACTCAAGGCTTCTACCGCGAGATCACCAAGAAACCCAAAACAGCTTTCAAGGGTTTTGGTGGATGCTTCAGAGATAAGTTCGTAGAGATCGCCACCCTCACCGACAAAACTAGAGATGATGTAACAACACTGATTACTGTAACCAGTGGTGGCTCTAGGGAAAGTGACAAAGAAAAGGGGCGCAAAGAAGATGCAAAGGATTCCATAGATGTCCTGTACCAAAAGTTGAAAGAAACAAAGGACAAAGCAGAAATGAACTTAAGGAAAAAGTGGAGCAATGATGAGGTTTTGATTAAACTCTCAACACCCCGGAATCCATACCATCTTCTTCGTCATCCGCCGATTCGATTTCTCATCCTGCCTACGATTGAGAAGATTACTAAAAAGGAAGGGTGGTTGATGAATGGATCCAAAAGTTGCTCCAACAAGGGAAGGAAGTAATTCAAGACGTGGTGAAAGTTCATCACTTTGGGAGAGATTCAAGGAAGGAGAGAAGATGGATGAGGAATTCATCAAGAAATTGGACACTTGATTTGACTTGTGAAGCTCTCCAAGTGCTAAAGCAAATCCCAAAGACATCTCTCGTAGAAGAAGGCGTTCTTCCACATACGATAAACACTTTCACCGATCAAGGCCATCAAGTTCGTAGTAAAGATTCTCAACGAAGCCTCGCAGCAAGTCGAGAGAATCAAGGATAAATTGATCGATGGGAAAAGTGATCTCGAAGAAGAATTGCTAAAGATTTGTCCAAAGGTGTCACTTGGGAACGCAGTATCCTATCGCCAGATGATCTCTTCAAACAAGTTCAGAATCTATTCAAAGATGAACTCGTATGGATTTGACCTCAAGTCATTGTCACTTTGTAAGGATTGAGCACACTTTAGGGCCTTAAGAAAGCTCAAGAAAGGATCAAGAAAAACTTCCTCGCACCGCCAAAGGATGTTCATGAAACTCGCGAAATGTGGAATGATCACTCCACTCGCGCTCGATGAGAATGAAATGCAAGGCATTATTCGGAAGTTCCAGAGTTTCGTGAATAAAACAGCCTCACTGGAGGAGGAGAAAGAAGAAGAAGCAAAAGATGATGATTCGGATTAATTCCCAACGTCCCATGTCATTTCTATTTTTAGATTGACATGTCTTTGTTATTTCCGTTTTATCATATTTTTAATTCATGTTTTGACTTGATCTCCTGCGTGAGAGTCATGCAAAACCGAAACTCCAAGCAATATGCTACTCTTTAGATCTCGTCTGCTTTTATCTCTAGCTTCTTTTGTTATAAATAAGGGATGCCTGTGCATTCAAAAGGGTCGAGAATTTTTGAAGCATTAAGAGGCTATTGGAAAGGAGAAAAACTTTGTGTTTTCTTTCAATCATTTTGAAGAATAGAAGTTGATATTGTTTTCACAGACTTTGTGTTGTGAAATATATCTTATTTAAGACAAAGTTGTTCTTATGTTCATGATCTTAAAGCTATTCTTCGTGCATAGAATCTCGTTGTTTCTAATTATCTCTGACGCTATATCTCGTGATCTAAAACTCGTATGATTATTTCGTGCTCAGTGTTTACTCGAACGAAAATACATTTCTCCCATTTCTTTTCTACCGTGCTTCTTTCATCGTAATGCTTTCTAACCTATTTCACTTACGAAAGCAATATCCTCAATCGTGTGAATGTGGATTTCGGATTTCATCCCAACCCCAATGGTTAGATTAGTGTGAATATCAGATATATTATTTACCGTGTTTTAGATTAGCAATAAACAGCAAATTTCACTTGCCTTTGAGGAGGGATTTAATCCCATGTATCGTGGTCAACCTCATATTTTGGTTTGACAAAATATCCAACCAACAATATCCCATCAAGCAAGAGCAAAAACCCTTCAAGCAGAATCATGAGGTATAATCCAACCATTTTAGGTACTATCTTTACAGAGATTCAAACTATCGATGCAAAGATAATTTACCCTATACATCATTCTCAATGGTTGGCAATATAGTTCTCGTAAGAAAGAAAAGTGGTGAGATTAGATTGTGTGTTGATTTCCACAATCTCAATCGTGCATCATTGAAAGATAATTATCTTATTCCAATTATGGATCATACTCTCCGTGTCATGTCACCAGATCCGAGATGCTCTCAATGTTGATGGTTTCTCGTGCTATAATCATGTTAAGGAGGCTTAAGAAGATCAATATAAAACAACATTCATTACACTGGGAACGCTTGCTTACTAGAAAATGCCTTTCAGGTTAATTAATGCCAGCCACATTTCAGAGAGCTATGGATCTGACATTTTCTCATCTTAAAGACAAAAGCATAGTGGTTTACCTTGATGATCTGAGAGTATTTTCTAAAGTAAGGGGTAATCACATTTCAGATCTGGAAAAAGTCTTCATCTAGTGCCGTAAAGCATGGGATTTCTTTAAATCCTAAGAAACACATCTTTGTTGTAACAGAAGGAAATTTTCTAGGGCACATTGTTTCAAAAGAAGGAACCAAAATAGATCTTGAGTGGGTGAAATCCATTCAACCTTTTCCATTGCACAACCTCTAAAAAAGGATTTCATTCCTTCTTTGGTAAGGTTAATTTTCTCAAGAGATTTGTCCCGACTTTGCTGAACTAACTCATCATATTTCAAATATGATGAAGAAAACACAAGATTTCAAGTGGAGCGATGAAGGAAAGGAAGCGTTCGAGAAGATCAAGATGGCTTTGTCCGAAGCACCAATCTTGGTATCACTAGATTTTAGAAAAGAATTTATTCTTTACTGTTATTCCTCTGAACACACAATGTTAGCAATTCTGATGCAGAGAAATCAAGAGGATGTAGAAGCACCGATTGCTTTCATGAGTATGCCTTTAAAGGATTACAAATTAAAATATACTCCTATGGAAAACATGAATATGCAACAGAAAGCATGCAAGGCATTCAAATATTATATCCTTTCTTCACATATTGTGGTCCTTGTTCCAGATACTGCGTAGTGAAGTCTATTCTAACACAACAAGAACTAGGGTTATTAAGAGGCACATGGGTAACAAAGGTGCAAGAATATGACTTGGATATTAAGCCTACAAAGCTGGTTCGAGGAAGAGGCTTATGTGAGTTAATGACCGAGACAAAGATAAATGAGTCGGAGGAAGGCAAAAGTTTGCCTATGGTTCTCTTTATAGATCTGGTAGATGAATGGTATAGTAATATTGCCTATTTCATAACCTATGGGGAATGCCTAGATCATCTCTCTCGCAAGGAAAAGCGTACCATTAAACTGAAGGCCAAAGAATTTGTTCTTTGGGATAATGGGTCAGTATAAAAAGGGATTGATGGCGTGTTTCTCAGATGTGTGGATAAAGCTCAACAGATCAACTATTAAAACAATTTCATAATATGGCTTGTGGTGGTCATTTCTCACCCGAGTCACTGCACACAAAATCCTCTCGAGCTAGGTATTACTGGCCCACACTTTTTCAAGATACTACAGAATGGGTATCCAAGTGCCAAGCATGCCAACATTTTGTTGGACGAATCAAATTGTCTACATTGCCTTTAAAACCGATTATAATTGAAGAGCCTTTCCAGCAATGGGGCATGGATTTTATTGGCATACTCAACCCGGCTTCTAGTGTCGGTCATCATTATATTTTGACATCTACCGATTATTTCAAAGAAGTGGGTAGGCCATTCTCGTTAAAAATGCCACTTCCGCGAGGTGTGTAATTTTATAAAGGAAAATATTATCATAAGGTTTGGCATACCCAGCAAAATAGTAGCAGACAATGCTCCCAATTTACCTTATGAGGAGTTGGTTGAATTATGCTACACGCATGGAATCCAGTTGGTACATTCCTCCAATTACTACCCATAAGGGAATGGCCAAGTTGAAATGAGTAACAAAATTTTGGTAACAATCGTGCAGAAATTGGTAACAGAAAATCAAAGAAGTTGGCATAAGAAGTTGTTTGATGCATTATGGGTAGACAAGATCACCCCAAAGAAAGCTATAGGCATGTCCCATTTTCAGTTGCTGTATGGAAGAGATGCAAAGTTGCCTCTTACATTAGAATTGCCGCTTTACGACTTTCCAAAGCTCTAGAAGATACTACTTTCACATATGCTCTTGACAAATGAATAATGTATTTGACTGAATTACGTGAAGTACAGGTTCAAGTGGCAGATAGGCTATCAGAACACCAGAGGAAAGTGAAGGTGATCTTTGACAAAAAGGCCAGAGAAAGAAAGTTTGAGATTGGTGATTGGGTCCTCCTATGGGATAAAAGACACGAACAAAAGGGCATGCACTGAAAAATTTGATTCATTATGGAAAGGGCCTTTCATAATGAAAAGGACTGCTAGAACTGATAGCTTCATACTTGCTCATCAGGATGGAATTGAATCTCAAGCCTTTTAACGGAAACATTTGAAGCTTTTCCAGAATTGAAGGAACATGGTAAAACCTGTATGTATATAAATAAATTTTGGTCGTTTTTCATTTATTTTTCTTTTCTTTTGTCGATGTTGTATTTTCTTTTGTTGCCGACCCCGAGCCTAATGGACAGATACGAAACCAGAGATGTTGGGATCTCATCTTTACTCCTGTCATTTTGACAGAGGTAAAGATGTCCACAGATGGAACCAAAATTTTTAGTGTCCCAGCATTTCTTCCTAAAATATGGGATCGCCCCTTTTAAAAAAAAAAATTATCCTCTTTAAAATAACGACTTTTTTTTTTTTTTTTGCCTACAGCTTGTTTTCATTTCTTTAAGGTATTCTCATGGAATCATATAAGCCAATTTCGACAAATACCCAGATGTTAAAACTCATTTTATCCCTCTGTCAGATTTTGTCTCATGAGAATTTTATTTAATTATTTATTAAATAAATAAAGTTCTGTTTAAAATAAATTGTGCTACAATTGAACCCTACTGAAGATTTGCATGCCAGTATTCCCGCCTCTTAGTAGGGTATTCACCAGGGATGAGTTTTTACTAACCAGTTATTCGGCAAAGCAATTGTCTACAACTTCTGGCAACGTTTTTTTTTGTTTTATTTATTTCTTTTGTGTTTGTTTTCAGTTTTCTCCGCAGTTTGTCTGTTAAATTCCTCTTGATCCGTTTGTTCATTCTATATAGCCTGTTTATTTGCTTGGAAGTTCTGGAAGTCATTCATGGCCTCAGACAATGGAAGAAATTGATCATGGAGTGCTAACTTCTGACAAAAAGGAAGAATTTAGGCAAAATAAGCTTCTCCCATGCAAGTCGCACTTTTGGAATGATGGCTTTAAGTTGCCAATGGGAATTTTGGTAGTGGCAGGCAGGTGGGAATTTTATGCCTTGCCTAGTAGGGTAAAAATTCCCATGATGAAGTCAAGTCACTTAAGCTGCCAATGGGAATTTTGGAGGTGGCAGGCAGGTGGGAATTTTGTGCTTGCTAACAGGTTGTTTTTTCCCATTATGAAGGATAAATCACTTAAAGTACCAATGGGAATTTTAGAGTTGTCTGACAGGGTAAGAATTCCCATCAAGGAAATTTTTCACCCATGCAAGTCACATTTTTGAGAAAGAAGCTCTATTGCATGCAAGTCACACTTTTCGAAGGAAGGATTTAAGTCACCAAAGAGAATTTTGGTAGGGCAGTATGTGGTAATTTTATGCCCGCCTAACAAGGTAAAAATTCCCATGATAAAGACAAATCACTTAAGTGAAGGATGAAGGATGATATATTTGAGCCGCCTTGTCAATCGTCAAATAGGACTTTACGAGGAGCAATAAATGGGGGACAAGAAGTCCCTCCTCTTTAATGGGAGAGATTCCTTATTCGTAAATGAACCTATTTACAAATATACAAAACATGATTTTCTCGTTGAACTTGGATATTATGAAAGTGTTTTCTATAAAGATCATCAATTACAAAAGGACCGAGGAATGAGAATATGAGAATGAGCAGAAAGGCAACATGCGTAATTATAGATAACAGAGTAATTCTTTATGCATGAGAAGTTACAAAGAATTGAAACAAGATCACTTGATCATATAAATAAGATGGAATTTAAAGACACAAAGTTCTCAGTAAATGACATCTCACTTTAACACAAAGTTTCTTAACGTAATACGATTCATTAATCAAGGACACAAAGTTCCTTCTCGTTATACAAGATCACCATGCTTGCAAAGTCTGAGAGTATGCAATCGGCAAGACTAACAAACTAGAGACAAATGATCTTCACAAAAATTAAATGAAAGCTTAGGGATAACAAAGATCGATAGACAAAGAATGGAAAGCCCTTCAGATTGATTTCTTTATGATCTATTTACACTTTCAAAAATAAACCAAGTTCTTCCCCTTTTAAAAATGGCGTGAGAGGCCATTATATAGCTTACAAATCAGCTTACTTTTTGAACTACTTCTTTTAACTAAGGATTAGTTAAGGAATGCCAATCGCAATACCTCAACTAATTACAATGAATTCGAGAAAAGAATTAGAAAAGAAGAGAAGAAAACGGGAAGAAGACAAAGTGGTTACGACTGGAGGGACCCATTGACTTCAAAATTCGCGCCGAATCTCTTCAATGCCTCGGCTATATCTTTTCCACTGGGACCGACGTGTTGGTCGTCAGATCGACCCCAAAATCCGAGACACTTCTCCATTTCTTTATCAAACTCGACATGAGTATGATAATCTTTATTTCGCTTCTTCAATGGCGTATCAAGAGAGCAGATCTCCTTCATTTTCTCTTTGAGATGGAGCTTTCCTTGAATAAATTATCTTTGACAAAAGCTCAATTGAGCTTTGATTTCTTGCAAGGAAAGGGGCACACCGTAGTTTCAACCTCAAGATGACAATGTATATCTTCGAAAGCGATACAACCAAAGGTCTTGAAAGCTTCACCCTTCTCGCCACCTATTCTTCAACTCTCCCAAAGCCTCCTCCAAGACTTTGATCTTCCACTCCACGCCGTAAACCTAGGACTTTGATGATTATCCTTCGTGTATCATCAAAAACCTTATTCGCCAATAAAATGTTCTCATCTCTGTCTGGTCCCATGAGACGAGGTCTACTATGCAACCGCTCCAGAGTTTGAGCTCTTTATCTATGACCCCGATAGTGGAGGAGAGCTTCATGCTGCAAATTGTTCACCTTTCCGTGAGTTTGAAAGCTTCATCGATGAAGTTCAATCCCGCAACAAGCATATCTTCCACCATGGCCTCCATAGCTCCGCCATAGACATAATACTTGTGCATGTCTTTGATACTCAGACTTCATCTTGCTCAAAATTACAGGTGGTGGAAGAGAAGTCAATGGGTAGGGTCCAAAACTTTGTCCTTAGACAAAAGAGATTTGATGAAACTCCGTGAGAATCGGGGCTTGTTCCTCCAACTGCTCAATAGTTTGCTGCCCTTTCTACCCTCCCAATGACTTCAGATCAAGCTTTCGAGGTCAGGATCTCACCTTCAGTGAGTGACTCTCCCATCGGAATTCTTGAGAGTTCTAAGTCGATGCCTGTAAGTCCCGCTTCCGATTTGTCCACCGTAGGCTTAAGCAATCTCCGTGAATTGCTGACCTTGAGCATCGACACTATTCTCGAGGTGATTTTGGCTTTCGGCACGAGAAGGAGTAGTGCCCAACAAGGTCAGCAAAAGATCAAAATTTGGCCCCGAGCTCCGAGAGGAAGATTTCCTCTTTCTATCACAACAAGAGGTTGAACCCATGCAAAAGAGGAAGAGGAAGCAACAAGAGGGGCAAGAGGACTAAGAGATATAGAGCTCATGACGCTCAAGGCTCAGACAAATGTGTGGTCTCAAGTTGAGATGTGAGTGGGGCGCTGAGACAATTGCGCGCAGAAGAATCAATAAGCACTTGGAAGTTCAAAGGTCTGACTTCTTTATCTTTATTTGCTTGATCTTCAGAGCATTTGCAGGGGGCCGCACTTCACTCTCTTCACTTTCACCGAGAACAATGATGTTCTCTCGTCCCAAAGGCACTTCTACCTCGTTTACTTTGAGGATCTTTTTCCACAGTGCTCCTTCTTAACCTCTTTGAGTTTCTTCCGGTACACTTGAGTGGATTTAAGAAGGAGTGGAAGCTCTGCAGTCCTCAAGCGCTGATGAGGCAGAGGGGTTTGCATAGGTGTGTCTGATATGGGAGTCGATGCTTCCTCCTCGGTGTTGAAACATCCTCGAAGAGGATTCTCCCGAGTGCCTTCGAGCTCTCAAACTTTCCTCACAAACCAGCACCTTAGCCCCGACTAAGACCGGAGCTAGATCTCACCGATCATCTTTCTCTTTCCTGCTCCAATCCAAGTCCTCCAAGGGAGTGTGCTTAATCACATTGTCATACTCATATGAGTATAGATCAGAATTGTCATCTTGGAGTCCTTCAGGAACTTGGTACAAGCCGAGTTCTTGGATCAATTGCAGAGAGAACCTGCCACAGTGCCTCCTCCTAGCCTCAAAATCATATGCACAAACAGCCCAAAGAGTCTTCCTCGTATCTCCGCCTATGATGATATATTATCTTGATGTTCTGCTCAATGAACTTCTTCAAGTCGAAGCAAGTTCTTGGTTTGAAGAAATGAACAGTGATAGGGACCAGGGCTCTCTCTATATTCTGTGCATCCAGGGCTGTTTTACAAGTGTAATTTCCCAAAGAGATGGGAAAGTGCAAACCAGTAAATCTTCTTGTCTCTACAGTTCGTAATTTGTCTAATTGCCCGCATACCTCTATCAAAGCCATCTTGTCACCGCGTAACATGGGTAGCCTCAAAGGAGTGCTCTCAAGCAAGAAGCCTAATATAAGAGAATTTTCTAAATTGAATAAAATAGGCACCATAGTGCGATATCGCCTTCATGGCTTCATCCGAAAACCTTCTAAAGCAGTTGTCACCTCCAAAGCACTCTCGACCACGTACATGGTGAAAGCATCATTTACCCTTCTCCGAAATTGCAATTGCTTGGTCTAGAGTGAACCGCGGCAGAGGGCGTATACAAGATCATCCTCAGGCATCAATGTAAGAAAACCAAACCATTGCCTCGATGCCGCCAGTATACATCGTGCACGAAGTCATGTAGAACTTCTTCGCTTCGTCGTTACATATGGACAACCGTCCGCCAAAGTTCATGCCGATGATCTCCGCCTGGGCTGATATTTTGAGTTCCTCGCACACCATGGAGATGAGCGGGCACATCCAGAAATGGAACTCGTTAGTAGAAGGTAAGCCCATAACTCGAGCCAAAAGGGATTATGAAATCTGATAACTCTTCATTGAAATCGCTTTAAGAGAGTCTTAGAAAGACGAGACGCTCCTTCTTAGGGTTTTTAAGCCATGACTTCGCCACCCGCGCCTTGTATTTGTCGCCTTGACCGAACAGGGCCTCGTGCTTGATCCCGGAAACAACTATGGCATTATCCATCTCTCGGGATCCTCAAAGTAGTGCTAATGGCGCAAAGATCCACTGCTCTGCAATGAGTTCCCCGTACATTGGTTAATTCGCCAAATCGTGGTCGGTGAGCTCCGCATATAAGCACCGCAAGCACACCGTGCACCGAGATTGGGAAACCTCTAAAGAAAAGCCAAACCACCGCGTGAATCATCTCGCGCCATCGGTGTAGGGCTCAGATCTGCCATCCTTGCCCAAAATCGCTGAAATCAAGATGACGAGCTTCACTGTCCCCAATATTGTGAACAACAGATTCTAGTGGCGAGATTTGCTCATGTCCCTAAAATTTGATCTTCATATTGACAAGAATTCGAGGACAAAGACGCGAGCTTGACTTCGGGAAGGAATTACAGAGGGAAAGGATACACGCATAGAAATTATATTACAAGGGTTCGAAGCAAAGGATAGCGTGGAAACAAAGTGTGAAAATGCAAAGGGGGTAAGCCCGTTATATAAATTAGAGAGAGAAAGAATGAATGCGCATTTAATACATACCTACCAATTTGAATAAGCATGATATTCGGTAGAGCGGGAAAAATAAGCACGAATGGCACTTGGTTCATTTGGGACATGTGAGACGCGAATGCGTGAAACATGCTACTTGGCCGATTCAAGCGAAGCGGAAAAGACACACAAATGCCTTTTGGGACATGCGGGACGAAAGGACGCGAACACGCGACTCTACCGGATCGGATTTAAAAGGTGATAATGGGTCCGTAAGAGTTTGGGACATTTGGGACGCGAAAGCACGGCACGCAGTCAGCTTAATCGAATCGGCCAAAATGGAACAACTTGCCTGATTGAACTTGGAACACTTGGGACAAGAAGTGCTGGCAGTACGTGGTTCGGTGTTTCAAATTAAAAATGGAACAACTCGCACAATTTGACTTAGGACATTTGGGACAAAAGTTCCGACGGGCCCTAAAAAGACAAACTTTGGGGAAATCGGCCGATCGGGAACAGAGCACTCTTTTGAACTCGGGACACGCGGGACAAAAATGTCCGACAGTCTCAAAAACACACAAAATGACCGAAAACGCAGACTTTCTCAATTTCACGACTTTTAACATTTTCAAGACAACAGAGAAGACACTTAAACTCAAAATTTTGAAAAATTCACTTTCTTAAGAGCAGTGGAATTTTGAGTGACAACACCCGTAGTGTAAAATTCCCATCACTTTGACTTCTTATTTTTAGCACACCCTCTAGCCAAAAAGTGTGACCCGTCTTGGCATGATTATATGCATTTAATAATATTTATTATTATTATTTCTAGCTAAGTTTGGCGCCATAAATAGGAGGAAAGTCAAAGCAACTGGTTGAGCTAAAGAGAATTCAAGGATGCATGCTAAAAATAAATAAAAGAATTTCATAAAAAGTAAGCAGGAGCATGCAAACTTGGGTGCCCAAATTAAGAGAGAGTGCATGGCTTATTATTAAATAATTGCCAAAAATAGGAGAAATCAATTATTAAAAATAGCATGTAGTTGGCTATATAAGCATGGGATGCCATAAGGAAGAGATAATTAATTCTTTTTTATGGAGCTTGTCAGCCTTGGAGGATTTTGGCGCCAAAAGGAGTATTTTGCATTAAAGAGTATTTTCCATTGTCGGGAAGCTTCCGCTTTGGCGCCTAGGGTTGGAGAAGGTTTATTTTTTTATTCCAAACATCTGCATGTTAGTATAAGTGCCCAAGTGAATTAAATAATATTGTTAGCTTGCTTAACATGCAAGCAAAGTCTCAAATTTTAGGGTAGTAGGCTTTATAAGCAGATTTTGGTGATAAAAATTGAGTATTCATGCCATGGACTCCATATTTGTCTGAATCAATTGTAGGTATTCATCACAAGTGCTCATATTGGTGAAAAGAAGTCAAAATCAATGCCAAATACATTGAATATATCTTTTGAATCAGAATAAATTGTAAGATCTGCACAAATTGATCCAATTACAAGGGATTCTGGAAAAAATAAAAGAAAAAGAGCTCAAACAAAGATTATTCCAGGCATGATGAAGCATGATGAAAGAGAAGGATCAACAGAATCATGCATGACTTCCAAGGCCATTAGTAGATCATCTCTTATGTGGGCAATAAAAAGTAATGGGATTATTCAAGCTTCAGCGTTTCCAGTCACAACTCAATTGCTTGAGTTTGTTTTGGAGTGTGCAAGGTCTTATCATCCTCTTTCTAGGACAATCCGAGATGCTTGCAAGGAAGACAATAATAAGGTTGGATGCACAATTTATTAATTATTGCCTTAAGCTTTTGACACGGCTAGTGGTGATTGCAATTAGCATGCAGGATGCCAACAATAGATGGGAAAAGCATAAAGCAGATTGCGTGGGTATAATGAACAAAAGATACATGAAGAATCCCAAATCACCATCGAAATTCCTGAGGACTCTTCCACAATCCAATATTGTGCAGGAAGTTGATGAGATCACCAAATTTATTAGCACGATAAATGGGGAAGTCAATACCAATAACTTCCACTCATGGATGTATGCCTTTGTGAGAACCATTGAGATAAACAGAGTTGATTCGATTATTAATTGGGTGAAGATCATTAGTGATAACATCAATGAGAAAATCTGAAGTGTGAGGCGCATTCAACTTAAAGATGAATTCATACCTTGTATATGCAGTAGCTTCTCAGGGGATATTTTCCAAGCTGGATAGACAAGGCATATTGTCAAAAGATCCTATTTATGAGTGCTTCCCGCAGTTGACAGTTCCTGAATGCTACAAAGATTTTAGGGTGGTTAACGATGAATTCTTCTATGGATTCATTTGCAAGTTAAATAGTGATCTGAAGACTAGTAGAGTGAGCAAAGAAGCCTGACAAGTTGTCTCCCAACATGGTTGTATCTTCATCCAGTTTGTGGACTTCACATATCTTAGGGTGAGTGGTTTCTCAGGAGAACCAATTAAGTTGCCAAGATACCCGAGTGATAAGTGGGTCATCATGGAGTTGTGCATGTAGCTCATAGAGTTGCATGACTTACAGTTAAAATGACATAAGTCTACAGGTAGCTTTCCAGTCATAGTAGGTCATTATAGTTGCCAGAGCATCCACAAAGCCAGAGGAATTAAAGCAGAAATGTTTGTTGGATATGAGCATGAGTTCTTCCCAACGATAGATGAACTTTGACCCATATGGGATAGCAAAGAGGACGGCCTCCCAAGAATACACAAATGTTTCCTCACGTGAAGACTTTTGGATAAAGTGCAAGAGCGAATACAAATTCAAAAGGGAGATTTCAACAGTTATCAGCAAGCAACGGGTTTCCGAATATGGTCTAGCATGGATATTTGCAAATCTTGCAGATGATGGGTATGTGGTACTTGACACATACCTTCAAATGGGAGGAGATAAAGTTGTTCTTTAGGAGAGTGTAGGTGGTTATCATACAATGAAAGAAAGGTCTTTCGTAGTTCTGGTTAACACTTCAAATTGGTTGTTGACAAAGGGGTATTGCATGGACGATACTTTGATGAACAAAATCACGGTAATTTTATTGTAGGGGATTCCAACAAAATAAAGCATGAAGGTGAGAGTAGTAGAAGGCCAGAGAAGCTCAAAGTATACAAGAAGTCTCAAGTATTGGAAAAAGGCAAGCCTACATCCATTATATCGTGCCACTTTCGGACGAAGCTTCTCCAATGTCAACTCACAACACTTCCGCAGCTCCAGGACCTCAAACAGAGGTTATTATTCCACCATTGAATCCAACATCATTTGTATTTGTTCCTCAGCCACCGAGATCTTCACCTCCCCCTGCTGAGAAGTTGAAAGCATAAATGGCAGAGTTTGAGAGAGCATTGTCTTTGGATAATTCAGAAGAGGGCAGCCATAACACTATGGTGAATTCAGATGCAGCAGAGTCAAAGCATGAGATGGTGGTACATTCAATGAATTCTCATTCCCCAGAGAAAAATTCTCATCTTGGTTGGCTTTGCAATCGGTTTGAGGCTAAAGAGAAAATCAACTTGGAAGAGGAGGACTTGCAGCTGCTTATGAGCTTGGAAGGTAGAGGCAAAAGGTCTAAAGCTACTAAAATGACTTCAAGGTTGATAATTGAAGAATCAGGGCAGAAGTTCATTGAATTATCAGTTCCAGCTGAAGGGAAATAGAAGGGAGAGCTAATTGCTTATAGATATATCTATGGTGACTAAAGTACCATTGGGGAAAATGACCACGAAAGGATTAAAGCAAGATACACGAACACTGATAGATGCTTTATTCCTTAAGATTGACAAGGAGAAGGCAAAAAAGATAAGCTTTGGATGCGAGATCTCCCGCTATGTGAGATCATAATTAAGGTTGCTAAACCTTCTTCTCAACCCGTGTTAGTGCAAGAATAAGTATGCAATTGTTTGGTCAAGAGATTGAAGATACATGGAACCATGTCAAAGCTATTTCTCAATGGAAAGAACAAATTATTCACCAAGATTCAAAGCGCTTTGAGGGAATACTAGATGTCTTGAGAATATGCACATAGCATTATCTCAACTAAAGGAACTAATGACAAGGATAAAAGATGATAACATAGTTTTTGAAAGTCATCTAAATACCTTAGCTAAGATACATTCATTGTCAGAGGATGTGTTAATTGTAGAGAAAATTGTACCTGATGGATTGATAGAAAAGGGGAAGCAGTTAGAGATAGTGGTTTCCTTCCACATGGAGATCCTCAAGCTTATGTTTAAGAGGATGTAGTTGCTGGAAAATGAGATGGGGGAAGTACCAGAGAACATTCCAGATGAATTGCCTGCTTCCCGTGAGGAATTTATTTTGGTTGTGTATAAGAGGATTGATGAAGTCATCATGCCTTTCATGTTAGATTTAATTGGAAGACTCATAAAGCTTCATGCAAATATTGAGGGGTATGGGCTTGGTTTAGAGAAGGTAAAGGCTAACACTGCTGCTTTGTCCAGAGGATTGTTGCGGTTTAAGATTGAGAAAGAAGCGGTTGCTAAAGAAGATGTGAAGTTACCGAGTCACATGTTTGAAAAGTATATTCAGTTTTAACAAATAAAAAAGCGTAGAGTATGATGGCTGACATATTGTGTTTCTTCTTTACTTCTTTCTCTTATTCTTATTTTCTTGGAAAAATTTGTAAAACTGAAGTAATTGGTTAAAATCCATTACTTTTAGTTATCTAAAAAGGTCCTTAATTGAGAATAGGTGGAAGACATGCAAATCTTTGATTTGTCTTCAGATGTATGTCATGTAGAGAGAAATTTCAGGGGAAAGATTGCCAATTATTTTCTTTATAGCTTTTGCATGTGTTAGGTCAGTTATTGCTTTCCTATTTGTAATTTCCTTCTATACACTATAAATAGAAGAAGAACCTATGGGTTAAAGGATCAAAAATTGTAATCAGTATTCTTGAGTTCCAAACTTTGTGCTGAAACCCTTTATATCTTTTCTGGAAGGTGGGGAATTGAACAGAGGTAGATTTCTGGAGAACTTTGTGTCAATGGTGCATTGGCTTCTTACTTCTGTAGATCTTTAGATAAACTTTGCATTATCTAATATTTAGATTAGGAGATTTCTTTTCCTTTGATTATGTATCAGTGAGATCTATCCATTTTATCTACGTGTAGACCAACTTTGCAAACTATTGGTTGGATTACACATCTTCCTCTCTTTCTTTCTGTATTCATCTATTCCCCCTTTCGCAAATATTTCTTTATAACTACTTATTTCTTTGCGCAGAATTACTTAGCTATGGTTCATGAGCTTCGCATTTAAAGTAAAACCCACATGTAGATATTAAAAAGCATAATTGACAAAAATATTACAAGGGGCCTCACCAAGAAATGAGGGAGATTTATCTCATGACCGCCTAGGTTTTAGTTATGCATAAAATCTAGCCAACACTTGTCTACATTTACATATTGGTCGATGATATGAGGCCCCTTTTGTTTCTTTTCTTTTGCACGGCTGATGATACGAGGCCACTTTTTCTAGTCCAATGATATGAGGACCATCAAAATATTAATTTGTCCAATGATATAAGGACAAGGGTATATTGTAATTCAATCATCATGTTCTTCATACCTTGATGCACCTTTCTTTATGCCACATCAATCGCGATTGCTAATGATGATAATAGTGGGCACTTTATGGTAGCACACCCCCTTCTATCATCATCTTTTAGCCTCGTCATCACCAACACATAAACCTCAACATCATCTAATCAATAATTTATCAATCAATCAAATATCCACATCCAAATCTTATCATCTCACATCCAACATACAACATAAGGGGATGAGGCATCTTATAATCCGAATCCCCAAAATCTAACCCCCGATTGGGCATCCTCTAATCCAAAAATCCTTAATATTCACCCTTATCATACATCGTTGATTGAGGCATCCTCTACGTCTAAATCCAATATCTCATAATCCTCTAATCCTAATCCTCTAAATCGTCAAATCTTCTAATCCTCTAATCCTAATTCTCTGAATCCTCGAATATTCTAATCCTCTGATCCTAATCCTCTAAATCCTCTAATCTTCTTATCCTCTCAAACCTCAAATATTCTCATCCTCTAATTCTCTCTCATCTACTAACTTAGGCATCTCCTCTTTTCAAGTGGTTACCCAACTCATTCCTTCCCCGCCTAACCCCCACAAATATCACAACACCATCCATATAATAATTAATTATTATTATTTAATCCATTTTATCATATTTACCCTTTATCATTTATCAGTTATTCCATCATTTCCTTTAAATCTATCATTATACCCCATTTTATCATTAATCACTTTAATTTCCTTATTATAACATATTATCCTATTTTAATCCTTCATTAACATTTTATAGGAATTTAATATTCCTACATCTATTTACCCACCTACTCTACACATCCCTACACCTATCCTTTCCACATAAACCCCTAATCATCATTTATTAACCCAATCTAATCATAATCCTAATCCTAATCACATCCTCACGCCTCTAAATCTAGAGGCTTTTATTTCTAAAGCCTCTCTAACTTTCTTGATTCAATGGAAGCTTCTTCCTCCGTGAGTTTTGAATTCAAATTTCTAGAGTCTTCCACTCTAGAATCCTCTAATCCTCACAAGCATCCTCCACCCTTGATCCAAATCCAACATGGCTTCATCTTAGAAATTGAATCCTCCACTCATTAACTATAAATCGAGCTCTCCTCCTCCATGAGAGCCAACTTGAAAATCCATAACATAGCTTTATAAATTTGTCTCATCAATGATCTATTTTCATCTTCAATCAATTAATCAATCCATTCTATCATCATCCAATCAATCTATCACCATCTTCATCAAAACAATCCAAGCACGATCAAAGGGGAGATGTTTCCCAAGTTACCCCAAAATCTAAAGCAACCAAGTGCAATCCAACATCTTGAGCACATCCAAATCATCAAGGGAGCTCTTCATTTTGTAAGTGAAGGTATTTCATTTCTTTCTCCCTTCCATCTAGCTCAATCTGAGGTATTGTTGAATAGATTAGATTTAGGAATCAATTGCTTTGTTTTTGGTTTCTAACTTTTATCTAATCTTTTTAACATATACGCTTCAAATTTAAATTGCTTATTTGCTTGGGTCAAATGTTTACTTAATTATTTATATCTTTGTAATGGTACATATTTAGATTAACATTTATTTATTCCAATGATTTCTTAATCATTTGGTGAACCCAACCTTCAAATACTCTCCTCTTCGCTTTTATCATGGCCCAATCTTATGGTGAAATTATCAAGCCGATCTTCAAGAGATCAATGATAATATCACCGATCATCCCCAAGATTTAGATCTACTTTTATTTGTTTCTCGTGAGGAGGCTGCCAATCTTGTGAAGCTTAATGTTCCTGCATCCATCCCCACTTCCATGCTCATTACTACTCAACCACCTCGCCTCCACTCTTCCGCATACTTCCATTGTTCCTATTTTTGTTCCTACTCCCATTAATCATTTCACTCCACCTCTTGTTTCTCACATGTGAAAAGTCTCTTCCACTGGAACTCAAGACTTAGCCTCTTTTTATCAGGACCTTCAAGTTCAAATCCGTCAATTACAATAGGCTACTTCTCATGCATATCCATCTTTAGATTCCACATTGTTACTTCATTCCCCTTTTACACCCGCCATTTCCACTTATGCACTTCCACCTAATTTCTTCACTCCCAAGCTACCCATTTTTAATGGTCATGGTGACCCTCAAGAGCACCTCCGAGCATTTCATGTTGCATGTCTAGATTTTGTGGATGATCATACTCTTTTAGCTAAGCTCTTTCCTCGTAGTCTTCACAATTATGCAATGTGTTGGTTCTATGATCTACCTGTCCCCTCGGTAACAATATATTTATGCCTCTGTCGATGCTTTTCTTTCTCATTTATCCATCAATATCGGCTCTAAGATATCCTATGTTCAACTTGCATGCAACTTAAGCAAAGATCTAACGAACATCTAGCGGACTATGTCTTGCAATATAAGAACAATTTAGCTAAGATGTCTAATGTACACGTAGAATTTGAGCTTCATATATATTTTTCCAAATTTTATTTCCGCCTCTCAAGAGAGTGTTATTTTCAAGACATCTCCTTCATTTGATCACTTATAGCTTACTCTTAAGCTACACAAAACTAAACTCTTATCTATAAGCAACCTTAAGTATCGGGAGCATGCTTCATCTTCTACATGCTTTCAAAGTGAATCAACTTTCAAGACATCTATAAAACCTATTGAAGTTAAAGACATTGTCAATGATGTATCTAATACTAAATATCTTCAATGGCAACTACCTAAGCATACATATACTAAATTGGCTATTGCTCCGCATAATTTATTGCCACAACTTGTTGAGAGCAATCTTACTACGTTTCCTCCTCTACTCAATATGGACCCATATCGTCCTAAAGGTCATAATTATTATGAAAATTTCATATGCAACTATCATCGATGTGTTGGACACTCTAAAAATCAATGTTTTAAACTTCACAATCTTATTCAAGATCTTATTGATAATAATGCTTATTGAGCTTCTTGAGCCTATGACATCCACACTACCAATGAAAATCATAAGCTCAAGATCTTCAAAATCATATTATGAAACATGATAAGCAAGCGGGTGATTCTTCGATTGATAGTACGTATCGCGTAGTGCCTCCTCCCGCATCAAGGGATCACTATTTTCTAGTTGCTCATGTTGAGGCATCCACACCAATCATTGTTTTCTTCGATCATGACTATCATGTTGCATTCCCTTCGATCGTTTGCACATTAGTGCCTCTATTGATCCACATCTATCAATAAAACTATAATCGATCCTTCATTTCACATAAGCACATGTTCTCGTTGCACTTCTTGTTGATATCGATTATCCACTCTCGCAGATTTCATATTCGATTCCTAAATCATATGGTTTTGTCAAGCTTCCTGGTCACTATTGGTCCTCTTACCATGTTGTGCCCTTTCTTGTGGCACCATCATTCAAAAAGTGTGACATGCTCTTAGGTATCCTTGCTCCGCATAACTCAAAGTTATCGTCTCCATGAATCACTTGTGTTTAAAGTTCATTCACAAATGAAAACTCATTACAATCAATGGTGTTCCACCATCTACACCATGGACATAGCCTCCTCTTGAGGTTGTCATTACACTAGCTAGAGCATGTAGGTCCCCTCAACCTCTCGAATTTAAAGCACACTTTGCTCCTATCTCTCATATTCGCACACGGCCTACACAGTCTCATCTGTCCTCGCTAGTCCATCACATTAGTCTAGGTCATCCATTCAGACCACTCCTTCATATAGGTATACTTCACCTCCTCGATTTTTTTCACATACACATTCATCACCTACACGCTCTCCAAAGATATCGGTCTCCATCGCCTCCCGGTCTCATTCAAATAGTTATTCATCACATCCACATTATCCTTCATATAGGAGCACATCACCTTTTGTGGTCTCCTCTAAATAGGCATTCATCACCTCCTAGGTCTCATGTGCATAGCTCTCATTCACTGACTCATCATTTGTCTCATACACCACCGATATTAGAGCATGGTCACATGCCTTTATCTCTGTAAGAATCGGTGGAGGACCCTCATCTTTCACTTTCATCGAATAACACATTCATCAACATACAAATCTGGGGGCATCATACTTAGTACCCCCATTTTTTCTAGCATTATCGTGTGTCTTACATACTCCACACGTCACATCTAGTCTCTCACACGCATCCTACACATCTTCATTCATAAATGAGCCTCATCTCATACATATTAATTCACATTCACTCGGGGAAAGCGGCTCTATCGACTCATTTTACATTCCATTCCATCTCACCCATCCACAATATACTACATATCTCAAACACACATTTTTCTTGCTTATTTATACTTGCATTTTACACTTTGCTTACTATGTTAGTTGGATACATTATATGCCATTAAATTTTCCATATACACATGCGTGTTCACTTGCTTTCTAGTTGTGATCACATAATTTACACATATTGATATACATAACATGCATGTTTGGCACAATACCTATTATCAGTCCCACAGTGGCTCCCGAGGGCATCCACTTTAGTATACTCTTCAAGTGTTATTGTTTCATTTTATACTACTTCTTATTCATATTAGCACACTACACTATATCGGATTACACACGCTTTGACATACTTTCTATCTTTCTAACATGCTAACGGGTGCTTCATGTGCAACATTTGTCTTGTAGGAACTCTTTTTTAGCATGGTTTTCTCACATTATTTTCTTATTCTTGGTTGTCATTTTTGTGGACTTTGCCATTTGTCTTGTATGCACACTATATGCTTTTGGCCACGTCAGCCTCAATTGTCTTACGACATCGTGAGTGATGTCCCATGTTTTACTGCAACCTACTTTTCGCGGTCTATATTGTCTTCTTGCATGCTTAGCTTACATCTTGTCTTCTACATGCATGTTTATCTTGCTTGCACTAATACTTGTTTCCATCTAATTTGTTATGTGTGACTTGGTTTCTACCAAGCACACTCCCTCCCCATGCAGGGCATCAGTTTTAGCACAACTTCTAGTCCTCCTTTGGGCCACATACTCCTTGTGATGTCTCATGCACACCAAACGAGGGGGGTACATCCATTGGGTGAATCACTCACCCCATACAATGTTTTATAGTCACAAAGATAGTATAACTCAATTCATAGTCAACACAACATTCGGTCTCAACAATGACCCGAACCCGACTTGGGTCTTTAGCAACGCAGACACTAACGCCCAACACTGACACTTAGCACTCTAGGTGCCACCGACCCTTCCTGACGCCTATGACCAGGGGATAATTACACATCATTTTTCAGTTCGGTACATTTTTTCGTGAGTTTACACAGTGAATTTTATAGGACACGCAATCCTTCAACGCTCGACATGCATGCACTACACCTTCTTTTCTACTTTCGCGTTGGATCGAATTTTACACACAATCTACAATGGTGTTTTACACGCTAGAAGAAGTTAAAGGTTGGAGAATGACACCATAATTTTCTCCCTACACTTCTTCCATTCTTAGCATGAGATCACCCGAAAACTCATACTTTGCACAACTGGCATGAGATCGCCCAAAACTCATTCTTCTACAACATCTTCAAGATCCTTTCTATCTCTTTTACTCATCATGGATCAAGTGCATATGTTATTTTTGCATTTTTACATACTTTTTACTCTTTTTGATCAAAATTTTCATATATGTGTATTTGACTACTTGATCATTCTTCTCTTTTGGTCCGTCCTCATGGAAAACAATAGTCACATCAATCACACATCAAACAACATCAACAATAGGTACAACACAACATCTACACATACGCTCTCACCCTAGGGTCATCATCATCACCTTTTTTACTTCCTCTTCTCTAGCTTCCACGCTTCACATTTTTATCACTCCACGCTTTTCCTTGTCTCTCGACATGTTTTTGCCATTGATCTACATGGTTATCAAGTACGCATCTCTTATCTACTTTATGTTATTAAGCATTCACTCAACAACATAAAGTGGGGGCAAATGTAGACACTAAATCACACACTTTGGGTATCTATCTAGTCCTGATCACATACCACTATTCATATGATTCATAAGTGAGAAAATTACTAATTGATCACTATCTTTGGCCATATTTGCTTGCTTTCTATTTCCTCTTTTGGTTTTACACTCATTTCCCAGTCTGTCTTTTTATACTTTGAAATTTCTCACTATAGACACCCGCCGCCCAACCAGACGTTAGTGCCCCGATGCCCCATCCCCTCTGGGCACCCCAACCTCTTTATATTTTGCTCACATCTTTTGGGTCTTTTATAGCCTGTTGGACATCTTATTTTCTTACTAGTTAGCCTTTTAGCAATTAATTACAAAATTCAACCAAGGGAATCATATAAATACAAATTTATGTGATCATAATACAGGACCAAGCACTAAGCATTTACTATCACCGCCTAAGGTTACATCCAAAGGATTTTACAAGAGCATTTAAACATCCATCTAACATCAATGCAAGCGCAAGGGACTACATTTTTCTGCATACACTTCATAGGAGGGGAAGTTCATTTTTCCATGCACACATATATCTACATTCTCTACATCTAGTTATTATTCGCTATCAAGTGCGACTTGCACAAGAGCCACCTAGGGCAAAATTTCTTCACACATACATATAGAGCTATATGGGTCTGCAATGTAGTGCACCGCTCGGTCGTAAGTTCACTTTGTTGACAAATGAGAACATGCTTTGGCCTCCCATTTTACATCTTTCTTTTTTAGGATTTGATGTAGTTAGGGGGTTTTATAGGTGTTTTTTTTATTATTGCAGGTTTTAGGTGAATAACAACAAAGTACAATGACATAAATGTGATTAAAGATGACAAACAATGAACATCTTATGACCTTGCGAGACCGAGTTTTGTAGCTTATGAGCAACATAGGCACCTAGAAAAGGTATTTGGAGCCCCCGACCCTCCATGGCACCTTGGTCCTAGAATTTCCAACACTCCCGCACTTTTATGGGTCCGATTACGACATTCTCCTTCTCTATTTCTCCTGTTTTCTAGCTCGACACTTATGCGAATCGGCTTAGCATTTTTATCTCTCCATTTGCAAACTAGGGTTTGAGATTTAAATTGCTTATTTGCTTGGGTCAAATCTATACTTAATTTTTTATTTCATTGCTACTGGTACATATTTTTAGATTAACATTTATTTATTACGAATGTTTGTTTAGTCATCAACTATCATTTTAGGCGTCATAGATCTTATAATTTACCTCCTTTGACACTCTGGGTTATTGGGTATTCATTGATCCCTTCAAACAACCAAAATAAAACAAGGTCATGATATGGAAAATACCACCAAAGGGGATGCGTCAAGGGTCCTGAAGAAAAAATATAGATGGAAATGTTTGGATGGAATGTAAATGGAAGCAATCTTGTAAGAGTTTTGGTGTGTGACACTAAATTCGGTGGGCATGTAAATGTGTTTTTGATAATTAAACCACATAAAGTACTTGCAAATATTTGACATAATTGTGCATGTGACTTGCATTTTTGAAATGTACCTCTCGTTTTGTATCTTGTATATTGGAAAATGGAGAGGAGAAATAATGGGTAAAATTGTGTCAAAAATTGTCGACATGAATTCAATCGAAAATTACAACATTAACTACTTTTCCTAAAATTGAATAGATGAGAAAGTATGAGATCTATAATGTTAAATGTTCTTATTTTCACTTGCTTTCCATGTTGGAATACTTCCATGTAATTTGAAGGAAAATGTACAGAAAACAAATGACACAAGAGAGAAAACTAGATTTGTAATAAAACACATCCATAGGTTAATAAAAGCAACAATGAAAAAGAAGCTCAAATGTGGACAAGTTGCTGCAAAGTATCTCTATGATGAGAATAGATTTGAAAATTGACAGCCAAAACATATTTTTTTGTTAAAATTCTGATTTTGGATATAGATTTTTTTCATAATTGCAGGTATAGATGTATGTTGAAAATATGAATATGTCAATTAATCAACACATCAACATGAATTCAACTAAAAATTGCAATATTAACTACTTTTCCTAAAATTGAAAAGATGAACAAGTGTGAGATCTATAATGTTAAATGTTCTTATTTGCCAAGCTTTCCATGTTGGAATACTTCCATGTAATTTCAAGGAAAAATGTACACAAAACAAATGACACATGAGAGAAAATTAGAGCTGTAATAAAACACATCCATAGCTTAATCAAAGCAATAACAAAAATAAGTTCAAATATGGACAAGATGCCTCCACAATGATGAAAATAGATTTGAAAATTGGCAACCCAAACATATTTTTTGGTTAAAATTTTGATTTTGGATATAGATTGTTTTTCATAATTGCAGGCATAGATGTATGTTCAAAATATGAATATGTCCTTACCCACTCATACAACTAGATTTTGTAATCTTTGCTCTTTTTACACATCTATGTAGAAAATCATACATCCCACATACCCTTACTAAATTTCATAAAGAAATATGACATTAACTTAGGTGAGCCTATTACTATTATTAAAAAAGCTTTCTTAAGACGCGTGCAAGAGCATTAATGGTTAATACAAGTATAATCAATATAAAATGGCTCGTGTAGGAGAATGACAAAGGAAGTGGTTAGAGGTTAACTCGGCCTAATCTTTATTGTCACGAGTATGGCCTATAAGTGGAAACTAAAATGTTTTTTGCTTTATAAATAGGTCCAGGTCCAGCTAAAAAGCAAATTCAAGGCAATGACTTAAAGTTCAAAGCCTAGTAATTAACGTTGAAATCGAGTAAAATACACAATCCGATCGTTGGGCGTGTCATACGTCGAGAGGGGACGCGGTTGGGTGAAAGTCTTGTGATTTTAAAGGAAGATCCGCCCTTGAGGTCTAGGCAAATTAGCAACAACATCAACAAGTGGAGTTTGCCAAAAACAATAAGAAAAATATCTCTGGTTGTATTTGTATGTACAACTAGTGTTGGTTTTGATAGAACTAATGATTAATAACTAAAGTCATCAAACATTTCTTTAGAGAAAACATCAAATAAAAACAAAGAGCAAGGCACTCTCCAATAAACAAAAATAGATCTTATAAGAGACACTAAAACACCATTGGCTATTAAAAGCCACATCTATAACAAATGTAGGCACAACATAGTAGGTATCGTATCCATGTATCTTGATAAGATTCCAAACCTCTACATTTCTCCAATGCTAGCTAATGACGATCTCTTACAACAAACAAAACACAAATGCAACTTTAAAACTATGATTTGACAGATTTTTCAATTCGATAGTCTTCAAAGAGTTTTGTGAGCTGAATCTGCATCATTTTTGTGGTGAAAAAAGGAGAGAAAAAGCAAAGAGAGTACCCTCGGTGTGCATGCGCCCCCATGGTGAATGAATGAATGAACAAACAACCCCCTTTGCTTCTTCTCCTTCACTGGCCCTCTCTTCCTCTCCTCTCCTCTCCGCAATAAACCCTAAATCAAATGGGTTTTTCTGAACCCCTAGCAGTCGATATATTTCCACTACATCCTTGAGAATTTCAAATGGAGATGAATTTTTCTTCTATATTTTTCTTGCTCGAGAAAGAATGAGGGCATGACTCCATGTGATCCGATCATGTTCTTTCATGGCTAGTGAAACAATCATAATGGTGCTCGACGTGTGTTCAATTCTCCTCCGATGCAACCATGCTATATTTTTGTCAAATAATATTTTAGTCTTAAGGCAATATAACAAGAGGTGTACCCCAAAACATTTGGTAACCTTGATGATCAGTTTATGCAAATGCCAAATTTGTAACTAGGACAAGCAAGGTATTAACGCATCATATAAGACCCCTCCTTTGTAAATAGTTGTCACTCAAACTAATCACGAGTAGTGGGTTCAGAATTCTACCATAGCCTATGTTTTGGGGATTGATAGCCTATATTGTAGGGATTGGTTGTGATTTCTTTTTCCAAACATTTTCCTAAAAATCCGGACCTTCACTCTTTATTTTCAATATTATGTTTTACACCAAGAAACTTTGTAATTTTTTTATCAAAACTATAGTCTCAAGTAAAAATAATGGAATATTCTTGAATAAAGGGTAGAAGAATTCTAAAAAATTACATGCAAAACTTTACAAAATATAACAAATATTACAAGTGACATATTATTGTTGGTGGAAAAAAATTAATGGTAGTACACCCAATAAAATGTGATTGATTTGTTTTCAATTAAAAATACACATAAAAATATATATGGATGCAAGACATTCAAGGACTCATTTTAATCTGGGTTAAGGGGTCGCTATTTAATCCCAAATCTCGTTTTAATCCTGCTCAACCTTCAGCTTGCAAATAATTGAAACCGTACAAGAAAACCCAAAATTCGGACTTCAAATTTTATTACATTTTTCGCATTCTTCACAAACTGAGAAGCTCCTTCCATTTTCAGAAATTGAAAAGCCCGAGTGTGTGCGTGTCTCTTCTCTGCATTGGATCAAATCTCAACATAAAGGAACAAGCATCTCAAAGCCAGATCAAACCAGTTACAGAAAAACTCATCATGCCTGTAAGAAATTTATCATTAATATGTCTCTTTTAATCAAAAATTTAAATTGTCTCTTGAAGTCCTAATCTGAATTAAATCAATCCCGTCATCAAACGATGCACTGTTTGTCAGTTATAAAACCAAATCTAAAAATGCGGTTATGGTTGGGCAATTTTTTTCAGCCCTCGAAAAATCTAGTCTTCTGTTTGTTTATTGTAATTGGATCCATGGATTTTGTATTGAATTGGGTAAGACTGGTTGTTAATGAAAACAGCTGAGGAGGCTTTTAGAAGTAGAGACTCCAGGGCCTGTAAGATATTTGATAGGGGCTTTCATCATGATGGTGGGCGTGGTTTTGCCTGTTGGATATATGATGTTCAGAAACAAACGCGTCCCCAGCACTTCTGTTTATGCCAAGCAGACGTAGGTGTGCTCATCCCCCATTACACTTTTTTTTTTTTTTTGGTATAGATCTCCATTATTATGCAGAAAAATCAATTACATGCAATCCTATTTTGTGGGTACTAGGAAAATAACTATAGAATCTGGCATTTTTGTTAAGATCAAATTGGGAACTGTTGGGCGGAACAGAGCCTCCTGTAAGATATTTTGTCCATGTGAAAACCCTCTTAGCTTATTAAAAGGACGACCCGTGATTTTGGGTTTATTTGTATTTAGGATTAGCGATATTGGGTGCGAAAACTCAATTCCATCCAATTCTAGTGCGTGGGGATTAGTGGGGAAAAACGTAAGAGTATGGAATTTTGTGTGGATCAAATTATGAGCTATTCAGTAGGAAAGAACAATATTTCATTGTGAAAACCGTCATATATTTTTAATTTGGAAAATCAGGATCATGAGTTTTTGTTTTTGGGAAATGAGACATTGATGTGCTCTGTGTTATTAAATTTAGTCCGAGGAAACTGGAAATCCTTGGTCATCAGCAGCAAAATAGCAGTTTCCTATTATGATTTTTCCAACCTATTCTGCTTGCAAAGAGTTATCTATATAAGGAGTTCATATTTGTAATCTCTGTAAACACTCATCTTAATGATGGGTTCTGAAGAGTGACCTAGAATGTCTATATAATTTCTTTCTATGCAATTTTCATCCAGAAGTTTTTTTTCGCGAGGAAAATAACAGTTACGAAAATATTATCCCAAAAAAAGACAGCATGAAACACACATACTATATAATCCATCTTGTCCAGCAAGCTACACTACAGTGGTAAGGTGAAGTGACTGTGAACCCCTGATGTGCATGCTCCCTGTCATTGCAATTGTGATAGTACAAACCTTGGGTGGGGCTAGGAAGTCACTGGTGAGTTTTGATGGAATAGATACCCCTAGCTATTTTAAGTTTGGTGCTTTTGGGGTGGTATAAATAAAAGGTAAAGGTAAAGGTAAAGGTGATTATTTAATTCACATCCTAGTCTGCTTGGCAATTTGGCGTATGAGAGCGACCTTATGCCAACATGGGACTTTTTAAACTTTACCTTATATTGGTTGTTCATATTCTGTACCTCTTAGGTTTCAACATCATGACCAAGCTTGGGATTAAATCATGGGCTTGCCAATCAACCTGCACATTAAAATGGTGGGTGTAAGTGTTATCCATTTAGCTAGAAAGAGGATTCAATCCTTGTTATGTAAAATAGAAAACACACGACTGGAAGAATGAGAGCCTACCGGGAATCAAAACAGAGATGCTGGATCCATTATTTTAACTGAAAAAGAAGAAATTTATATTAATATAAATTCAAGTGCATTGCCCCAACTATATCAGATAGCTTGTGGGCATATCTGTGGTAAAATAAGTAAAAATAAGGGTAGGGTTCATTTCAACTGATGCTTGTCACTTTGACATGCATCTTGCAGTTTTTACCCCAAGCACCTGTAATCGGTAACATGATACAATAAATGCTTTTCAATTTAGCAATCTTTGGGTAGGCATAGTGATTTCTGGCTTCAAAATTGGGTGGCTGCTGCTAATGAGACGGCGCTTCCAAACATTGTCCTGACAGAAGATAAACAGACTGCTACCCAGCCAAATCAAATTACTCTAAACAGATTTCAAAATAGGACTAGACCAATAAACTGCAAACAGTTCAATTTTTGGAAATTAAGACTTGCTAGATTGCCTGATGAAAGATACACTGTTTTAGCCAGGTCAAAATCAGGGAAACAAGCATCAAAATTACCCATGATATATCAACTCTATCTTCATTTCTTGGCCAGACTGCTGCATCTCGGGTTTGATCCAATGCCGTATTAGTTAGGAAAGACCTCTTGCGAGGCACACAAAGTTGAGGTTATTAAACTTTTACCTCTTGCAAGGCTAGGGTGGTTTTTTCTGCAATCAGGTGTAATCCTTAGGTTACCCAGATCACCTGGCCTCCAGCGATCGATGCATATCCTTTACGAAGAATTTCTCTGCAGCCAAGCTTTTAACTGGCAATAAAGCCCTAACACATATGGTTAAGGTATCAATACAAATAGCCATATGGGCGGAGCAAGAACTCTCAGAATGCATGCACTGATGAAAGTTGGAAACACTGGATGCTAGTCCCATCATACATTGCTGACCATGTCTAGAACTGAACCATGTGCAGCTTCACAGCACTTTGCAGCCACGCAAGCGCACACACTTTTCCTTGGGACTATAGTTACCTAAATCTTGGGGATTGAGGTACGGGAGCAGAGCGTTCAGGACAGCGAAAGTTTACCCAGATTTAGGGGATGGCGGATAAACAGCTGCTAAAATAATATATAAAATTAGTATTTGAATGTTTTTATTCAATGAAATTTAGTGGTTTAAACTGTCTTTTTAAGTATTTTAGGGTACTTTCTAGATTAGAATTTAATATTTTTGGTAAAACTAACAGCTTTTTTAAAGTTAAAGCAGCAGATTTTTTTCTTAATTTTAAAAATTAGAAAAGAATTGGGGATACACCCACCCAACCCTCCGCAAGTCTTCAAGCCCTCGAATTGTTGAGGACATCACCAAAATCTAGGGGATGCGTCCCCAAGCCAAGTAACATTGCTTGGTACTCTATGTTCCTCAGTCTCATGGTGTCTCGCACTATGCATTTGGTCTCATGTTACTTTGCAGCCCTGCCGCAGCATACTGCACAGCTCCATTGTGACTCGCAGTTCGTCCTTCACTCTGCACCTCGTGTGCAACCTTTTAGTACCTTTGTGTTTGGCACCTCACAACAGTTGCATTACCGTGCACCACATCGCATACGTGCAAGACCTCCAAGAATTCGACATCCACATCTCCTCTTCTTGCTGCCATGTGATACCCTAGGTAGCACTCTTCATGTGCATGCCATATCAGAGAATCTGTTAGCACACTGCATGATGGAAGTTTCAATTGCCACACTTGCAAGAAGACCAATCGTCACTTGGCTAGGGAAACGAACTTTTTGTAACTGTTCCTTCTTGTAACCGTCATCTGTTGTAATTACCTTCTTGTAATTATGTACATATGTATACACCATTTGGCCAAAGGGGGAACATAACGACAACATATCAGATAATAATGAATAATTGCATGCCACGAGTATCTTGTATCTTCCATACGCATCTAAATCTCGATCTAGTCTACGAAAATCAGTTAAGTGTTTCCCCCTTGCTGATCCTGGGAATCCTCATTCCTAACCTTCCTGAACATTGTACACCATTGTACTGATCCCTATTCTTTCATTCGAATAGAAGCTGCACTATTCTGCAAGAAAACTTTTGCATTTGAATGTGTTTGGTTTACTATTGGGTTTAGTTCTCCTTGTGCATTCTATAACCTGTAGCTTGTCTCCAAGCGCAGGGCTGTCCTCCACACTGACATCTTGGGCTTACCCATGGTGCGGATCAGGGACAAAAGAATAATTTGTGTCATTGTCAATCACTGTGAAAGGGCCAATGTAGGATCTAATAATGCTCATTGGGGAGTGTCTAGGGCTGAGGGGGACAATTTGGGTAATCCTAGGAGGCCAGTTTGTGAAAGCACTCTTCCTAGAATCCTTTCTAAAGTCCAAGGCCAAAATAATCTGTAATGTGTGCCTGCTCCCGTGGCCCAAAAAGCAGTCAAGGAGGAGTAGATCCACAACGTTGAGGGGGAGCAAATCTATGATGCTAAGGAGCAGATCTATATTACCGAGAGAGTGTGAGTTCGGGCATCTAGTCATAGTGATGTGTTGGGGTTACGCCCTTCACCTGAAGAGAGCACATGCTCATCAAGATTCAATCAACATAAATTATTCAAGAGATATAGTACAATATATAGAGAGTTGATCTCCTAAAATTAGGGAGTCAAATCTCATCTAGAATCTTCCCACAATCTCTCAACTTCTCCCTAAACTAATGTGATTGTTACGCGAGTAACAATTACGTATGTTATTCTCTCTGCCAACTCCTATTATAATGTGATTATTACTCACGTAATATGTTGGAGCATGTTCACATTAGGTAATGGTTTGAGATATTTCCTATCTAGTTGTAGTTGTGTTCACACATTGTAAACTCATATTAGGGAGTTAATGTGTTACAATCAAGTTCATCACTTTATTAAACTAACTTGGTGCCCATATGGATTTGTTCGAACCAAAGTAGTTTGGACAGTTATGAGGTTGTTAATTATAACCTCCTTGTAAAAGATTATTTACTAAGCATTCTTGTAGAATGAAATATGTTGAACAAGAGTGATTATTATAATAATATTGTTTTTTCCTGTGTGCTGGTAAATCAATGTTTAGGTTGATTCGGGGGTGTTTTTGTACCAGATTAACGGCTTAAACCATTGCTGATTTCCTGCATAGATCCTCCTAGCTATCCTTATATGAGAGCTTTGGATAGGTAGAGGAAGCCCAATTTGGATTAAAATTGTATTGTAGAAGTGTTTTGGTGTAGAGGTGAAAAATTCAGACGCCTATCAAAGTCTTCCAACTCCTATTTGCAGTAGCCTAGGCTCCTTATATTTACTCAACATCTAGCTCGGTGATCCCTCCCAAGAATACATACATGGCTTGTTGTTCTATCTCTCCATCTCAGGCTCGGTTGTAGCTCTATGATTTGATATCAACCTTGAATCGAATGAGCTTGCCCCTCCTCGTCTCACCTCGGTTCATTCATAGTTGGTCCAACTCGGCACTTTAAAAGCCTACATATAGTTGGAACCCACGACATTGAAGTAACACAGACCAGGCTTAATATGAGCTTGGGCTCGAGAAGGACTCATCCACCTCGGCTCACTTTTTCCCTCTTCGATTGGGAAAACCTAGCAACTCTCAACAATGGCGGCTCTAAACTGTCTTCATCCTCCTCTAGTTCTGTAGTGACCAAAGACTCCCTACAATGATTCAATCTCCCTCTTCGTGGCTATGTCTTTACCTCTCAACTTGCGGTGGCCAGATCAAGCAAGAAACAATTCAAAGCAAAGCAAATATAAAACTCAAGGAAACAACAAAGTGACATGCTAGCCCTAATGGGATACAAAATCACCCGCCACTTGACAACTAACTCAACCAACGGGTAAGAGTCGTAAAAGCAATTATGATTTGATTATAAGTTTAAAAAAAAGGTCGGGCAAATATATTTATGTTAAGAGTTGTGCTGCGAGTGGTTATTTGGACTTTGAAAAAGGCTTGGGGAAGTTTGGTTGTGGGTTCAAGGCTCATTAAGCCTCAACTTTTAAAAGAAAATTGACAACTTTTAAAGGTTAAAAGGAAATAAACATATAAATACCCTTGGAGTGATTTGTAGTGCAGTTGATAAATAAAATTTTGATAGGGAGTTGAGACCAAGAGGTCAAGGGGTCGAATTCCCTAACCCCTATAAATTTTGCAAGAATTTTTTATAAGGGGTAAAATAAATGTAAACAAGGGGGAGAATTTTTCCTAATTTTAGGAGAGTTTTTATTAAAAAGAGGGTATATTTTTCAAAATTAGGATTTTTGTAAAAGGGAGTCTTTCTTTTGAAGAAGATAACTATTACGAGGGGAGTTTTTGTTGACCAGTGATGTCCAGGATAATAGGTTGTTCAAATCCCCAAACTCATCTACCTATCATGCATAGAAACCAAAGATGAGATAGTTGCTCCAGTCTAGAGGCATATGGAGAGTGTTTCAAGAGAACATTACTATGTTCACCTCAGAGAAGGATAAGTACGCCTACATGTGCAAGTAGGACGAATCTCTTCAGATTGATTGACATGAATGTGTCTAATAGGTTGCAATTTCACATAGATGAATCCAAATCTCCGAAAGAGGTATGGGAAATGTTTGAAAAGATTTTTGGTAAAGTCAATGAATTTAGGATTCTTTAGTTAGATACAAAGTTGAATGCCTGTTTGCCCTCTGATTTTCCGTCTATTGAATATTTTTGCTAAAATTCAAATCACTTAGATCACTACTGAAAGTTGGTGGTAGAGAAAAGAAGGATGATGAATGTATAATTTTGATTTTGTCTAAATTGAAAGGTCCTTATAGTGTGTTTGCATCCACATTTTACTCCATAATGGATGCTTTAGAAGAAAATTTCAAGATGCCTACTTTTGAGCTATTTTGTGAAAGGCTTACTTGTGAACAAACAAAATTGCGAGCACTTGATGCCTTACCTAGCTCAAGTCATGCACTAGTGGCAAATTCCTCTAAGGGAAAATGGAAACCACAACCAAAGTTAGGACCTCCTCCAACAGAGTCACACAAGCCTTCTCCAACCACCACTAAGACCTCTAAACCCTCAAATTCTGGCAAGCCTAACAAGTTTTTCAGAAAAAAGAATATTTGTGACCCTTGTCCATATTGTAGCAAAACTAATCATCTTGATTACAAATGCTATAAGAGAATAAAAGCATTGGAAGCAAAATTGAAGCAACATAAAATTGATGTTCCTTCCTCCACAAATACAGGGAAAGGAAAAACTTTCTGCTAAGGCTTGTTTGCCATTGACCGATAGATGGATTTTTTATTCTAGTGCTTCTCATCATCTAACTCATGGTTTGCTGAGTTTTCTTTCAAGTTGCAACGCTTCTAAATAATCACGGAAACTGTTCAAAAGTTGATGTTTTGGGTCCTCACTTGTTGCTCATGCTGACACAATGAGTAAACTATGGCATGAACGCTTTGATCACCTGAATTATAGGTATTTGTAGCAACTGAGCTCATAGCAAATGGTAACAGGGCTTCCTAAGGTCTCTAGTTGTGATGGTGTTTGTCCATGATGCATGCTTGGAAAACAACATTAGGATCCCTTTCTAAATGGACAAGCTTCGAGAGCTAAGGCCAGTGATTTGATGACTTTTCCCACTAGGTCATTTTCTGGTGCAAAATATGTACTAACTTTCATTGATGATTTTACTTGGAGGACTTGGGTGTATTTTTGTAGTATAAAAGTGAAGTATTTGAGAACTTCAAAGCCTTCAAGGCATTTTTGAGAAGCAATCAAGACTTCCATTGAAAAAGCTCTGCACAAACAATGGGGGAATATATAAGTAATGATTTTCAAGATTTTTGTACTGATCATGGTATTTTGCATCAATACACAATGCCTTACACCCTTCAGTAGAATGGAATAGCTGAGCGGAAAAATAGAACACTCAAGGAAATGGCGAATTGCATGATACAGTCCAAGGACTTAACACCTATGTAATGTCCCTTTTCGGGCTGAAACTGAAAAACAAGGAAATAACACAAACCCCAATTGATAGTAAACTGAATTTTATGCAAGAACTAGGGCAGCGACCTATTTTAGGTCCAACAAACCCTAAGCAACCTAGGGTAAATTCAGATTTTTGCCTTCTCCACACAAATTTTTAGAAATACATCAACAACATGAAACCCTTGATGAAATCATGCAAAATAATTGCTTCAACCATAAATTGCAGACTGCTGGAATTAATTAATGCTCAAAAAAAGCTGAAACTTCAAAATTCCATAACTTCATAAATACTTGGAGAAAAATGCAAATGATAGCTCAAAATGACCATAAAAATGGCAGCTATCAAATAAAATTAGAATAAGATTTTTCTAACCATCGAAACCCACTGAAAAGTGATCCTGAAATCTCCAAATTGGTAGATCAAGCTGGAAATGAATGTGGCAGCCCTAAAAGGTGTGCCCTAGCCGGAATTCGTGCCCTAACATTGAAATAAAGCCTCACGTTATGAGATTCTGAATTTTGAAGCTCAATTATGACTTTTGGATGAAGCCACTAATGCAACAAATGAGGGTTATTGAGGGTTTTCGTCCCCAATAGGATCCAATGAGAGTTTTTGTCCCCAAGTGTCAGAACTATTGAGGGTTTTCGTCCCCCATAGGATCCAATCAGGGTTTCCATCCTCGATGGATAAGAGAGAGGCAAAATGTGCACACTCCAAGAAAATGTCAAGATCGCAAAATGCATAATCTTCTTCAAGCCAAGCGAACCCCTTATATAGCTCATATGTGGTGCCAAATCTCTAAAACATGATCCCCATGAGGACCGATCTCCTTGGGAGATATGTTTCTCTTTTATCTTCAAGCATGCACTCCAAAGACCGACCTCTTTACGAAAATATAAGTTTCTCTTTCTTTTCATCGAAAACTCCGCTTTGCTTTCCCGCATGCCCTTCCCTCCTTCCCCTTTGAAGTCAGCCTATTGCCGCCTCCTTCGACACAAGAAACACACATTTATTTCTCATAGGCGTCGTGAGCTTCGTGTCACTTATCCACTCTCCTAAACTTTTTTGGCACACCATTCTTCCCCGTCATTCGCCTTTACCCCTGGACCTTGACCCCAATTCCATGTTCACCCACACCTCCACTCTTTATGACTTCCCGGCCAGCCCCACATCCAGGTTCATTCCCCTCCCTCCCTTTGCCATATTTTCACCACACCCGAGGAATGCCATTCTTGCTATGAGTTGCAGTAAAGTAGGGGATGAGGAAGGGTTCCATGCGGAATTCTTCAAATATGGTCAGCAGACGCTCCTCAGTTATCTTGTGGACCTCTTCAATCAGGTGGTTTGTACGAGTTTTCCAGCCTCTTGGTCCCACCACATCATCCACCCCATTCACAAGTCGGGCCCACTTCCGACCCCAACAATTATAGGACTGTCATGGTGGGTCACATATTCTCCAAGCTCTATGCTACTGTTTCTTCACTTGTAGCTTTACGAGTTCCTCGATCAATATCATTGAGAGCTAAGGGGCGAAGCGGGCTTTCGATTGACTTACCAGACTACTGACCACATCCTCACTCTTCGGGCTATCATCGAAGAGGCTCGCCACCGCTCTTCCAGAGGTTTTCTATTGTTTCGTGGATTTTCGGAAAGCCTTTGATTTTGTCCCACGGAAACCCTTTTCCACAGGCTCAGAGATATAGGCATTTCGAGACCTTTCTTACAGCCATCATGCGCCTTTATGAGGAGGTCCTTGGCCGCCTTCGCACTTCTGCTGGCTTGTCCGACTTCATCAGGAGTACCATTGGTGTCAAACAGGGCTGCCCCCTCTCTCCTACCTTATTTGGGATCTATATCGATGAGCTTGAGGACTTTCTCAGGGATCACATACAGGAAGGTGATGGGTGCCTTCTGCACTAGGTTCTGATTTACATCCTCCTCTTTGCAGATGACGTAGTTCTCCTTGCTTCTTCTGCTGAGGGTCTCTAGAGGCAGCTAGATGGCTTAGCCCTTTTTGTGATCATCGACAGCTTGACTGTGAATCTTGGGAAAACCAAAGTTATGGTTTTCAATTGTTTGAAGACTTCAAACCTCCACTTCTTCTTTAAGGGTGTGGAGATTGAGATCACTTGCTCTTATACCTACCTGGGGATTCTTTTCTCTGGGCCTCGTTTTAGCCTTTGTCCTGCTCTCCAACCCCGGGTTAATAAGGGCTACGGTTCTCTGGCGATTCTTGAGAGACAATGTTTTTGCCACCACTTTCAGGACATTCCTTCCAAGATGTCCCTCTTCGATTCCTGGTTAGGCCCATGGTTCTGTATGGTTCGGAAGTTTGGGGTCCCTCTCTTTTGGACTCAGATTGGGCCACTATCGAGCGTGTCCAGATCCTCATGCTCAGACGCATTATCAGGTGCAAAGAATCTGTTCCTCACAACATTATCCTCGCTGAGTTTGGGGCTCGCCCTTTTCGGTTGGAGACCATCTTCAGCCTTGTGTTGCTTTGTTGCACGTATTCGGGGGTTTTCTAGTTCTTCTGTTGACAAGGACAGGTACACTTATCTTGCCTACTGCTCCTTTGAAGCTATTGCTTACTCGGATCACAGTAGACGTTCTCGTTCTTTGGTATGCTGCGTTTCACGCCTCTTCGAGTCCATTGGCATCCAGATGGACCGTCTCCCACCCTTCAACTATTCTCTGGATGCCCCCGCCCACCTGCTACCCAACCAACATGATCTTCATAGGATAATCAGAGATGATATCTACAGACAGTTCATCCAGCACACATGGACCAACCCCCCAGGGGGTTGCGTCCAAAGATGTCATTCTATGCGGCACACTTTCTCGAGATCCGTGATGGGGTCATCTTCAAACCCATGTACATTTCCCGGCATTGGTTGCAGGTCCTTCGTATCTCTCTGGGTCAGTTTCGAGTGGGCTCACATCGACTCCGTATTGAGACTGACCACCACTTAGACCGCTCGGAGCGGACTTGCCTGCTTTGCTCTCTCTAGGAGGTTGAAACCAAAGAACACTTCATTTTCAGATGTCCTGTTTACTATGAGATTCGTGGGCGATTCCATTACCTGTTCCACGAGCTTCCTTCCTTCACAACTTTCTTCAGATACTATGATCAGAGATGTCTTGCTCTCTACCTTCAGGAGGCCATCAGGCTCTGGGACAGGCTCCTCCATCCTCCCCCAAAGGATGAGCTCACTACCGATCACTTCCTTCTTCCCGTTGCTCTCCTCGGTGAGGGGTGCTAAGCGGCATTTGGTCACGTGTCTGGACCCCCAGTCTAGGTCCGTCAGGTCTCGTGACTCCGTTCCTTCCACCCGAGGCTCCCTATCTCAGGCATGTCCCAGGGCCCCTCCACATAGACAGCGATCCACCGGGCCTACTTTGAGGCACCGCCTTCCTCCCGGACGCCGGCCCCCAGGCATTCCACAGTCTCTGCTTCTTGTCGTCGGCGCACTGCGAGTCACTCCCATCCGGCCTTGAGTGTTAGGTGACGTTGTTGGGGATGTTGCTCCTTCTGCTCCCTCCCCACACTGTCATTTCTCTCTTCTTCGTTTCTGGTCTCTCGGCCTCTGTTGTTTCCTTCTCCTCCTCTCCTTCTCTCATTGTATTTCGGGTGACCCGTTTGGGTCCTCTTGCTGGGTTTGTTTGCTTTGTACTTTGCAGTCCCATTGACCTACTTTTGTGGTCATGTGTTGGACATTAATAACATTATCTTATCTTATCTTGTCTTGTTTCCCATTCCATCTTTTTATTTTTTAATTCTTTTTGCTGACAAAAGAAATGAGTATTAAAAATACCTTTATATCAATAATAATATTAAGTTGCCCCTAAAATGGAGAATTGACCAGTTTCAAATTATAATATTATTAATTATTTTTGGCCGATAGGCCTTTCTAAAGTGAATTTTCTTTGAAACTGTCGTTGTAGTCATCTTTGTAATTTCAATTTTAATTTTAAATATTTAGTTTTACAAAAATACATGTCTTTTGGGATCCCGTCCTTTGGGCTTATGTTTCAATATTGTATATTTAGGTTTAATATATAAACCTGTTAATGCGGGAGTCTTTACCCCAAACAATTTTTTAAACCACATGGAGATGCGATTCTTTTGTTAATCGAATGATTATTTGGATACATATGTTGTTTGTTTTGCTATGGCCTACAAGTCAGGTTCATGGAAGTTTTGTACATATGGAAGGGTAACAACTTTTTTCATGTGCACAAGAGACCTCACAAATGTGGCCAGCTTGAAGCAAAGTGAAAGTTTTTTTTTCCCAGGTACAACTTATGTTGTCATATATCAGGGACGAGTAAATTCTTTGCCGGCTTGCACTTCATTCTACGGATTGATTCGATTATGCTTTGAGGTCTATTTTTCTGTTGGAATGTGTAATTTCTGCAGTTCAAGCTACTAGCAATGGACATGGAAATTCCCAGCTTGAACCATTTTTTATATATGTAGCACTGGAGGAAGCTATTCTTTTTCCCAGAAGAAAGGATATTGAAGTGTTTTCATTTACAATTATGAGTAATATTTTTTGTGCTAGTTTAATTCATGGAACTGAATCTTGGACAATGTTGTCTACAAAATAGATACACTCTGAAAATGGAAGGTGCAATAAGCAAGAGAAGTTACAAATTATAGAATTGTTATAGGCCATGAGATTGATCATAGCCAGTCATTACAAAATATGATTTCTGGAGTCAAGCATTTGCAGTAATAAAGTTGATGAAGTTTGCTGGACATTATGTAAGAGCTGCAATTCTATCAACATCCCCAATCATTGTTGCCAATTGAAAGATAAAATTCCTAGATATTGTTTGTGTGGGAAATGATATAACTTTGAAAATGCAATACATATACCCACAAACATGGCGAATCAAATCTAATAGATGTAGAACAGTGAAATCACACTTAATTGCATAAAAGAGTATTCTTCAATTATAAATTACTGACAAAGGGGGCTTTAGAGGAATATCTGATTTGTTACAATTCTAGAAGCATTCACAAAAACAAGACAAGGCAGCGCTTGTCTAGACAACAAGGCCAACAAAACCCAGATAAATCAAAGCAAAACAGAACAAAGACCATAGCAGTACCACCCGGGCAACTATCAGCTAGGAAAAATATGGTGCTGTAAGACAAATAGGTGTCTAAATCATAACATAACAAACCATTTGTATCTTTAAAAAAACATTTAATTGCTGCTTGAATCTAACTCCTAACTAGAATTCCATGCAGGAAGATGGGAAAACTTAGTAGCCCTTGCAATTGTCAACCTGGTAACTCTTTCATGTCTGTGTCATATTTTCCATTTACCATCCAATCAAAGCACTGAATCATCGCATCCAAGGGAAGTAAAGTTCCAGGGCACGCTCTTCTTCTGCTGCCAAAAGGTAAGAAGTGGAAACGCACGACCCCTCACATCAATATTATTACTTACATCATTACCAACAAATCCCTTTGGTCGAAATTTAGGATGATTCTCCCAATAAGCAGTGTCTCGCCCTTTGTAGGATTTCCCAGCTGGTAACAAAAACTCTTCGTTTTGCAGGAATAAAGTAGGCCTCTATCTATCAAGGGCTCTTGAGGGTGGAGGTGCAGGCTCTCTTTCACTATTTCTTGAAAATAAATCAAATTGGGAATGTTTGATTCTTCAACAAGTCTTTTTTTTTTTGGTTAGGTTACCTAGGGAGAGGCCCTAGCCCATTGTGGCATCACCAACCCACACCGACCATGGAACCATCTAAGGATGGAAGTTTTAAGCTCTCGGCTAGCCCACGGATTAAACCACATTATCGTGGTGCCCTATCACCAGGGTATCCAAACCATCGGTAGTAGGCCGCCTTAACACGGAGCCGAGATTTGAACCTTGGACCTCCCAATTACTAGGAGACCCAAGAACCATTACACCACTACCCGTTGGATTTCAACAAGTCTTTCACTTCCCAACAAATGATTTATTTCTTCATATAGTTTTTTTCATAATTTGTGAATTTTTGAGAAGCAGTGAGAATGCCCACTTAGTTGTAATGGTTGAAGTATCAGTCCCAACACTAAACAAATCATGCTTGCTCATCAATACAAACAAATAAAAAAATTAGAATGGTTAATTGTTTTAAAATTCAAAATGGCACTTCTATTAATTTAGAAGAATAATATATTTTGAATAATGTTTGCAAAATTTATTTTGTTGGTAATTTTTTGTCTTCTATTTATATCAATGAAATATGCTTATTGTAAAAGCGTCATGTCGGCTTTTCACAAGCACCTATAGGTGTTGTTGCTAGTATTTTAGAAAAGAGGACTTTACAGTCCTCCCCTCCCAAATTTGCTTGCCCTCAAGCAAATGCAAGCTCACATGCCCAAGTACCATGCAGCATGTTGTAGTGCTTAAAAAGCTTGGATCCCATGCTGATCAAATGGAAGAGCTCTTGTAAAAACAAGCTCATACACTTGTTGTCCCTCTCACTAATGATGTTCTTTGGTAGCCCATGAAGTTTAACAAAGAAATCAGCTGCTATCTCAATTCTGCCCTCTTCACTTTCACCTTCAAAAATAGCATTAGCAACACTTCTCTTTGCATACTCAGCTGTACAAAAAGCCTTCCAAACTGCTGTAATCTTAGTCATAAAACAAGAAGTTGATGAATAATTAGCAGCTTGACAAGCTAATCCATGTCCCAATGTGGCATCCTCATTCTTCGTTCCATCCTTGTCAACTAAGGTGGAAGAACACTCCATATTCCCAAATACAAGTGCAATTGAAATTAGGTGGGGCTGCTAGAAATGATGACAACAACATCAATGATGGTAGTTTGGCTCATGGCTGCCATAAAAACACTTCCCTTCTCACTTGGGGTAGATAACACCTCATTCCCCAACTCTTGATTACATTCTTCACTCAACAACAAACTTGGAAAGGCAAGCTTGAGCATCATGCAAAACTGATCCAAACACCTAGAGTTACCTTGTTGTAGTGGCCTTTGTGGCTGCCCAAAAGATGGTCTAGGCTGCCCTCTTCCTATTGTCCTAGGTTGGGTGTACCTTCCTCAAAGCCTTTATGTTTCACTCCCAATCCAAGTATTGGAGGGACTCTATTTCTATGCAAAATGAAACCTTTTGCATCCACAAACTTTCCATCCTCCATTATGGCATCTTCATCTTCAGCTGCAGTCCCATATTCTTCACCATATGCTCGGATGGATAACAAATTCAATTGTTCTTTCTTCTTTATTCTTGTGCCTACACAAAGAACAAACACATTAAAAGAAACAAGAGCTCTCAATATCATTTCTTCATGCCTCGTAGGTATGGAAGCTAGCTCTCTTCCACGTCTTGCAATCATTCCATATTCTCCACTCAAATGATGGATATTCAAAAGTTCATCCAGGTTGTCCCAAACACAGCTGTAACCATGCGTTTTGTCCCCAAAATTCGAACGATAGTGGCTAGGATCCTTCTTATGGCAACTAAAACCACATCAATGATGATAGTAGATTGGAAACCCTTCTTCCTCATGGTTGGATAATCATTTCCGGCTGTCAAAAAATGGATGGGGAGCTGAAACTGTTGCGAATAGCGAATGAAAAAAAATTACAATTGTTAAACTGGAAGTTCTTCATGAATCTCCTCAAGAACAATGTATTGGGGCCTAGGAATGAGTCATTTTGGACTGAAAATGCTCTGAATGATTGGAAACTATCCCTTCTCATGACTGTCCTCTTTTGTGTGGCACCAAACAGAATGTTGGACAAGCTGGGAATGCCTATAACAACAATACAAACATTTATGGCAGCATGTTTTAAAACCCACCAATCAAGACTTTTATTACTTCCAATCATTCCTCCAAATCCCAGCTGAGTTATAATGTTTGGAATAACAAGATAACAACCATCCCACTCAATTTCAAACACAAAATTCATGAACTTAACTTCTACTTTTATTGGAGCACTCCCTCCAAGAGCCTGCTTATCAATTAGGAATTCAAAATCCTTATAACATGACTGCTGTTTTGAAAATAAAATTGTAGGTTTTACCTCATTATGTGTTGCCCATATGTCTTGCCTTCTTCCAGAAGTTCTTCCCCTCCTCTTGGCTGTAGCAACTTGAGGAATCCCATGTGTCATGCTTGGAAGCACAACCTCTTGGTCATCAAGCTTGAGCCTCAACTCCATGATTTGGTAGTCTTGGGTAAATTTACCCAAAGAGTGTAGCCATGGCACTCCAAGTACCAAATCCGTATCTTCATTACAATTCACATAGAAATCACCACTTAGAGTGTTCTTCACTTTATCATCATGTCCACTATGTTGTCCATGATGACCACCCATTATACTATGAAGCATCAAACTTGACATAGGCTCATTCTTTTCAACAAGCTGCCCATGGTGATACAAGTATGGTAGTGACATAGGAAGAGACCACAAAACTGAAATGTCATTTACAATAGCATACCTTGAGGTGTCCTCCACTTGTTCTCTTCTTTTTGCCGAATGAAGCATGGTTGAGATTTCTTCATATTCAACTAGTGAAACTCTTCCCACCTTTACGTCATCCATATTTTGTTGGCACGTGCATGGAGCCTCTTCGCGGTCCTTGCCAAAGTCATGAACACCCTCAACTTGTCTTTTACGAGCTTTTGTTTTGAAAATTCCAGCAAGCTGATCATTATCATAACCTTGCAAATTGAATTCTTCCTTGATTCAATCTTCGGAATGCTCGGAAGATGGTTTGGGGCCTCTGGAAAAGATATTTTTTCCCTTTAGTACCCTTCATACTCTCATCTTTGCTTGAATAATTCTTATGATGATCAAAACCTTGCAAATACATAGCGTGAGGGTGATGCAATAAATTAAATTGCTTACCATTTGTTGCTGATATGTAAATTCCAACAGATTGAAAACCAACATGAGTATTAGGTGAGGCCTCCTTTTGAAGGGCATGCCTCTCAACAGGGTCATCCCGAATCTCAGCCTCATGAACCTCTTGTAGATCTGATTTCCCTTCACCATCTTACCACCACATGCAATCATTGGAAATCAATAAAACATCATTTATTGTCAAAGAATCTTTACCTTCATGCTGCATATTGGTCTTCTTTTGTTCTTGTTTTATGATTTCTTCTTGCCTTATCCTTTTCCTCTTTGGCTAGAATATCTTTCCCATTTTCCTTTGGCATGGTAGATTCCTCCATGGGCTGTTCTCTCTCCATTACTTACAACCCTGATTTTTCTTCTTGCTCTGCCATTGCAACTTCAAAGTTCTCCTCTTCCTTTCTCCGGGCATGTTGAAGATCCTTTGTGGTGCCTGAGACCTAGGTCATGCCTTGCTCTTCTGCTGTTCACTCTTATAATCTCTGCAAGTGATAGGGCATCACAAATCTCAGTTGGAAGGGCCCTATACTCCTCATAGCTGGCCGCAATATTGTGCCCTACTGAATGCCGTGTATCATCCTTCGAATGATTCCTTCCCTTGGGAGGAAGGTAGGCTGAAAAGCCCTAGCTGTAGGATCCATCACGGATCTCGGTGGTTGAAGATTGTTGTTTGCCCTTGAAGAACTTCTTGGATGCATATTATGGATCAGCCGTGTCATTATATCAGCCAACCTCTCTTGCCCTTGGGCAACCCTCTCAAGCCTAAGCATCATCAAAATGTATGTTCGCCATTTATCTATTCCTTCTGAATGAAACCCTCCAGGCTGGGAGGATCGATGCTCTTATACCACTATAATGTCTCTTTCCGGGCTGAAACTAAAAACAAGGAAATAACACAAACCCAATTGATAGTAAACTGAATTTTATGCAAGAACTAGGGCAACGACTTGTTTTAGGTCCAACAAATCCTAAACGACCTAGGGTAAATTCAGATTTTTACCTTCTCCACACAATTTTTAGAAATACATCAACAACATGAAACCCTTGATGAAATCATGCAAAATAATTGCTTCAACCATAACTTACAGACTATTGGAATTAATTAATGCTCAAAAACAACCGAAACTTGAAAATTTTGTAACTTCATAATACTTGGAGAAAAATGCAAATGTTAGCTCAAAATGACCATAACAATGGCAGGTATTAAATAAAACGAGAATACGATTTTTCTATCCATGAGAACCCACTAAAAGTGATCCCTAAATCTCTAAATGAGGAGATTTAAGTTGGAAATGAGTGTGGCAACCCCAAAAAGGCGTGCCCTAGCTGGAATTTATGCCCTAGCACTGATAGAAACCCTTGTCGTTTTGAAATTTTGAGTTTTGAAGCTCAAATATGACTCCTGGATGAAGCCACCAATAGGATCCAATGAGGGTTTCCGTCCTCAATCGATGAGAGAAAGAGGCAAAGCGTGCTCCAACTCCAAGAAAATGTCAAGATCCCAAAAATGCATAATTTTCTCCAAACCAAGTGAACCCCTTATATAACTCATATGTGGTGCCAAATCTCTAAAACATGATCCCCATGAGGACCGACCTCCTTGGGAGATATGTTTCTCCTTTATCTTCAAGCATGCACTCCAAAGACCGACCTCTTTATGAAAATATAAGTTTCTTTTTCTTTTCTTTTTCCCATTCCATCTTCTTTTTATTTATTTTTATCCTTTTTTTCGACAAAAGAAAAAGAGTATTAAAAATACCTTTATATTAATAATAATATTATGTTGCCCGTAAATGGAGAATTGACCAGCCCAACTTAAAATATTATTAATTATTTTATTTTAGAAAAGGGGACATTACAACCTGAGCTCTAGGGTGAGGCAGTAAATTGTGCAAATTACATCTAGGCCATGCGAGCTAAGACTCCTGAAGAAGCTTGTTCAAGTGAAAAATCTGATGTTGTTGAATTTCATGTTTGTGGAAGTAAGACTTTTGCGTTTGTTCTAGATGACAAGTTCAAATCCATGGAGAAGAAAAGCTAAGAACTCATATTTGTTGGTCATTGTGTGCATGTGAAGGCCTACTGCCTCTTTGATCCAGTTACCCATAATGTATTGATTCAACGAGTTGTTCATGTTGCTAAGACAAATACTCCATTGGCTCCTACTGATTCTTCTCCTAATTTTCCTCCTGCATCTGATAGGGAGGGCTTGCTTCTTGATAATGATGATGACACCCATAATGATACGGCCCTGCCATCTCTTCCTACTCCACAGTCCATGCCCAAGTGGGCACTATCTACTTTCCAAGCAATTGGTGATTTGGTTGGTGATCCTTCTGTACTTGTGCCCAGACATCTGGTATAGCCCTTATGAGCTAAGCATTATTTAATGATCTAGTGTTATTTTGTAAGGTGACAAGTAAACCTGAGTGGGAAGCTGCTATGTAAGATGAATATTCTTCACTCATGAAGAATAACACATGGGAGTTAGTGCCTCTTCCTAAGGGAAGAAAACTTGTGCATTGTAAATGGGTCTATAAGACCAAATATGCAGCAAATGGTTCTGTAGATAAGCACAAGGCTTGTCTTGTAGCTAAGGGGTTCTCACAAGTCGAAGGGGTGGATTACTCTGAGACTTTTGCTTCGGTTGCAAAGATGGATTCTATTCGCCTTGTTCTCTCCCTTGCTGCATCACATCGGTGGCTAGTCTTTCAAATGGATGCGAAGAGTGTTTGCCTGCCTAGTGATCTCCAAGAGGAGATCTATATGGAGCAGCCTTAGGGCTTTGTGCAAGACTCTTCCTTGGTATGTAGACTTCTTCATTCTCTTTATGGGCTCAAACAAGCTCCTTGAGCTTGGTATGAGAAGATGGATAGTTTTCTGTTGAGTTTTGGCTTCTATTGTTGTGAATTAGATCACAATGTTTACATCCTAAAGCAAGGTGAGGATCTTTTGATATTGGTGTAGTATGTTGTTGACATCATCCTCATAGGTGGTTCAAACTCAATTCAAGACAATAAACACAAGTTGATGGAAAAATTTGACATGACAAACATGGGACTTTTGCACTATTTTCTTGGCCTTCATGTTCATCAGTCTCCTAAAGGTATTTCTATTGGACAGTAAAAGTATGCCACAAATCTTCTTCATTGTTTCTGCATGGCTGATTGCAAGCCTTCTTGTACACCCTATCAGTCATGGATTGAGTTGATTGTAGATAGCAAATCTAAATTGGTTGATTCCACTTTGTATAGATGGTAGGTAGTTTTTTTGTACCTGGCACATATGCGTCACAATATCACCTTTGTTGTTAACTTGGTCTCTCGATTCTCCATGGGCTTCATGAGAGTCACTGGTAGGAAGCTAAACGTATTTTGTGCTATATTCGGGGCACTCTACGTTTTCGAATTTAATACACACCAAAGCACTCTTCTGAAATTGAGGGATTCATAGATGCGGATTGGGGCATATGTCTTGATACTTGTTGCTCTTCTTTTGGATTTGTTTTTCACCTTGGCTTGAGTCCTATTGCATGGGCATGTAAGAGGCAAACAATTGTTTCTATCTCTTCGATCGAGGTTGAGTATCGAGGTACTGTGAAAGCTGGACAAGAGGCACTTTGGCTTTGACAATTACTTGGTGAGTTTGGTTTTCCTTAGCAAAATCCCACTTTGATTTGGTGTGATAATTAGAGTTCCATTGAGATAACATGTAACCCTATAGAGCATCAACGAACCAATCATATAGAGATTCATTCGGAAGTTGGTCTAGGATGGAGTTGTTTGTTCGGAATTTGTGCCCACCGTTGAATAGGGCGTTGACATCTTCACTAAGCCCTTGGCTTCTTGTCGTTATCTCAAGAACGAGCATTTCTTGGGGTGAAAGAAGTTGTACTTGGGGGTGATTATGGTTGAGCTCTTTCTTCTTTTATGAGCATACATGGGTACCTTATTAGGCATAGTAGCCGAGATCCATATTTGCTTTGTTCACTCCCTAACCTTGATTTAAGGGAGCGTGTTCAAACTAGGAAGTGGTTTGAGATATTTCCTACCTAGTCGTAGTTGTGTTCACACATCAAAGCTCATGCTAGGGAATTAATTTGTTTCAACCAAGTTTGTCACTTTACTAAACAAACTTGGTGCCTCATGATGAATGTTCGAACCAAATTAGTTCGTATGATTATGAGGTTGTTAATTATAACCCCCTTGTAAAAGCCTATTTAATAGGCATACTTGTAGAGTGAAATATGTTGAACAAGAGTGTGATTAATACAATAATATTGTTTTTGCTTGTGCCCTGGTAAATCGGTGTTTAGGGTGATTCGGGAGTGTTTGTGTATGGTGTACTAGATTATTGGTTTCTTGCCTAGATTCTCTTAGCTATTCTTATATAACAATCACCTATAATCCAAGTATTATTTGCTTCACTTATTATTTTCCCACTCAAATATTAATGACTAAACAATCTAATGCGTAACACCTATGTCTTAAGCACCCATGTGAGGACTAATCCTAACATTCCCCCTTAGTGCGAACATGGGAGAGAATTTCATGCATTGGAGTTGTCTCTGTCTTTTTGTTGTCACCTTTGGTCATTTATTCTACAGTTTGGCGTTTGTGGTGCAAGAAGTTTAGCATTGTAGATCATTTCCTGCCCCATAATGCGAAAATCTCAAATGTTGGTTTCGCCAATAATGCATCCGATTACAAATTTTGAGAAAAAATTGACTACTCCACTTTACAAATATCTACGAAAAATGCCTCCCCCTTGTTGTACAAGATATTACTTTTTCACTATAGGAAAAATATTACTCCCGTTAAAAATATGCACCCACGAAAAATATACCCCTTTTATTATCAATCACTCCTTTTAAATAAATCCCATCCTTAAAAAAATTTAAGCAAAATATCACTTAGGTGGTTGAGGAGTGGGTTGAACCTCAACCTCCTCATAAATAGTACCTTGACAAAACTTGACAACCACTTAGACTATTGATTATCTTGAGCACGTATATGAAGATATATAATTTTATGTTTTAAAATAGCCAAGATTGATTTTAAAACATAACTTTATCCTATTTAGGGTTCAGGGGCATTGTTAGGAGCCTTGAGCTTTTGTTGTGTTGCACCGCCAAGGAGAATACCGATATGTCGGTTTGCGAGAGGATTTGCACGCCAAGTTGAAAGCAAAATGGATTACTCCAAATCACGGCCAAGTTAGAGCAAGATGCAGGGATGTTCAAACGAGCCGAGGTTGCAGAAAGGGACTGACAGACGTTGAAGGAGTGTGGGTTTGGTCAAAGTGAAATGAAGCCAACCCAAACTTAGTCCATAAGCTGTTGTAGAGCAATTTGTTTGACGTAATAACAATACACAACCGATGCCAAGGCAATGCAAAATCATGGGTTGATCAATGCAGAATTGACTGGGAGAACTATAGAATACCTAGATCTAATGCAAAAGTGCATGCAAAGCATGAATGAGATCTGAATAGAGGCCGTTTGAGGAGGGTCGATGCCTTGGTGATGACAGACCTAGATAAGTATGCAGGTCAATGAAGTCTTTTGAGAATGGTGTTGCTTATTTGAGTTTGTTGTCGAGCTTCTTGTTAGGACGGCAAACAAAGCTGATTATGGAATATGATGCAGCTAAGGCTGCCTTAGATGCTTGGACGGGGTTTGCAGGCCACAATTCAAACTTTGCATGTCAATGCCGAGTTAAATGTGAAGGTGTAGATCTAAACCCTTGCTGAGTCTAGTTCTTACAAGCAGAGGGGCAGGGTCCAGATCAGAGAGCTCTTGAGTCGATCGTTGCTTCCAACAATGCAACAAAGATGATCTTGCTTAATGCAATACATCCCTTCAATGTAAAGTTAGATCCAGGGTGCATCTGAATGTGAATATGGTGAGTCAAGGGATTAGGAGAGCTCGTCGTCCAATGTGAAATCAACTCGCCGAAAAATCTGCAATGCAACTTGCCAAACTCATTCCAAAACTGGCAAAGGAGCTTGTGGGAGCTTGAGTAGATTAACAAAGAGCTTTGCAGACCTGATTTAGAGACATGTAAACCAATACAATACACTCAAACATAAAAGTACCTCAAGTGTGCAGAGGTCATGCCCAATGCTTCCAATGCAACTCTAATCAAACTCTCAAATAGAGATTTGCTAGAGAAATCTTTCAAATGAGGCATTGCACCCAATAGAGACTGTGATTGTGCTTTAAAGATAAATTTTTGTCGCTGTTCTTCTATTTCCTCATTGTTGACATGTAAAATGTCTCCGCATTTTACTTGACAACCCTGTTGAAATTTTGTCACTTATCAGTCAAACTGGTCAAAATTGTCTTTTTGCAAAAACCAACATTTGAGAATGGTTTTAGGAGCTCCGGTGGTTCCAGAGGTCTAGATTGCAGTCAGTGACAAGGTCTCAGAGTTTTCTTCGTGACAATATGGTTTAGGGAAGATTCTTGTGAGCTTTGAAATGGTTTTGGGAAAACTTTTCTCCAGGAGCTTTTTGAGGAAAATGTGTGTGATCATTAAAGAAGGGTCAACTTTTGAGAAAGGTTTCAGGAACTCCGGGTGGTGTTGGGAACTCAAATCACAGTCATTGGAAAGCTTACAGGGTCTACTACATGATGGAATATGCAAGATAAGGTTTTGGGAACATAATAAACAAAAACCTTCCCAACATTGAGACATGGTGGTCTTTCCAGACAAGGGAACTTGCATTGAAGGTTTCGGGCACCTTGGGCGGTGTCGGGAGCCTAACAAAGAGCCAAGTTGAGCACATTGAACCCTCTTCATGGCCCATGAGTTAAGTTTGTTCATACCCATCTCAAGCTTGTGTTGCAGCGTAACTCACCAGCGCACCTTCCTAGGCAAAAGTTGTAAGTTGACTAAAAACTCATTTTCAAAGTTTCTAAATGCATTCATTGGATTTGTTGGCCCGTTTCCAGTCAAATTCATACATTATATGCACCGGAAAGGTTAAGTTTTGACCTCGGACCAAAAAGTGCACTTTGTGTTCCATTTCGCCATTGATTGATGATGTCATTAACTTAAGTGCATTGATGCACTTTGGGAGCTTAGCGGCCTTTTGGGAGTGCATTGCAAGTTTGTAAACTCCACTTGAAATCCCATCAACCAAAATTCGCCCTCCTATTGGTGGATGTAAAAGGTCAAAAAGTAATGAAGGAAACGACAAATTGAGAAGGTTGTGCATGCGTGGGTCCCACCCCCTCGCACACTTTGGAGGTCCAATTGCACTTGGTACACTTTGGAGGTGCAATTGCACCACCAAAGTGCCCAAGCTTGACGTGGGCACATTTTTGAGGTGGTGATTGCAAAGTGGGTGCATTTTCCACTTTGCATTTGCAAAACTCAACCTCCACCTCCATTTCAAGTCATTTTTGAAACTCCACTTCCCTCTAAAAATCCAACTCTAGAAAAGGGTAAAGTGCAGCACATGAAACCACTCAAAAGCTTGTTTTTCCTCCTCCCATGTCCATAAAACCACTTGTGTGTCCTAGCTGCCCATACCTTGTTTTGCTCATATCTCTTGATCCCTTGATCGAATCACTCTCAAATTTTGAACACATCATCCTCTCAAAAATGCCTTGACATTGATACGAAGAACATGGCATATGGTGGAGTGTATTATTTTCCATGACCTCTTGAAGATTGCAGTTGTTGAAACCTTGTTTTGGCAAAACCTCTCAAACTTGATTTGATCAATACTTGAAAACCACATGGAGGAAACCTTTGAAACTTTGCCAAATATCTCTCCTTGCAAAAACCTTCGCTTTTGAGCTATCATTCACATGCTAAGGTGAAAAGATTCATGTAAAACCATTTTTGGCTTCCAAAACCACTCAAAAACCCTATTTGCACTGAAAATTGTTTTGCTATTTCCTTAAAAACCCCGCGAGAAATCTTCCTCAAATTTAGAGTGTTGGTTCCCATCCACCATACCTCTCAATGAATCAGAAACCAAGTCATTTGGTTTTGTATTTCTCTGAACGAAGAACTACTTTTTTGCCCATACTCCATTAAAACCCATTTTCCAAGCTTATCTCTTAGCCAGAAATTGTTTCCTCACTTCCCACTATTTCCAATGAGGGATTATCACCAAATTTAGAGCATCTCTTTGTCTCGGAAATACCTTTCCGACAAATTGAGTCTCGTCGATTTGGATTTGTTTTGCCCCGCAATGGCCTAAATAAGAATTGAGCTTGCAAAACCATTAAAAACCATTAAAAATCTTGAATTCCCGTAAACCAACTCGGAATCCCATTTCGCTTGTTCCTCTCGAACTCCATAATTCTCAAGTCCACGATACCACAAAATCGCAAAATGAAATTTCATTACTCCGATATCGACCTGCTTTCGGTCTTGGTTTCTGAATACTCAGATATTGGTGACAACGATGTTGAACACATGGATTTTGAAGACCATTGAAGACACTTGGATAAGAAGGAAAACTCATTTGCTAACTCGAGTCAGAGTGCACAGGAGGATTGTTGAGCATGAAACATCTAGTTGAATCAATCGAAGGCTTTCATGATGGGAACCATGGTCTTGGTGTATTCTTGATCTCCTCACCATTCTCCATTTAAGAGACATGACAAGGAGTGCTCATATTCTTCAAGAAGACATTGTCCATTTAGTCAGTGTTTGATTCCATCTCACCAAGAGGAGGTGTTTCCATTCAAAGGATTGTTTGTGTATTGCTCGAGGATTCACAAGTATCTCGATATCATCAAATCCAAGAGAGCTCATGGTTATCGAGTCCGGGGCATGCGTGGTGTGAGTTCATTCTTCATGATGATTGCAAGATGAGTGTTTGCTCATGTGAGAGACAGAGATCATGTTCGTGACAAAGAGTTGATTTGTGCAACCTACCATTGCTTGCAGAGATGAAGAGTTGAACAGAGCTTTCAAGACATGACAAAAGACAATCATTCTGGATAAGACGTGGAGTATTGCTTCTAAGTCCAAGGAAAGACATGCCTGATCGGAGAAGCAATCGGAAGATCCTATCCAACATACAGATTCATCTCCACAATGAAGGAAGAACAAAACTTCATTGTGCAACATCTTTTGATCACAATTTCTCTCTTTAACATTCTATTTCTCCGTTGAGGAATAACTTTTGTAAAAGTGACTTAAGTCACTTAAAGTTTCTTTTTCTTCGTTGAGATTGCACTTTAAGACGAAAGGTCACATGGCAATGCGAAGAGCCACTGGCTTTGGATATAAATTGTAAGGCTCTCTCCATTCCAAAGGATCAATTTTTGCCCTCTCTAAGCAAAGCTGTATTCTTCTATTTCCTACCTAGCAATTTTCCTCCATTCTCATCTTGTCACTTAGTTGAGCACATGTTGGCATTTGTAAGAAGTTGAAGGACTTTGTGCCTTCTTTGTGGAATGAATATATCTTGACGAGGCTTTGTATTTTTCTTATATTATATGTTTCATTATCTCGCCATGATGTTTGTTGTGCTTGCCTGTTTCCTCCAATTGAAACTGGAATCACCTTTGGAATATAGTTAGTGAAATTTGGGTTCAGCTCATTAATACAATTCCCCTCCTCATTCTTCTCCACTCACTCACCTATATTTCCCCTCTTGAATATTGTTACTGATTTCGGCAAGGGTGTTTCTATACCTTCCCGATCCTATGACCACCCCGAGAGTCAGTTTAGTGTACAATTTTTTAGATTTCAATAAATGGGATCCGCTCCATCTTTAAGCAGAGGGCCTTAGTCCCGCGAGCGTTGACGAAATCCCTATTTTGTCGTTGATAAAATATTTTGCCAACACTCATGCAGATTTACAAAACCCCCAAAAAGACCATATTCGATCACAAAGAAAATATATCATGTTTACTATCACTCTTAGCATTTTTGGATTTTCTGAACTTGAATCTGAGGTCTGATTTGCTCCAAAATGTTGTAGGGAAAAGTTGACTCCAATAGGTTCTCACACACTAGAAAAGCAATGAACAGATCTAACTAAACACAAAAGTAGGCGAAACAAACCTAATTTAATCATGAACAATGAACAAGATGGAGTGAAAACTATGGATAGAATGCACAAAGTGGAAAAAGGTAGACGATGCATATGAATAGCATATGTCGATGGATTCACACGTGGCCTACACTGCTAGTACCATTGACAAAGTGCAAGAAGGGTGAATGTACAAACAAATCTTTTGCACGTGGCCTACATTGCATATCCTTTGTTTGCATGTTTTGATAGAAACAACAAATGAATGAGCATGGACAAGCTAAAGAGGTTGTTGGGAGGTTCGTTATATTTGCTAACCCATTCCCTTAGTCTACCCGAGGAAATGAAACATGGGTGGAGGTTAGAGATACCTCTTTCGAAACTTGCTTTGATACCAAATGTTGGGTTACCCCTTCATTTGGAGAGAGCATACAAAATAAGATTCAGTCAACATAATTTATTCAAGAAAGATAGCTCAATATATAGAGAGTTGATCTCCTAAAATTAGGGAGTCAAATCTCATCTAGAATCTTCCCACATTCTCTCAACAACGCCCTAAACTAATGTGACCGTTACATGAGTAATAGTTACATTATTCTCTCTACCTACTCCTATTTTAATTCTATTGTTACTTATGTAACAATCATTTACAATCCAAGTATTATTTGCTCCACTTATTATTTTCCCACACAAATATTAATGACTAAATAATCTAATATGGAGCACCTAAGTTCTAAGCATCCATGTGAAGACTAATCCTAACATGGTGTGCAAAGATGATCGCCACATCTCGGACCTACCCCCTTAGTGTGTGAAGTAGTAATATCCAAAGGGCGGTTGTTGCTGCCAACCTTTGTGATTGGCTGAAAGAAAAGGTGATCAACCCAGGGGCTCTTTGTACGGACTTGTGTTGAAGGGTGACCGCCTCGTGAAGAAAAAGGGTTGGGCACCATGGGTCCGGGTATTGAAAGAAAACGGATAGAAAGTCACCTGAGTCCTTGTAAAGGTAGGGGTATTTGCTCCATATCTCATAATAAATGGGGCATCTGAAAATGAAGTGCTTCTTAGTCTCCACCTCCTAGAGGGAACAAAGAGGATAGATCCAGTCCCCACACGGAATATGACGATCGGTCTTAACCTGTAACTTGTGTGAGCACCCTCAAGTGCTCGAGAGGAAACCTTAAGCCAGGGTGAGGAATGACAGCATCCACCACAGGCGATGAATGACACCATCCACCACCCACAAGAAATGTTCCTCAGGTGAAGCATCCAAGGAGGAGAGGTCCAAGTGACCCTAAGGTCCCTGAAAATATCCTCTCTAATAGCTTTAAGCTATTTTTTATGCTTCTAGTGCTGTTCTTTTGCCGATTCTAGGATTTTCAAGATTTCAAGAGTTTTGGCTAATTTACTAGTCATGTCATCAAGACCCCATACAATTTAAGTATTGTCTTATTATATGGAAAAAGGAATTCAAATGTTTTTTTGAATCTTTTAAAGTTGAGAATAATCAGTATCCTTTCTAAAAATATGATATATACAAAGATACTAGGAATGAATTCCACGAAATCATCATTGACACATAGGCTTAAAATACCAAGGTTTTGAGGATTGAAGAAACCCCAAGTTTTGGTATGCCTTATTGCAACTATGCTCAATTTGTGAAAAGACAATATCGATTCTTTTATAAAATGTGCTGTGAAATGGAGCTCAGAGGCCAGTTATTTCTTATTCTTTTGAATGGAAATTGGATTATTAATTTATTTCTTTTACTTATCCTGTAGATGCATTTATCTTTTATCTGCATATTCCATAGTTTTCCTGTAATTTATTTAGAATCAAATATCTAGCTATTTTTTAGGATGAAGGGCTTCTTAAGATTTGCTTGTATGTATTATAGTAATCATAATTTACAGAATAACTGATACTTTTGTTATTTATCTATTTCAGGAGTAAAGGTTTGACTTAAGGGATGCAAACTTGTGCATCTTTACTATTCTTTTGTGCCTGTGCAAAGACAGTTATATTGCAGTCAAAGAATTGTAGACCTCATAGCTTCCGTGATTTTTCAGTTTACTGAGATATTTTGTTCTAGGGGAGTTTTCGTTTAATTGACAATCACTCTAGAACCCTTCTAAATTGTTCAATGAAAATATTCTATTATCTAATGGTAAGCTTGTATTGTTGAAAGTTCTTACACCGTTGTATGTGGGTTGTAATAGGAGAAAAACACATGTTAACAGGTTATTGATTCATTCTTTCTTTGAAATGTGTATCAATTTTGTTATATTGTTTCTTGGAATCATCTGATGTTTATGAATGGTTGCATTACTTTTTGGATATTTTGCGACATATTTCCTTTTAATTGCGCTCAAGGGATTTGGTATAACATGTATGCATTGATTATATGTAGTTTTGATATACATAGTTCTCATGTTATTCTTTTGTGAAATCTGAAGAACATGGATCTGGTTAATAATGTAAGATGTCTTAAATAACTCCTCAAAATTGTCAATTTTGTTGGGTAGGGGATCCATTTCCGAACAAACTTAACAATATTGCAGGAGACAATACATATCATCTTAATCAATACATATTACCCTGCCATCTGGGAACTTGGTTTAAATTTACATTTATTGAATGATCTGATGTAGTATTCTTATCAGGCAATATAGAACAAGCAGTAGCCCTCTGTTTTGCATTGTGTGTGAATTGTTCAGAAGAGATCGAACATGAAGCAGCTTTGTAAACCCAAACAAGAACGAAAACTGCAGAACCTGATATTTGTACCATTCATGTGATAGTCAAATATAATTGCATAGAAGTCAAATGGGATGAGCTTAAGTGGTAAATCGGCTTTCATAGGGGAGCCCTGGGTTCAAATCCCTAGGAAATCGGTGTTTGATTCGGGCAAAATATTGCATTCAACTCTGGGTGTCAAGTGAGTACCATTCAAATACACTATTTTTGTCAAGTGACACCATGCTGTATGTGGCCTAATGTCACATAAGATGAACTGGTAGCCATAGCATGTCCTTAATATGTCTCAGTGTACTGCTTGTTCACATGGAGTGGCAGTTCCATCTGAACAACGTTGAAGCCTTATTGGGATTTTTTTGAGGCGTGCTTCCCATCTTTGGACAACTTTGAAGCTTTAGTGGGATTGTTTTGAGGTGTTCTGTCTATCTTTATTTTCAATAAATAAATGGATGTTCATAAATTTGTTGTGCGACAAATTTCATTGAATTAGGTATAATTGAGCTTAAGTCATTAGATTCGTACCTAATCTTCAACATGGAGTTTCAATGTGATTAAGCTCTATCGCGTCTAGTGTATGTACAATATTTGGCATATCTCTCTCTTTTAGGAAGCTTTTAGAATTAAACAAAATATCAAGTACTTTAAAAGGCCTAATTATTAAATTTATTTTGCGTTGTCATTGCATAAATTGATAAAATGGGTTCAGAGTTGTGAACTTTGAATATTCAAATATGAAATTTCAGGGACATCCTTGCTTGGAACTATGATGCTCAACTAAGCTTATTTTTATGAAAATGTTCTAAAATTGCAAGACTACATAGCATGTGTATTTGTTCAGCATAATTTACAGGTATGATACTTTCGAGTTGTATTCAAATTTGGCAGATTTTTGGCCTCGCAGTCTGCATATTTGGCATGTTTTGTATGCATCCAAAGTTCAACTTCAAATGCTTTCAGCTAACCCCATATGTATCTATGTGTAGTCTGCACCTACACTATATGCTGCTAAATAATCAAGTGTCAGGTTTCAGTGAATAAAATTCAGACTTGAATCAGCATGTTTTATATGAGATTCAGATGAATGTTTGGGAACAATTTTTGAAAGTGTTCTCTCATTTGGAGGTGATGTTCAATGAATCATAATATTCCAATATTATACCGGCAAAGCATGACAAATACCTTTGTGGGCCTGTCAAATTGTGACATAAACTGCAAGATACCATCTCAAAGCCACCTTGAAGAAGCTTGTCCCAAGTCATTTGGAATAGCTACTAGGACTAACCACGTAGCAGGTTACACAATAGTTTCCCACTGGATGACACAAATCATTTTCTTGATTAATTTATCATCGTCCCAACTAATTCAAAGTATTGACTTTAGCATTTTGCTGTCCAATACAGGAGTTAAATCAAAGTTACCAGGAGACTGGGCACAGGAGCACCATTTTCAAAATAGGGTATGAGATTATATGATTAAGAGTACAGCTATGCTTGTGTGTGTGCATCAAGTAGTTGGGGCAGGATGGATGGGGTTACTAGAATGGAGACAGTTCCGTGTCCTTGGGCCCGTGTTTCCTTGGTAACCATGGACTCGATGTAGAGCCTAAAAGTGGAAGCAAAATATATTTGAACAATTCATTCAGACGGTGAGCTTTGCATTGGCCGTCAAATGTCAATTCTCCTGTTTTATAAGATCCCCTTGTTTTGCTAGGCTGTTGTATCTTACACTTATCAAAGGACTTAAGAGGAAACAAAGCATTGATGGACTAAGGAATGATATGTTTTTTGATAGAAATTCATTTTACTCTTACAAATACTACCCTTCGCTTTGAGTATTTATCCATGGATGAATCCAGCAGTTCGAATGTTATTCTTGTGCACTAGTATCTGTTTTGACTGCGATCATTGGCTTTGCTTTGCGGTTCTGTTGACACCTCCTTAGAAACACGGGATAAAAATCTGTTGTTTATAACTTTGGATTGTGCAAGGAAATATACTCAGAAGATCTTGCACTCTAGCAAACTTAGTATCGTTTGGCTAAAGTGGTGGGCCTGTCACCACAAGGAATCTTGTAAAGTGGATAAAGCCCGTCACAGTAGTACTCTGATAAGTACTCCTCCATCTTCATCTCTATCTTTAAATAGTAGATTTTAGTAAGGTTTGGGTGCCGCCGACCTCTGTGGATCTATAAATATTTAAGCTTCTTTTGTAAATAAACAAGCATGGAATAGATTATAAAAGTAGTTTTGCTTGTAAAAGTCTTGCTTTGTTATCAGAGCCTTGTCTTGCTACCTTGTCTCCGAACACGACTGTATTGCTATGACAATAGGTGTACCTAATTGACCCTTTGGGGACACTCAAAATAAGTGTTTTGGTTGTGACCTTGCTCATCCAAATACTTAGTGGTTGCCAAAGTTAATTTTCAGTTAAAATAATCATTCGAATATTTCAATGAGAGAATTCTCAGTCGTCTAGGGATTCGAGCATTGTTAATCGAGGTACAGGACACCATTCAAACCAGGGGACATTAAATGAGTAATGGTACAACTATATTGTCTATAAATGTAGTCACGGTTAAGAGGAAAAGTGACGAACGACGCTAGGGTTTTAGGGGGAGGGCCAACGTAGGCGTGCCGAGCCTCATGGCTGCTGTTGGCCGCTTCTTCTCCCACCCCTGCACCTCCATTGCTGTCCATGGCGGGTAAACCAACACATTTTTTTCCCAAGGAAAATCTTTCTTGGCAGCGCCTTTGCTACAGAAATCGGGGCGGGGGTTCTTCAAGGGCTCTAGATGCTTCAGGGATGCCATACATTGTGGAAAAATCAGAGGACACTCCAGTGGTTACGCTTTCTATGTCAGAGGTAGCCAATTCTATTTCTGCCCTAAAAGCTTATGTTATTATTTGTAGATTTAATGGATTTTGGCCTCAGATAGAAGATCTAGCATAAATGGATTCACTCCACTTGGTCCAGTGCATGTGAAATTTAGCTATGTGCAAAGGGTTTTTTTATTGTTCGTTTCTATTCTCCTACAGATTATCAACGAGCTCTTACTGAGGGTCCGTGGTTTTGGGGTAGGGCTGGCCTTTTCTTACTCCCTGGTTTTTGGATTTTGATCCTTCTACTTTGGTAGTCTCCAAAATGCCGGTTTGGGTTCACCTCCCAATCTTCCTCTCCCCTTTTGGCACCCTGCGGTTTGTGCGGCTATTGGTAACTTTGTTGGTCGTTTCATCAAGATGGATGATGAGCGGTCTAAGCAAGGGTTGTTCACATATGCTCATATTTGCATTGAGGTGGACCTCAACAAAGGTCTTCTAGATAAGTTGGAGTTAATTCATGATGGTTTCAAGTGGTTACAGGTTCTAGATTATGAGAATACGGCCTTTTGGTGCAAGTTATGTCATCAAACTGGACACCTTCAAGAGGCTTGCTTGCTCAATAAGACTCAAAAAAAAAAAAAAGTGGTTTCTTCGCGACCTAAAGGTTGGTAACCATTTACAACACATGGAATTGAAGAAAATCCTCTCCCTAGAAGTTCAAAGACTATGAGTGATGAGATATCCCTTGCTTGACAGTTGTGTTAAAACATTTCACGTGTCTCAATCTTTCGACTAAGACCCGAGAGCAGATCGTCCTCCCTTGGATTCTCCTATAACTTTGACTTTCCGGCCGAGAATTGGACAATTGTCACGAGGTCTAAGGAGAAGAAAGGGCGCTTTGAGCCTCCTGTTACTCGGTCAGCTATGGCGTCATCATCTATGTTTACTTTTGGCTTTGCGAATTTTTCTAGGCCCGGGCCTTCTTAGCCCCGCCTGTCGTGGTGTTTCTTATTGTGGTGTCTATTTTTTGTTGTGCCCTCTGGGTGTTTTGTGCTTTGCCTTTGTGGTGTTTGTGCGACCGTGAGTTGTTCGGTTGTCCTCGCTAATGTAACTCATATTATTATTAATATAATGTGCAATTCCAATAGTAAATGTAGTCACCAAAAATGTGGGGAGAGGGATGTGACCCTTGTCCCTATATTGAAGTTTCCTAGTAAATATGATTTCAAGTCAATATCAATGACGAAAATCCTTAGGTAGAATGAGCTATGCTAATGCTGAAACCAAAGTACATAAAGGTGATCCTTTTCAACCGTTGCATGCACATCCATCGGAAACACAAGTCAATTTTAACATCTAAGTTGAAGGTGTGAAATGTTCTTTCCTTCGTTTTCTAAGGCTTAAATAGTAGTTGTACTTCGGAAAATATAAATACATTAATTTTGGATGTCTCTTACTCCATTGTTTAGACTACAACTAAACATTTATGCATATATTCATTGCTAGATAATTGTCATGATAGACATGAAAATACTAAATTCAAGTCTTTATTTATTCATTAAACTAAGGCACTTGTTTGTTCAATGCTTTTCCCAACTCGTCGCGAGTCTTTCATTGAAGTGGCTACCACAAACGTGGAAATTGTTAACAAACATCTAGGGTTTAACTTTGAAAATGCATTTAAAGTATTTCGTTGTTAAAGCCACATGTTTATTTAGATTGTTAAATACTATCTACATTCATTCTAGAGATTCAGGTTTACTAAAATAGATTCTAGTATGGTCGGACCAAAACTCTAAGTCCTATAATTCGGGGACCATCAAATCCTGAATTATGGAATCTAACGTATCACTTTGAGTAGGAAAAGTGTTTATATAAAGATTTTGTTCGCCTATGGTGGGATGTTGGATTTGATGCGAAAATAGTTCTTGTCACTTGAGACATTAGAGTGTAATTATCACTCTCTTACGAAGGAAATAATATCAAATTGTCAAAGTCCCCAAAATAATGTTTGTGGTCATGGTTGTGATCAATTAAATCATTATGTTTTCTAATGTATGGGGATTAAGTAGGGTAGTTTATTTATTATTAATCAAATGGACCAAGATGTAAATTGTCTTAACAATGGCCCCGAGTTAGAGTGTAATGCTTGAGGTGAAACATTTGTATGAGTGCAACTCACAGTTAATCAACTCACGTTTAGGCAACCTACAATGAATTAATGTATAATAAACTGGTCTCTACAAACCTACATATACAACTAAATAAATAACAAATACAAAAGCTCAACTTACATATTACACTTACATTGTGTAGTGGATATCATCTAAAGAAGGCAAATCCCTTAAACAATATGTAATGTCCCTTTTATGGGGACTTCCAAAAATAGCTAGGGCTGTGTTGTCATGCAAAATGTTTAACATGAAAAATTCATTTTTTTGACATGACAACTTAAGCCACCCTTGAAAATCCTTCTCTCGGTCAATGTGTTACCCTCATTATGGTCTGAAGGAATGTGCTAATATGATTTTCAAGTGTGTTTCATGTGCAGGGATGTTATTCAAGTTGATTCATGAAGATATTGGGATCCAAGCAAAGACAAGTGCTTAGGAGGCCTTAAAAGGCCTATTTTTAGGCTTTTTACACCTAGTGAACACCCTTTGGGAATGAAAAGAGTAGAAACAATGTATCCAAGCGGTGTGTTGCAGAGCTATGAGATCATTAGAGGCGCTTTAGGAGAATCTGCAAGGCAAATTAGGTTTAGGAACAAGTTGTGCAACATCGGGCTACTTATGGCTTGGTGCAAGGAAATGAAGGTAGTAAAAAAAGACAATGTGCTTGTTTTGAATGGTTTAGGGGCCTCAAGATGAATTGGTGAGCAACCGGATACTCATCGGAAAACTAAGAAGACCTACTTCATATTGCAAAAGGTTTCGAGAGATTCTACAACCTCGGATTTTTTGAGATATTGGCCCGACAATGCAAATGAAGATCCTCGATCCCAGTGAGGATTCAAATGAGCATTCCAAGAGTTATATGGAGAGTTGAGGCCTGATTCAAATCCCAAGGTGACCTATGCAATTCCCTCTTCACTTACAATGTGTTGGTTGTCATTTTCATTATCAATCTTTTGGTGGCAGTCCCCTTCACCGACACACAAGCTTGAGCAAAATCAAGAAAGAGGGTAAATTTAAAATTGTAGGTAGAATTAGCTTTTGAAAGTTGTTGGAATGAGCTCATCCTACCTTTTGGAGTCAAAATCATATAAGGTTTTCCTAGGTAACTATTAGGGAAGCTTCGAGGGCAAAAATCACTCTTAGATGTCTATTTATAGTAGCTGTTGGTGAAAGCGGGCTTCTAAAAGTGAACAAGGCACATTTTCGCACCCCTAATGCACTTTTTCACCTTTTGCACTTTTGTTCCTAGGTGCGCCATGGGTCATACTCAACATGGAGAGCGTGTCAAATTAGCTTGTGAGTGCATAACACTCGCCTAACCAACCAAGTGAGCTTTTAAGTGACGCAAGCTCCAAAACACATCCTCTCTTCTTAGTGGCACAACGTTTTGCACCTCATGCACCTTTGCACTTGGTGCAAAAGTACACAAGGTGCAAAAAAGTGCGCCACCAAGGGAGGAGCCCTCTCTCGTCACTTAAAACACCTCTTTGGGTGTTAGGCTCATGTTTTCAACTCATCCTTGCACCTAGCCCCTTTCTCATGATAAACCCTACCCTTGGTGCATTTTTCCAAGCATGTTGCACATTTGCACCTCATGTCCCCTTACCAAATGTGGTAAGGGACATGAGAGCTTCCCGACCCATTTAGTAACCCTTAACTCACCCTCAACCCGGGTTAAGAAAGAAGTGCCAAAGGTGGGTCAAGGGGTGGGTTTTCCTAACCTGAGTTAAGGGATGAGTGTTAAACCAATACTTAGCCATATTTTGGGATTATTTTCAAATTTTTCTTTCCCTCCATTTTTGAAGGTGATGCTTCCATGAAGAACCAAACACCCTTCATGCTCAAATCACTCTTTTGCTCATACCTCACAAACCCCTACTCCGATCTCCACAAGATTTGAACTGAAGCTTCCCTACATGAAAGCCTTTAGAATGAGTGTTTGCATGACCTCATTAATGCCCTCATCCATTTTTTACAGTCATCTGAAACTTGCAGCCATGGAAAAATTCCCCTCAAATATATGGAGTTGTAGTGAGCAAATGAGCTAAAAATCAAAGCATGAGATCCTAAAAATTAGCTTTCCAATGAGCACTTTCTTGCCCCATGAAAATGGGTAGGATTGGAGTTATGAAGGAATGTTATTTTTCTGCATTGCTCCCTATCATACAAAGAAAACACAAACCTACAAGTTCACTTTTCATTTCGTGAAGATCTAGACGAGAGAAACCCCGAAAATTGGAGCAAAACATCCCGGTGAGAAGTAGAATTTTTGGAGACCTTTTTGGCCCGATCTGACACCCCGTGGCCAATGTCTATTTTTAGTAAGTACCCATTCAAGAAAATTACTAAGAGTAGTAGGTCCGAAGGATGAATGGATTCAAGACACTCAGTTCATTCCTAGGAGGAAAAGTGCTCAAAAGTGACAATTCAATGAAATTGCCAAAACTAGTCACCCAAGAAGAACTTACTAAAAATAGTAAGTATCCGGAAAAGGATCAAAATGGTCATGGTTGTTCATCCTCCATTCCTCACTAATGTCAACCTTCACGGAGGACAAAATCATGCTTTCAAAAGGGTGGAAAGTGGCATTGTGTCTCAAACAAAAGAGAATCCCTCTCGGTCCTCAATTTTGGTTGTAGCAGTATGTTTGGATCTTAGTGTGCTTCTCACTTCACCGGATGGGTTGATCAAAATCTTGAAACATGTTCCATAAAATCTCTCACCTTTACTCATCGCATGATCAGAGTGCTATTCACCTCATCTCATGGATGACTTCTTTTCCTCAAGGCCTTAGATCACGAGGTTGAATTGTGCAAGCAATGGTCTCAAGTTGCATCAAGAACTTGGAATTTGGGAGGTATTGCAATGTTTCAAAGGTTTGAATGTTTGTTCAAGTGAGGTAAATCACCCTTCATTGTCTTGATGATCAAAGTGTAGACACTAAATCATGCACTTTGGGTATCTATCTAGTCCTGATCACATAGTACTATTCATATGATTCCTAAGCAAGAAAAGTACTAATTGATCTCTATCTTTGGCCATATTTGATTGCTTTCAGTTTCCTCTCTTGGTCTTACACTCCTTCTTGCAAAGTATGTTTTTTCATACCTCGACATTTCTCATTTTAGACACCAACTCCAACTAGGACGCCAGGCGCTAAGCGCCTCCGTCCTCTTTGTACTTTATTCACATATTTTGGGTGTTTGGGCATCTTTTTTTCTTAGTGGTCAGCCTTTTCGGGGTTAATTACAAAATTCAAGCAAGGGAATCATATAAATATAAAGTTATGTGATCATAATAAAGGACCAAGCACTAAGCATTAGCTATCACCACCTAAAGTTGCATCTCAAGAGCATTCTAAGAGCATTCAAACATCCATCTAGCTCCACACACAGGACAAAAAACTACCATTTCTGCATACACTTCAAAGCAAGGGAAGTTCATTCTTTCATGCACACATCTATTTACATTTCTACATCTAGAGATCACTGCTATCAAAGTGCGACGCACACAAGAGCCACCTGGGGCACAATTTCGACACACACACACATAGAACTACATTGGGTTTGAGATGTAGTACAATGCTCGCTCGCAAGTTCACTTTGTTGACAACCGAAGATAGTCCAAACCCTCATTTTGCATCTTTATTTTTGGGATTTGTTGTGGTTTGAGGGTTTTACAGGTGCTTCTTTCTGATTATAGGTTTCAGGCGAATAACAACGAAGTCCAAAGGTGACACATAGGCGATCAAAGGCGAAAAACAACGAACATCTCGTGACCCTACGAAATAGGGTTATGTAGCTTCGAGCGATCACAGGGTGTCCAAAATAGGTCTCGGCTCCTCGGCGCCCCCGACCCTCCACATGCGCTCTAGTCCTGGCACTTTCGACACTCTTGCATTTTTCTGGAGTTGATTGCGACACTCGAGTTCCTTTTCCATCGACATGCCTTCAGGATTATTGTGAATCAACTAAGTCTTTCTATCCCTTCATTTGTAACTGGGTTTTATACTTTCTAGCTTATTTTGCTTGGGTCAAATATGTACTTAATTGTTTACATTCAGTGTTGTTACATATTTAGAATTATGCATCTATTTATTGCAATATTTTCTTAATCATTTGGTGAACCCCACTCGTGATCGGTCATTCGAGATCCTTCTTTGGCATATCATCTTTTCTATCATGGCTCCTAAAGTTCCTCAAATTTCTTTGTATGATTTAATTCAAATGCATCCTAATTGCCAAGTTGTTATGAAAAATACCTAGACACCATGTATCTCCCTAGAGATACGCCGCCACATCAAGTGAGTGTTATTTTCGATCATCTATCTAATGACCCTAGTCTTCGTGATCCTCCATCTAATCAACCCATGGTGGAGTCAATTCAAGCTTTGCATTTGTTATTTCAAGACAAATTTTAGGCTATGGAATCCATGATTACATCTCTTAAATCTGAAATCCAACAACTTAAGGACGCTTCTCAGGCTCACGCTAGTTATTCTTCGCATCCTCATTCTATTTCTTATACATGTGCTCATATTAGTGAACCTCAAATCTTGCCGCTCCCCACACCTCTCAAGTTTGTACTTAATGCTAAAAAACAAGATATTCTTCCGCACTCATAACTCATCAATTAATTAGCTTGCCATCTACTCATTGTTATCCTCCTTATCGGATTGAAAAATATCAAGGTCTTCCATATTGCAATTATCATCGAATCAATGGACATAATGAAAATGATTTCTATGTTTTACAATGAAGAATCAAACATCTTGAGTGTCAAGGTTTTATCTCATTCATTGCACAACGTTATGTTACATGGTCCTCTCCACTTGTTACATCTCAATGGGTTCCTAAATATTATTCATCCATGTCTAATGAGCATCATGTCATCACTTCTAATGCTTCTTCTTCCGTCACTCAAGAACTACCTATGCAATCCACTCCAACTAAGCAACCACCTCTCAAAATTAGTCTCACTCCACCTCCTCCCCGAGTCATCTGCAACATTACCAAGTCAAACAAAGCAACCAACATCTCCTCCTCTCAAGTATTTTATGACATTACCAAACAAACAACCACTCACTCACTGCAAGACAAACACACTCCAACCGACCTCTTTCGACTTCTGCCACTCAAGCCTCCTAAGAATCACCACTTTAGCGTCCAATTACTTTTGTCAAGGAAACTACTCCTTACATTGATCTCGCTTAGTGTCATCGACTAGATATCCATCACTTACATACTTGGGGGAACCATAGCTTCCCCCTTTGCATTGCTATCAAATGTCTCTATCATCCCATGCACTTCACACTCGTGCTTAGCGTCTAATATCTCCTAAGCATCAATACAAACCACTTGATACACTTGTATCATCATTACCCGATGATGCAATCTCGTGCTTTGTTCACACTTGACTGTTGAGGACATACTATACACATGAACCTCACACACTGCACACTTCACACACCGCACATTCATCACATCTATTTCTTGCAACATCTATCACACACTCTATGCATTCATAACATTTATTTTGTACATCGACCTTTACACTATGCGCTTATTACCCAATGCCACACTCTAGCTCCATGGTTTATACTCGAATGCTAAGGATACCCATCTAAAATGAACCTCACCACATCACTCACACTCTACGCTCTATGCTTTGTCAATCACATCTTTCTAGTGACACATTCAAACCATTTCCCAATGACACACTCTCGTTTTATGGTTCATTCTTGACTGTTGAGGGGGCATATATAAATGAACCTCATCACATGCATACTCATACACATCCACTCGGGGTCATGCTGCTCCTATCACAATCACACTGTATTCCATTCCATCGCATCCACATCATACTACATATCTTGGTCGCATTTACTCTTGATTTCTTATGCTTACATGTACACTTTATTACACATGCTAGACAAATATCTTATATGTCATTATCTTTCTATATACACATGCACATTCACTTGCCTTCTAGTTGTGGATTAAACTTTCATACGATAAATACATGCAAAATGGATGTTTGGCGCGCAATACCTATTACTAGTCCCACAACGACTCCTGAGGGCATCCACTTTTGTACATTATAGGTGTTATTGTTTCATTTTTCATAGCACACTACTATATCGGATTATACACGCTTTGAAATACTTTCTATCTTTCTAACATAATAATAGGTGCTTCATGTGCAACATTTGTTTTGTAGGTCTATTTTCCACCATGGTTATCTGTTACATTGCTTGATACTATTTTCTCTTGTTTTCTATTGTATGCCATTGTTTGTGGGCTTTGCCCTTTGTTTTGTGTGGACAATGTCTGCTTTTGGTTATATCGGCCTCGATTGTCTTGTGACATCGTGAGTGATGTCCCATGTTTGCAACCCGCTTTTCGTGGTATACATTGTCTACTTATGTATTATCTTCTTGCTTACTAGCTTACATCATTGTCTTCTACATGCACGATTTATCTTGTTTGCACTAACACTTGTTTTCTAGCCACTTTGTTTGTGTGTGCCTTGGTTTCTACCAAGCACACTCCCTCCACCCTAATAAAGGTCCAAACACTAATCATTAGCTATCACCACCTAAGGTTGCATGTCAAGAGCATTCTTATAACATTCAATCATCCATCTAGCTCCACACAAGGGACAAGAGACTCGCCATTTCTACGAAAATTTATACGAAGGGAAGTTCATTCTTTCATGCACACATCTATTTACATTTCTACATCTAGCTATCACTCGCTATCAAAGTGTGACACACAAAAGAGCCACCTGGGGCACAATTTCGACACACATGCATAGAACTACATTGGGTCTGAGATATAGTGCAATGCTCGGTCGTAAGTTCACTTTATTGATAATCTGACCCCTCATTTTGCATCTTTCTTTTTAGGATTTGATGTGGTTTGAAGGTTTTGTAGGTGCTTTTTTCTGATTACAGGTTTCAGGAGAATAACAACAAAGTCCAGTAATATATAAGCGATCAAAGGTGACAAGTAACGAACATCTCGTGACCCTATGAAATAGGGTTCTGCAGCTTCTGAGTAGTCACATGCACCCAAAAAAGGTCTCTCGACGTCCCCAAGCGCCACTAACCCTCCATAAGAGCCCTAGTCCGGAACTTTAGACAATCCTACATTTTTCTGGAGGTGATTGTGACTCTCTGATTTCTTGTTCCAGCAGTTTTCCAGTCCGACATACCTTAGGGATTATTGTGAATCAACTAAGTATTTCTATCCCTTCATTTGCAACTAAGGTTTAATATTTTCTAGGTTATTTTTCTTTGGTCAAATCTCATGTACTTAATTGTTTACATTCAACATCTGTTACATATTTAGAAATAGACATCTATTTACTGTAATATTTAATTAATCACAAAGGTTCATCACCTTTGCTTTCAATGAAATTCAAATATGCTACAGAGGTGCATCGTTCGGTGAGGTCTCGAAGGGGAAAAGTTTTCAAAGAACCAATCTTCATTAGTAGAGCATCAATGTGTTGCGTAAGATCATCATGGATCTAAATGCCATTTTCAATGCCATCTAAGATGATCTACATTGATGGAAGAGATATCTTCATTCATTCTTTGGATCATTTCTTCGTCCCCTTCTCCCCCTCATTCTTTCTCTTCTTCTCCCCCACTTTGTAATTCTCCATTATAAGCAACCAATGTAATTTGTTTTATTTACTTAAATGGATTTCTAAAGTTGCATTGTAAAAGTCCCTTTTGATTTATAAAAGGGGACTTATTCACTCACTTCCTAATAAGATGGAAAGTCACAAGAGGAATAAGAATGTAAAAAGTCATGTGGGAGGTAGATGAAGAGGAAATTCACAATGTTATAAATTGGAATGACTTCTCCATTCTAAGGGATCCTGAAAATTGAAGTTCTTGGTAACAATTGTGGATTATGGTTTAGATGTTGAGATTTGTATCACCAACAAAAAAAATAAAAGCTACATTTATTCTATTTCCCTTTCTCATGTGTTCCTCTACTCTCTCAATTTTTTACACTTTGCAAGTATAGGGATCAAGAAAGTAATTTGCATCCTTAATTGATGAATCTAAAGAACTGTGTGTCTTTAATTTGTTAGTCTCACTAATGACCTACATTGTTGCTTTCATCTTATTAAATGTTGTGTTGGAAGTGAAATGGACTGAGCGGGGGTGAATTAGACCTACAAAACATTTATTTCATTTAGCATTTCTTACATTCATTTAACATTCATAACCATATAAGCACATTAGGTGTGTATTAAGCATTCACAAGTACATGAAGAAAAGAAGAAGACACATGAAAACCATATATAAGTGAAAAACATCATGGGGAAGAAAACACACTGAAACTCTTCTTATATTACACAAAGAAAAGAGATTTAGTGAACCACCAACTTCACAAGGAGCACCGACCCCTAGTTTAGTAGAACACCAACCCTAGAAGAAGCACCAACCCCTAATTTGGTGAAGCACCCAATCCAAAAGGATAAAACCCCTAAGATGATTAAGCACCAACTAAACCATTTGAAGATGAATATCATTGATTTTTTTTTCTACAAATGACGAAGATCACAAATTCAAATTTGACACACTTTGTTTCAAACCCTCATTCCTTCAATTCACTATATCTCTCACTTTCATGACTTGTCTTGGCTTAAATCTCTTGCATACATTATCTCTAACTCTCCTCGATTTTGTCTCACTTCATCTGATATGATTTTATTCCCTAGCACCACCTTTTCTCTCTCATGAACTCGCATTTTTTTCCTCTTAAATAACTATTTCAAAAATGAACTAAACAAGCACTTAAATATGATTTTCTTCTTAAAAATGCAACATAGGTCCATCCTATATCATTATCTTGACCATTAAAACAAAACAATATAACACTACATTCATAAAAACATTCATAATAGACCCATGTAGGTCGTCCATGCTCAAACACACTAAACAAGCTCAAAAACAACTCAAAACCCCATCACCTAGATGACTAAAAACCACAAACATCATAACCATGATTAGTCAAGCTCCAAAATTTATCACACATGTCAAATATTACATTAAAAATCATCCATGGTCATTAATTATCTTGCACTAATCAAATTTATCATAACTCACTCAAGAAGGCTCATATCCTTCACCAAACAGTTGTTTCTAGGAACTTGTCTTCACCTTTGGGCCTCAAGAACACCCAAGAACATATCAAATATGAAATGTAATAAATCGTTGGAATCACCTGGATTGTATATCACATAAATGCTTTCTATAACTCATGAAACATCCATACATGCAAACCACACCCACTTTCCTCTTCACCAAACTAAGATGCCCAAAAGCAATTTTAGGAACTCAATTGGTTTTTACCCTTTTTGCTACTTTCAAGACCTCAAAATTACTTAAATAGGAAAAAAATTCATCCTATGCACTCTCCAATTGATATCAAACATCAACCAATCCAAAACATGCATCATCTACCTCAATCTTTCAGCCTAAACAATTATGTCCTAAAAACAAACAATCTTTTTTTCACAAATTGAGATGGATAACATATCAAATATCATCATCATGAGACAAAACATATACCATTGGAAATTTATATGAATCTTATTTCCATAACATCTTACATTTCCTCCCAAATAAAAGTGTAAGGCCTTCAACTAGTCCATCTCTGAAACTATTCATTTAACCTTCTAGGACTCAAGAACTAGTCTTGAGCTCAACTTGCTCCATCACCTCAAAAATCACTTCCAAACTTAACCAAATAATGGAAAACCATTATAAATTTTTTCTAAGCACTCAAAACCTTAAAAAATCATGAAAAACTCAAAACAATCATCTTACCTCATGAAGCTACTTGAGACCCTACTAGACTAGAAGCATCCTCCAAATTTGACCTTCAAAGAACAGGTCATAAATTATTCATACCATATCAAAAACAATTTTGATATACTATTGGAAATATCTCTGAACCAAGATCACAACAAAACTTGAAACAAAGTCTAACTCCACATGTAGCTCCTGAAATTCCACTTTTAACACAAATGCTCCAAACTGTCCCAAAACTAGTCTTCATAAATAGGACACAATTTTCCCTTTTTCACCTCAACCATCATTTGAAACTATCATGTAATGTAGAACAACTCAAGGGATAAAAATCAATGTTATTTTATTTCACACCTTCTTTGGACAAATTTTCCTTAAACTTGAACTTCTTCAGAAACAAGCATTTTCGGTGGGGCCCACATACATTCACATGCTCTAATACACCTTTTGGAAATATGGAGGATTCCTCTACAATATCCAATCATCAATTTTGAAAAACCAATAAAAAATAGGTTGGTATAAGAATTTTTCTCCAAGTCACTTTTAGCTAGGGTTTAGCTAGGGTTTCAAAAACTTATCTTCTTAACGATTCGTTCATAAAAATGTGATGATAAAACCACCTCATTATTTTTGTAAAACATTCATAACTGACCTAAAAATATATTCCAAAGATATCAGGTCCCCATGTAAAACATACAACTCACAATGATCATTTGAAAGTCAACTTTTGCCTCAAAAACACATTCTAGAATACCCGATTTTACCAAAAATGAAATATATTCAAAATATTCTTCAATTTGAGCTGAAATTTGTCATGAAGCATCATGAAAACATCCTCTAACTTCCATGATCACCATATAGCTCAAATATTCATTTAAATCTCTATCCATTAATACTTACTCATTTACTGTGTTATCTTACTTGTTGTTCACCTTCTTATTTCCCAAGGACCTATACATGCACAATCCAACCACTAAGAAATGACCTGAAACTCATCATACACTTCATATACACTACCACCATTCTGATACCATAATTCACCATGACTAATTTAATCCAAAACTCATACCTCCATGCCATTCTACATGCTTTAGGTCTAGGAGTTAGCCTAAATGACATTACTCAAACACATGACAAATTATGAACTAACCATGATGACCTTTTACGTAGAATCATTAACACACACTGAAACACATAATATGACCATGATTTACCTCATGAAAACCTTTAACCACCTTGGGAGGACTCATATTATGACCATGAAAGCTAAACCATGCTCCAGACCTCATAGAACCTCACCAAACTTTGACACTACCAATCAACCTTCATGTTTGACCTTGATTGACACCTCATGGAGACTCACATGACCTCATGAAACCCTTTTCCATCAATGGAATTGACATCAATGACAACACTAAGACACAATGGCCAAAAATCTCCCCCTTTGTCATTGATGGCAACCACCTTTAGAAACATTGATGGCAACCAACAAGACCAACACACATACTAGACCTCTTTTCCATGTTTCTAATGCTTCTCTCCCCTTTGAAATCTATGAAAAAGTATAAACTGATAAAAAACATGGAAAATGACAACTCATGACTAGATACAATGAAAACAATGCAAAAACACAAGTTACTTGACTCAAATATCTCCTCCTTGGGGTGTACTTTCATTTTATTTGACTTCAACAACAACATGATCCATGGAAAGATCCTTCACATAGCCCCCCATAAACTGATATTCTCCATAATCTATCTTCATTCAAGTTTAACATCATCCTCTAGGTCTATTCAATCTCAAAAGCCTAACTTTTACTTTCACCCTTAACATATCCACTTTTAGGACTATTGATCCCTAAGCCACATATTTAGTGAAAAAATGAACACCTCCTACAAGATCTAGAATCCCATACTCAACATGACATAACTCGTTATATCTCCCCCTGAATCATTCCATCCATATCTAATTAAAAATACAAAAAATTGAACATTTACCTTACTTAAAAGTCATGGAGATGCCTTAGCCAATTCATCACTTCCATGAAGAGACATTTTCAATGTTCTTAACCTTCAAAGTATGATATTTCACTCTTCTTGGATAAAGGACCTATTCAACAATTCATTATGCATGTAAACATCATCTAATTTCCCACACAAGAGTTTTAAACACTTATAACATTTTTCACACCTAGTTCAAGACTCATACAAGTTCCCCTATTATCGAGATTCATTACAGTACATGTACCTTATCATTTTTCTCTACTTTAACTGCCATAAAAAGCTTTGTCACAACATTTGAGATCAAACATGACACATTTACCAAGTCACATACCATGTTTAGGATTCATTGTGCATACTCATAATCCTTATTATTTATAGTTCAAGCAATTTTGACTTTATAACTTCTAGAAGTTTGAGAGAACATATACTCCCCCTCAACAAAACCCTCTATAATACTTCTCGGACTCGACTGAGATATACTCTTTATCCTCAACTTCGTGACCATTTTCAACCTTAATATTATTACTCGATCTTATGATGCTATAAACCAAAAACAACCGAGTGACACCATTATAGTTCCTTTTTAAGTGCACTACCTAGATTTAGACATACAATATTGTTTGCACATTTTTCAAGAACAATTTCATACTTGAGATGGCCCTTAAAACCTTGAAATGATCACAATAACTAATAATTGAGAAGCTTACCTTTATGTGATTATACTTACATTTCATAAGTCACTTTTCTTGCTCACTAAGCATTGTCATTCTTTAATTGAGACCACAAGAACATATTTTGTTTTACACTTACATCAATTTTTTTAGCAAAACTAAACTTCAAGAAAACATGTATGGACTGGAGGATATTACTTCCTTTGTATTTTATGCATGCATCTAACCTTCTTGTTCATTATTAGCATCTAATCCATCATCAAATACATGTTGAAGGACTCCAAAGATCATGAATATGATTTCTTTGCTTCCATGAACTTTCGCATACTTTTGTAGGTTACTGCACCTTTCTCATATTTGTCATGCTTCATCTTATTTTTCCTATAAGTCTTCATAATTCATCAACACTACAATTTATTCCTTTGAGACAATCCTCCATTCAATACTCTTAGTAAGTACAAAATCAACTATCCTTATAACAGGTCTTCACACATCTTCAAATGCATTCTCATAACACACTTGTACCACATTATCCCTATTTTAGTCCTTTGTGACCAACTATTCCTTTCTCACACTTCAGCAACTTACAAAATACCCTTTTTAAGATGCTTTGAGAACACTCTTGATATACTTGTATTCATGATTTACACAATATTACCTCCATGAAACACTTCATTCAAGTTGGATTTGATACATACCATCTTGAGAGCACTTATCAAGCTTTTAATAGATCTGATCTACTTTTACACTTCTCCATATACCTCTATGTCATCTAATACTTTGAAAACACTGAAATAAGATAAAATTATCACAATGTCATACCATCCTCATATACTACTTAGGTCCTCTACCACCAACAAAACATCAATACCATCTTCATTATCCCATGTATAAAAAAATGTACAAAACTTATGACAAGGACTATCTTGACAAGACATTTCCACTTTTGGATTCATACTTAAGACTCAACAAACTCATCTCATGGAATTAGACCACACACTTTTGGATGAATAAGACACAATTATTCTTAGTACCAACATGAGAGATACAAACTTGGGCTACAAAAACCCATTTAAGAATTTCTAGAAAGAGGTATAACTTTCGATAAGCTGACACTCGTAGATCGAACTTCAAATACCACCATAATTGAGATGTCATACCTTCATATATAGACTCAAGACCTTAAGCATCATCATGAAATTTCCATAAGCACAAGACATAGGCATTTTGACATCATGTACACACACAATATTTTGATGTCTTGGAGCAGACTCAACCTTCATGTCCTTTTAACAAGAATTCTCCTTCATTCACTCATTTATTCTTTAATAGATTTGATTTGACATAGGTCACAAAATTTCACCTTATTGTATTCACGATGTGTGATAATAGACTCATAAGTTTAAGGTCATATTGATAGAGCCACAACAAAAATTTCATCAAAAGAACTCATACATAACTTCTTGAAGATAGTTTTGACCTTATATTACAATTGAGAGACAGACAAAACACATGAATTTCAAACCTTTGACACATCAAGTACCTCATGAATGATGAAAATTAAGACCAATAACAACATGGACTCACAATTTATGAAGAAACTTGACATTATTGACAAAAAACACATCTTTATATTAAGGAGCAATCAAAACTCATACCTATGACTAAGACAACACATTTATCAACAAAAACTGGATGAAAAGACAAATGCCTTGATTAGGTTGAAAAAACATCTAGGAGCACCCATTATCAACACCAATGCTTCCTTTTTCAAATGAATGTCTTCTAGAATCTTAGAGAAGACACACAAAGCTCATTAGGTCACTAAAACAATATATAAACATTAGATGACCTCAAATATTCCATCTTATTCCTTTCTGCCTTTAAGATCTTGGATGATCTTCTTGGAATAGTAATTTAATTTAAAATCCTTCATATTCTACTTAGAGATCAGTTGGATACTCATTAATCTCTTCATTCACTTTATCTTTCTCAATTAGGGCTAATAATCCTTCATGGCTTGAACTAGGCTTGACAAACTTGATTGCTTCCTTCTTGATCATATTAACATAACTTGGTAACTTGAAAGATCTTGATTCTCCCTTAGATGTCACTTTTATTTCTCCTTTACATCCTTGTCATCCTTAGGAAACACTCCACCTAGACTGATAGATGAATCTAAATTCTCCATCACAACACTTTGATCCTTATTCTCCTTGATGTCCTTGATATTTAGAGTCTTCTTTCTTTTCCTCAAGCTTAGAACATCCTTCTTGACCTTAGAATCATCCATAGGACTATTTTTCCTTTTGAAAATTCTTCCATTTTTCCCATTAGGAGCTTGAAACCTATTGTAGGCTCTTGGAGATTCACTTTGTTTACAAGATCTAACAACATGTCCTTATTTGTGACACTTGTAGCACACACACTCTTCCATATTCTAGGCTCATATATACTGAGATTCCAACCACAATCAACTACCTTATGGCCATACTCACAACATGAATAACATTGACCCTTAAAGAGCTACCACCATTCCATGAGTGCTCATACCTAGAGAGCTTATTCTTGCAATCCCTAGCTCTGTGACCAAAACCATTACAAACATAACAATAACCATTGAATGAAGAACCATACCTCATAGCATTAGGTTGTATAACAGAGTTATACCTTCTTGGATCAACCTTCTTGATCACCTTCATGTTTGCTTGAGATCTTGGACTAGCTTTATCATCTTTCTTCACATGTTCACCTATGAATCCTAGACCTGATTTTGTCACTAATATCTCTTTGCACCTCCAAAATTCCACTAAGAACTTCATAACTCTTTTCTAACCTCTCATACATTTTCAACATGTTAGAAGCATCTTCAAAATCAGATTCCAAAACCTTCAACTTATCTCCATACCTAAGACAAGTATCTTCTTTGTCCTTTAGAGCTTTAGACATGCTTTCAACTTGAGATTATAGCCTTTTGATGGATTTTCTATTTTTATTCTCCATACTAATGATATGATCTTGCAATCTATGAATTAGGACTCAACTATCTCATACTTCTTCCTCAAGGCTACTTCAACATCTGAAGACTTACCCATTGCTTTTTCTTTTAGGATCTCCTTCAAGTGATTAAACTTGCTTCAAAAGGACCTGCTCTAATACCAATTGTTGGAAGCACAATGGAATGAGGGGGGTGAATTAGTCCTATTTTTATTTCATTTACCATTGCTTTTATTTATTTATCCATTTAACATTCATAACCATATAAGCAAATTAGGCATGTATTAAGCATTCAAAAACATGAAACAAGAGAATGAGACACACGAACACCATATATAAGTGGGAAACCTCATGGGGAAGAAAACCCACTGAAAATTATGCTTATATTACATAAAGTAAAGAGATTTAGTGAAGAACCAAATTCAAAGGAGCACCACCCCTAATTTAGTAGAGCACGAACCCTAAAAGGAGCACCAACCCCTAATTTAGTGAAGCACCCACTCTAAAAGGAGGATACAACCCCTAAGATGATAAAGAACCAACTCAACCATCTGAAGATGAAGATATCTAATTTTTTTTTGCCAAAACTGATGGAGATCACAAATTCAGCTCACACACTTTCTTCAAACCCTCATTCCTTCAACTTGTTATATCTCTCACTTTCATGACTTGTCTTGGCTTCAATCTCTTACATATATACTTTCTAAATATCCTCATAATTTTTCTCACTTCATCTGCTATGATTTTAATCCCTAGCACCACATTTTCTCTCTCATACAACTCACATTTTTTCCTCTTAAAGAACTAGTTCAAAATTAACTAAACAAACACTTAAATATGTTTTTCTTCTTACAAAACAACATAGTTCGTTCCTATATCATTATATTGACCATTAAAATAAAATATATATAACACCTCATTCATAAAAACATTCACAATGGACCCATGTAGGTCATCCATGCTCAAACACACTAAATAGCAAAAATAACTCAAAACCCCATCACCTAGATGACTAAAACCATAAACACCATAACCATGATTAGTAAAGCTAAAAATTCATCACACATGTAAAATATGACATAAAAACATCATCCATGGTATTTAATTATCTTTCACAAATCAAATTTATCATAACTCACTCAGAAGGCTCATATCCTTCACCAAACAATTGTTTCCAAGAACCATTCTTCACCTTTGAGCCTCAAGAAACCAAAGAACATATAAAATATGAAATGTAACCACTCATTGAATCCCCCTAAGCTTTATATCACTCCCATGCTTCTATAGATCATGAAACATCCATACATGCAAAACCACACTCACTTTCCTCTTCACCAAATTGAGTTGCCCAAAATTAGTTTTAGGAACTCAACTGGTTTGCACACTTTCTGCCACTTTAAAGACCTCCAAATTCCTTAAATATGAACAAAATTCATTACTCTTCACTCTCCATCTGATATAAATTATCAACCAATCCAAAACATGCATCAAATACCTCAATCTTTCAACATGAGCAATCATGTCCTCGAAAACAAACCATCTTCTTCACAAATTAAATTGGATGACCTATAAAATATCATCATCATGAGACAAAACATATACCATTGGAACTATATCTAAATCTTATTTCCATAACATATTAAATTTCTTCCCAACTCGAAAGTGGAAGGCCTTCAACCAGGTCCATCTCTCAAATCTGTTAGAGTAGGTATTTACCTTAGCTCATGTTCACCTAGGTACATTATTTACCTTTATTGTATTTATCCTCACCTACTTATGTGTGTGGATATTTTATTTTATTTTATTTATATATTAGGAGATATTATCTAGTTGTTAGGTATAGTTCTTTCCTTGATCTATGGTATTGACTAGTTCTTTCCTAGATCTATGGTATTGACTAGATCTTTGATGTCTAGTTCTCTCATAAATCTATGGACTTGACTAGTTCTTTCCATGATTTATGGCTTGATCTACGACCTTGACTGGTTCTTAGATTGTTATTCCTTGCCTATATAAGCAAGGTCCATTCTCATTGTATTTCATTGAGTTCCATAATAATATATGATATTCTTTGCTCATTTGTTTGCAAAGGTTTATGTAAAGTTATTCTGGCGAATTGCTTTCATCTTATTGATCATGATATTTTATTAGTATATGTGTTCTTGGCTTGGCATGATCTGTTATCATTCCTTTTATGGTATCAGAGCAGAAATTGCTATTGACATTCGTCTGTAAGTTTTATTTTACAAATAAATTCTTTATATATTCATATATTCGGGATTTACTCGTATTTTGTTGCTGCATATGTTTTTATGCAAAAAGAGGCTTCCATTGGATCCGAAGGTAGAAAAACCCTAAGATCGGCTGTAAAATCGACCATTTCGGAGGTAGTCATTTTTTTGGTGTTTTTGTTGTGGAGAGAAACATATTGGATTTGCCTCAGGATTCGCATCGTACGGAAAAGGAAATCTATAATTTTTTTTGGGTTTTTCTGGGTTTCTTGAGATCTGATCTGGTTATTTTTTGTTGTGGATTATCATTTTCGGTTTTCGCAAAGGAGGTCTTTTTCAAAAAGACGTTTCTTTCCTTTTTTGGCAGGGGTCCACGATGTGTTGTGCACGGCTATTACTATTTCAGGAAAATCCGCAGGATACTATTTACACCCATTGAAATCCTTAGCCCCTGGTCATATGAGGGCTTAAATCTTGGCTTAACTTCAGCCCCCTTTCATTTTATTTGTGTGGTGAAGGCAAGAGCATTTTATTCTATTTTAGTGGAAACTAAAATAAATAGTAGAGCATAATATTGAAAAACTTGTATCTTTTGATTGGTAACTCGGTTTTGAGTGCCATTTTTTGCAAAAGTGCATAGTTTTTTATGCTCTTTCCATTAGAAATATTTATTTTGAGAATCATACTATAATTATAAAGTGCCATATTGTAACACACACTCATTATAAAGTGCCAAAATATGGGGGCTCTTGTTGCATTGCTTGGTTCTTGCATTTATTTTGGTGATTTTTTGAGGATGAAATATTTATCTACTTCTACATTAGATCATGTTGAGCCATTAACAACACATAATTACCACACATGGAAACCAAGAATGAAAACAATAATTAAGCGGAAAGGATTATGGGCTTTAACTTTTTCAAAACAACCAATGTTCACTAGAGAATATGAGAAATTTCAGTACCAGTGTAAATTTGATGAGTGTATGGGTTTGATAGGAACTTATGTAAGTGACAGTATTTTATTTAATTTAGAAAAGTGTGACTCTCCTTTCAAATTATGGGAGAAATTGGAGGATTTATTTGATAAGGTGGATCATATGAGAGAATTGATGCAATTTTCTAACAATTATAGACTATCTTACCAAGTTCAAGCATTTGTTGACACAGTTGAAGGGGAGTGAAAGAGATAAGAAAGATGAAGAGTGTGTTTACTTGATTCTATCCAAGTTGAGAGGACCATTCCAAATTTTTGCTTCTACCTTTTTTCTCTATCATGGATGCCTTAGGTGACACCTTCAAAATGCCTAACTTAGAAACATTTTGTGAAAGACTTACTAGGAAAGAATCCAAATTGTTTCACCTTGAGTCTTCCACCTCTCAAAAGGCATTAGTTGCATCTAATCCTAAGGGTAAGGGAAAATCAAACAGTAAAAACAAATCCACACCTTATCCATTTCAAAATGTTCCTAAACCCAAAGAAAACAACTCAAAACCCAAGGAGTCTTCTAAATCCAAGAATAAGTCTAACCGTTCATGCTCTTTGTGTGGGGGTAGTAATCATGAAGAAAATAGGTGTTATAAGTGAATGCAAGCCTTAGAGGATGCAATCAAGAAACAAAAATTTCTATTTCCACTCCACCTCCTTCTAATCAACATGGAAAAGCACTTAATGTTGTTGGAAGATCTCAGTCACCACTTGCAAACAATTGGGTTATAGATTTTGGTGCTTCTCATCACATGACTTATTCCAAGGAGTCTTTTGTTTCTCTAGGTTTGAGTTCTACTTCCAAAATTGAGGTTGAAGATTCTTCCTTTCTTTCTGTTGAGGGAAAAGGTGATATACAACTTGATGGTGACAATATCCAAGATGCACTATATGTTCCTAACATCACTACAAATTTACTTTATGTATATCAAATTTGTCATTCTGGTCAAGGGAAAACAAGTGACTTTTACACCACATGGGGTAGAAGTAAGAACTTGTTGGAGCCTTATTCACTTATTACTCAGGGTATTGTTGATCATAGTTCTAAACTATATCACTTTGAGGGTTTTGATGACACTTCTTCTATAGGGACATGATTGGTTTCTCATTCGATTCGTGAGAGTAAGCTTTGGCATGAAAGATTTGGACATCTCAATTACAGATATTTGGAGTTGAGCACTCATGGTATGGTTGATGGTCTTCCTAGAGTTTCTTATCTTGAGGAAGTTTGTCATGGTTGTGCATTAGGAAAACAACACTAAGATCCTTTTCCTAAAAATTTATCTAAGAGAGCTTCTTCACCACTTGAGCTTGTGCATATTGACTTGATGGTTTTTCCTACCCCATCTTTCAATGGAGCTAAATATGCACTTACATTTATTGATAATTTCTCGAGGCATACTTGGGTTTATTTTCTCAAGTACAAAAGTTATATCTTTTCACACTTCAAAGTCTTCAAGGCTTTGGTCGAGAAACAATCTTCTAGTAGCATAAAGAACCTTCGTACTGATAATGGGAGGAGTACTTCAACAACGTGTTTTCTAAATTTTTGGCAACTCAATGCATTATTCACCAAAATTCTATTCCTCATACTCCACAACAGAATGGATTAGTAGAAAGGAAGAATAAAAATTTCAAGGAAATGGCTAACTGTATGATGCATTCTAGAGATATACCTCCTATCTATTGGGTAGAAGCAGTTAATTGTGCTAACTATATTCAGAATCGCACACCACACAGAGCACTTGGACATTTGACTCTAGAGGAAGCTTGGTCCAACACTAAGCCAGATGTCTCATTTTTTCGAGTCTTTAGGAGCCATGCTTGGGCCTTTGTGCCAAATAAGAAAAGGAAAGCTTTGGATAAGAAGAGTAAACCCTTGATCTTTGTAGGGTATTGTGAGGACATGAGAGCTTATCATCTTTTAGATCCTGATACACATGATGTTCTTTTTCAAACACATGTTCAGTTTGATGAGTGTTTCACTCCTCATGATTCTTCATCTTCTTCCATTCCTTCTTCTTCTTCATCTCATCTTAAGGATCCTTTCTTTGAGGAGATTGATGAGGAGGTTATAGATGTCATTGAGGATCCTATTCCCACTGATGTTATCACTATGCTTAAGTGGGATCATACTATAGTTTTTGAGGCAAAGACCTTTCATAGATGATCTTCCACCCACTAGGCATCATCACACACATTCTACAGGTTCTGGAATTTTGTGTCAGGCAGTTTATGAGGATCCATAGTCTTTTTCAAAGGCTCATGGGATACCGAGTGGGATGATGCAATGACAACTGAGTATTCTTCTTTGATGAAGAATCATACATGGGATTTGGTATCTCTTCCTAAAGGAAGAAAGATGGTTAGGTGTAAGTGGGTATACTGAACCAAATATGCCACTGATGGGTCCATTGACAAGTATAAGGCTCGTCTTGTTGCAAAGGGTTTTTCACAAGTCGAAGGTATTGATTACTCTGAGACTTTTGCACCCGTTGCCAAGATGGATTCTATACACCTTGTACTTGTTATTATTGCATCACAGGGGTGGCCCATATACTAGATGGACGTGAAGAGTGCCTTCTTACATGGAGATCTATAAGAGGAAATATATATGGAGCAACCGACTGGATTTGTTTAGGATTCTTCTCTTGTTTATAGGCTCCGAAGGTCTCTCTACGGTCTCAAACAAGCCCCTCGGGCTTGGTATGAGAAGATGGATTCTTTTATTCTATCTACTGGTTTTGTTTGTTGCCACTCCAATCATACAATGTATCTCTAGCATGTTGGTGAGGATATTGTGATACTTGTCTTGTATGTTGATGATTTGTTACTTACTTGGTAGCTCTTCTTCCCACATTCGAATATTTAGAGGGCTCTTTCTACACAATTTGACATGACAGATCTTGGGCTATTACATTATTTCCTTGGTTTGCAGATTTCTCAGACAGATTCAGGGATTCATTTGAGTCAGAAAAAATACACCCATGATCTTCTTAGGTGCTTTGATATGGCTGATTGCAAGCCAAGTCCGTCTCCTTTTCAGTCTGGAGTTACTCTTACATCCACATGTACCACACCACTTTGTGATCCTACGTTGTATAGGCAATTGGTTGGGAGTCTCATGTACTTGACCCATAATCGCCCTGATATTTCATTTGCAGTAGGGATTGTATCTCGGTTTACACATTCTCCTCATAGTAGTCACTAGCAGGATGCTAAAAGGATTTTACACTATTTGCATGACACTTCCCACTTTGGCCTACACTACACTAGGGGCTCCACTTAGTTGGTTGGGTATACAGATTCAATTGGGTAGGTTCTATTGATGAAAGACGTTCCACTTGTAGCTATATTTTCTATCTTGGTTCTTCTCTAGTTTCTTGGGTGTGTAAAAAGCAACAGGTTATTGCAATTTCATCTTCAGAGGTAGAGTACAGGGCAGTAGTTATAGCAAGTCAACAGATTCTTTGGCTTTGTCAGTTATTGACAAAGTTTAGATTCCCACAGGATTCACCGACTGTACTTTGGTGTGACAACCAAAGTGCAATTCACATTTCTCGCAACCTAGTTGAGCACCAGCAGACCAAGCATATTGAGATACACATCCACTTCATTCGGCACATTCAGGATGGAGTTCTTTGCTTGGAGTACCTTCCGACTCAGCAGCAGGTTGCGGACATCTTTACGAATCCTTTTGCATCACCTCACTACCTTGAGTTGCGTGGAATGCTTGGGGTTTTAGAAGTTGTTCTTGGGGGTGTTCGTGAGAACATCTTCCTTCTTCTTCTTTCTCTTTCCTTATATCAAGATTCTTTCCTTCTTTTGGTTCGAGATTTCTTCATGGATATATTGTACATGAGTAGCTCATCAAGCCTAGTTTCAAGACTCATAATGTGGACATGTCACATCTATTTTGGCCCCTAGCTTCACTTGAGGGGGTGTTAGAGTAGGTATTTACCTTAGCTCATGTTCACCTAGGTACATTATTTACCTTTATTGTATTTATCTTCACCCACTTATGTGTGTGGATATTTTTTTTTTATTTAGATATTAGGAGATATTATCTAGTTGTTAGGTATAGTTCTTTCCTTGATCTATGGTATTGACTAGTTCTTTCCTAGATCTATGGTATTGACTAGTTCTTTCCTAGATCTATGGTATTGACTAGATCCTTGATGTCTAGTTCTCTCATAAATCTATGGACTTGATTAGTTCTTTCCATGATTTATGGCTTGATCTACAACCTTGATTGGTTCTTAAATTGTTATTCCTTGCCTATATAAGCAATGTCCATTTTCATTGTATTTCATTGAGTTCCATAATAATATATGATATTGCCACTCATTTGTTTGCAAAGGTTTATGTAAAGTTATTCGGTGAATTGCTTTCATCTTATTGATCGTGATTTTTATTAGCATGTGTTCTTGGCTTGGCATGATCTGTTATCGTTCCTTTTAGAAACTACTCATTTAACCTTCTAGGACTCAAGAACTAGTCTTAAGCTCAACTTACTCCATCACCTCAAAACTCACTTCTAAACTTAACCAAAGGATGTAACACCCTTATAATTTTTTTATAAGCATTGATAAACCTTGAACAAGCATGAAAAACTCAAAACAATCATCTTACGTCATGAAGCTACTTGAGACCATCTTTAGACCAAACATCCTCCAGATTTGAACCTCAAAGAACATGTCATAACTTCTTCATACCATATCAAAAAGTATGATATACTATTAGAAATATATCTCGAACCAGGGATAACAAAAACTTGAATCAAGTTCTAACTTCACATATAGATCCTAAAATTCCACTTTTAACACGAGATGCTCCAAATGACCCAAAACCAGTCTTCATAAATAGGGAACACTTTTCCCATTTTCTTCTCAACTATGATTTGAAACTATCATGGACATGTAGAAAAACCCTAGGTCTAAAAAATATGTTATTTTATTTTACAACTTCTTTGGAATTTTTTTCCTTAAATTGAACTTCTTCAGAAACAAGAATTTTTAGGTGGGGCCCACATACAGTCACATGCTCTATTATACCTTTTTGGAAATATGGAGGAGTCATCTACAACCTAAAATAATAAATTTTTAAAACCAATCAAAATTTGGCTGGTACAAGCAATTTTCTATGAGTCAGCTTTTAGCGAGGGTTTAACTAGGGTTTTAAAACAACTTATCTTCTTAACGATCGTTCATGAAAATGTGATGATCAAAGCACCTCATTATTTTTGTGAAAAAATCATAAATGATCTTAAAATATATGCTAAAGATCTCATCTCCCCATGCAAAGCACACATCTCACAAAGAGCATCTGAAAGTCAACTTTTGCCTCAAAAACATATTCTAGAATACCGGTTTTACCAAAAATGATATATCTTCAAAACTATTCTTCAAATTTACCTGAAACTTGTCATGAATCATAATGAAAACATATTATAACTATAAATGCTAACCATATAGCTCAAATAGTCCTGGAAATATCTATCCATTAAATCTTACTTGTGTTATCTTGTCTGCTTCTTCATCCGATTGTTTCCAAAGGACCATGAAACACCATCCAACCATTGAGAATAGACCTAAAACCCACCATAAACTTCATATATAGTGTCACCATGTTTCTACCATAATTCACCATAGCTAACTAACACCAAAATTCATACCTCCATTCCATATCACATTTTCTAGGTCTAGGAATAAGCCTAAAATGACTTGACTCAAACATTCCAAATCATTAACTGACCAAGATGACCTTTTACAGACTCATTAACACTTGTAACACACCTCTAGGACCATGATTGACCTCATAAAAACATTCAACCACCTTGGGAAGAATTATACTATGATCATGCAAGCTAAACTATGCTCCAGTGGCCTCATAGAACCCTACCAATCAACCTTCATGTTTGAACTTGATTGACACATCATAGAGACTCACATGACCTCATGAAACCATTTGTAATCAATTTACTTGACATCAATAACAACACAAAGACACAACAGAAAAAATCTTTGACATACTCAGGGCATGTCATGATGAACCAAGTGGAGGACACTTTTCAGTGAAAAGAACAACCCACAAAATACTTGGCACTAGCTATTATTGGCCATCTCTAGTATAAAGATGTGAAGAAATACATCAAGCAGTGTGATCCCTGTCAAAGGATGGGACAACCAACTTTCACTAGTGAAATGCCTCTACAACCTCAAGTAGTGATTGAACCCCAACTTTCACTAGTGAAATGCCTCTACAACCTCAAGTAGTGATTGAACCCCAACTTTCACTAGTGAAATGCCTCTACAACCTCAAGTAGTGATTGAACCATTTGAAAGGTGGGGGATGGATTTTGTTGGCCCTTTTAGTCCTCCTTCACAAGGAAAAGAGCACATTCTTGTATGTACTGATTATGTAACAAAGTGGGTAGAGGTGCAGGATTTAAAAAATGTTAATGAAGATGCAATTGCTGATTTTCTTTGGCACAAAATTATGATGAAGTTTGGTGCACCAAGAAGTATAGTTTCAGACCAAGGTCCACAGTTCATGTCCAATATGATCCAAACCTTCACAATGTACTATCAGATCAATCATAGGAAGTCATCTCCCTATCACCCACAATCAAATGGACAAGCGAAGTGACAAACAGAGAATTGGAAAACATTCTCACCAAAACAGTTGAAGCAGGTAGAAGAGATTGGGTGAAGAGGCTACCTGAGGCTATCTGGGATTATAACACAACTTGGAAGACTACAATAGGGTTCTCACCATATGAGTTAGTCTATGGGAAAAATCCCTTGTTACCCATTGAATTTGAACTACAAACATTGAGGACAACAACTAAATTGGGTATTGAATTGGATACAACACAAAAGGAAAGAATTCTACAACTCAATGAATTAGATGAGCTGAGATTGGAAGCACTTCAACAGACAAAGATAATCCAAGACCAAAGGAAGTAGTGGCATGATACACATATCAAGGAAAGGCAATTCAAGGTAGGAGATTGGGAATTACTTGTTTGATTCCAAGTACCAACAATTCAAAGGCAAGTTGAGAACCAGGTGGTTAGGACCTTATCAGATTGAGCAGATATATGAAAATGGCTCTATTCAGCTACTTCCCATTGATGGTAGCAGAAGGACACTTTTGGTCAATGGAAACATGCTAAAACTCTATAGGAAGCCTCCTACCAAGGATGAATTCTTGAAGCAAATTGAAGCAGACAAGGAATTTGATCATATGGAAGAACCTAGTTCTTCCAAAATGATCAAGTAATCAGATGCAAGGATCTAAAATAAAGGGAAGGGAAATTCAAGGAAGAAACAAAAGAATCATATTTGAAATTCTACAACTAAATCCAGCGATTACACATGAGCCAAATCTAGTAGTTCCATAGCTATCTCCTAGCAAAGTAAGGATTTGAAAGAAGAAAGAACTTGAATCATCCTCTTTGCCATGGGTATCAAAAAGAATTCAGAGCTAGAAGATGATACACAACTTCTTACAGATGGAGAAGTAGCATCCATTTTTGAACAAGTAGATTGGATGGAATTTCTGAGAAAATTATCAAAATACAATGATGAAATGGTAAGAGAATTTGTTGTAAATTTAGAGCATTCTAGAACTAAGGTTAAAAGCATTATAATTCCCTTTACTGTTAATATAATGAGCAATGTATCTGGGTACCAATTTTTCATGTTCCAAACTATGTAAAGGGAACCCTAAAAGAACTGGTGGAAACCTTAAGGCAAGAGGGTGAATTTGAATCCCAATATATTTATAATACTAAGAAAATAATCAAGGGGGTCAGAAGAGCTAGCTTGCCTAAACCCTTTGACAAAGTAGCATTCTGGTAGTTCAAGACCTAACTCACGATGACCAATATGGGAAGATTGAAGAGAGGTCCTTAAAATGTTGATATATCTTAGGTATGGGGCAACAAAATAAGAGTATATAGTAAACCTTCCTGGTTTCCTCTTTGAATCCATCCAAACAATGGCTCAGAGATATTCTTGGGGAGTTGGGACGATTAGGCACCATGGATTAGTCCATCTAGTTTGTCAACATCATTTTCTCTCAAAGAAAAATGGAGAAGAAGCATGGGAAAAATTCCTCAATAAGTTCAAACAAAGCCCTGATATTATTAGAAGGGGAATACCAACCCCTTTCTCTCCTAAAAGTAACTTGGAAATTGATCCCCTTGATGAGAAAAAGAAGGAAATAAGTGGGGTTAAAGTACCAAAGAGGAGGAGATCTGAAAGGATGATCAAAGCTGCAAAACCTACCATTTATTTAAAAGAAACTCCTTCCTCTATAACAATACCAAAAGAACTAATACTTGTCTCTAACAGTGATAGTTCACCCAAGTTGGACCATGAAGTAAAAATCAGAAGAAGTTCAAGGAGAAAGCCCACTTTAGGAAATGTTGAAGCTCCTCAAAGGAAAATAATTCATAAGAAGTCTAGGGAAACTCTAGTGGATATTGAAGTACAAGAGGGTTTAGAGAAAGAAGTTACTGATATTCTGGGCAACATGGAAATGTCTCCTCCTCTACCAAGTCAAACTAAGGAGTTGGAGAAAGAAGATGAAAGATTAGAAGAGCAAGATTTTTAGGAGATGGGTGACTCAACAATGTCTGTCACATGAGGAAGAGGAATTGGCATCTTGGAAACAAAAAGGAAATCCCCTTTGGTGGAAGAGAAATTCTTGTTCCCTAAGGAACTTCCAGAGAAAGAAGAAAAATAGCAATTTAGGCAGGCTCTATTCTTGTCTAGAGCAGAACTTATCATTAGGGAGAAAGATGAGGAATTAAACTTCCTCAAACACAAATTGGAGCATAGGGAAATGCTCATTGAACAACTGAAAACTCATCTCACAGATAAGAATGAAGAATTGACATTAGTAAAACAACAAATGGTGGAAAAAGAAAAAGAATGTCAATTGGCTAGTGAACAGAGTGCTATGACAAAAATATATTCAATGGATCAAATTGTACAAATTGAGCTAACTTACTGGCCACTCAAGTAGTTATGGGATGATACCTGCAGAAAGCTTAATGAGTTCAAAATATCAAATCAGAAACTAAGAAGCAAGATGGAAGAGGAGAAGAAGACAAGGAAAGAGTGGGAAGAAAAGTTCTACAAAATGGAGGAAGAAAAATTTAAATGTCTGCAAAGATACATATGGTCTGTATAATGAGTGAAAGATTACTCACATGTAGAAGACCTTCTCCTGCATACAATGTCTTTCTAGAAGAGCAATTTATCCGTTGGCAACTATCAAGGATTTCATGTAGTCCTCCACATGAAGTGAAGGATGAATCAAAATTCGTGACAAAATACTCTTTTCCAAAGGCAAAGAAAAAAATATTCTTTGCAAATTTTATCTCTGCAACTTTATGTTAGAAAAGAATACAAGCTTCATGATTAATCTGTATGTAGGGGAAAGCCAACTTAATGCATTTGTTTATGTACTCCAATTAGATAGCTTGGAAAGAGAGGGATACTGAACACTTATTAAAGGCTAGTTCATCTGGCCTCTGCATGAGAGATCATTATGGAAAACCATCTAGCCTTTCTATACATTTCAGATCCCATGCCTTTGATAGCTGATTTAAGGCACATTATATTTCCAGCCTATAGAAAAGTATTGATGCCTTCACCTCTTATGAAGAGAAAAAATTTGAGGACATTTATGATGGATGCCTGAAGAGATGGGAATTCCTCACTGTAGCGTTAAGAAGAAGAGAAGTGATATCTCCCACAAATTTAATATGGAGTCTAGAAAGGGCTAGAGCTTTGTGTACACTCATCCCTCAAGTCGGTGAAAAATATAGGGCATGTGGATGGGTATGAGAACAAGGCCTCCTCTCCTTCTCACACCCATGTCTCCATGGCAGAATAGAGAACCCCAGGATCCCACTCACTTTGAGGATTGACAAAAAAAGATAGAGGAAGGATCATGATACAACACTTCTGAACAGAAGCACTGGGACATTCAGTTTCAACCATTTGACCTTAGCAGTCAATTGGAATGCAAAATTCACAATCCTTGTTTTAAAGAAGATTTTGTAAGAGGAATCATAAACAAGTGTGGGGGATATGATAAGGCCAAAATATGCCTCATTAATGTGCAATGAATGATCTCATTTTACTCTCCTTTTAATCAAGTTTGATTGCATTTTGTGGCTTTTGTTTGATCTAGTATAAGTTAGGATGTAATTTTCCATATTTTGTTTGATTTAGTTCTAACGTCTAAAAACTCTGTAATTCCTAACAAAATGTGTGGAAATTCAATTTTTGGAATAAAACAGTCACATTCGGTCAGATAAGCAAAGTATGAAGCAACCAACACCTTTTTGAGGACATTGGATTCAATGCAGCTTAGCTCCGAAACCTTCAGACTTAGTTCCGAACTCCATTACTCAAATTAGTGAACTCTATCACTTAGCTTCAAAACCTTCAGACTTAGTTCTGGAACTCCAACACTTAGTTCCAGAACTCTTGCGCTTAGCTCTGAACTTTCGCAGTTAGTTCCGGAATGTTTCCCTTTGGTTCTAAAACTTCTCCAAAGTTCCAGAATCAATGGGAATCTGTTTATTTTGTCAAAATCCGGTGATAGAGAAATTAATGGGCCCTCCAATCAGGAATAAATCAATAAATTTCTGATTCTTCACACTCCATAAATACTTATGTAAGACCAAAAACTGTATGTCTAGCTAGGTTTCTAAATTTCATATCTACTTTGAGCACTATTTTGTTTCACTAGAACCTATAGGTGGATAGACAACTATTGAACACTTATGATTGTAAATGCATCTTCGGATGATGAAATATATATAAAGACCTGAAGATAGATAAAAAATATATATATATATATATATATATATATATATATATATATACACACAAACATATACATAGTTAAGTTTTGTAAGACAGAAATAATCCGGTAATAAGATAGCCATTTCATTTTGAGAGTATCATACTTTGTCAACTCATGATTCAAGGTGGATCAATGGCCTAGTCCTTCAAGAAACATGATCCTTTATTTTATTGGTATTTATATCTTTAAGCAATTTGTATAAATCTATTATCTAGCAGTTTTGTAAGTACTTTTGGTTCTTCAGTTGAAATTTGTTACGTAATTGTCCCTGCAGGTGTTGTAGATTAAAATCTTATTTCTTTGCAAGCATTTTTAACAACATTTTCAAATGTGTGTTTAATTCTCCAATATGTATTTATTTCCAAGCAATTTGTTTAATTCTGCAACATGTGTTTATTTCCAAGCGAGTGTTAGATTCTGCAACGTATATTTATTTCCAGTAGTGTGTTTAATTTTGCAAAGATTTATTTATTTCAGCAATGTGTGTTTATTTTAGAAAGTTTCTTATAGTTTATATTTAATAAGGATTTGGCCAGAAATCTTAAAGACACTTTAAAACCCCCAAAAAATAAAAATAATAAATATCTACAATCAATTACTAGTTCACTAAGATTCTTATTATTGCATATAGCTTCCAGACACACCCCTGGTTTGAATATGACATCAACTATGAGTTGATTAAATGAAGGAATAATGACACCCATCACCACAAAGATATCTCAAAATACAAAAATATATTTTGTAAAAAAAAAAAAAAAATAGGTTTCAAAGAAAAATCAGATTTTGAAGGCGACTCCATCAAGGAATGAATCCCTGTCACATTTGTTTCCCACATCAAAATGTCAAAGTTTCAAGATTGGATTTTGGTACCAATGAGTGATAGTGAAGAAGAAGAAGAAGATGACTGCCAAGAAATGAAAATATTTGATAAACCATCATTCTGGAATATCTCTTGCAAAATAAAATATTCTCGATAAGGGAAAAAGGTCCGTACCATCTCTCGCAAAGTAACCATGAAAAGATTGTCTAGGATGGAGAAAATTCTGTTTGTAAATATCCTATCATCAAAACATGATGGATCTAATTCAAGTGGACTACTGCTAGAGGGATGAAAATGGGAATTACTATTGTTGATGATCAAGAATCCAAGAAATGGATGAAGAGAATTCATAAGAGATATGAGATGTTGTATGATGGGAGTGATGGTGGGAATATACTCAAGGTAACATTTTCAACTTCACACAACTCGAATAATGCATTAAGAACATTTTATTTCATATCCCTTCCCCTAGAGGACTTCCTTGCATATGGAGGTGGAGAAATGGAAGTCTTGAGAAGAGAGTTTGTGTAAAATATTCTGAGTGCAAAAGAAAGAGATTCTGATCATGAAGCCTATCACGAAGTTTAGAGTTATGCATTGGCCTTGCAAAGAAGGTGTAAACACCTCGAAGCACTTCATAATGTCAAGGAAGAAGAAAATCAAGAAGATCTTGATGATTTTCCACGCTATGAGGTGTTCATCCTTAGATGATTATTGTGTACCTCTAATGAATGATCTGTTCTTGAACCTTCCAATGAGAATAAAATCAACACCTTGGAAGAGGAGGAATAAGATACAATAGTTGAACCTCCATTCATCAACTCATTCTGGCTTGAGGCACAACCCATTGAGAAATAATGGTTTCAAGAGATGAATACTCTTGTTCTATGATATATGATCTAACAATTTTTGAGGAATCCATCAACAATGAAGAAGTACGAGAAAAAATCCTTCATCCTGGGACTCAAGATGACAACTTCGAGGTAATCATGGATAATCTCATTTTCAATTTTGACTCTTCAATTGATACATAAATGTTAAATGATGAAATGGAGATAAGTGAAGAATTAAATTCCCTTCTTGATATAATCATGGATGAACAAATGGAAGAATCCAATTTCTTTCTTGAATCCAAGGTGTATTTGAAAATTGAGCATGAAATCTCAGAGGATATGACTCCACCACTATCACTAAATGAGCGTAATAGTGATCATCACGGTGATTATGGCGTCTTTCTTTTTCCTTGTGATTAAGAAGACTCTATAAGGAATGATCAAGATGGAGTTGAATATTTATTTCACGTTTCTACTCCAACATTGTATTATTCTTCCTATCATGAAGATGACCTAATGGATCTTGATCTCAAATGTGTGCCCTTCCCATGTAACATGGATCTCTTCTCCCTATCCGAAAGTGTTGAAAATCAAGTATTCACATCCTTTTAGGAAGGCAAGTTCTAGATGAAAATAAACATAGAGAAGGAGAATGAGGATGTTTCAAATGAATTTTGGCCATGCAGGATCAAATTTTCAATCATCTCCTTGAGGCCCAATGCAAAGACTCTTTTAATGAAAATGATAATGAGCACATGGAAGATTTGAAAGAAAATTAGTTGAAGACATCTTGAGGACCGTGGAAGAAACGAGGACCCCAACTCAGTCTTGAGATCTTGACCTAGGCCATGGAAATACAAGATAAGTATGAGTCAAGTTATGTTTATTCTTTCAATGCTCTAATGATTGATAATGAGATGAAGAAAATGGATGAGATTAATGTTATTATTGAAGCATTGGTGGATGAACATGAAAATAAATATCCCCTTTCCCATTTTACAAATTAGATCGCATCCATGATGAACTAGAAGGAAAGAAAATGCTTCATCTTCTACAATTGTTTTCCTTCACGAGGAAATCACCTCCACTATGGAAAGTGATATATAGTCATTAATGAAATGGTAGGAAATGAAGAAAATTAGCTGGAACAAATGAATGAGAATATGCAAGAACCTTGTGAATGGAGTCAAAATCAGATTGCTTTCACCATTTTTGAAACCTCTACTGATTTTGAACACGAGTCTATACTACAAATATTACTCAAGGATTATGAATGCCCTCACATTAGTAACATAGCCTCTATTTCTAGAAGAAATTGTTTAGAACAACAAAGTGAGAAGCTAGAAGAGGCTTGTGAATGGGAAAAGAATCAAGTTTCTCTCACCACTTACAGATTCCTCGCTGATTCAAGGAATGATTTCATGCTGCAATCTTCATTTGTGGATGGTGAATGCCTTCATGGAAAAAGTGGAGACTCTACCTTTGATAACATGGAGGAGTGGTTTCTCATATTCACAAAACATCAAGTTGAGGCTACAAGAGGAAAGTATTTTCAAGCATGTTACAAAATGGTCATTGGATGCAAGAATTTTCTTTGTGCAATATCAATATGAAGATGAAACCTTGGTATTTCTCCTTCTTCTCAAACCATGAAAATCCATCACAAGAGCATGGTATGATTAGATAATGATCTTTGAGCTCCAGAGGTCTAAATTCATCCCATTTTTCCGTGATGGTTCATTTTTCTCTCAACCCGTTGCTGGGTGTGTGTAAATTATTCTCCCACCTTTGAAAAATTCTCTCCACTATAACATATTTTCTCTTTTCTTCATGTGTTTTCTTCAGATTTTGGTGTGTTTCCCTTTCCCGTCGTGTGTTTGTTTCTTATTGCTTTTGTTTGTGGTGAAGAAATGTGAATTCATAAGCCCAATGGAAAAGGTACTGGTCCAAATAGTATATTAAGATTCTAGGATTCCTATCCTCACTTGTTTTTGATGCGGAGAACAAGTCCCCAAGCTAGAGCCAATTGTTATGCAAAATGTTTAGCATGAAAAATTCAAATTTTTGACATGAAAACTTAAGTCACCCTTGAAAATCCTTCTCTTGGTTAATGTGTTACCCTCATTATGGCATAGAGGGATGTGATAATATGATTTTAAATTGTGTTTCATGTGTAGGGGATGTTATTCAAGTTTATTCATGAAGATATTTGGATCCAAGCAAAGACAAGTGCTTCCAGAGGCCCCGAAAGGCCTATTTTTAGGATTTTACACCTAATGAACACCCTCTGGGAATGAACATAGATGAGATAATGCATCCAAGAAGTGTGTCATAGAGCTATTAGATCATTAGAGGTATTTTAGGAAATTTATGCAAGGAAAATTAGGTTTAGGAACAAGTTGTGCAACATTAGGCTACTTATGGCTTGGTGTAAGGAAATGAAGGTAGTAAAAATTAGTGGGCTTATTCTGAATGGTTCAGAGCCTCAAGTTTAATTGGGGAGAAAATGGATACTCATTGGAAAGATAATAATTCTTACTTCACATTGTAAAAGGTTTTGGAAATTCTACTCTACGAATTTTGAGATATTGGCTTTGATGCAAAGATGATGAAGATCCTTGATCCTAGTAGGGATTCAAATGAGCATTCCAGGAGTTATATGGAGAGTTGAGGCCTGATTAAAATCCCAAGGTGACATATGTAATTACCTCTTCACTAAAAATGTGTTTTTCATTTTCATCATCAATATTTTTGGTGGCAACCCCTTCACCTAGCACACATGCTTGAGCATATTCAAAAGGGGTGTGAATTTAAAATTTTATGAAGAATTGGCTTGAAAAGTTGTAGGAATAATCTCATCAGACATTTTGGAGTCAAAATAATATAATTTTTTCCTAGGTAACTCTCAAGGAAGCTCCGGGGAAAAAATCACTCTCGAATGTCTATTTATAGTAGTGTTGGTGAAGGCGGGCTTCCAAAAGTGGACATGGAAAATTTTCGCACCCATGATGCAATTTTGCAAATTTTATCTTGGTTAAAAGGTACATGAGGTGAAAAATGTTTTCTCTCCAAGGAGAGAGTATGTGTTTTGGAGCTTGTGTCACTTAAAGCTCACTTGGTTGGTTAGGTGAGTGTTATGCACTCATAAACTAATTTGGCCCCTCTCCATGTGAGTATGATCCATGGTGAACCTAGAGATAGTTTTGCACCTTTACACCTAGTGAAAAATTGCATGAGGTGGAGAAAAGTGTGCCACCAATGGAGGATCACTCTCTCGTCATATAAAACACCTCTTTGGGTGTTAGGCTCATGTTTTCAACTCATCCTTGCACTTGCCCCCTTTCTCATGATAAACCCTACCCTTGGCACATTTTTCCAAGAATTCTACATATTTTCACCTCATTTAAATTTAATAAATTTGGTAAGGGACATGAGAGCTTCCTAGATCCATTTCTTAACCCCTAACTCACCCTTAACCCGAGTTAAGAAAGAAGTGCCAAAAGTGGATCAAGGGTTTTGTTTTCCTAAAATGAGTTAAGGGATGAGTGTTAAACCAATAATCAGCCATATTTTGGGATTATTTTATAATGTCTATTTCCTCCATTTCTGAAGGTGATGCTTCCATGAATAACCAGACACCCCTCATGCTCAAATCACTCTTTTTCTCATATCTCACAAACCCTTGCTTCAATCTCCACAATATTTGAATTGAACCTTGCCTTTATGAAAGCCTTTGAAATGAGTTTTTGCATGACCTAATTAATTCCCTCATCCATTTTTTACATTCATCTGAAACTTTCAGCCATGGAAAACTTCCCCCTCAAATATACAAAGTTGCAGCAAGCCAAATGAGCTAAAAATCGGAGCATGAGATCCTAAAAATTAGCTTTCCAATGAGCACTTTCTTGCCCCATGAAAATGGGTAGGATTGGAGTTATTAAGGAATTTTATTTTTATGCATTCTTCCCTATCTGAAAAAGAAAAAGCATTCCTAGAATTTCACTTTTTGTTTTGTGAATATCTGGACGAGAGAAACCCTTGAAAATTAGAGCAAAGCATCCCGGTGAGAAGTAGAATTTTTAGAGACCTTTTTCAGCCCGATCCGACACCCTCATGGCCAATGTATATTTTTATTAAGTACCCATTCAAGACACTTAATAATAGTAGTATGTCTAAAGGATGAATGTATTCAAGACACTTAGTTCATTCCCTAGGAGTAAATAGTATGACTAAAGGATGAATGTATTCAAGACACTCAGTTCATTCCCTAGGAGGAAAAGTGCTCAAAAGTGACAATTCGGTGAAATTACCAAAACTAGTCACCTAAGAAGAACTTACTAAAAATAGTAAGTGTCTAGAAAAGGATAAAAATGGTCATGGTTGTTCATCCTCCATTCCTCACTAATGTCAACCTTCACAAAGGGCAATCATGCTTTCAAAAGAGCGAAAAATGACATTGTGTCTCAAACAGAAGAGAATCCCTCTCGGTCCTCAATTTTGGTTGCAAAGTATGTTGTGATCTCGGTGTGATTATCACTTCACCGAATGGGTTTATTAAAAGGTTGAAGCACGTTCCATAAAATATATCATCTTGACTCATCACATGATTAAAGTTCTCTTCACCTCATAACATGGATGACTTTTTTCCCCAAGGCCCCGGATCATCAGGTTGAATTGTGTAGGTAATGGTCTCAAGTTGCATCAAGAACTTGGCATTTTGGGAGGTATTGCAGTGTTTCAAAGGTTTGAATGTTTGTTCAAGTGAGTTAAATCACCCTTCATTTTCTTCAATGATCAAAGGTTCATCACCTTTCCTTTCAATGAAATTCAAATATGCTACAAAGGTGCATCATTCTAGTGAGGTCTCGAAGGGAAAAGTTTTCAAAGAATCAATCTTCATTAGTAGAGCATCATTGTGTTGCATAAGGTCATCATGGATCAAAATTTCATCTTAAATGACATTTGAGCTGATCTACATTAAGGGCAGAGGCATATTTATTCATGTTTTGGATCATTTCTTCTCTCCCCTCCTCATTCTTTCTCCTCTTCTCTCTCCCCCTTTCTAATTCTCCATTGTAAGCAATCATTGTAATTTGTCTTATTTACTTAAATGGATTTCTAAAGTTGCATTGTAAAAGTCCCTTTTGATTTATAAAAAGGGGACTTATTCACTCACTTCCTAAGAATATGGAAATTCACAAGTGGAATAAGAATGTAAAAATTCATGTGGGGGTAGATGAAGAGGCAATTCACAATGCTATAAATTGGAATGGCTTCTCCATTCCAAGGGATCCTGAAAATTTTAGTTCTTGGTAGAAATTATGGATTGTGGTTTGGATGTTGAGATTTGTATCACTAACACAAGAAATAAAATCTACATTTCTTCTATTTCCCTTTCTCATGTGTTCCTCTATTCTCTCTCTTTTATGCACTTTACAAGTATAGTGATCAAGAAGGAACTTTTCATCCTTGATAGATGAATCTAAAGAATTGTGTGTCTTTAATTTGTTAGTCTCACTAATGAATTACATTTTTATTTCCTCTGATTGAATGTTGAACTAATTTGGTTATTGGGTGTGAGCTTTGCTATTTCCTACTCACAATGATAACCTTCCATTTCCTAATTTCTCTCCTTTACCCCTCATCACTGCAATTTCCTCTCTTGTACCCCATACAAGCACTTTGCCACAGGTTTAGTGAAGTGTGTCTGTGTGATCCCCAACCTATTTTACCACCCCCACAACATTAGATATAATTAGGATAGTTTTCATTCAATAATGGGAACCTCCCTATACACAAGAAGGGACATAGCCCCATGAGCGTTAGTGGAAACACATAATTTTCCACTCGAGAAACTATTTCACCAATAGGATGGAAGTGAGATGACAAAAATTAATTTTTTAGATGGATGTAATCATATTTTAGAGGGTTGGTTATGACTGAAAATTCACCCTAAACCTTGTAATTTTCCCCATCCTAGGGCGGTGACTTGTTTTGAAAACTCCCACTCACTTTTAGATACCCTAAACTCACTGAAAATGTGCCCAATCAAGCTCAAAATTCTGATTAATTATGAAAAATCAAAATATGAAGGAAACCTAATTTTTAGTGCCCCATACATGAAGATATGAATTATCTATAAACCCTATGTCTACAAAATTTATATATTATTTCAAAAAATTTGTAACTATACCTAGGAAGCTCCTAAATTCACGAAATTTGAGATCTCAAGATTTAAAAATATGACTAATGAAAATATATAACCGGCTTACCTAAACATGCCAAAATTTCCTAACAAACAATTCACCCCTCTTAGAAAGTCCAAATTAGTGGCTCAAACATGTAAAGAAATGATTGCTTTCACCTTTGAATTTTTTTAAAAGTTCATCCATGCAAGAATCATACCATACATCCATAAAAAAACTTAAACAATGCTCATGATGTAAGTTACCTAGGGCTATATAGAAAGATATCAACTCCAAATACCTTAAGATATTCATTAGTTCTAATATCCTTATTTGAGGATTTTCGACCCCAAGACAAGTTCCACTATCACGGGTTTTCGTCCTTGAAATAGTCTCAAACAAGATTTTTAATCCTTGATAAGAGAGAAAAGAAATGTACAACCTTTACCAAGAAGAAATAATAAGATTCAACAACCCACATAATGGCCAAATATCCTCCTTTTATAACATAAGGAGTTCTATATCATATCTAATGACCGACTATATAATAAGTAACTTTTAATTATCTAATTTGTATTTAGAACCTACATGCTCAAAATGCTTTATTTTTAATTACATAAGTTTTTCTATTGGAGCACTAGGATTCCTAATAGGAAAACATGATAATAATAAAAATATATGCTTAGATAATAATAAAAATTTCATCTAAGTCTTTCCCTTGGCTTCCTTCCTTAAACCCAAGGGAAGAAAAATGGGTTAAGGCCTTCAAATCCACTAGTCTCCAAAAAGGGACATGACAGTCCCCCCTTCCCAAGATTTCTTGTCCCTAAACAATTATAACTACCTAGATCCCAAATAAATCTCAGATGCTCCTTCTTTGATGTACATGCACATGAAGCAAACTCATTAAAGAAAAATTATCTCCCTTCTTCATCCACTCTTGCTTTGTGGATATAATGACCAAATCTTCTTCTTTGCTTGCCAATGCCTCGATAATTACCATCCAAACATTGGTTCTTCCAAATTTCCTTCATGCTATCCCACACACCAATGTTATCTTGTTTTTTCCCTTATCAAATCAGAATGAAGGTGGCTATAATTCCACTCTTACTTGCATAGAATAGTACAAGTATGTTAGTGTGGAGTGAATACAACTCTAAGCTATTAAGATGTGTCTTTATACTCTAAAACTTTGAAAAGAAAAAAGTGAAAATGCACCAAACATCATGCCTCCTCTATTAGAATCCCCTCAAATTGACCCTTGGGTAAAATTATTTTTCATCCCACATTTCCTTTGGTTCTTTCATGGAACCATAAATTGAAAAAAAAGATTACAATCCTTACCTTGATGACCCAAACACATTAATTGCATGGCATGAAAATGATGCAAACAATATCATATATGAATATGATCATATTTCTTGTGTTCCCCATAAGATTTATTGGTTCTTTCCCTCATCCCAAAACTTATAATGATAAAATCATCAATAATACTAATTTTGAAATCAAAAATTTCTCCTTTCGCAAGCCTAAAAACACCCATATCCACATACAAACACAAAATCGAAATTGAATCAAAGATGAGATTCTTACCTTGTCATTCTCTCTGTAGTATGAGATGCATGATGATACCCATAAAAAAGTGATATAGGACCTGGAAATGATCCTCTATCGATTGCCAACAATGCTAGTATATGAAAACAAACACTTCCCAAGATCGAATCCACATGTATGCTTACAAACATGTCATTGTGCAAGTTAAAAGTGCGTATGACAACATTGTTATGATCAACAACCAAATCATTTTTTCCATTCTTACTATCTTCCTATGTCAAACAATTTGTTGCCCTTGCAATGATGAATGAGGTGAGAAGGGACTAATCCCCAATGTCTGAAAATGCTTTAAAAAATCGGAAACTATCTCCTCTCATGGCTGTCCTTTTATTGATGACAACAAAAATATTGTATGGAAAACTTAAATAGTTGATAACAAGTTTAAAATCCCAAAAATCATTTTTTTCAACCTTTAAAGTGATACCTTCTATGAGGATAAGCAATTGGAATATTTTATTTTTGCATATTGCATTCTTCAAGAAACATGGACCATCAAATTACCCTATGTCCAAAATATGTGCAATTGTAAATCCATCATGATTTATCCTCTTTTCCACCTCTCCAAATCCTTCCATGGAACTATGGGTTAATAATCTAGGAAAAGGATAATCATAATTTTCATCATGTCCTAGATGTCTAAACATACCATGATAAAATTGTTCCCCATACTAATTTTGAAATCAACAATCCCTCTTTTTATAGGGCTCAATACATCACTTATATTTCCTACAAGAATTAATTCTTACCTTACCATCTCTTGAAATATGTTGTGCATGATGATGTCCCATTAGTGGTCTCATAGGACACAAAAAGCATGAATCACGACCGTTCCCCCATATTTGAAATGAAAAAGTGGTAAGGAATGACTCGAGATACTTACATGCATTGGGTTGCTCACAACAATCTTGTAACTTTAAGATTCCAAGTTAGGTGCAACACTCTTGTAGGGACCATATTGTTACAACCTTAACCCTAGGTCATATATTGGGATATGGATAGTTGAGATCTTACTAAAATAATCTCTTATTATGTCATATCATATTTAATTATTCTTTCATATGCTCAAGGGTGGTCCTTAGGGCTTTGGATAGTATAGTAGGGTATGTATAGGAGTTAGAGAGTAAGATATTATCATGAGATCGAGAACTTGGGTCTTATTGTATGGTTTGGAGGTTGCACCATCGAAGTGGAAAAGGCATTCTAATTATATATTATGATAATTTCTCTATTATTTGGTCTTCTTTAGTTTTATATTGTTGCTGACATTTATATCTAAGTAATTTCATCACAAGTGGTATCGTAGCTATGATCTCGATGAATATTAGGTCAAAACCTTATTTTTAGGATGGCCATATCTTGTGAATAAGATTACAAATTTCTCACCAATTTTTTACAAAAGTGGAGATACATATCAAGTAAGATTCTTAGAAAATTTTAGGATCTTTTGATTCATTTTTTAGAATTTATTGAGATTTTAAGAGGTTTCCTAAATTCTCTCCATAAGCCACATTTTTTTAGAAAATTTCAAATTTATTTTCATTTTCGAAAATCCATAATAAATAAAAAGATGTTTATTCTTTGTATTTTCTGAATTAAGGCCAAAATAATTTAGAAATTGGAAACTTAAATCTTGATTAAAGGATTTTATTCTTGAAACCCTAATTTTTGTGCATCATGGGGACAATTTTCTATGGAAAGGGTGAGGTGGATGCTATAGAATGGTGGGTTGAATTTAAGAATATTTATTTTTCATCTACATAGACATGGTTTTGGTTTACATTTTCGCTTTATGGTTCAACAATGAGGTGATTCTCGAATTGAATCAAAAGTGTTCATCTTGGTCAGGAAGGAAATGGAACAAGTTTTCTTAGCTAGGTGGAATAAAAAATAAGGGTAGAAGGAGAAGAAGGAAGGAGGAGGAGGAGAAGAGGGAGACGAAGAAGAAAAATAAAAAGGATGAGAAGGAGAAGGAGAAGGAGGGGAAGAGGAAGACAAAGAGAAAGAAGAAAAAGAAAGAGAGGAAGAGGATAAAGTTGAAGAAAAAATAGAGAATAAGCTCTATTATGGCTCTAAAGAGGGAATCTTCAATATTTCTATTTGAAGAGCGTACATATCAAAAACATAATATAAATAAAGTTCAAGTGGATGATAATATTTTTTTTTTTTTACTGAATTGAAGCTCTCTCATCTCAACAAGAGTTTTCCACTTTCACATATTTGGCACATTTCTGGATTATGGAATGTCATTTCACAAAATGTTTCAGCCCGACATAGTTACTTGTGTTGGATACAAAAGGACAAATCGGTTTGGAACATGAGGAAATTATTCAGATGCACATTAAGAGGGTGAAGAGAAGAGTAATTATTGAGTAGCTAATCAAGTGGAAGAATTTGATAAAGAATGTGAAAACGTGAAGCATGAGGATCATGCGGGATGGCATGAACATCGACCGAGTTTCGCACCAACAACATGATGAGGTCTCATGGAGGAGCAAGCATAAACCATAATTACATGCAAGGATTCAAAAGAAAGAAAAATATCATAAACCATCCTCGTAGACCTGAAAAGGATAAAGGGGTACAAATAGCGAGTGTTGTATAACCCCAATACCGTAATCATGACCTCTCAAGTGGAGAAGGGGAGTTACATTCCAAAAATGGAATTAACTCCCATATGACACATATGACGCATTAACACGTAATTACACGTAAGGAATATCATGATGACCCCTATGAAACCCATGTGACACCTAGACCTATGACCTCACCTAAGTGAGATGACCTGCCATGTGGCATGGAAAATGACTCACACCAACACCCCCTTCATCAGTAACTTAGGATGAGGTGGTAAGTAAAAAATGAGAAATGGGTCCTAACACTAAATTTTGATGAGGCACCCATACACAACAAGGATCTTAAGAAATGAAGGAAAACCCAATGGGAAAAACATCCACCACAAGAGATGAAAAAAAATCTCTAATATAAGAAAGATGCCACAAATGGGTCCTAACAAATGAGGATCCTCATGAGTTACCCATGGAAAAAATGGAAATATCTCGAAATAAAAAAGAAGAGAGAAGAAGAGGAACGAGACAAGAGGAATGAAGAAGATGCCATGGAGGGATATGAACTTTACAACTCTAGGAAGTCTCCAAGAAGAGTGTTGATGACGTGATCCTCTAGATCTGGACTGAAGAAAAGCCACCCATATCGAACCGTGTGCCTACCCTTGGGAAGGACAAAATAGAGTCTTGGAAGTCTTCCCACACAATGAAGGAACCCGAAGGTAGAAAAATGAAGAACTTTGAATCTGGTCCATGGAAATGTGACATAGGTATAGCAAATGAGTGCCAAGGAAGCAAAGGTAATGCCACAAACGTATAAATTTTAGAGTGAAGAAGAGGAACATCCACCGAAAGGATGTCTAAATGAAGTGAAGGAAATGCAACAACCCCAAAATAGAAAGAGGATCCAAAAATAAGGGTGGATTAATGATGATATCCTGAAAAGTGGAAGTGATAAGAGTCCCAGAGGGGCACTCCCAACAAAGGAGATGAAAGACTCCTCCAAAACACTTGTAGAAGGATGAGGAACTTGTACGACATCACAAACAAGCACTGCAAAGAGATGATCAAGGTTGGGTAGATACTCATCCCAATGAGGGGGATTGAAAAATTGAAGAGCGATGTCAGGCATGTATGAGTCATCCATGTATGAAGGAAGAGGAGTGGACATGGCCTCAAACACTAGAATTGGAAAGGATGCTTTGGTGTGATGACAATATAAGGATGAGAATGGGACTGATCGATATCTAATGGAAAGGGGGGAATGTCGACATACTATGGAAAGGTGAGAGAAGGAGGAGAGGAGTATTGAATAGTAATCTGAACATAAGAAATAGAAGCAAAATCGTCATCATCAAAAATGAAATTAAGCGAGTCTGTGTTAGTGGAACTGTCATCACATGAAGAAGAAGAGGAGACAATTGTATCAACAACAACAATATGTAAAGGGTCTCCAAATAAGGATTGGAAGATGCTCCAGATGCAGTGGGGAGGATCTGAGTTTGCCATGTGAATGCAGAGAGGTCTAGTGACATACAACATCAAGTGACCAACAACATGGTTGCATGTGTTGAGAAATTCCTCAAGATGATGATGATCAGTGGGTGTAGGAACTGGCCCATGTAGAAAGTGTGTAAGAACCTTGTAGGCGAAGTAGCATTCCATATAAGCATGCCATGATGTATAGTTATCTCTCCTAAGAAGAAGTGGAGGAGGTTGTAAATCGATTCTGTGATGTGGAAGAGAAAATTTTAAGGTGCACGAGAAGAGGGTTTGTGGATACAAGCAAGGTGGAAAGACATTGGAATTATCTGAGAATGCGTCTATGTGTAATATAACACTCGAGAAAATAGTGATAACCCCATGTTTGTTGCACTTTATAAGTAGTACATGATTATAATAGGGTGTGTTCATGTGAATTCAAACAATTGACCACTCACCCTACAAAGAGTAGGCGATGCATCACGCGAGAGTGGAGGCCACAAGAAGTCCTAGTTGGAAGCAGAGGAACGAAACACAATGAAGAAAATAAGGAAAAAGTAAAACATGGGTAAAAATACTCGCTTAGTGTGGAGAAGACATATCACAACGTAAAAGAGAGGATCTCTTTCTACAAGGTTATGGTGGAAATTATCACTAGCCATAGGAGAAGAGGAGCACTATAATGCAACAAGCTAGAAAAAGTGGCCCAAAAAGCCCATCAACCCTATACAAGGAACCCGAAAAAATACCCCCTCTCTATACAGCGCTGAATTTTAATTATTTTCCCTAAATTAGATTAGAATCATTTTACAAAGTGGGAAAAGAACAAAACAATAGAATGGTGGGGTGAGAAGGGGTCTTGTAGCCCAAGTGGGTGTGAAGAGAAGGAAAATCGGTAAGTTGGAAGGGACGTCTCACCGTGACATCGGTGAGTTAACAAGGCAACTCGGGTGAGTTAGTTTGGAGGTGAGTTATGAGGCGAGGTGGCACGATATCCAAGTGATTTTTGAGTAGGATGTCACCGAGGCTGGAGGAATGGTGGGTTTCTAGTCAAACAATGTCGAAACAAATATAGAAGAGGTTATAGAAATGACCGAGCGGTGTGTTAAATATGTCGGTGCAGGTCCGTGACGTGAGAGACCGAGATGAAACCATTAAGAGGTGATTCAACACATGGAGGAAGGAGCCAAGATGTATGCTAGAAGGGGAATACATGGGCAGAGACGATGCGGGGTTGAGTCTAACAAGCAAACGAGGTTCGAGAGTAGTGAGCACAATGGATGTGTGATGAGTTGATTAAACCTCCTTTATAAACAACTCATCTTCTATATTTTGTTAAGACATTGAGATTATGTCCTTGTATTTCCTTGTCATATTGTTGAACATCATCACTATAACTTGAAATTATTGGCATAATACTAATTAATATAGTTATTACTAGTTAAATTTATTTTGTGGTATTTTGAGTATGCATTTATTCTTATGGTTACAATAAGTTGTTTTAATGATGATTTGTGTGATGCCACTCTTGTTTGTGAGAAACTTGTTATATGCAGTAATTGTATGTAGCAAAGGACCCATCTACAACAACTTGTCCATAAACAAAGGGACTCACCTACAACCAAAGGACCTATCCACAACAACTCGTCCGTAGCCAAAGAAGATCACCTATAACAAAGGAACTATGATTAAAAATATCTCTTGGAACATGAAGGATGACACTCCAAGTCTGTACGTGTTGTGGAAGAGGTAGTTACAAATTGGAACATGAAAACTAAAGATAACTCAACTCTAGATATGATTATTCGTTGTAACTAAATGAGGAACTGATTGATTGAATTCGTGATTTGAGAACTAATTGATTGAACTAATCGGTTACTTAAGTTATGTGTTTGACATCTAAACACTTGCTAATTAATTTTGTTACATGCATTGAATCTTTGAATGATCTGTTTGAGATATTTTACTTGATTTGTTTTAACTCTTAGTCAAACTCTACTTCTCACATTTTGCTATCAATGCTCAAAATATATGATGGATGATGTAGAGATCTAGATAGATAATTAGAGAGTAGAGGATACACAAATAGAGAATTTTATTTTTGTAATCTTCATGCCAATTTAATAAATAATTTGAGTTCTGTTCAGTAGATTTTAGTTACAAGCCTTAGGAGGGATTAACACCCAAGGCAGGGCCCACTTGTGGTTTGCTAAACCCCTCCATAGTTTTGTTACTTTATTTCATTACATGATTAGATTAGCAAGCAATTTATTCCCTTATCTGCATTCTAAATTTACATGCTTTGTCTTAGTTATAGTGTTTAGAAGCCATTTACTTTTATAATGATTTTATTTTGTTTTCAAGAATTGTTATTTCAAGCATTGTTGTGACAACAATTTCTTTCCATACCTCTTGAAATCCTTGTAATTGTGTATACAACACTGGCATTATTGAAAGTTTACATCCCTTGGTTTGATGATTAAATGAATTTAGATTAGTGAACAACATATTAATTGCTACAAGTTAATTTGCACCTCAATGTGAGGATCCCAAAAATAGACAGTGTAAAAAAATCAAAAAGCATCGTACAGTGCGGAAGTGAGGGACGATCCTAGAAAGGGGAAAACTAGACACAAAAAACATGTAAAAACAAACCAAGGGCTACAAATTGGGTTAAAAAGCTATCAAACCAGCGATGAGAGCACACATGAGGATGCAACGAGTAAGGCACGAGAGAGAGGAAGCTAGCTCCAAAGTCAAGACAACATTGGTCACAATGCCAAAAGCCAACGGCCGAGCCGAGAGGTATGCAACACAAACAAGGAACTAAACAAAATGTGAGTCAAAGACCACGTTTAAATCCATCGTAGAAGCACCTAAGAAAACTCAGACTATGATCCGTAGGATTGAGTTAGAAATAATACATATCGAGTTGATCGCTTATAGGGAAAGCTAAAGGAGCCATCTCGGTTTCTAGCTCAGCGAGCTGGGGCAGAGCTAGGCCAAAAAAATAGTTTTTTTGTAAGACCTTAAAACCCTCAAAACCAACACTAGAACCCTAAAAAGTACAACCTGGAACTATTTGAACACCCCGTAGAACATGCGTGCAAGTTTTTAAACCCCGAAAGCCACGACCATGAGCAAACACCCACAAATAATATTGAAAACTAGAATCAATGCAAGTAGAGCATGAATAGAATAACCATTACAATGAACGCTCATGAAACCTAAAAACATGAATAGAGAGCTAAAGAGCAATGACAGAAAATGAGTGACACAAATCCTACAATGTGTACTCGATACCATGATGAATAATGCAAAAATGAGAAACATGAGGATCATGTGGGATGTCGTGAACATTGACCGAGTTATGTACCGAAAATGTGATGAGGTATCATGGAGGAGTGAGCATTAACCATAAGTGCATGCAAGGATTCAAAAGAGGGAAAAATATCATAAATCATCCTCATAGATCTAAAAAGGATAAGGGGTACAAATAGGGGTGTTGTGTAACCCCCAGTGCCTAATCATGACCTCTTAAGTGGAGAAGGGGAGTTACATTTGAGAAATGGAAGTAACTCCCATATGAAACATATGATGCACTGACGCATAATGACGTGTAAGGAATCTCATGATGACCCCTATGACACATCTGTGACACATAGACCTATGACCTCACCTAAGTGAGATGACCTATCACGTGGCATGGAAAATGACTCACACCAATAAAATCAAGACAACTCAATGACAACATAGGAGGAGGAATATTTCTTGTACAAACATCTAAAGATCATTGACATTGAGGACTACAATTGTTTGAAAAAGAATCCAAAATTTGTCAACATTGGGGATAATGTTACTCGAAGGGGAGGGGTATATTACACCCTTAACCCTAGGTAATATATTGGGATATGGATAGACGACCTATGACTAACATAATCTCTTATCATGTCATATCATATATATTTATGCTTTCATATGCTTCTTGGGTTGAACTTAGGGCTTTGTGTAGTATAGTAGGGTATATATAGGAGTTAGAGAGTAGGATATTAACATGATATTGAACACTTGAGTCTTATTGTATAGTTTAGAGGTTACCCCCTTGAAGTGGCTAAGTCATTCTACTTACATATTGTGATCATTTATCTATATTTTGGTGTTCTTGTTTTACCAAAATGTTACGTATAAAACAAATAAAGTAAGGTGACATGAGGAGGAGTACCTGTGAAGTCAAAGAGGTTGCGTGCATTATAGAAGACCAATCTGATTGTGAAGATATCCTTTTTGGATAGGAAGGACTACCTATAAAACAAAACAAGACCACAAGATAACATTAATAATATAGGTCAGTGGATTGCCTAGTGGGGGCTAGATCTAGGAAGCGGGTGCTCCCTAGAAGGCTATCAATCCATGTTTCAAATAAAACTTAATGCAGATAAATAACATGAGATAAGGAAATCATATTGTAGTTGTACGATTTAGGCAGCACACACAAATACAATAAGATAGATTTAATCTAATAATGCATATAAGACTTAATCTAGAAAGGGCGATTGGTTATAAGGACCTACAGGTGTAGCAGAAGGTGTTAAGGAGGTATGGGTGAAGTTTGGTGGGGTTTTAAAAGGTTTTGGGTGAGGTTATATGCTTACTGGTATGAGAAATATTATCAAGTACAAGGACCGATGCCGGTTAGGTGACCGACGTTGGTACCTGGTAATAGCCGAAGCCGGTTGGGATAATTAGATAAAAAGGTTAAAATGGGCTGGTTGGGATTTCTCTGTGGTTGCACAAAGAGTTGAGAAGGCTTAGGATAGGTTACAAGATTTATGTGAAGACTCAGAGATGGTAAAAACAAGTGATTAGGGGGCGAGAGAGGTTCAAATAGGTAGGTTGTCGGGTAAATAAGTGTAGGAGGTATACGGGAGAAAAATAATTTATAAAATGAAGGATTTAATACTATAAGCTAATGAAACTTAACAACCAGATTAAAATACTTATCTGGAGATTGTAGGTTGATAAACAATGGTTTTTGGTAGGTGTTTAGAAATAAATAGGTCCGATCCACTTAGTAACAACAATGAAGGTATAATGTTTCCCGTGTGAATGATATGAGGCTCGGTGTAACTAGTTGATTGCTAGTGAAGAGTGTGGGTGCTCGTGCTGTGTTAGTTGTCGGGATCTCGTTTTGAATGCCTCGGATGTAAGATATAAGAATTATAGAACTCAAAAGAAAAGATGGAGGAACTTGTTGGAATTTTCTATTTAAGGAAACCGACAACGGTGAGGTGAACAATGCCAACCGAGGGATAACCGACATTAGTTAGGGAGAAAATTTCATATTTACTAAAAATAGCCTTTTCTCTCCATTTTTGGTGCTAGTCAAGGTTTTTATGGACTAGGAGTCTAGGTTGGTGCTAAATGAAGCGGGAAATTGGTAGGAGGGATAATAGGTAATGAATGTTAGGGTTGGAATGAGTCCTAGTTAGTTAAGGGGAGTGATGACTTAGTATAAGGTAATAAATATGCTTGGAATGGGTCCATAGTGAGGTGGAGGTGAGGGAATTATTAACTTAGTATATATGATTAAATTAATAATAATGTGTGGAGGGGTCATGGTAAGGGGTATGTTAGTGTAACACCCACATTTTACACACACAAATACAACACACATAATAACAGATATAATTATTTTTGGCTTACATTGCTTGATACATAACATCACATAGGATCACTTAGGATAATGTATAACACATGAGATGTTTGTGTAACCATGGACCCACATATATAACATGAAACACATGATGCACATCAAAGCCACATTTCCAAAATGAAAAATTACAACAACGACCCACTACAATATACACTTACTCATAGGAACTTCCCACAACACATCATTGTTCATGGTGAAATATTTATTACAATCCTATTTTTATTAGTTGACTATAATTGTTTGAAGAACACATAACATGGGACCCTTCATTCCTTTACAACTAGGTTGCATGTTTTTGTTTAACATTTCACCTATAATGGTTCCTTTAGAATTTTCTCGTTTCTCTTGTGGAAATAACTTTATATAGCATTATTGTGATTAGGAATGTACGTACACACATGTGTCTTCTAATATTTTACTTAAGGATTTTTTTGAGAGATTTGTGTTTACTTGGTTTGGAAAAATACTCTCGTTACAAGGAGGAAAAATTCACGGAAGAAAAAGGAAGGTTACTAGATCAATAGAAAACCTATCCCAAGTTCATTTCATATTATTGTTTTAATATTCAAGTTATTACAACCAACTATGTAGGTTAACTAATTAAGTTGTATCATTCTTGATTCACAATCCATTGCTCCAATTAGGAATTCATATTTTCATAATCATATTGCGCATGGAAGGGTACATTACACCTATGTTCCCATTATAGAGATTTTTCTTTGAATTTAAGTGATGAATTTCACATTTCAAACTACTTATGTTTCATCATCTTAAGGATTTAATCTCAATAACAACATGTTAATTACATGTTTCGACCATAAATTCTACTTCCTGAGTAATACTAGGTTTAATATATTCCTATCTACGCCAAGGGTTCTACTAACTTTTACAAGTCCAACTAGAGTGCAATTTCCTTAACTCACAAGACCTTGGCTATAGCTGAAGTTATCCCATTCTCAAGGCTACATTTTATTATTTCATTAGCATCATTGTTTAATCCACATTTATGCAAACAAAGCATGTGATCATGCATCATATTTTGTTTTTTTGATTTATTAGGTTGTTGTATTAGTCATGGAGCTCTACTTTATTACATTCATTTTATGATCACATTTGACATTTTAGTTGGTTTTGACATCGTTCAATGGCATACCATTTTTTTGTAGTGGTCATTTCTTAGTTTAATCTTATTTACCCTTTTACTAACTACATTTACACAGTTACTTTGGTCCTGTATTTACATCATTTTGGAACAAATGTAATTCCTATAACACTTACATATATTCGATGTTTAAATTTTACCTTTGCTAGACAAGGGGAACTATCATGAGATCAAGGAAGGAATTATTAGGATTTAAGGGTGATTTAGATTCAAGATACCTCTTCCCATAAAAATCCTTCCATCATAGTACCCTATTTTTCCTATTACAGTTTGTTATAATTCAACAGTTAGTTTAAGTAGATTTAACATTTACACGTCATATGTTTTTTGTTGTATAAGAGCTTGTGTTAGATCAAATGCTTGATTTATCCAAGAAAAATTCATATTTTGTTTTCTTTCTTAACAACAAGAGAATGCCTAAATCAATTATGAAGACTTCAAGCATAACTTTATTCCTAAACAATATCTTATTTACTCTTGTTTCCCATTACTCTTACATGGTTAATTTGGACTCTTATGGGCATTGTTTTAGAACAATTGTAATTCAAATAACACATAATTTACACTTAGGGATTTAAGACTACAAGGAGTACGACCTCGCACAAGACAAATCATTTCATTTCTCTTAGACACACAAGTATTAAGTGTATATTGCAAGAGAGATATCCCAAATAATCTTATGCATTACAAAAGCCTCCTAAGGACCTATTTCAATTGTTGGGTAAATACACAAGTAATTCAAACGTAGTCTCCACTCACATAATTTAGATCTCACAAGAGATCAATCATAGGTACAACCACCAACTATCTTGCAAGGCTTTGGCCACCCACTAGGGTACCAAGGGAAATTATACACAAGGGGGTTAACTTATTCATGATATGGTTAGACCTACAACACCTAGACATGATCACCTCACTCATCCCAATATGATAGGTTTCACAACATATATGCACCACATCATAAAATATCAAGGAAATGGTCCTTAATAAGACGTCTTAGGTGCAAAGCATGAAGATGATTAATGAGATCAAAGTATTTTATTAACACGATCAATGTTTTATACCCTAGAAAAAGAATCAAATGGGAGGAGGAAGTACAATAGGCATTATAACTCGTTCTTTTATTTTTTTAGTTTTGATGAGAGGAGATTCTACCTAACATTGTGGGTGTTAAGGAAATATACCAATAATTAACATAACAAAATATTAGTTTAATATCTTTATAACATAGGTACAACATTGAGTACAACTTCACATCCAATTTGACACTATAAAATATAGCCACATTGGTATTCTCTTTTCAAAATATACCAAGAACAATTATTCGAACAACAATACATATCATTATTCTATGGTAATACATGTATTGCAAGATGAATACAAATTTACAATGACAACTCATTAATTACAACATATCACATCCAGAAAATTCCTCTTGTTTGGAGTACCAGAACTAACATTGCGTCAATCCTAGGATTGAGTATGGAAATCCCCTACACTCAAGCATAAATCCACACATTCATTATTTCAAACAATTGGAACAAACAATAGAGAGAGATAGAGATATGGAGTTAGAGACAAAAGAGTAAGGGAAAGAGGAAGAAAATATAGGATTCATTTTATTTTCAAATCATCAGTAGCATCCCGTATCCAATTTTCATTTCATTTCAAATCATATACATTTTGACCCATTTGTATTTTCAAAACCCAATCAATATTTTCATAATTATCTCTAGAGAGAGAAAGGGGAAGAGAGAGAAAGTCTGGATTTCATTTTCCTTTCTATTCATCATATCATAATCACATACATTATCAAATTTTCATTTCATTTCCAACCCATGAAAATTTATAACTCATTTACATTTTTAGAACCAGTCAAAATATTAGAGTTACTTCTAGAAAGAGAAAAGGGAAGAGAGAGAAACATCATAATTTCCCAAAAACATTCATACAATAATTTGATCAATTCATACTCTATAAAGTGTGGAAACGATATGTACAAGGTTCCACAGATTAGTTAGGAGTCAATAGAACCCTTAGAAGGTGTGTTTAGCTAAAGTTGCAATTTTGGTGCAAGTTGGCCAAAACATCTAAAGTGCTCACAAATTGGGCCTTGAAAACACTTGTTTTAAGTTTGAACACAAAGTTTGATGATTCCTATGTACTCTCCCATATACATAGAATTCATCGTGTTTGACGAAAGTTTATTACAAAGAGCAGAGCTCAAGTTACAAGGGAAACTTCGGGGCCAGTTATTGTAATTATGACAACAACTCTTGTCACTCAACTGACCAGTGGGCCCCAAAACCCACTCGCAAAAATAGTCTTTGAAGGAATTTTCATTGAAATTCATATGGATTACAATTCTCTTTCTAGTGGTCTAAGGAGAGTTGGAAGTGGTTTTCATTTTCGCTCAAACTAAGCGGTAACCGTACACCGAAACCGATCGCGTTTTACTAAAAAGAGCACGTCACTACAAGTGACTGATAAGCTAAGTGGGCTTAGAAATTTGACATGCAAGGGAATTAATTAAGTTCAAATAACTTGGTTAAGTTTCCCCATAGTGTCTCATGTTACTAGGGGTCATGCAAGGAGTTTCAGGTTTGCGGTATATTTTGGTGTGGCACTCCATGCGCATAACTTTCGGGGTCATAATTTTTTGATGTTTGATAGTTCCAAATGAAGTAAGGTTTTATCATTGGTTGGAGTTACATTTCCTAATAATTAACATTTAATTTCCAAATGCAAGAAATGATGAAAGTGGAATTTAGTATAAGAGAAAAGGAAAGTCCATACCTTTTCCCGACACTTGCTAGAGAAATCAGCTAGGCAATTTTCGCCATGACGCTTGACTGGGGAAAAGAGTTTGGTTGAAATTTTTGATTCCTTTTCCATGAATCCATTTTATGCATATCCAATAAGCATGGCCTTCCATGAACCCATTTTCATTGGCACATTTGCGAGTGATACCGCTACATTCCAAAACTTAGCATCACTTACAGGCATTGAAACATTCAAGTAGATGTCTTTGTATTGGTATCCCAGCCCTAAGTTACCTGTATAACAATCAACAAGTGCATCTACCAAATTTCTATGCTTTGTGTCCAACAATCCAAAGTGCAACAGGGCATCCATGCCTCGTGGTACATGAGGAACACAAATTATCTTGAACAAACAGAGGGAAATGGAAAAAATAGACACCATTTTATTTCAAATGAATCTGAACTATCATATCTTATAGGAGTACCAAGCGGCCAAGTCCCATTACTTATGTCCACGCCTTGCTCCAAGACTCCCATTTCGTTGTAAGTTGGAGTTGCCTTTATTTATTCCCCCAACATGTTTCCCAACAAAACCATTTTGTCAATATCCTACAATCATGACGTTCCATGAGACAATATATGGTTGAGGCATTTTTTTTTTCCCAATAGTCCACATGCCTTGTAAATGCTCCCATATCTGCATACATGTCAACCAGGAACTTGCAATAACAACATCTGGAAAAAAACCCCTTTTCCATTCTACAACAATGGATACCCACGCCTTGTTCCAAGGCTCTTACATGACATATGAGGGGATAATGCTGGAAAAAGGACACATTGGGGGTGTTTCACGCAGAGGAAGAGTGACAAAGACAATCTTGTAAAGACATACATGGGACATGAGGAAAAGACACTTTCTCTACCTTAAACAATATAATAGCTACTCAAAATAAAATAAAAAGATCAAGAAAAATGAACTGGTAGCCATCATTGGTCCTAAAAATGGTGTTGCAAAGGTTACAATGCCCTTACCATAGGTTCTTAGACACAAAAGAAGATAAATCAATAAGGCTAAACATTATATCCTGTGAAGCATATCCTCAACCTCAACCTTTTACTTCATCTACATACAACAAAAAAACTAGCAGCAAGAACAAATCCTCTTAGATACATCGAATCAACTTCAGAAGAAGATACAAATTTAGACTAATCATTTTGTGTATAGTAAAAAGAGGAGATATTAGGTTTAGATTTAGTTTTGTGTGCAGGACTGGTTTAACCCATGATCTAATTGAAGGATGCCTATTAACGATATCTCCACTTTTACACTCATTGCAACTATCCAATTACTACTCAACCTATATCGTTAACTTAGGTTTGAAAGTGGTTAATGTATTAGATCTCAAATAAAGTGCTTGTATTTTCATGCTAGGAAAAGATAGGTTTGAAAAATTTGTTTAGGATGTGTCACTCTCCATCGCAAGAAAGGACTGAAAAGCCTATGCCTCCCCTAACATAGACTAGATTTCAAACTTATTTTATTTCAATTTGTTTCATTATTATTATTATTATTTTGTTGTGTGGGGCACTACAATTAGTCAAAGGGGGACTAGAGGGGTGCGACCTAATTTTGGGTGTCTACATTTTCCTCTTTTTATCACGTAGCTTGTATTGATAAACGATGATGATAAAAACAGAAGTGGTTTCCCCAAGTATGAGTGAAGGTTAGGTTGCCCCAGGTATGGGTGGAGGTGATCCCCCTCAAACTAGGAATTGATGAAGGAACAAGAAAAATCGGTGATGGGTTTGATAAAGTGGTAGGTGATGAAAAACAAGGTAAAGTGCGGGTATATGCGGTGGTGATATAGGTGTGGGTAAAAGGTAAGGGCATTCAATCACACACACACACACACACACATAATAAGACAAGGCACTAGGTTAAAGAGCTCACAAAATCTACATCGTCAAAGGTTGATAGTTTATCCAAACAAGGTTGATATGGTCCAGGTATCCAAGGTATATGAAGTGCTCTTGGAAACATAACAAGGCTAGGTGTAGGAACGGACATAGGTGTGTTCTGAAGCACCAAAAGGTTTGGTCTGGTCGAGATAAACATCACGACATAAGGAAAGGCAAGGTCGGTAGGCTAAACAACACAAGTAATGTCATCACAAGGTACATCAGTGAGTGAATTTGAGTGTCAAATGGGCAAGGTCAGTGTGGGTGTATAGGTAAGGCCATGGGTAAGGCTGAGGTGTAGGAAAAATGTTCCCCTAAGTATAATTAGGGAGGTGACTAGGCTGGTAGGGATATTAAGTGAGCTTGTAGGGTGGTGGTAAGGTTGTGACAACACAAAAATGGCATTCAACAACAAGAAATTTGGGCAAACTAGGCAAAAAGGTTTAGGTAGGGTGATCGATACTAGTTTATAGGTAACCGATGCTGGTAAGGGTGACCGATGCCGGTAAGGGTGACCGATGCCGATCCCCTAGGGCATGACATGACCGTGATGTTGGTCGGGTCGATTTTGGGTTAAAACATAAAATTCGTGTGTAAAATATTCATTTGAACCTTTTAACTTGGTGAAAATGACTATGAGAGAGAAAAAACTCATGAAGAAAATGATAGAGTTGTCCTTTTGAGTGTTTTGGTGAGAAGTTAGTGGTTGTTAGAATGATGTTTATGAGCCCACGAGAGCTACCCGAGTGAGTTGATTAGGTGAGAGATGAGAGGGTGAGTTAGACATGGTAGAGGCAGGAGAGGGCATAGGTGGAGGTCAGATTCCTATTCCAGAGATCCCACCATGGAGGCGGCATCGAGTAGAGGTAGGATTTGAGCTCCATTGTTGTTTTTGATGAAGAATAGGGTAAAATAATTTTAAAAAATGGTTTTTGAAATTTGATTAAAATTAGGTAAAATTAGGTATGGGGAGGGTGAAATTATTTTAGGTAGGGGTTAAAATGAATTTGTGGGAAATTTGGGGGTGTTTGGGTGGGTAGATTAGTTGTATGTTTTATAATTTTTGGATTTGGGGATGAGGGGGTTCATCGTAGGGCCAAACCAAGAATGGCGATGCTAGTCGCTATTGATGATGTCGGTGGGATATAATGGGGACTAATATTGATTGGGGTGACCGATACCAGTCACTGTGAAAAGTGACCAAAGTTTTGGAAAAGGGAAATTAGGGAGTCTGAAAGGTAAGGGACGGGTGGGTAGGGAGTCCAAGGTAGGAATAGGTGGGTTTAGTCTAGGTAAGGATGGGTTTAGGCTAGGAAGGGTGGGCGGGAAGAAATGATAAATTTTAGGGACAAATCAAGGGTATAGGTCAACAGTTGAGAATGGGCGCAAGGTGGATGAGGTAAGTTAGGCTAATAGGTGCGGGAGGAAATAGATGAAACAGAGAAAGTGTAGATGTTTAGGCTAGGTAGAATGGATGTTAGGAAAGTAGGTCAGGTAAAGGTGGGTAGGCTAGGAAAGGTGTAGGTAGGTATTGGGCTAGGTACAGTCAAATAAATAGTAAGGCAAGGTAGAATGTAAATCTAGGTAGGAAATGGTAAAATATTAATGGGTGTGAATGTTTATGATGTAGGCACGATAGAAATTGACAATGAGAGATAGAATTCCACCCCTATTAGTGCATGATGACGATCACCTTCGAGGATGTTTACCAGATCTTGAGGCTACCTATTATTGGGGATCCATTGTATTAGATCTATTTGGATGATGCGTTCAAGCCTATGGTTATATTATTTGGAGAGGTGATGATAGATTTATCTTATCACGGTGCTAGAATCGATTATGGAGATATGTATGCAACATGCCCCGAGGAGACTAGATTAGCAGTGTTGATGATGGTGGGGATTGGTTGTTATGTGCTTCTAGACTTAGAGGGTGGGAGGTTTCCATGGGCACCGATGGGAGTGTTGGATGACATGATTGAGGATAGGGTTTGCTTTGTATGGGTGCTAACTTTCCTAGTATAGTTATATATGGATCTGTGGGCAAATAGGAGGACTTAGAGATTTGATGTGTGTTACACTTATCTTCTTTACTGATTGAGCCTACAAGCATATAGTATGCCTATGTCATCATAGGTCTACCACGACAGGATTGGTACAAAGGTGTCTATAGAGTAGGGTTCTAGAGCCGGACTCGAGATAGGGGTGCATTTTAGGGTGAACGCGGCATCACGAGGATGTGACTTATTATAGGCGTTTACTGGATGGCCTATCAATGTTTGATATTTTATGGAGGTTGTATGTTGCTGTCATTTGGAGGTATGGAGGAGTTGAAGGTTTACAATTGGTACGATGGATACAGGGGCGTAGACCCAAAGAGCATGAGATGATACCAGTCTACCGGAGTCGAGGCGTCGAGTTTAGGATAGTGCGGGATGTGCCTCCCCCTTCCCACGATACCACATGAATGACGTGGAGAGAGCATTATCTCCACCACATCCAATAGTGTCAGTAGGACATGAGGAACATGTTGTCGATAGGAGGATCGATGATGAAAGTTATATAGATGGGTATAGGCAGTGGTGGATAACCCAGCTACAGGAAACACCTCTAAGACCATGATAATCTGATTTGGCTATTGTTACTATTGAGAGAGATAGATTATAGGGATAAGTAGTTACCCTAAAGGGCTAGGTCATGACATTATAGTGGCAGCTAGCAGCAGCTCGGACCACGAGTAACCACCTTACGTGGACAGTTAAAGGTGACACAAGGAAAGGCCGAGAGATGGGGGCGGTTGTAACCTTACGAGCCCAGTGAGTTCTTTGCATTACGAGCACAAGTGGCCAATTTACATGGATAGCTAGCACATGCACATGCATAGGCTCCATTATAGGCATAGGCTTGGTACAAGCACCAATACGAGATCGTGTACGAGCACATGGACCACTATTATTGGGACAGGGTCCACAGTAGGTGCGAGCTATGGTACGGCCATAGGTGATTTCTATGGACATGTATATGGTGGTTATGACCAAGGATAGGTACTATGAGGATCAGGTGACAAATAGTGGTGTCCCTTTTGTTTGATATCTTTGAGTACATATCCCATGTGAATGATTGATGTTATTTCCATTATATTGATGTTATGGAAATAAGATGTAGGCATGGTTTGGTTATGGTTATATGATTGAATGGCTTAATTTCCAATGTATTGATGTCATGGAAAGTAGATGTAGGCATGGTTTGGTCATGGTTATATGATTGAATGGGTTAATTTCCATTATATTGATGTCATGGAAACAAAATGTAGGCATGGTTTGGTTATGGTTATATGATTGAATGGATTAATTTTCAATGTATTGATATCATGGAAAGTAGATGTAGGCATGGTTTGGTTATGGTTATATGATTGAATGGGTTAATTTCCAATGTATTGATGTCATGGAAACTAGATTTAGGAATGGTTTGGTCATGGTTATATGATTAAATGACTTAATTTCCAATGTATTGATTTCATGGAAAGTAGATGTAGGCATAGTTTGGTCATGGTTTTATGATTGAATGGCTTAATTTCCAACATATTGATGTCATGGAGAGTAGATGTAGGCATGGTTTGATCGTGTGTGTTTCGATACTAGATAATGTTGTTTTGATTTCCAAGTTATTGTTTTTGGGGAAATTAAATATGTAGGCATGGTAGAGTTTGATTAGGATTTCCAATTTATTGATGTTATGGAAAGTAAAATGACAATTTGCATGGGTGATGTATGTTGTTTTGTGTTAATTTCCAAGTTATTATTTTTATGGAAACTTACTAACTAGGTTTGGTTTGTGGGAAAAATGATGGGGAAAAGATTGGATGAGCTAACCTTCGAGGGCTCGATGCCCTCAGAGTGATACCTACATATCCCTTGCAAAAAGGGGCCTCAGGCGATGTAGTTCTCCCTTAAAAAAGGGAAGAATGAGATTGGGTTAGGTAATTTGAGTAAGTATGTTGGGTAGGTAAGGTGGTTGGGTAAGGCATGTTTGAAAATATGCAAGGTTGAATGTTGAATAGGTAAGAGACAAGATGAATTAGGTGTGAGCATAGATGAAGGTGCTATGATTGATTCAATTTTGATGGTCTTGTCATGTTGAAGAAACAACAAGTAAAAAAATAAGAAAACAAAAGAGGTGGCATGCCCATATTTGGCAAGGACCATAAGTGTCATACCCCTAGAATTATTGAACATAATTCCCTAGATACACTAGCATGAGTGATAGGTCTATAGGTGAAAGAAGTTACATGATCATAATGTGTAGAATACATGCCACATCCCTTGAGTTGATTTAGAAGATAATAAATAGAAGGTAAGGTGGAGTGGTTTGTTTAGCGTAACCTTGTTATGGGACAAGATGCTCCTTCTATAAGATACCCAAAACCAGAATAGACAAGTCCATGACCAAAAGTTTGTATTTTTTTTGATTTTTGATTTTTATTTGTATAGATTGATCGATGCGGGAAGTCTATATTGGGATAAATAGATTCTCCTTGAGGTCTTTATGAAGCTGATCGATGCGGGAAGCTCCAAAATTATTTTATTTGAGAGATACATATTAGTCTTCTTTTTGGGATAGACTAAGTGCAATAAGTGGCTAAATTTTTATAGCTATCCTTCAAGGAGCATCTACTTATAACAACAAGGAGAGACATGGATGTCCTTTTGAGGGAATCATCTATTTGCAAGAATTTTGACTCAAGGGGTGAATTTTTTTGGTTATCCCATATATTTTGCTTCTATTTTTGTACTTGAAATAATGGAAAAGACTATAAAGGAGTATAAGATTATTTTATGAAGGAAAAACCATAGCACGAAAAGGTTAGCTATGAAATAGGGGTTTTAAGTGATGAACAACCATGGGATTACATCTTGAAAAGGATGAAAAGTATCCATGAGAATCATACCATGAGTAGATCCGTGGTACTCATATTTAAGATAAGGCTAAAAGGGTGATAGATAATCACACAATTCTAGTTTAGTCGTTAGTCCTTAAAAGAGGTAGGTTGAAGGAGAGGTTCACTCAAGGGATGGGAATATAAGTGACATAAAGTCAAGTAATACTTTATTCAATAGTATAACAATCGAAGATGTAAGGTATTGAGAGGCTCAGGTTTGGGTTTACCTTCAAGAGAAGATAAACGATAAGTTCTGATCCATAGGTATGGGTGACGATGTAAGGTCCAAGCCAAATAGGAGAAAACTTACCTCGTTTACTTTTCTCCGCTTTAGTTACATGTTGATTTTCCTTCAGGAAAAGGTCACAAATCTTGAAGGTTTGTTCTTGAACACATTTATCATAGGCACACTTGATGTGCTTTTGATAGAGTCTAGAGAGTGTAGATGATATTTTTCTAATAACTCAAGTTGTGACAATCGTTCTTGGAAAAATTGTCATCGAGAGCATATATTTAAGTGATATACGAAGAGAAAGAATTTGGAATTCAAGAGGCAGGACAACCTCTATACCGTAGACCAAAGAAAAAGGTATGATGTTGGTAGAGGTACAAATGTTGGTGCGATAAGCCCATAAGGAAAAATGAATGTGCATGTGCCAATCTTATCAGTATCATCTATGCATTTCATAAGAATTTTGTTGAGGGTTTTCTTAGACGATTCAGATTGGCCATTTGATTGTGGGTAATATGGTGATGAAAAACTGAGTTGAATGTAGAAATTGTCACACAATTTACGTAGTGTTTTGTTTTAGAATTGTTTTTCGATTGTCAGTGATAAGGTGATGAGGAACACCAAAGCGGAAAATAATATGGTGGTTGATAAACTCAACATTTTTAAATATTTTGTAGAAATGAGAGGGATGGATTCATATTCAATTGTTGTGATGATCCATTGATGATGTTGAGAGGAATGAGGGTTAATCTCTCCGATGAGATACAAACCCCATTGAGAGAAAGGAAAAATTATCTCGATGATTTATAAGGCGTGACTAGGGGTATGATGAAGGTTAGCATGTTGCTAACACTTCACACAATTTTTAATGTAGTCACAATAGTCTTGGTTAAGGGTTAGCTAGTAGTAGCCGAGGTGAAGGATGCACTTGCAACAATGAGGTCTGCTGAAATGTACACCAAAAATTCCATTATGGATCTCTTTAATGGTGTATGAAATTTCAGAACCATCAAAGCCATGTTTGTAAAGGAAACCCCCATGATGATGTAATGAGAGACATTTTTTGGAAGGCTCGTTGTCCATTGTGAGTGATATCCAGAGGCAAGATTGAAAGAGAGAGGTAGTCAACAAACTGCTTATACCAAATGTTGCGTGGGTCGGTTTCGATTCTTCCCAAAAAATTTATGCCATGGATAATATAAGAGGGTGAATGCAACCATTGTACTATGGAAAACATTTTAAAGTCCAAGGTGAGACATGTATTTGTGAGGCGAGGCAAGCCATGGTATCCATGAATTTGTTAGTGGATCACAGTGATTTTAATGAGATATGTTTCAAATGTGGTAAAAATATGTCGACATGGTGTTTGTACTTTTGAAGGACTTCGTTACAACAATGGTACAAACCATTGACTTGGTTAACAACCAATTGAGAGTCACAAAAGATATTATTGAATTTAACATCTACGGTATGGCAGTTTGAAGACCCAAGACAAGTGCTTCATACTTGACAATGTTGTTGGTGCGATCAAAGTCTAGTTTGCGGGATAAAGGAATAGGCTCACCATCAAGAGGAATGAGGATGATGCCTACACTACCCCCACATTGACATTTAGAACCGTCAAATAATATTGTCATTTGGTAAATTATGTCATCAAGGGAGAGGGTGGCGATAGCTTCATCACGAAAATCAAAGTTAGAATATTGATTTCTAGGAAGAGGGGCATCTACAATGGTTTGTCCCTTGACAAACATTTGATTAATGAATTCAAAGTCTAGGTCTGCAAGGATCATGAGCCGACTCGCGGTGCATTAGTGTTGGTAAGCCTTAGAATACATGTAATGCAGACGTTCATTGTTGGTGATGATGACGTTTTTATGGTTAATTAGGTAGTGGAAAAGTTTGGTAGCCACAAAGACCAAGGCTAGGCAAAGTTTTTTAGTGTGAGTATACCTAGTTTCATAGTCTAAAAGAGTATGGATTATGTAATAAAATTATTTCTCCCTGTGTTTCTCACTGCGATGAGCAAGCATGACACCTAAGGAATGGTCAGTGGCAGAAATGTAGAGGTAAAAATGTTTATCATCTTTATGTGGGATGAGCATAGGTAGTTAAAGAAGGTATTTATTCAACGCTTCAAAGGCTTTGTGGCACTCATCATTCCAATTGAAGAAGACATCCTTTTTAAGGAGGTGATGAAAAGGGTGAAATCGATTGAAAAGTTGGGAAATAAAGCATTGAATGGTTTACAAATTTCCTTGCAAAATACAAAGTTGTTGAAGGTTAGTAGGTGGAGGAATCTTGAGAATAACCTTGATTTTGGTAGAATCAACTTCGATGCGCCACAAAGAGACAATAAAACCAAAAAGCTTTATAGAGAGAATGAAAAATATGCACTTCTTTGGTTGAAGGCGAAGGTAGTATTGAATGAGAAGATCAACGATGAATTTAAGAACTGCGAGGTTTTTGGCACAACTTTTGGACTTACTGAGAAGGTCGTTGACATAATCTTCCAATATGTCATGCATGATATCATGGAAGATATGGGTCATAGCGCACTGATAGGTGGCATCAGCATTTTTCAAGCCAAAGGGCATGACACGATAATAGAAAGTACCCCAAGGGGAGATGAAGGTGGTTTTGTGTTGATCTTCCGAGTGAGTAATATTTGATTATAACCTAAGAATTCATCCATAAGAGATAACATCTCATATATGGCTATAAGATCAACGAGTTGATTGATGCTAGGTAGAGGAAAGTCATCCTTAGGGTATGTAAGGTTAAGGTTATAGAAGTACGTATAGATATGAAGTCCCCTTATCACTTTGGTGACAGGAACAATGTTAGAAATCCATTGTGGATAGTCAATGGGTAGAATGAAGGAAACAAAAAGAAGGCATTGAAGTTCTTCTTTCACAAGAAGGGAAATGTGGGATGTTTTTTCATAGTTTTTATTTCATAGGTTTGGAATCGGGGATAGTCATGATATTGTGGACCATGATATTAGGGTCAACCGTGTATATCGGTATAAGACCAATTAAAAGCATTGCTTATGATCTCTAAGGAAAGATGTGAAGGATTTTTGTTCGGAAGAATCTAAAGATTGTCCTATCTTTAGAATTCGAGGGTCATCCTGAGTGTGAATGTTGATCTCTATGGTCGATTCATTCAACATGGTTTGTGTCTTAGAAGGTAACAATCGGTGAATGTAAGAATCATTTACACCTAAATAGGTGAGAATAAAATCATCATCCTGACATTGAACGACATTGATAGAAGGTGTGTCATCATATAACATGTCAGGATAAAGAATAGGAAGGGAAGAGGGTGCCTCACCATCACGATGATAGGTTAGTAGTCCCAAAGAAATAATGTTCACAAAAAAAAGTTTGGAGGGATGGATTATGGATCCATAGATTCCATGGGTGAAGGCAGTGCGATAGGCAAGGATGGTGGGGAAGGATTTTATTTTTTGATGAGGGTAATGCGAGCCTTATAGTGAGGATTTTTGAAGAAAAACAATTCCACAATGGTCTTTGTGTTTTTGGGTAGTGCAAGGTATGATTGTGTGACGACCTTGCTCATAAAGACCAAAGCCAAAGCCCTTCCAGGCACATTGATGAAGAAAAGTGTGGGAGAAGTGGCGGTTGGTGAGGTATTGGAAGTTAGATGAGAAAGGTTGTGTTTGCGTACGTTGTTCGGGAGAAAAAGTAGTTTCAACTCCCCATATGTCAGGTTAGTGTGAAGGTGGGGAGGACCGTATGGAAAAACCTCTCCTACATGACGGTTGTAACATGGGTGTTGGTGAAGGATTCCCTTGATCCGAGAGGATCCTCACCCGAAACATTGATCTAAGATCTTCTCAAAATAATTTTATGTCAGTTCTAAGGTGTGGAGAAAAATTATACGATTCCGTCGATATCTCATTTGTAGGAAATAAAGCTCGTTTGTAAAAGTTATGGCCCACTGAAATTTCAGGGCAACTAGCAAAATTTGGGACTACGTGCAAGTTAGACGTGTGCACAAATGGACTAATAGGAATGTGACACGTGGAAAATATAGATGACAAAGCAAAAGTAGAAAAAGTTGTTTTGGAATGCCGTCTTCGACACTCGATGATGGACAGGTGGGCCCCACTATTTGCTGGCTGGGGGCCCTCACCACGTTCGACACACTCGGTTATGGAGGGTGTTATGGCCTCCTTCATTTCATATTGTTATAGCAGAGCTCTTGTATTTATTTACCTTGTATGTCCATTGTATTATACATGTGGGCTAATTTGATATGACAATATAAACTATACAATTAAACCATATGCTAATACCACACATATTCCAATATTTCCATGCATTATATGCCAATTTCAATGCATATATCCCAACTTCCACATATAAATAGCCACATATTATCCCACCAAATATGCCATGCCATAATTCAACTATTATACAAGTCTATGCGCCAAACTTGGGTCAAATACCCATCCTCAATGTCCATGACAATCAAAATGGCTCAATAGCCAATGCAAAAACCAACCGCCCACCTATTTAAATGGTCCCCTAACCCATTTTGCATAGAAATGTGGGATAAATCCCATGGGAGGTGCCTAAGGAGGTTGAGGTAGAGGATTTGAACCTCTATCCTCCCATGCAAAATGATAGGCGCCTAACCATTGAGCCAGCCGCTTGGGAAACAATATAAAATGAGGTATTTTGTATTTGAATAGGCATTTGGGATTGTGTAAAATATTAAAACACTCATAACTTGAGCTCGAGTGGAATTTTGAGGAGATGTAAAAAGAAACCCCTACTATTTTTGATAGAGGAAGACTGTGAAAAGGTCATAATTTTGTAGAATTATTTGTAAAGAATTATTTTCAAGATTTTAATAGATTGGTCCCATTCAACCGGACCCGAGAGACGTAGGCCTCAAGTGCTTGAACTCTGTTATCACGCCTTGTGTCAAATTACTAGTGATTTATCTTCATTTATATTTATTTTTACATAGTACTTGTAGGTTTTAATATTTTATTAAAAATATAAAAAGGTCATAATTGTCTAATTTTAAATCGAAAATGAATACAAAGCAAATTTTTGTGTGAACAATTGCTAGTTAAAATTGACTTTCAGATCACTGGTATTAGAGTTGGTTTTGACTGATTTTTGGTTTAGATTAATGGTTTTTGGATTACAAGTTGTGTGTTGGATGTTAACAAGGTCTCGATCTAAGAAGGGTGAAGGAGATTTAGTTGAAGGAGATCCCAAAATTGGTACCTAGACGGTCTCGAAGTCCTACATGAAGGATCGAGAGGCGGAAGAATTTCGACGTCCATTCCAATAGATGAAGTAAATAGTGGAAGAAATGTACCAATATAGACAAAGGTAAAAGGGAACTAGAGAAGGTAAGAAGGAGAAAACTCTAGTTCTGATATTCCTAAAATTTAACCTCTAAAATATGATTTTCCTTCATTAAAGTTAGATATCAAGTTTGAATTGCCAATGTATACTGGAGAGCTAAATGCAGAGAAGTTGGATAATTGGATCAAGAAGATAGAATTATACTTGCGGTTACTCCGAGAATTAGGGATGATGAAGCAAAGATTCATTTAGCAACTCTTCAAATGGGTGGTACATCACTCATTTGGTGGGAGAGTAAGCTTCAGAAGTGGAAGAAACCAAAGGTAAAGCAATCACTTCTTGGTTTGAATTTTTTTCAAGTCTTAGGAAAAAAATTTATCCTCTTGGTTATAAGCAACAAGCTATGATGGATTGGAAAACATTAAGACAAGCTAAGGGACAAATTGTTCAAGACTACACACAAGAATTTAGGAAAAGGGCTCTAATTCTAGGAATTTCCCTAAACACGAAGAAACACTTTGCTTAAATATATTAGTGGATTGCATAGTTACCTAAGGCATATGATTCTTGTTTTAGGTCCTACTAATCTTGATGCAGTGTGTGTTCAAGCAACCCATTTGGAAGCACGAGGGAAAATGAAAAGGAGTCCTCTTCCTCTTCTTTTAAACAAAATAACAAGCAATCTAAAGGAAAAGGTTCAAAAGAACAAGGAAAAGGAAAGGGTAAGCATAAGAAAAACTCTACTATTAAGAAGGAAGATGAAAAACCATTTTTCAATCATTGTAAAAAGAACCATGATGAGTCTAAATGTTGGAAATTACATCCTAAAATGAAACCTAAATGGATGGTTAAGAAAGGAAAGGAAAAGAAAACAAACACTACAGTTCATGATCTTGGGTCGATTTAGGTGATGAAACCAAGATCACAACTATGAGTTTTAAAGGTAAATCCACTCTTTCAATTTCCAACAGTGGTACTACAAATGTTGCATCTTCTTCTATTAAAAAAACTATACATGATGATAAGAAAAGGAATGAGCTTTTCCAAATTAGAGTAATTTCAAACCATACAAAAATTGATACTCTTTTTGATAGTGGATCTCAAGCTAATCTAATTTATGAGGAGGTTGTAAAGAAATTAGGACTCAAAACTAAACCACATTCTAAGCCTTATGATTTGGTCTCGAGTTTGTGATGATGCAAAAGCTGCAAGTAACTAAAACTAGTACTTTTAGATTTGCCATTACTGAGACAAGTTTATAGATGAGGTTGAATTGGATGTAGTTCCTTTGGATATTTGTGGGGTGGTTTTGAGAAGTACTTACTTATATGATCGTAAAGCAATCTTCTATAGGGAAGAAAATAAATATTTTCTTGTAAAGGATGGAATTGAGTTTATTGTTAGAGCTCACCATGAAAAGAATAATCTATCCTTGGTTATTGCAGGTCAAATGAAAAGGCTTGTAAACTCAAGAAAAATTTTTGTACTCATGGTGGTCAAAGCCAAAGAGAAAGAACATGAGATGGCTTTTGAGGATTGTGATCCAAAACATAAGAATGAATTGGTAAAAATGTTTCTAATTTTGATGATGTTTTTCAGGATCCACAAGGTCTACCTCCCAAAATAGGGGTTCAACATGAGATACAATTTGCTTCAGGATGCACCTCTTCCCAATATTGGAATGTATAGATTGTTAGTAGTAGAGAATGAGGAAATCAAGAGACATGTAATGGAACTTTTGGCTCAAGGTATAATTCGTCCAAGTACATCCCCATGTGGTTCACCAATTATTTTGGTTCCTAAGAATGATGGCACTTGGATAATGTGTGTTGATTTCCATGCTTTAAACAAGATGACTGTAAAGAATGTAATGAGAAATTGTATTTGAAGATGTCAAATGTGAATTTGGTATAACATATTTAATTTACTTGGGTTATGTTATAGGAAATGGAGAATTGAGAATTGATCCTGCAAAAATAGAGGTTATTGTAAAATGGTCTAGACCCACTAATGTGACGGAAGTTATAATTTTTCTAGGTGCGTTCGACTTAGAGACAATGTATTACTAACTTCTCATATATTGCATCTCCTTTGCATGCTTTGACAAGTATTAAACATGTCTTTCAGTGGGGAGGAAAACAACAAAGCCTTTGACACATTGAAAGAGAAAATAAGTACCGCTCCGATCTTGGCACTTCTATATTTGCAACATTCATTTGAAATTGAGACAAATGCTAGTGACTATGCAATGGGGGAATTTTTGATGTAGAACAAACAACCAGTGTGTTACCATTCAGAAACCTTCACAAGTGTGGTAAGAAATTATCCAACTTATGATAAAGAGTTGTATGCTTTGGTGCAGAGTGTAAAAAAATGGAAGCATTACTTAATGGGAAAGGAAACAATCATACATACCAATCATCAACCCCTTTAGTATTTGCAAACACAAAAAAAGCTACAACAATCTAGACATTTCATTGGATGGGATTCTTACAGCAGTTTCATCTTGTGATCAGGTATAAAAAAGGTATACAAAACAAGGTTGCAGACATGTTATCTAGACCTCCAGTAGTAGTTGCATCTATTATTTTACAACATAGTTCTTTGGCTCATCTTAGTTATAAGGAACAATATGTTGATGATGTAGACTTTAAATAAGTGTATGAGGATCTAATAAGTGGGAAACAAGTAGGAGAAAAATATTATCATTTGCATGATGGATTGTTATATCATTTTGGTAAACTTTGCATTCTAGAAAATGAACGTATGCACATGATTAGGGAAGCACATACTTCTCTTATTTTTGGGCATTTTGGTGTTAGTAAGACAATTTCACATTTAAAGAAATATTTTTATTGGCCTAGAATGTAGGAACATGTAACCATGTATATTAAGGGTTATGTTCTTTGTGCCAAAAGCAAGCCAAGTAATAGGAAATTAGGAATTTACACTCCTCTTCATGTTCCATCAAGGCCTTGGGAAAGCGTTTCCATGGACTTTGAAGGATGATTTCCCATGACATGAAAAAAACATGATTACATATATGCAGTGGTGGACATATTTAGCAAAATGTGTGTGTTGTTTCCATGTACTAAAAATATAACTAGTGGAGGAACTCCACATTTGTTTTTCATTTGTTTGGGTTCATTTTGGTTTGCCTACAATTATATATGATCGAGATAATAGATTTCTTGGGGAGTTTTGGTCAACAATGTGGGGTTAATGGACACAAAACTGAAAAAGAGAACTGCTTTTCATCCATAGACCGATGGTCAAACAGAGGTTGTAAACCACACAGTGGTACATTTTCTTAGGGGCTATTGTGGCAAACATCCTAAATTATGGGATGAACATCTATATTATGTGCAACATGCTTATAATCATGCCTTACATTCTTCTACTTTAAAGTCTCCATTTGAGACTTGTTATGGATATCTACCTAATTCTCCTTTAGATGTATATTATGGACATGAAACTGTTGTTAATGGTTCAAGTGATTCTAACAAGGCTAAAATATTTTTGTAGAGAATACAATAGGTTCATCATTATGTTCGTGAAAAATTGGAGAAAAGTCAGGCTAAGTACAAAGCTAGGCATGATGAAATGATCACAAGTTCAAAGTTGGTGATTCAGTTTGGCTTCACATCAGCAAGGAAAGGTTGACATGTGAAGGTAAAAAATTTAAACCTATATGGTATGGTCCATTCCAAATATTGGAAAAAATTGTTAACAACGCTTTCCGATTAGATTTACCTCCTTATATGCAAATCTACTCAGTTGTAAATGTTGAAAATTTAAAATTGTATGAACCACCTATGATCGTTGATTATGATGATGCTAACATAGTGCCTTCCATTGATGAATTTTCTCTTGAGTATCTTAATGAGTTACAGGAAGACATCATTTTGGACAGGAAGGTTAGAACTTTGTGAAGGGGTGATATTGAGTATCTTCATGTTGGGTTTAAAGGTATGCATCTAAACAAGGCTAAATGGATGGAAACCAAAAAGGTGAGGGAGAAATACCCTCACTTATTCACCAATTAAGTTGACTTTTGGGGTCCAAAAGTTTCTTAGTGGGGAGGAATGATCTAGAGGATCCTCATGGATAAATATTGATCTAAGATCTTCTCAAAATAATTTACAATCGAGTTCTAAAGCATGGCGAAAAATTAGATGATTCCGTCGATACCTCGTTTTGCGAAAATGAATCTTGTTTACAAAATTTATGGCCCACTAAAATTTCTGGGCAACTGGAAAAATTTGGGACTGCGTGCAGGTTAGACGTGTACACAAGTGGACCAATAGGAATGTAATGCGTGGACAATATAGATGATAAAGAAAAAGTAGAAAATGTTGTTTTGGAATGCTGGTCTTTGACACTTAGTGACGGAGAGGTGAACCTCGTTATTTACTAGTTGGGGGCCCTCATCTAGGTTCAACACACTCGATTATGGAGGGGTGTCTTGGCCTCCTTCATTTCATATTGCTATAGCAGAGCTCTCGTATATATTTACCTTGTATGTCCATTGTATTATGCATGTGGGACTAATTTGATATGACAATTTAAACTATACAATTAAACCATATGCTAATACCACACATATTCCAATATTTCCACGCATTATTGCCAAAGACCACACATTTTATGCCAATTTCAACGCATATATCCCAACTTCCACATATAAATAGCCACGCATTATCCCACCAAATATGCCACGCCATACTTCAACTATTATACAATTCTATGCGCCAAACTTGGGTCAAATACCCATCCTCAATGTCCATGACAATCAAAATGGCTCAATAGCCAATGTAAAAACCAACCACCTACCTATTTAAATGGTCCCCTAACCCATTTTTTTAGAAATGTGGGATAAATCCCATGGGAGGTGCCTAAGGAGGAGGTGGAGGTATGGGGATTTGAACCTCCATCCTCCCATGCAAAATGATAGCCACCTAACCGTTGAGCCAATTGCTTGAGAAACATTATAAAAGGAGGTATTTTGTATTTGAACATGTATTTGGGACTGTGTAAAATATTAAATTGCTCATAACTTGAGCTCGGAGTGGAATTTTGAGGAGATGTAAAAAGTAACCCTTGCTATTTTTGATAGAGGAATACTGTGAGAATGTCATAATTTTGTATAATTCTTTGTAAAGAATTATTTTCAAGATTTTAATAGATCGGTCCCATTCAACCAGACTGGATATGTAGGCCTCAAGCGCCGAACTCCGTTATCACGCCTTGTGTCGAATTGCTGGTGAATTCTCTTCATTTATCTATATTTTTCATAGTACTTGTAGGTTTTAATATTTTATTAAAAATATAAAAAGGTCGTAATCGTCTAATTTTAAATTGAAAATCAATACAAAGCAAATTTTGTTGTGTGAACAATTGCTAGTTAAAATTGACTTTCAAATCATCCGTACTCTGAGGAGTAAGGAAATTGTTTATGTTGTATAGGTGATAATCCCCAAGGAGATGTGTTGAAAAACACCTACCAATGGATTAGAGGTTGGTACTTGGGTAGCGGGGATGGATGAGATACTCAAATCTTGAGAATTCATGGTGTCGATTCTTTGACTGAAATAGGTGGGTTAGTAGATGGGATAAGCTGTGGTCAGTTGCGGCGGTGAGGGGATAGATGGGATGGCTATGGAAGCTATGGAAGAAGTGGTAGATGAGCCTAATGTGGAACGTATAGCAGCAGAAGTGGTATATGAGGTAGTGGAAGAAGATGAAGTGGTAGCGGTGGTAGATCTTGTTGTATATATTCCCCCAGGTAAATATAGATGAACATGAGAATATAGAAATCAAAGAAGCTCAAATCCTGACATTCAATTAGCACAGAAAGTGGCACACAACAATGAGTTTCAACGGGGTAAAGGATGCACCCTTGAGTGCGAGAAAGTGGCACACGACACGGAGTGTCGACAGAGGAAATGGTGTGCCCAAGGCACACAGAATGGGCGCACGACACGGAGTGTCGACAGAGGAAATGGTGTGCCCAAGGTGCATAGAATGGGCGCACGACACGGAGTGTCGATAGAGGAAATGGTGCACCCAAGGCACACAGAATGGGCGCACGACATGGAGTGTTGACAGAGGAAATGGTGCGCCCAAGGCACACAGAATGGGTGCACGACACGGAGTGTCGACAGAGGAAATGGTGCGCCCAAGGTGCACAGAATGGGCACACGACACGGAGTGTTGACAGGGTAAATGGTGTGCCCTTGGTGCACAGAAGAGGATGACGACACACACATGAATGCGCCCTTGGCGCACCTTCAAGAGGCGCAACATTTTGAGCGCTGACAGGAAGCAGACCCTGGCGCAGATATTCAGATGGCCATAACTTTTGACTGGGAGCTCGGATTCATGCAAGGTTGGAATTTTCGGAAAGCTTACAAGGTCCTCTATCCAACTACGACTGGATATCTTTAATTGGGTGAGAAAAAATTCTTAAAAATGTGAAATATAGTTTGCCATATTTTGAGTTGTTGGGGATCTCACCTACCGCCATAATGATATGATTTAAATGCAGTCTGGAGGTGGTTGGGGCAGATTTCAGATTTCCTCTCTCTTCTCTCTCTCTCTCTCTTCCTATAAATTGTAAAGGGGGAGAGACATTACAAGGGGTTCATCTTTTCTGCTCTGCCCTCCCTTCTTTTCTTCTCTAGGGTTGAAAATGGAGTTCGAACCTCCTCCCTGCTCTGTAATGGCGTTTTTGCCTTTTACTTATGAAATGATGTTCTTTGCAAACTTCTGGAGCAACAAAAACGTGTTTTGTGATGCATCTATCCATCCTTGCTTGTTTTTTTGCTTGTTTTCTTCTTGCCTCTTTTCATTGCAAGTATTTGTGCATGTTCTAATGTTCATTACAAGTCCGGAGCTATGTTCATGGAGTTTTGGGACATTTTCTCGTGTGAAATCTATCCTTGGGTTTGTGATGCGTCTATCCATCCTTCCCATCACTCACCTCTCCTTGTTCCATGGCGCTTTGATAGATGTTCAACATTCTCCTTCTCTAGTGTATCACCGTTTTTAGTGTAGGCTTTTGCTGTTTTTCCCTTTTCTCTCTCTCTCTGTCTCTTTGGCATGGTTAGAATAGGTTTAGATTAGCTTGTCTGCATTGGAATAGCTTGTGGCAGGTAGTTTAGGAGTAGGAACCAACCTTCTCTGGATATTCCTTTCTCATTTCTGCAAGTCCCACACTTGGAGAAAGGTTTTAATGTTGTGCAATCACACTGGATGCCTGAAGATCAACTTAGAAACCCGATCGGCATCCGGGGTGTTGTGATTCTCGCATCAACAGATACCTTAACTGGAACAAGGACATCATTTGGTTAGTAAAACATGTTACAAGTTTTAAAAGGTGAAGGATACACTTTAATGATGTAGGGTTGCCCTTCATATTATAATTTAAAGCAATGCTTTGAAGGGTTAAAGCCACACACCCCATGGTGTGAATCCAAGGTCGGCCAAGCAACAAGTTATATTGAAATTCCCCCTCAAGAACATAGAATAGTTTAGGACTGGTGCCGGGACCCACGTAGATGTGGAGGATGACGGTGCTAAGGGTAGAAGTCATGGCATCATTCAAAGGACACATCATAACAAGCTTACTATGCATGTAATGGGTAGTTATGCACTATTTTTGTATGCATGGGAGGAAATAATATTAATGCTAGCACCTCCATCAATCATAACATGTCAAACATGAGTATTATTGATATAGGTGGTGATGAAGAGGGTGAGATCAGGTTCATTTGATTATAGAGGGTCAATATTTGAATCATTAAAACTAACAAAAAAAACCCGAGGAGAGGTAATGAGGGATGAAGTTAGAGATGAAGTGGTGAGGGTGGACACATGATGATGGGTAAAGATGGCAGCCACATGTGTAGGATCATTTGGTGGAACCTTGATAGATTTCAAAACCTCAATGAGGGCCTGATGATGAGACTCAAAGGTTTAAATTAGGTCATACAAGGACATCTTTAGAGGATATTGATGAAGTTGTTTAATCATAGAGCGATGTGTGACTCCATTAGAAATAGGATAAGCCAACCCATAGATGGTTACCTTGGGGGCAAGTGTAGGTGGAATGGTGGGTGAAGGTGCACTAGATGGGCTACCAATTTTCTCTTTTCGTTATATTTTTACAATCGAGTGGCTACTCGGACCATATTTATTTCAAATATCAAAGGAGGAAAAGAGGGTTATGGTGATGCAGGTAAAGGCTACTTTGAATATATATAGGGCTAGGTCGTGTGGTAGTCGGCAAAGGGGGAATGGAATTTTCCTCCGACAGGTCATCTTCATCAAAGAGAACATCCAAAGTATAGAGTTGAATAAGGATGTTTTTGAGGCCCTTACAACGTTCGACACCATGCCCGGTGAGCGATGATATGCATTAATTTTTGTGTCGTCGAACCCTATTGGTTTGGTTTTAAGCTAGTCATAAGGCTTAATAGGTAGAATGAGATAACGGAGCGTTCTAACAACCAAGCGAGGATGTTAGAATAGGATCTTGCCAATGGGTCATAGTTAGAAGTCGAGTTGGCTTGGATGAAGGGGATGATTTTTGTGGGAGAGGTGTTGTTGGAGGTAGTGTAGGTTTGACTACCTTTCTAGTAGGTAGTGAAGGTTTTTGTTTTGTTTTAGGTTACACCTTCTTAGGTAAAGGTGTAAGAGGGGTGCGTGAGGTAGAAGGAGATGTAGAATTCGGGGTACCCTAGAAAGCCAAAGTGAGAGTGGTAGAATTGGAATGTGATTGTAGGTAATTGAGAAGATGTAGATAGAAGAGGCGATGAAGGTGAAGAAGGTGTGGGTGCGGGTTGTTGTGCCTTGGATTTTCCCGGTGAAGAGGTAACTTGACCAAGGTGGAAGGGTGTGGACCTAAAATTTAAGGTAGAGGCAAATGTGAAAGAGAAGGCATGGGAGAGACTGGGGTGAAAATCCTAAGAGGTGGGGTCTTCCTCTTAGGCGTGAGAATCTATTTTGTGACGGGTGGTGGTTAGGTAGATAGATCTAGTATCACTTTGGGGATGTAGTAGGCTAGGTGTTGGTAGGACCCCTAAGGAAGTGGTAGGTTTAGGTGTAGATAGGGGTTTGGGTGAAGGCATGGATAAAGAAGAAGGGGCTAATATGAGTGGCTCGGATGCCATGGTTTTAGTTTCCTTTAATACTTTAGTATATATAATTGAGGTATCTGGGAACAACATCTACATTTAGGTGGATACTCAAAGTAAAAGGTGACCCCATAGTGTTGAGTAATCAACATACTCTAATCACCCATCAAATGTGACAAAATTTTTGGTTTAGAAGATGAAGAACCAGTGGTGAAACCCATCCATAAATACAAATATTTTGATACATGGAATCTTTTCACCTCGATTCAAGGTAGGTAGGAGTGATGTAAGAAGGTTGACAGGATCTTGGAATACCCTAGGAGAAGTATCACCTATAGGAAGAGGAGATAAGAGTGGATCCTCTATGGGTTGAGGAGAAGGAAAAACAAGCGATGTGGACTCCTCTTTAGGTAGATAGGTGGATAGGGTTGGTTCCTCCTTGGGTAGAGGAACATGCAAGATAGGCTCTACAGTAGGTAGAGAAATAGGTGGGGTAGGATCCTCCATGGGTAGAGGAGTAGGTGTGATAGGATCCTCCATGGATAGAGGAGTAGGTGTGATAGGCTCCTCTATGGGTAGAGGAGTTCGTGCAAGAATTTCCTCGATAGATGCTATGGGAGGAAACTGGCTGGATAGATCAGTATTGTGTTGAAAAAGGAATGAACCTCATGCACATTGGTGTCACTAGTAGAGGTATCTGAAGTTTGGTTTGATGAAGGTATGTGATTAGGAAACGGTTTCTTAAACACACCCATATTGGAATTAACAGTTCATTAGGTTTATCCAGTATAAGATCACCATTATCTAGCATTCCTTGGACAATATTCTTCAATTTTTACAATTTCCATCGCTATGTCCCCTAACTCGGTGATAGTAATAGAAGTCATTTTCTTTATACCATGATGATGTAGGATGAGAAGGATCAAAACCAGTGTTTGGTTTGATAGGTGGAAGGGTGATGGCTCCATATTTTAAAATATTTTCCAACACAGAAGAATATGGTTATCCAATAGGAGTATATGCCCTCTGTTCATATTTGCATTGAAATTTTTGAATAGGAGAGAGGTTGGCGGTGGTTCGGGTTGATTAGATGGATAGGAGGGGTTGGATTTCAGAATCACCACATTGGCGGAGCCTTTGGCCTTGGAATGGTTATTCGATAGTTTAGAGGAAGATTCGTTTGAATTTGAAGTTAGCGTTCTTATTACGTAACTTAAGTTTTCCTCTTCGAGGGCATGAATCTCTAGTTTCTGGGCCATGGTGAAGGCTTTGTCAAATGTGTGAAACATTTGAACTTGGAGATTTGGGGAAATGTGTCTAGCACATGCCCTTGTGAAAAACTCTATGAGCTCTGCTTGTGGTAGCTGGAAGGTGAGTTGATTGATGAGGCCCCACTGCCAACGTGCGACAAAATCTGTGATAGATTCATCTTCGTATTGGTGAATAGAGTACATGTCCATCATAGAGACCTTCTTAGAGATATTGATTGAGAAATGATTGACAAAATTTTGGGCCAACTGATTAAAATATAGGATTGAGTGCCTAGGAAAATCACTATACCAATCTAGGGTGAGTCCCATCGACATGGGAAAGGTTCTAAAGAGCAAGGTATCGTTATGGGCGATCAAATAACACATGTGTTTGAATGATCATAAATGTTGTTGAGGGTATTACTTACTATTGAAATGGTTAAACTTGGGTAACTCCCATTGCGTGGGATAAGGGTGGATAGGTATGGATGGGTGAATGGGCTCGTTATAGATTTCATCATAAGTGAGGACATTATGAGATCCGAAATGGAGGCCTCGAGTGTTTGCATCTTATCCATCATCATCTTGATAATATTCATGGTAGGATTAGATTGAGGAGTGCCCCATGTGGTTTGAGGGGGTGGATAATATGAATATGTCATAGACAACATATTAGTGTCTGGTGGTATTGAATATGTGAAATGAGAAGTGGAGTACGTAGGCATGTATAGATGATGCATGCATACCGGATACGAGGTGGATGCTAAAGGTAGTGTGTAGGTAGGAGGGGCTCGTCTAATGGGTGGAAGAGTTTAGGGTATAGAAAGGACCAAATTATGGAAGGGGTTATAGGATTCTCAAGTAACCGGTGGTTATGAAGTAATAGTACTTGATGATGTGGGGATCCCTACACTAGGTTTTGTGGATGAGGATATGGCAGGTGTCGAGGCAATGGTAGAGGTCAGGGAGTGAAAGATGTTGAAAGTGCGACAGACACCGAAAGTATGATGGATGTCGAGGGTATAGTAGGTGGTGTTGACTCAAGAGTAGTAAATGCTAAAGTAGCATTCACATATATGGCAGGGGGCATGGAGGTAAGCATACCAAATAGCAAATTGGCATGATGAGTTGCGGGTAGAAAAGTGGGTAAGGTAATGTTGTAAGGCTATGACATTATGATCGAGGAATTTAGTAAATTCCTCGTCACTTGTAGGTATAGTTACAAGAATGTTGGGGTCCATTGGTGAAGAAATAGACCACGGTGAAGGCAAAAAGGTAACAATATGTGACTAGCGTGAAAGGAAAAGCTCGCTACGCGCTGGGGCAAGTCCGAACCTTAAGAAAGCTAGTAGATGGGTATTCTAGGCTTTGCGAATCGATATAACTTAGAAACATATGTTTGGTGGAGTCTGGAGGGTAGAAATAGGTTGTTGTTTTTGATTAAAATAAAAAATGCAAAGACCAACGTCGTTCAAAGAACTGATGCCGCTTAGATAGAAAGACCAATGTTGGTCACTAGACCGATGCCGGTGATTGATAAAAACTGGGAAGTGAAGAAATTAAGATTTTGGGGTGAGAAAAGTGTAAAACAAGTATTTTGGGATCTCGTAAGGGTAATAAATACTTAAAAATAGTTAATTGAAAGAATCGAGACACGAGAAAGATGATCTCAGTAGAATAGATTGTTATTTTGTTAGAAAATAAAAAACTAGAGAGACTGATAATGATTAGTTAACCGTCTTTGGTATGATGAAATAATCGATGCCGGTCAACGGACCAATCGGTTACTAATAAAAACTAGGAAGTGAAGAAATTAAGATTGTTTGAGTTAAATTTGATGAAAAGAAGCCCCGAAAGAGGTTGTGGATGGAAAAAATGATTTAACACACTTAGGAAGAACCAAAATTAACTGTTATGATTGTTGAGTGCTAAAAATAAAGAAAGAGTGGTGAATACATCCTCACAACTCAAACTGCAGAAGACAAGAAAGAAAATGAAAATTGAACAAGCAAAAACTAAATAAAAATGTTATCACAAGATCGTATTTTTAGTGTTTAATAGGCATATGAAGAATGACTGTGAATGAAATAGAATTTTTACATAACAAAGGTACCTAGAAAGCAATCTATGGATGGTTCCAGGTTTTGTTTTGGTGGAGTCCTCAATATACCTTGTAGTATGTGAGGTCCAATATCTAATATGATAAATCGGACATAACACCGGGAGGGTCCCACCATTAATGGGTTTTTAAATCCTTGATGGCTTCTTCCTAGAAGGGAATGTTTAAGAAATGTGTAAATTGTGTTAAGTGATTTGGATAAGGAGTGTGTGCAAATGTGAACTACGTTTTATTAATCGATCAAAAAAGGTCATGACCTCAATTGTATGATTTCTACTTAACTATGTGAGTTAAATATGCAGACATACATGGATGGAATGCAAGTGTTTTAAACCCAAATCGAAATATGATATTCAATGTAAACATGAGTGAATAGGAAGAGGGATGAATTTCACTAATGTAAGAACAAAATAAAGAATAGAGATTCTTTTAAATGCACCAAATGAAGTGTTTCATTTAGATAAATTAGAAAGAAGGATCAGATTGCCAAAAAGAAGATTTAGTGTGCCAATTTAGAAAGGAAACACACCATATGCAACCTATATGAATAGAAGGGAACCCACAAACAAGGGTCCCACCAGTGCGTGCCAAAATGTTTCACCATAGTGTTGCATATAAAACAAATAAATTAAGGTGAGGTGAGGAGGAATACCTATGAAGTCAAAGAGGTTTCCCATGTTATAGAAGACCAGTCGATTGTGAAGAGATCCTTTTTGGCTAGGAAGGACTACTTGTAAAAAAACAAGATGATGTAGGGGTCTACACCAAACTCTTGGACTATAATGATTGTTGGGATTAAGAACACAATGTTTCCAACTTTCACACTTACTTACACCAAACACCTGATTTAAAGATCATGTTTATAACACCGTTGTCTACGAATTAACACCTTGAAGTGCATTAGACCTAATTCCTACTCATATATGAGAGACAAGCAATTATAAGGATTACTTGATATCCACTAATCTGATGTGATCACTTTGTGATCATTGAGCCAATGCCTAATAGATGTACAAATATCCTATTTTCACATGTAAGGTTGTTTCAAGATACAAATCCCTTCATAAGGTTCTTAGAAAACATACCTCTTAAGTTCATGCACTTTACCCTTTTAATGGATTCCTTCTCAAATGGAGTTACATGATCATGCATACTTAGTTGAACATGTGAAGAGCATCAATCCAAAGGTTTATGCTCCTTGGAATACTCAAGCAATGGTCTTCAATGTTATACTATGGGTACTCTCTGGCCTAGGTTTCTTGAACCCCTATTTTCCCAATAGAAGGTCTTAAATGCAATTAGAAGTTAACCATTGCATTATTTCATGTTTTATAGACTTTGTTTAGCATGTTTTAGATGTCCATCAGCTCCACATACTAGTTCTACGGTTATTTGGCTCAATGCACCTTCTTGACACCTTGCAAAATGACTTAACATAATATAACTAGCTCCAACATAGTTTATACTCAAAATGAAGACAAATTCATGACCCTAGAATCACTCAAACACATCAAACATACCTAGATAGGTGTTTTTCAAACTTACATGCATTGGTTTTTCATCATACTATACCCAACTCCCTTGATTTACAAATCCTCTTTAGTGATATGGTACAATGTAATAGTTGTACAATTAGACTAGTATTTAAATGAAGGCATTTTCTTTACACATGTATCTCTAAGACCATCTAAACTGATCAATAAGACCTTAATCCATCTCCATTCATGACCTAGAGTCATGATTATCAAGCATTAGATGTAATTTTGTTCATTTCCTTACCATTCATGTACACTACAATCTCTTTCTTTCTAGCATGAACTATGTCATCGATAACTTTTCCTATAGGTGCTCAATAACTCTAAGATTTGGTGGATTTTTAATTCATGTCTAGAAAGATCGAGTTTTAAAATTTTGGCCATTTTCACCAGTCCAATAATAGATATCGAGAGCCCTAGTTCAAGTTCAAGAGCCTTCAATTTGCAATAACAACCAAATTTCACAATTTCAAACCTTATAAAAATTATGCATGTGATCCTTATTACTTGTAGATCCTCTTCATGTCAACAGTTAAGAGAAATTCATCTCACAAACACCATTGAGAGTTTTAGCTCCACTTTCCAGGTAGGGTTCTTCAACACAGTCATAAGAAACAAGCATAATTCATGCAAAACAGAGGTATATTCTTACTCAAATCACCACATATGCATTATTCTTCATTTTTACATCCTCAAGAACTCCGTGTCTTTCTCTCTTTCATTTGAATCACCTATGAATATGTGTTCATTAGCTAAGTATAGAGTCTTAACAAGCTCCTAAACTGACTCAACAACTCCTAAGAAGACTCAACAACATTCTAATCCTAGAATAGTGATGGATATCACTCTAATACATCTGAAAACTCGTGCATAGACTTCTCCACATGGTGACATGGCATTTAAAATACCTTATTTAGCCTATATTACCCTTTCACCAGTTAAATTCATTCCTACAACCTTCTAACAAGCACTCATTAACCTTTTACAAGCACATATGCACTTTTTACAACACATTGAACTTTAACACTCATCCAATAACATGTCTAATGGTCTTATATGACCTTATTATGCTTTAGCCTTTGATGCTCTTGCATCAAAAGACCGCAAGATAGCATTAATAATATAGGTTAGTGGATTTCCTACCGGAGCTAGATCCAAGAAGTGAGGTGATCCTAGAAGGTTTTGAATCCACGTTTCAAATACAACTTAATGTAGAGAAATAACATGAGAGAAGTAAATCCTCCGTAGTTGTGCGATTTAGGTAACTCACACAAATACAATAAGCTAAATTTAATCTAATAATGCATATAAGAATTAATCTAGAAAGGTTGATTGGTTATAAGGACTGTAAGTGTAGCGAAGGTATTAGGGAGGTCTGGGTGAAGTTTGGTGGGGTTTTGAAAGGTTTTGGGTGAGGTTATAGGCTTGCTAGTCCGAGAAATAATATCAGTACAAAGACCGATTTTGGTTAGGCAACCGACGCCGTCGATACTGGTAATAGCAGATGCTTAGGTAGGGGAAATTAGATAAAAAGGTTAAAATGGGCTGGTTGGGAGATCTCTGTGATTGTACAGAGATTTGTGAAGGCTTAGGCTAGGTGCTAGGATTTATGTCAAGACTCAAGATGGTAAAACAAGTGATTAGGGGGTAGAGAGGTTCAAATGGGTAGGTTGTCCCAGGTAAAATAGATGTAGGAGGTATACGGGAGAAAATTAATCTATAAAATGAAGGATTTAATACTAGAAGCTAATAAAACTTAAAAACTAGATTAAAATACTTATCTCAAGATTGCAAGTTGATAGACGATGGTTGTTGGTAGTTTCTTAAAGAAGAAATAGGTCCAAATCCACCGCAATAATAATAATGAAGGCTTAGTTCTTTTATAAGTGAATGATTTGAGGGTTTGGTGTAACTAGCTAATTGCTAGTGAATGAAAATAAAAATAAGAAGATTGTTCCAAGCCGCGATATCAGATGATAATAACACACCACATTAGATTTTCAAAATAGAAGAGCTAAAATACCATATATGGAAATCCATCATAATCCATAATTATCAATACATTATAATATAATGACTTGAATTACTCGATAAGAAGGATGTACATATAGGAAGAGGGAAGTGCAACTACTACCTAGATCACCATAAAGAAATCCCACAAACCGATACAAGTAGTTAAGCTAATTCTAATTCCACAAGACTAGTAAGCTAATTCCACATGACCGAGAAGCTAACTCAACACAACTAGTAAGATAACTCCACATAAATAGTACATCTAAGCAAGCTAACCTAACAAGTGTAGGGCTAACACAAGTGTAAGAATTATCCTAATAAATAAATAAAAGGATAAATAATAACCTACACTTACACCCTCTTGTTAACATAGCTTAGGTAGGATAAAAATAAGGTGGGTCCCAAAAACAAAGCAAGGACATGAAACAAAAAGAAGCAAGATAAACTACAAATAGGCATGTCACGATCTAAGAACAATAACCAAGGTAATAAGGAAAGGGCACGAGATTCAAAGAATCAATATCAACACCACACCATCCCATACTTTGCTGAATGGGTATAGTGACACCTCGATCCGTATGATTTGCCAAAATCAACTACTCAAAAACTAATAAACTAACACCGGCTTCACCGAATAGCTCCCCCAAAAGAGAGACTCACAACATGCCAAAACAAAACTATCGAAAATACATATCCAAAATATCTCAACAAACAAGATAGATATAAATGTATACACCCATAGATACAAGAATGCAACACCCAAAAGTTTAAAATGTCGGGCTCAACCAAAATTGCGTCCACAAGTGATTACAACACCCTCCCAAATGTTACACGTTATAATTGAGTGCATGTAAATATAAAAAATGATTAAAAGTACCTTTTAAAATTTAAATATGTGTATAAAAATTACACCAATGCGTAGATCTTGAAAAAATACACAATTTAAAAAAAAATCACCTTAATCTGAGCTACAGATCAAAATTTATGAGCTCTAAAAGCTTTTGCTATTAAAATAATATTTTAACGTTGATGTTTTTTAAAAGGTACACGTGACACCCAAATGTCCATAGGGTAAAAGAGTGCATCCATATGATATAGGATTATGACCAAAGGATAAAAGCATGCACCCAAAACCTAAATTTCAAGAGGGTAAAGCATTGTATCTGGAGCGTACATGTTTATATCCAATGGATAAAAGAATGCACCCAGAGGGTACATATTTGCATCCAATGGATAAAATACTGCATCCAAAACAAAAATATCCAGAGAGTAAAAGAATGCACCCCAAAGGTACACGCTTATATCTAATGGATAAAATAATGCACCACGAGGGTACAAATTTGTGTCCAGTGGATAAAAGACTACATCCAAAACAAAAATATCCAGACGGTACACACTTATATCCAATGGATTAAAAATGCATTAAGAGGGTACAAAATTGTGTCCAGTGGATAAAAGATTGCATACAAAACAAAAATATTCAGAGGGTAAAAGAATGCATCCGGAAGGTACACGCTTATATCCAATGGATAAAAAAATGCACCGAGAGGGTACAAATCGCATCCAGGTGGATAAAAGAAGCATCAAAAACATAAATATCTAGAAGATAAAATAATGCATCCGAAAGGTACACACTCATATCTAATGGATAAAAGAATGCACCGAGAGGGTACAAATATGAGTCTAGTGGATAAAAGAATACATCCAAAATAGAAATATCCAATGGGTAAAATAATGCATCCTAAGGTACACGCTTATATCCAATGGATAAAAGTATGCATATATAGGGTACAGATTTGCATCCTGATTTGACTGTCTCAAAATATGTCAAGTTTACAGTCGATTCTAGGGTTTTGGCACCTTCCAAATCTAATGATGCACTCTATTTTGCATAAAAATGCATGTTGCAGAAAATTGCTAACAAATTTTGAATACATGAAAATAATAAACCCTTGCTTGCAAAGAAAAACTTACAGATGGATGTCTACATCATCTATTGCTCTGATACCATGAAAGGAATGATAAGAAGATTGTTCCAAGCCATGATATCATATGATAATAGCACACCACATTAGATTTGCAAAAAAGAAGAGCTAAAATACCATATATGGAAATCCATCATAATCTATAATGCTCAATACATTACAATACAATTACTTGAATTACTTAATAAGAAGGATGTACATATATGAGGAGGGAAATGAAACTACTACCTAGATCATTGGTGAAGAAATCCCACTAATTGATACTTTGGTAGTTAAGTTAACTCCACAAGACTAGTAAGATATCTCCAAATAACTGAGAAGCTAACTCAACACAACTAGTAAGCTAACTCCACATAACTATTACACCTAAGCAAGCTAACCTAACAAGTGTAAGGCTAACACAAGTGTAAGAATTATTCTAATAAATAAATAAAAGGATAAATAATTACCTACATTAATAGTGAAGAGTGTGGGTGCTCAGTGCTGTGTTGGTCGTCGAATCTTGTTTTGAACGCCTACATGCAAGAGCTAAGAATACCAAAACTCAAAATCCAAGATGGAGGAACCGGGAAAAGGGTTGGAATTTCCTATTTAAGGAAACCGATGGTGGTTAGGTGACTGGTACCATCCAAGGGATAACTGGTTTTGGTTAGGGAGAAAAGGTCATATTTGCTAAAAATAGCCTTTTCTCTCCATTTTTGGTGTTAGTCAAGGTTTGTTATGGACTAGGAGTTTGGGTTGGTGCTAAATGAAGTGGGAAATTAGTAGGAGGGATAATAGGTAATGAATGTTAGGGTTGGAATGAGTCCTAGTTAGTTAAGGGAGTGATGACTTGATCTAAGTTAATAAATAGGCTTGGAATGGGTCCACGGTGTGGTGTAGAGGTGAGGTGGAGGGGTGAGGGAATTATTAACTTAGTATACATAATTAAATTAATAATAATGTGTGGAGGGTCATGGTAAGGGGTATGTTAGTCGAAGGGGGTCTAGAGGGGTGTGATCCAATTTTGGGTGTTTACTGCTTCTATTGATGTTGATATTCATATTTAGCTAAGTAATTGCATTACCCATCTTTGGGCTCCTCTCCCAAGCTGAAAATTTCATTAATTTTCTTGTTATTAACCGCTTGTTAGGAACAGTCTAGCAAGTTGAATGTTATTAATTTCACCTCCCAATTTTTGTAAACCAAGCTCTTTCTCTTCCCACTTGGTACCCTTCATCTTCACAAAGTGGTTAGAGTATTCTTTATGATGACCAAAACATTGCAAAGACATAACATGAAGGTTATGTAGCAAATCCTTGCTAAGAAGATGATGAAATTGCTTACCATAGGTTGTTGTCCTGAAATTTCCAGCGAACTAAAAGTGATTATAAGCACCTGGAAAAACACTCTCTTCATATGTGTGGCTTCCAACAAGGTCACCCAAAGGTCTTGGCCCATTGACCCTTTGCAATTTTGATTTGTCTCCATTCTTAGCATAATGACGACTACCCATTTGTCGTGATTTACTATGGAGCATCAAACTTGCCCCAAGGTCCTCTTTTTCCACAAATTGCCTATGAGTGTAAATCTGAAATGGCATGATAGAAAGCAACAAATCCGAATTACCCTCATACCTTTGGTGGTCTTCATGAGAAATTGTTGTAGCCTTCTCCTTATCCTTTGGCAATTGAGCTTCTTCAACACCTTGTAAATCTGATTTTTCTTCAAACCCTTGTGTCTTCGTGGTGTTGTCCGGAGAATTTGTCAAGAGTTCCGCATGGGAAAGAGTGTTGGGGGTTTCTAGGATTCTCAAAGGATGCTCTAACTTGGTAACCAAACACTGCAATATATCTTCTTTCTTCTTTTCCTTAGAAGGATGGACATCCTCTCTATTATATATCTAATCTACCACATGTTCTTTGACTTGTTTCTTCACGAGGGAAAGGTTTTTCCCTTCTAGAGTTGATTCTTTTTTTGTGGCTCCTTGGTGTGGTTTAGTTACCAAGCCTTGTGCCAATTCCCACTCTATTTTCCTCCAATTTAACGAATTGCTCAAAGTAAATGGCATTATGCATCCCTTTCGTAAGGGTTTGGTACTCTTCACAATTTGTTAACCTCTTGCGACCATTTTCTCTTTAAGTGAACCACCACCGATTTGGAGATCAATTTAGTGGATAGAGTTTCCCTAAATCACCCACAATCATGACAATATAATAGAGTACTTCAAGATATTTCCCTTGCTTATTGGAACATGAAAAATGGACTCCGTTTGAGTAAGATACCATCCATAGATGTTCCCAGTTGAAGGAGAAAAAAAAAGGGGAAGGCTGACCAATCAGTCATGAGACGTGGTAATGAAAAAATGAAAAAATTGTAAATGTGTTTGTTTTGGTTTTCTCCTCTAGCCTTCGAAACTCTTCGGATACGTGGACCCCACTATTTTCCGGTTCGGGGCCTTCATTATGGTCAACACACTCTTTTTGCGAAGGGGTGCCTTTGCCTCTATGACTTCATATTACCATAGTCACAATTTTGTATTTAAATGCCATATATTGTTTTGGTGTGGTGCATGTGGGACTAATATTCCAAATATTATTTTTTAATTATATTATTATGCCAACTTGCTCTTATATTGGTATTATTATTACCAATGATGGTGCTAGTAATGTTAACTAGACCTCGACATAGTAAGTTTGGGCTAATCTCCATTTAAGCACCCATAATAACCCACATATTAAGATTAGCCAATATTCCAACTATTGGTGCAATTTCTAGGTTTGCACATTTTGCCTTAATTTCCATGTTCCATTTTTGCTCCAAAATGTTTCATTTGCTTGAGTGGGTGATCTAGCAACTCATTTTCCAGTTGAATGCCTTCAGAGTGCCCTCAATGTTATTATTTTGCCCTAAATTCAAACAAAATCCAAGTTTCCCCCTTGTTGTGCCCCAATTTTTTCATTTATACGGGCTATGTTATTTTTTCCATTGCCAAAATCATGAAAAACCCGTGTTGATTGAATCCTAGTTTCTAGAAGTTGAAATCCTAATCCCCAGGCTGAAATTGATGATAAAACATGATTCAATCGATTCAAAACCAAGAATTCTACCTTCCCTATCAAAAAATTTAGTTTATAGGGAATTCCCTGTATTTTTCACGTTTTGACAGGCTCTCGGGCCAAATTTATCATTGTAACCTTTATGCTAACATGGCAGGCTCCTATTGGGTGGGATGGTCGAAAAATGTTATAACTTGTCACTTTTTGAAATTTTGGCGAAGGGAAAATTTTGGTCCGCGGCTCTGCCACATGCTGAAATGCCTACGTGGCACAATCGGATTGGTCGAGGAGTGGCGGGTGGTGGAAGTCACTTAGGAATTTTGCTTCCATTTTGGCAAAATTCTCAAAATCCAATTTTTTCCCGAAGGCCCACATCGAATGAGAGGGTGACACGTGGCAGAGGGCATGCGGATGGTGATGGAGTTGGAGAAAAAAATTTGGTTCAAAATGTCATGGGAAAATTTCAACCTAGATGGCCGCATCCAATAAGAAGTGGACACGTGTCCAGGGAGGTCAAATAGAAAAGCGGGGACTTAGAGGAATTTGAAGTTTTTTAACTTTAAAGGGTAAAAAGAAAATTTTGAGGCCGAAGTCCCACCACTAATGAAAGGAGGACCCATGTCCAAAATTTGGCGAGAGATGAGGAGCGCAGAGAGAAAATGAAATTTTTTTACAAATTTTGGCGAAAAATCTCAAAACCAAAAACTTGTCCGTGGCCCCAATGGGAAAAGTTGAAGGTGTCCCCCGCATCCAATCAGGGGGCGACACATGGCACATTTCAAAGGGGAAAAGGGGAGCATGGGCCCACAAGAGGTTTTGTCCTCGCAGAGGGTTGAAGGCAAATTTGGAGGGTCGGCTCTGCATCCAATGGGACAACGACACGTGGCGGGTAAAAAGCGGGTGTTCGGGCCACGGGAAAATTTTCAAAATTTTCCCAAGGTTTAAAAAGATTTAAAACGCATTTTTAAGTATATGGGCCCGGTCCAATTGTTTTAGGACACGTGTCCAGCCCTATCAGGATTCAAAAAAGGTAATTTTGGCTTATGTGTGTGGAATCCCATCGGACACATGGAGGGCAAAGATTTAAAGTTGATTTAATCAACGGTTGTTGAGTGTTCTTCATTTCTTACTGCCATGGAAACTCCAGGAAGTTTGGATTTACTATTTCAGCACCGATTCACATGAAATTTTATATGAATCAAGCATTCCCTCAAATTCTAAATGGAATGGCATAATTCATTTGAGCTAATTCAAGACCCTATAGTGTTTTTCGTGAAATATTTTTCTCGGCAGGTCAAAAACGTGAAAAGTAAAAAATTAAAGTTACAGAGTTAAAAATGATGAGGAAAAAGGGTGGAAAATGATTACAAATGCATGCTGGCATGGTGGAATCACAAAAACATGACCCCGAGATGGATAAGGATCCGAATCCATGCAATATTTTAAAATATTTGTGCATCCCAGCAATACGTGAGTTGTTTTGCGCTTTTATATCATTTTTCATCAAATGGATAGGGTTTTGTAACAAATTTGATCCCTTGAGCATATTCTTTACTTGGGATGCAAGGATCCAAGTTGGTAGAGGGTATATTATGTATTTTGGAGGCATTTTAAATGGTCTGTTGAGAATTTTGGAGAAAGAGAGAAGAATTTTCCCGAGGAAAACTGGAAGAAGTCCATTTTTCTTTTGGAGAAACTACCTGAGAGCCATTTTGATTCCTGTTTGCATCAAATTTTCATCATGTTGAGTTGGTTTCAGTGTAAAGCCATCAACAAGCTTTGATATTGTCTAAATAACATTCCCTTGTTGATATATTTGATCAAATTCTTGGGTTAACTGGTTTTATCTCTTGGAAAAGCTTGCATACACTTGTATTTCAAGTATGTTTTCAATTTGTGTTTCATGCTCATGTTGCAATCTTGTGTTTGGGATCTTTATTGGTCATACATAGTCTCATTTCTTATAGAGGGTTTGAAGGGATCTGTAATCTTCCATTCGAAGAGCATTCATTTGAGTGAAGATAAACATATTTAAATTCATCTTACCTTCCTTATAAATTGAGGGTGTTTGTAAATCTTTGGGTGTACCTTAGGTCATGATCTAACAAGGGTTTCTAAATTCTTCGTTGATATTTTGCTTCAAGCCTTTTTAGCAGGCTATTAAAGTTTGTATGGAATAGTGCAGATTTGGGCACGCATGTGTGCACACATCATGGTTGAAAGAGCACTTAAAATTCATTAAAACATCTCTGTTGTTTAGGTGTTGTAATTCATTTGCAAAGCTTCCCAAAGAAGGTGATGAATTCTAACTACTCTTGTCCCAACATCTCTCATCATAATTTCATTTTAAACTAACTCATCCTACCTACAATACCCCTGCATCTGCATTGTGTGTCCACAAAATAATTCAATCCTTTCACTAAAATGCACAAAGTTGATCAGGGTTTTATCATGTCTTTAGCAGCTCTAGCTTTGTTTTGAAAACATTTCCATCATTTAGTAGTGAAAAATCCTTTGAGTTTGGATAATGGATACTTGATCATGTTTTCACAAAGCCTCTTCCATATCATATGCAAAACACAAGGATATCTCCATCTCCTTACCATATAGGGGCTGCAATATAGGTTCTCTTGCCTTGGTTGATAGGCACAACCTAAAATAGTGAGGGTTAGATCAAAACCCTCTTGAAGGTGCTATCCACTCCCTCAATTCTTGAATGCAAACAAGTAGATAGGTGTGCTTCCCCAGGCTACAAACGACATACAAAACATCTATCTATCCTTGAGTGTCTTGTGCAAATTCATGATGATGTTCAAGTTGTGAAGGAGATTAAATCTAGATACCAACACCAACCTTACCCACTTAATAAATTTTCCATGTCCCACATGGACCTCCAAATTTGGTAGCAAAGGTGTGTATGTGTGGCTTAAACCAAATAAAGTGGGTGGTTACAAGGCTTAATAAATCCTTTATTAACTTACCTCTCGTGGACTATCGATTAATTCCCATCTAAGGTTAAAAAAATTGGTGGGTGGTTGGGGAGGTTTGAACCCCCAACCACATTTCCTAAAAATCCATGCCCCGCCATTAGGCCATAAGGCTAGCACAAAATAATATATATGCAAATTTTCCTTTATATAAGGTAAGGTTCAGACTATGTATTCAAGATAATAGAGTAGTTTTGGAAAATTGAGTTTTTGAGCAGCTTAGAGGCATTTATGGATCTCAGTGTAAACTAGAAAGTTGTTCAAAATTTTGATACGCTTCTATTACATATATAATTTTTTCCATTTTGGAGTTTTCGTGATGTAATTTTTCCCTATGAAAGTCACTACAAGATAAAAATTTGAAGGTAGGAACCTCTACAAGTGATTCGGGAAGGTGAAAGACAAACATTGAGCTCCGCTAGGGTCTTCAAAAAGTATGAAGACACAACATTTTAGGTTATTGATATATTTTTGTTAATTTTAAGTTTGATTGTACTTATAGTTTGAGAAAATTTAAATAGATCAGTTCGTATGAATTCGAGAGATGTAGGAAGTTCTTGAACTCCGTAAAGAATTCTCGCATCGTCTCTTTATGCTGATTTTACATTCTGATTTTTTGAGATATTTTCTGCATTATTAAATCAGATTTAATTTAGAATATGCATTTTTATAATCAATTATGACATTGGGAAAAATTGAAAGTTGGATTATTTGATCGAATGATTGATTTTGTGAATCTGAAAATCAGTTCTGGATTAGTCCTAATTCAGTTTAAAATCAGATTCTGATCAGCTTTGGATTTATTAAATCATAAAATCTAATGAATTTGTAAAGATCTGAATTAAAAGTATTACAAAGTAGAGAAAAACTACTTATTTTTGGATCACCGCCCTACATATTTTGGATGTCTAGGGTAAGCCTCTCCAAAGGCCTTAGCTATCCCTTCTTGTGTTCTCATGATCCTTTCTAACTTATTTTCCATGCTTCATGGGCTAGGAGGATGATAATCTAATACCACTATAATGTCCCTTTTAGGGAGACTTCCGAAATAACTAGGGTTAAAAGTGAGATGATTGAAATTAATTTTTTGGATGGATGTAATAAAATTACGAGAGGGCTGGATATGACTGAAAATACACCTGAAACATGCAATTATTCCCTTCATAGGGCAACAACTTATTTTGTAAACTCCCACTCAATTTTGGATGCCTTAAAATCATTGAAAATGTACCCAATCAAGCTAAAAAATTATGATTAATTACATGTTGAGCAGAAATGGCTAAGTACTAACCACACACCGAGGCTTAGAACCGCATGCAAGAGGTGTGCAAAGGTGTGCACATGTACAAGAGGGATCTACGCATAGAGGTTTGTGCATGAGCAAACAGAGTTCGAGACTTAGACAATTTTCTAAAGACATGGCTGAAAATAGAAAAGAAGAGGAGTGACATCCAAACAAGGTTTATAATTAGACATGAGAAGGATGGATTGGGACGCACACAAAGGAAGCTATATTTGGAAAAAGCACATGCAGAAAAAGAAAAGGATCATACATAGACCAAAATAATAATAGGATTAAAGCAGTCATATATTTAGGTTAATCTAGTAGCGGAGGATTGTAAAATAAACATGTAATCTATTTTTGTATGCCCACCTATTATTAGGAAAGTGCATGAAGTAGTGAAGGGCAAGTCCCCACCCTTATATATAGAAAATTCTTATGATTTTTGAGGGTGTGTGTGAGTTATAACTTCTCAAGGGTTTTGGTGTTTTATAGTCATGAGATTCAGAAATTTGTATGAGAGCACAAAAGTCCTGTGAATGAATGTACTGAGGTTATTGTAATCAACTATAATTATGCTCATGATGGTGTTCATGAATATCAATGTTGTTGTTCTTCCTGAATGATTTGTTTCCTTATTATATGTGTTTCTGAATTGACATGGTTATGTTACTTCTCTGTACATAATTGGATATCATGATTATGAATATGGGAAACATGTATGCTAACCTTTTGATAGACATAAAAAGGAGAGACCTGGTCGATGTGTGCACCTTGGGTGAGAATTCATACTCTTCTCGGATGAAGTTCCAACTTGCCTAGTTGTGGTTTGGGTAAATAAAAAAGGATACATTTTGGTTCCGTTGATGGTACCTCTTTTCAATTTTTCTAACAGGATGTTGCATGCAAATGATATATTAATTATCTTTGGAGAGTATTGAGATCTGGGTAGAAGACGACCATGACACATTTACACAGAGATATAGCACTTGACCTAACTTTAATGTGTGAAAGTAGGTAGAGGATAACATGTATGACTTCTTGTATGGGAAATTCTTCAACTTCTTCCCAATAGATTTGTACTAGTGGTTGGAAGCTTATACATAAAATTAATTTTTATGCCCGGGAAGAGAGCTTGGACGCAGAAGAGTATAAGAATCTCTTTGATTTGAATGAGACATGGACTAGAGTTATAGATCATTCATGGGAAGGTGTATTGTGAAACTATACTTTGGAGTACACAATTTTGACATATTCTTGTCCGCAGGAGGAGTAGAGCTTTGGTTTTTCGTGAGCTCGAGAGGATCCTATTTGCACATGATACCCTTAGCTATCAAGATCCTAATGGTAGAACTAGGACTGGAGAGATTACCCATAGATAGCTAAATCCCCATTGTGCATAGGGGGATCGGGTGTGGAGAAGGATGATGGTGGCCTGGTGTAAGAAATACTTGAGAGGAAAGACAACTCAAGTATAATGAAGTGAGACAGAGGGAAGTTGATGCAACATTGTAGTTGAGAATAATGATGACTAAGATAAGTGATAAGATCCCCATGGAAGATGAGGAGTTTTAGTATCTTGTCCCCTTGACATTGGGAAAGTGCAGTAGAGAGACCCCATCAACTTCTGATGAGAGAACATTAGAGGAGAGAATGAGAACCATGGGTGTACATCCTGATATAACCCGGCTACTTGTCCATTGCACAAGGTGTTCCAAATCTAGAAGTAGTTGTTGAAGAGCATCATAGTGAAGGTGAGAAAGAAGTATCTCCATGTTGGGAAGGAGATACATGTAGACATATTTTAGTTTCATCTCATGAAGCACATCGGATTAGGGATGTGCAATTGGCAACATAGTAGGCACTAGTGTTTGGAAGGAATTTTGGGGGATTTTTTACATGCACATCATCATGACAAAGTGTTGGCATGCATACCATTAGAAGTAATCCAATAGGTGCTATAACAAAGGCAGACAATGGGTGGGGTAAGTGCACCAAGTTGGGGAACAATTAAGTGGACATCAAATCCTGAATTTTACATTAAAAACAGCAAATCATCAAATTTAGTCTTCCATGCGGATTTGAACCATGCTAAAAGTAAACAATATGTCAAAAAAATGGTACCATTACATAGGGGAGACTATTAGCTTTGTATAAATACTGATTTTGAAGTGAATAGAATAGGATAAATATCATTTTATAATTTTTTACTAATAGTAGGTCTTTAAGACACTTTTTCCCATGAATGTTTATGTCTACGTTTAAGACTGCAAATTTTGATTCACTTATCAGAATGTGATAAAACTTATACCATCCCAACCATGGTGAAATTATATACATGTTCAAAAAAATTATTTGATTTCAATATTTTTGATGAAGTTATGGCGGGCAAACGGAAAGTGCTATGTTTTCTTTATGTTGTCATACCACTTTCACGGAAAAAATTATAAAAAATAAAATATTGCTCAAAAAAATACAAAATAAAATTCATCCCAAGATAGATAGTGGCATCTAACTTCTCACCAAAGGAGAAAAATATATATCAATTTTTGGTCATCCAAAACATGGGCAAACGGACTATAATCTTATAGGATTTTTTTTTAAATACCAAGTCATTGAATTTTGAGTGTTTAATATAGCTAATCTTGTCCATTTTTTTAAAAAAATAGTATTTTAGAAACTAAATTCTAGATGCTAAAATTCATATTAATATAATTTTTTATAATTTTGAGTGTATGTATTGATAATAATCCCTACAAGTTGATATTATGTTGTTATTTGCAATATGACGTCCACTTATGACCCCTTTTTTGTCCCCCAACTTACTGCACTGACCCGGTGTCCAGTTCAAAAAAAAAGCTACGACACAAGGGATTTCATCTTCAAGATTACAAATTGCGGCATGTAGCATGGGAAGCTCAAGATAGCAAGCATGTGAAGGAAATCATAATGGAGGTTCTAGATCTTGGTATGGTCATAACCCGGGCATGGTGCAGAACCACAACAACCACCACCAAATCAACTTCAGTAGACACTACCTCAACAACCACATCAACAAACAACTCAAGTTTACTTTGAGATGGCACTTCTCTTGCCAAAGTATAGGGGTATGGAAGATGCTACCGAGCATGTAAAAAAGTGTGAATTGCTTTATGGAGAGCTAAAGGGATTACAACCCCTGATATAAAGGAAAGTCAAATTTCCACCACACTTGAAGGGAGCACACATAGTTGGTATATAAAGTATGATCCACACCATACTGCGGTGGACTATGATGCATTACATGCTATGTTTTGGATGAATTTCACATTCCGAGTTTGAAATAAAAGTATCAATGTGCTAAAGGATATCAAACACAACTTATATGAAAGTGTGAGGGAGTATGATGTGTGGTGTAATACTCTCTTGCCCAAATTATCTTATGATATTCATCCGAAGCAACACGCACATTATTTGTTGGAAGATTGTTGACTCATTTTTGAAGGTCGTTATCACATAAGACATAATCGAGATCTGCATAAGGCTTTGGAGGTAGCTCGCATTTTGAGGTAGTTGGGAGTGTAGACAATGGAGTGATCCCTTTTCTTAAGGAACAAATAACAAATATGGCCAATTAGTTGGATAAAAAATTTACCAATTCAATGCATGAGAGACGAATTGGGTTATGGTGCACCGATTGTGACGTGGAAGGGCATAATAAGGATATTTATCCACATAGGAACATACACAAATTGTTACAGTCTTGTGATATTTTCCACAAAATCATGATGTCCAGAATTTTTCCCTCTTGCAATGTGCAACAATGAAGAATGTATCTATGTATTACAATATTTTTGATACACATACCCATGATACGAAAGATTTTCGGTTAATAGACTATATTCATGAGGCATGCGATACTAGATTGTGGAAAGCTATTGTGGCAAGTAGCTCTAAGACACAAGAAACCCAACCCACCGAAGGGTGCAATAGTGGAGATGGTGGATTCCGAGGTGGATATAGGAGTAGAGGACGGAGTGTTAGAGGAAGATTCATGCATGGGACTTGTTGTACTTTTGGGTTGCTATATCATTACTTGCGTGAGTGTCCTCGAATCAGGTATGTGCATATTGTGGAAAAAAACATAAGGTTGAAAACTTTCATGATATTTATAAGCACATGTGTAAGAATAAAAAGAAGGAAAAATGTGCAGAGATGATCAAGGTACAATGTGTAAAGAATGAGAAATGGACACTTAAGAAGTTTCCTAATCTAGAACTACATCCCATATTGGTTAATATGTGTGCAAAATTAGCATGCACACAAGCCCCTTAAAGTCAAACCTCTCATTACGAGAGAGGAAATCATGCATGTTAAGTATACAAATGTTGCTCATCAAAAGGAGGTCTATCAAGAGACCATGGGGGTGATCAGAAACTTACGGGATGAGATTCAGGGCTTGAAGGAACATGCATGTGAAAGGGAATGCGTGAAGAAAATTGAGCTCCCATAGAAATATGTAGACGATCTGAAGGAGGTATGTAGGATGATGTGGCAAGAGAAAATCATCTTTCTACTAGGGTAATGGTTGTGTGAGAAGGTACCACATTTGGGAGTTGAGCACAAGTGTCAAATACTTCATGTAAATTTACCACCACGAAACATGAGTATGACAAGGAAATCACATTAGATGCAGTAATTGATGGTTGGCTAGTGAGTAATATTTTGATTGACACATGCGCCGAGGTGAATGTTCTAACTTTATATGCATGGAACCATATCATAACACCACCATTGTATACATCTTCCAATGTGCTATATATGGAAAAAAAGACAAAGGCCATGCCTATTGGGATGTTGAAGGATGCTTAGTTACCATTCAAGGAGCCAAGTTTATTGGGGATTTTAAAATTTTAGAGATGTCCAAGGAAGATAAATCCTAGCACTACTTGGACATCCCTAGTGTCATGTGAATATTGTTGATCTATGCTTCAACAAGAGATAATTCATTTCAAGGATGAGGATGAGCATGCGGTCATACCCCTGGATGAGGTGAAGTCTACACCTTACATTGAGCTAGTAAGTGAGGAAGAGCTGAATAAGATTTATGCCCGCACAATGCACAACCTTAAGGACGTGGAACCATCTAAGGAAGGCATACTTCATTGGGAAGATGTGTATTCGAGTTAAGAACATCACTAATGTTGCTTCGATAATGGGCCCATGACATGTATGAAATGGTTGGGTGTCTCATTGTTCTACAACATTTCGGACATTTTTTATCCTTTTCACTCTTGGCAAATCAGGTGCACACTTTCTATTTACTACTTTTACATACTTTGATCAAGCCACGCATGATTATATGTTTTGTCACAACTCAATTACCTAGGTACATTTGTGAAGAAAATCTTGAATATTTCTTATGCGTCATGGAGAACCAATTCCCAAATGAAGGTGATAGAAGGAATATGATAGTCTACACTTTGTGTGGAACAACAAAGTGCAAAGGTGGGAAACACACTAAGATAACCTGTTGGGTTGGAAAGAAGTGAGAATTTCCTTTTCAAAAAGGTTTACCTAGAATAATTTACCTACATGTATACATGAGGATGATGGAAATAATCCGAGGTTTGGTACACGTCCATAATCGTGTGAAAGATAATGGGTGTAAGGCCAGGAGGCTTCAACACCATCTCTTTGGGTGCATAAGTTCTACTCTACTCTACGTGGATACACACATGCGTGGTATGTGCATGTTGAGCTCAAGAAAGAGAATACAAGTTGTTGAGATATGACTGAAGGTATGGATCACACTTTTCATTACTTTTCTAATTAGCCACCAGCACATGAGGCCTTCCAGATTATGAAGCACATCACACTGGGGGATAACACAAAATAAGATGAGCTCATGCTTCAGTTACTTGGGGAGCTTGATCCCTAGGTGAGTGAAGATACATTGACATAGATGAGACACGGTTGGGGCACACCTAGAAAGAGAAATAAAAAGGAAGATGGTATACCTCATTGATGATGAAGAAGTGGAGAACCTAGATATTAGCCATATAGAGGGTGCACACGAGGTAATGGAATCTATAGATGAAAAGGAACACACATATCATGCTCCCATGAAGAAAAATAATTTTAACATTAGAACCGAGGATGCACCTAAGGAGGCCATCATTGGAGACTATTGGTCAAAACAAGAGGTAACAAAGATCATTGAGCTCTTGTGTGATTTCTAGGGTCTTTTTCCAAGAGGCTATCATGAATTGAAAGGTGTGCATCCCTCATTAGGAGAGATGAAGATTAAGATGAAAGAAGACACGTGTCCGGTTTGAAAGAGGCCTTGTAGGATGAACCCAAATCAGTATGTGAAGGTGAAAGAGGAAATTGATAGTATGCTTAAGTTTGGGATCATAAAACCAATTGAGGAATATGAGTGGGTTATCTCTATGGCTATCAAAGCATAGAGAAGGATGTGCGGATTAGGATCTGCAGTAGAATACAGAAACTCAATGCCTCATGTGTCATAGATCCTTTTCCTACTCCATTCACAGAGGAGATCCTTGAGGGAGTTACAAGGCGCAATATGTACTCCTTTAATGATGGGATTTTAGGCTATCACTAGTTGCACATTGCACATGATGATCGGAAAAAGAATACCTTCGCTACTAAATGGGGAAGTTTTTCATATACTGTGATGCCTTTTGATTGAAAAATTCACCAATAGTGTTCTCACGCATATTTGTATAAGCCTTTTATGAATTTATCCAGAATTTTTGCAGGTATATCTAGATGATTGGACTATCTATGGGCTTGTAAAGGATCATTGTGAAAATCTGAGGCTCATGTTTGAAAGATGCAGGAAGTTAAGAATCTCTTTCAATATAAATAAGTGCATATTTCCTACACTTTTTGGCACTTTTCTTGGGCACATTATTTATAAGGAAAAATTATTAATAGACCTCACTAAGTAGTGATTTTGGGATTAGAGGAACCTACAAAAAAAAGTGAAGTTCATGGATTCTTAGGGAATACAGTAGTATTACATAAAGTTATTCGAAGGATATGCAAAAAAATTTACACCCCTGGAAGAATTGATCTAGGCTAAAGGAAAATTTTATTGGGAGATGCACAAAAACATGCGTTTGAGACCTTAAAGGAAAGATTGATTGTTGTTCCTATCTTTCACTTTCCTTCATGGAAAAAATATTTTCATGTACATGTAGATTCCTCTGGAATGGCCATTTATGCGATCTTGCACAACTAAGAGAGGGTAATATGGATCATCCCATATGCTTTGTGAGTAGGAAGTTAACACTAGTAGGGCATAAATACACAATGAAAGAGAATGAGGCATTGTCTATGATCTACGTGATTGAAAATTTTGATAGCACTTGAAGGCCACCCCATTCATATTTTACATAGATCATATGGCATTAAAATACTTAGTCAAAAACTTGTTTTGCAAGGCGCATCTTCCTATGGATACTTATTTTTCAGGAGTTTGATTTTATAGTTGTAGTAAATCCAAGAAAGAACAATATTAGAAATGATCACTTATCAAGGATCAATTATGGAGACGATGCGCAAAGTATTGAAGGTATAGTTCATGCTACATAGTTGTTCGATTGAACTATGCACAAGCTGATTTGGAGAACATGAAAAATATTTTTATGCATTGAACTTGTGCGGAAGGGGTAAAAACATTAGAGAAGAAGCAAATTTATTTACGAGAAGCTCCATACCAGCTTATTGGAGGTGACTTGTATGAAATAGGCCATGAATAGGTTTTGTGCATGTGTGTTTTGGAGCATGAGCGTGAAAATATTATGGAGGAAGCTCACAGAGGTATTTCAGGATGAAATTATGTAGGAGATACGACTGCACACAAGATCCTTCTAGCTAGCTTATGGTGGGAGACATTATACAAGGATACCAAGGCTTATGTCAAATTATGTGATCCCCTCGGTGACTTGGAAAACAAGGAAGTAGAGATGAAATGTTGTTGCAACCTATAGTGAGTGAGGAACCTTTTGAGAAATGGGTTTTTGATTTTGTAGGACCTATTGCACCACCCATGTGTAGGATTGGAGTGTGTTATATTATCACATGTACTTACTACTTAGAAAGGTGGGTAGAGGTTGTGCTTACAAAATATTACACATCAACTGCAACAACAAGGTTCCTTTGAGAGAATATTATGAGTAGGTATGAATGCCCTTTGAGTCTAAAAAGTGATAGAGGAACTCATTTCTTGAATGAGACAATTATAATTCTATTGGTAGATTTTATGGTGGTACACCATAAGACTACCCCTTATCACCCTCAAGAAAATGGCACTGTTGAAGCTTTCAATAATATCTTAGGATAAACACTCATGAAGATATGTGATGTTGGAAGAAAGGATTGGGATGATAAGGTATCAATTATTCTTTGGGCATATAGAACAACTTATAAATGATTGAACAAGGCCACACCATTTCATTTGGTGTTTGGCACAAAAATTGTACTTGCTATGGAATTTATGTTACCATCTCTACATATTTCACACGCAAGTGGATTACGTGATGAAAAGGATGTGGAAGAGCACATTGATAAATTGATGTAATTAGATGAGTGGCACACCATTGCATGTTGGAGTCAAAAGAAAGATGATGAATGACAGAAGGCTTGGTATGGAAGGAACATCAAAACAAGTCTTTTACAGTTGAAAAGATGGTCCTTCTATATGACTCCAAGTTTGTGCGCCACCTAGGGAAGTTAAAGGTTCATTGGTTGGGACCCTTTGTAGTGACAAAGATACTTGAATTAGGTGCATGTAAATTACAAGCTCTAGATGGAAATATGTTACCCAATTACTTCAATGGGAGTAGGATGAAGCCCTACCACAAATAAAATTCGTTGTGCTTGTAATAAGGTAATATTTCCAATTAGATTAGATTTCCTTTCATGTATTGCTTTTACTTTGATTGTTTTTTTAATAATAACGTTCACATGCATGAGATGATTACTATCTATTACTACCCTTTCCTCCCGAGCACCTCTACCTCTAGCTACTTCTCCACCACCCACACCACCAAAGATCTCCTCTAGCTCCTCCTTTCTATCACCTACTCACCAGGTCTCCAAGGTAGGTGACCCACGCTCGCACCACTAGTAATAGGGCCTCATCGCCTTACCACCAAATGGCTAGCATACAAAATGGCGTTAATTGAAAAATGTTCAAAAAATAGTTAAGCGAGTTGTGTGAATGAGAAGAGTGAATAATGTGATATGTTATTATACCAGTCCATGGTAGGGATGGCTAGAGATATGGGAAATTTCCTAATAATCAAGTATTGATCATGAGATATAAGATAACAGCATGATGAAAATCTCGTATGTGTTGCTAGGGGTCCTCCTTACTATAAAATTTAAGGAGATTAGGAAGTTCCCAATGAAGAGGGTGGGATTTATATGGTACTGACGAATGGATAGGTTCATTACATATTTGTTCATATGATAAGGTATTCTTGGGACCCATAGAATAAGCCTCAAGGCTTTATATTCTATTCATTAAGGCTTGCAAGGGGTTTTTCTATGGTTGTTATTATGCGGTGGACATAGATAAACCAACCCGATTATACGAGGGTTGACTAGGTTGTTGGTATGATAGTGGATGTTGAGGGATGTTTTGCTGAAAGGAGATATTATGATGAGGAATTTTTATATGAATGTTGTAAATTGGTTGTGAGGGTTGGATATACTGATATTGGACTGAAATAGATGTGTTAAGAAGTGGTTGTGATTGTTGTGGCACATATTGAAAGGGAACAAAGGTGTGAATAAGAGGTTGTGACTGTTGTGGGATATGTTGAAAGGGAATGGAAGAATGGATCAAAGGTTGGGATTTCTGAGGTATGTACTAGAAAGGAATTGAGGTATGGATGAGAGGTTGGGATTGTTGTGGTGTGGATTGAGAAAAGTAGGGATAGTAGATGATTGTTGAGAGGATGGAAAAATAATAGAGATAGAGCTGGCATTAATTAACGAGGTAGATGTTTGGATGAACATAACTATGTTCGTAAATGATAGATATAGGTTTTGAGATGGGGTAGGCTGAATTATACTTGATGGGATGGATATGGAACTCGTAGGTGGAGTCTAGATGGTAGAGGAAACTAGAGGTATTGAAGTAGGTGATGATGGGTTGACGGTGTTACGAGGGGGAGTAGATCCAAATGGGGGTTCTACTTGAGGAATCATATTGTTGGCTCTTTGGTGTCTTGTGAGGAAACTACATTACGATAAAAGGAAATAATGAGGATGGAAGACACGATAACAAATGTTTCGATAGAATTTTGATAGCATAAGGATGTATTTGTTGGATGAATGACTCATGATTGGGATCAATGAGATGTGAGTAAGCACATGAGGGGTTAGGAACATATGGTCATGGTTATGGTGTAAATGGATGAAGATGGACACCTCAAAAATAAATGTATGCTTGAGAGAAATGGGGTTTGTGTCTAAGATTTTAGAAAATACGGGATCCCCACTATTAAAAAAACAAGGACTTAAAGGATTAGGTATCTCGGATGAAGCAGATTGGCTACTAAGAGAATGTGGTTGTTCCTAATCAAGAGGTTGTGAGGTTGATAAGAATATTTCTTTTTATCAATGATTCATTGAGCATCTTCTATACAAGATTGAACATGTTGTAAGGTTTGATGGGCATGTTATACATATTGTTTGAATTGGAATGTCATATCTTTAGAAGTTTGAACAAGGGAGTATTTTCTTGTAAGATCCATAATAACAAATAATCACCTAATAAATGAAAAAGAAAACTAGATTGGTTGATTACAAACAAAAACAAATCACACATAATATTTTTTTATGATATTCTTGATTATTTTAGAAGAAAAGTGAAATTTACAAAATGGAATATAAGGTCCTAGGAAATGGCCATATAAGGATGTTTTCAGGTAATATTTAAGGCTAGAATCCTTAATATACTTGAAGGTACATGAGGCCCAAATATGTGTTGGTGCCAGTATGGGGCCTAGTATTTGGGCCTACCCCCTCACTTCATGGTCTCACAACAATAAGGGAGTCGGGTGCTTAGCCAATATATCAACAACCAAAGTGATTGTACTCGGTCGAACACCGAGTCGACTTCCTATTGAGTGATGAAGTCCCAATAGTTTCACCTGGTAAGAATGTTTCAATGCAGTTTATGTTTAAAGTGATTTGGTTGTGTGTGGGGAAATTAAGTGAATGTAATCTATTAACCTCCTAATTAAACTATGTGATCAAGAAGGATGAAAGGTTATTTTTAAGCCCAAAATAACAATTGATTTCGATGAGAGAAGAAAACAAGAATGCAATGCTTTGAAATAAAAATAAGGGAAAGAAACACAATGTAAAACACTTTTTTTAAAAAATTGATTTTTTTAGCACAACAAAAGTGCAACAAGAAAAAGCAAGAACTGCGCAAGGGTTAGTAGAAAAACAACAAATAGAAAAAAAAAAATATGGATGCTAGAGGCAAACTCACCGAGTAATTAGAAGAAGTCATAGAGATCGTTGATGATTGATAGGAATCTGAGTGATTCACACCAATCACTAGAAATTTAACTGGATCGTTGGCGATTACAGAAAGCGAAAGCCTAGAATGAATAAAATTAATTTAAATGAAAGAAAAAAAGGACTAAGGGTTCCACTGGGCATGCCAGAATGTACCAAAGAGTTTTTTATTTCCAACTTTAACTTAATAAAATGAAATAACAAAAACAAAAATGACCTCAGAAGACGACATGGTTTACCAATACCCACAAGATAGCTGATGTTGATCTTGATGGATGATTGAAGCTGCCGAGTCCAAATGAATGTGCAAGTCCTCCTATCCTGAAAATCACTCTGTGATCAAAGACACTAAACAAAAGATATTAGATAAATGGATAAATGAGATGCTCGAAAAGGTCGATTCCAGGAATCCAAAGGGACTTCCTTGGAGGATGTCACTTATTTTTAGACAATTAAGTAGATTGATAAAGATAATGATAAATATATGCAATAAACAATGATATATGGATAGTAGATAAGAAGCTCTAGAACTCAAGATTGAAAAGAAGGTCCTATGTGGATTTGAAGGTGGCCCAGAAAGGGTGGATGTGATCGAGATGAACTCAAAGTAGTCGTACCAGAAGTATTTGGTCTCTTGCTCAATCTTGTGAAGGAATTTTATTTGATCTTCGATATCTTCTTTGTCAACAAAGAATCATATCACGCAAAAGGTCAACTCGTGAAGAATGTTGTATTATTCCCAAAAGAAAGGGGTGATTGACTATAGTAAATTTGTAAATGCTTATGACCGGATGATAAGTGTTAGGAATTTCCATCTAAAAGAAAACCATGTTTGAAAAGAACAAGTTAAATGTAAAGATATTGATAAAACTGATAATCGGAAAAATTGATTTAAAAATGTGTTTTGATTGGGATCATTGGCAATTCAGTCGATCGTCGCTGATCTATAAATTAGCAAATTGATGTTTTGATAGGAATCGTTAGCAATTTAGGAAAATCATCGACGATTATGGTAATTTCTAGCGATTACTACTAAAATGGACAATTTCCGAAAACAATAAACAAAGGTATAATTTGATATTTTTATTGTTTTTAATGTTAATCGAATGCAAATGACATAAAGGAATAAATGAATACCTTTAGACACAAAAATGGAGATAAAATATGCTTCAAATTGATGATTGAGTTGATTGATGTTGATATTGTATTGTTGTGTTTTCCAAAGGTCGACATATGAAAGATGATATCAAAATGTTGAATTAGTGATTGTTAGAGGTTGATACAAGCTTGTGTTGATATCCTGAATGCCTCAAATTCACTAAGGAATCACAAATGTAGCGTAGATTCAAGCAAAAGGTCTTTGATGATCCTCAAAAAGGAGTAAAAACGTCTACTTAAAATTGCTAATGATTGGTTAGAATCGTTAGCGATACATATTTTTCAGGAAAAAACATTTGAAAAATGGTTAAAACTACTTCTAAACATGGATTTTGGATTTTTGACGAGGGAATATGGTTATGGGGAGGTTGTAGACAAACTATAGAGGTTGGGATATAAGAATAAAATAGATTTAAGTTGTTTTTAAATGGTTATGGTAGATTTCAAGTGGTTAGGTGGTTTAGAGATAGTAAATAGTAATTTTAGGATGTAAAATTATTTTTACAAAGGTGTGGAGATAATTACTTAGGATAATGATTTTTAGATGAGCGTTAATTGATAAAAAGGGTGTATAATGTGAAGTAGGCAGTCGTTAGCGAAATCTCGGTGTCTACACCCAAATGTCAAGTAATGATTGCTAATGAGGGTATTGTTAGTTCTTCAAGAAAATTCCATAACATTAAGCTCACCATGGGATATTACTTGATAAATATCCCTATGTATGCCATTTACATAGGATTAGCATACATTATGTTATAATTTCAAAGACTTACTACCTTAGGAACCATTGAGATGAACTTCCAATATTTTTTAATGTATTTTCAGATAGAGGGAAGAATTTTGAACTAAGAGGATTAAGAACAAATTCCCAAGGTAATAGAATTAACTTACTTAATTACAAGGTTTATGATGCAAAGCATGAATTAATTAATTTAATTAATCAATTCTAAAGGTTATGAAGGATAACTCGAGGATAAGCTAAAACAAGTATGTAGTTTTGGGGTGTCTACATTTACCCCTCTTTAAAGTGTTATTATGAAGTAATAACATTTGAAAGATAGTAGACACATGCATATATGTGAGTGAATGATAGGGAAAATATGGTAGATGGTATAGACATGCCTCAATGAAGCATTTAGATGCCCGAACGAGTCCTCAAGTGGGTGGGTGATGCAAAAAAGCGGTGGACAACCGCTTGATACGAAGAAGACAAAGATATAAAGGAGTTTATGAGGGATTGTGCTCATAGCATGAATGTCATTTAGAGAGTGAAATTTTGAAACCTTATTTTGTTGTTGCACAATAGCATTTTCACCATGATTATGAAGGAATCAAGATGTTTAACCCATTATGTGTGTAAAAAAACACACAAAAAGTAAAGAAAATATAGCAAATGAAAACAAACCCAATATACATTGTAAAATTATTCACCATAGCTATAAGGAAACCAAGATGATAATGAAATACATGTAATTGGTCCAAAAATTAAGCTCAACAATGCAACACAACTTCAAAAAGAAGACAATTAACTATGCCCCTAATACGTGCCACAATGATGATTAAGTAGATGTGAATGACCCCAAACACTAAACTTATGAAATACATGAGGATAGGATCAGATTGAAGAGTGGAGTAATCTTAGATACTCCTAATGAAACTCTTTTTGGATACGTATTGAATATTGATCTGATGTTTGAAAAGGATCATTTCCCCTAAGCAATAAAATTATGAATTGCATGAAAGGGAATGAGAGCTGAAATTTCCCAAGCAAAGTTATATCGCGAAGGAAATAATGTATTGTGATAGCCAAAAAAATTGAAATGATCACTAGGGTAGTAGATAAATTGTGATTTTATCAAGATTTCATTGAGGTGTTGCAATTTCAAACATTTTGTATTTTTTTAGGATTTTTGTTTGAATTTTTTATTTTTTTGTGAATTTTTGAGAATATATGATTTTTTTGGAAAATCTACAAATTCTTTAAAAAAAATTGATGCAAAGAAGAGGAGTGTGTATCTGTAATTAACAAAAATACAAATAAATATAAACAAAACTATTTACAATGTAAAAGGAAGACACACCATGACGTATTAATAAGTGAGAATGATAACACAATATGTACGAGTGACTCAAAGACACAAAATAAGCATGTCAAACAAATCCAATATGAACAAAAAGGAACTCGCACCAAAGTTATATGTGAAATGAGATGCTAATAAATTTTATGTAATTCTCTGATAATATTAAAAACTAAAAAAATCAAAAGCATCATCACAATGTTGAAAAACTGCAACAATACAACACAATTTGTAATAATGACGTCTAATGACACCCCTAATGTGTTCCACATTGAAGAATTAGATAGATATGAATGCCCCCAAGTGATAGATTAGAACATGAGAGGATTGGATTGGGACGAAGAGTGGAGTGATGCTTAGATACTCCAAAAATAATCTTTTCGGATCCCATTGAAGTTTGATCTGTATTGGATTAAAATGTGAAATCCAAGTGCACCCTAAGAAAAGTTAAATTCGAAAGGGTAAACAATTGATTTCCTTGAGCATAGATATACACCACGGGAAAGAAAAGTGATTATTGAAAGATGATCTGGAATGATCAATAGGATTTTCGTCAAATGGCGATATTGTTGAACTGTGTTATTCAGTTGTTGAGATTTTGTCAAACATTTTTTGAATTTTTGCTTTTTTTCTAGTTATATACTTGCTTTGGTTTTTGAACATATTTAAATGTTTTTTTTTTTTTTTGAACATATTTGAATGTTTTTAGTTTTTTTAAACATGTTTTAATGTTTTTGAGTTTTAAACATATTTGAATGTTTTTTTATTTTTGACTCGGTAAAGGGTGCACTATTTGAACTCATGTTAAAAATTGTAATCATTTCATTCCATTGGTAGAATGTAGATGATATAGTGATATGATGTCTCACTCCACTCGTGACTCCACACAACTAGGAAGATGTGAGGGCTCATCACTGAGAGCTAAGAAGGATATGAGAACTAGGAAAATAGTGATATGAAAATGAAGATGATGGATGCCAAGACACAAGGTGTAATAATGGTCCATTTAGGAAAATGTGACTCATCTCCAATCAATATTATCTGACCAATTCTAAGATGATTCAATTTATAGATCTTATCTAGACTTAGATCCATTGATGGCCTACTAATTGAAAAGATCCGATTGAAGGAATTTTTGTCTCTCTTAACATAAACAACTTCTTGGGATGTTTTTTATTAAGCACTTTTGATTCATATTTTCTGAAGGCTTTATTTTGTTCATTCTTTTTGAACGACCCTAGATCTTGCTACATGCCATCAATAAAAGGCAAGGTCTTAAAGACCGAAGATAAAATGTAGGTGAGTAAGGAAATCTTCCTCCGTTCTTAGTCTCATACTACTAGTAAGAAGTATGGGCTTATCACTCAAAGAAGACTCATGAAGGACGAAAGGTATAATTATTAAAAAAATATTTTATATTGATTTTTTTGTATGTCGATAATGTGCTTCTTGGGAAGGAACATTTCCCCCAATTCTTAGCCTCATGTGAGTAGTAGGATGTAAGGGTTCACCACTGTAGGCTGAGATGGACAGCTTAAAATGTCTAGGTAAAGAAGTTAGTTCTTTCTGTTAAAGAGAGAGATTGTTTGAAAGGAGGAGTTGTTATCATTAAACTTCTAGAAAAAATATAGGTAAAAGATATGAAATGGTAGAAACCATAATAGGGATGAGACACAAAATTCCTAAGACGAACAATATTAACCTATGTCATATAGGAGAAGAATGTGGAGAGATGAAGATGTCATGATTAAGATATCTTCCAATGGATGAAACAATTAAAATTGTTTGTTAAATGAGTTAACCATGCAAGTGGCCTCCCCTAGTGTGGAGAGTACCCATGGAAGAAGATTTTTTTGCTTCTATGTTTTTATTTTCAAATAGTGCTTTAATGATGGGTTTGATATGGATTTTTATTCACATTTTTACACTTTTTTATTTTTCTAAGTCTTTGCAGATGAGAGTTGGTAATCGACTCATTGGGAGAGAGATCCATGTTAATGAAAGTTGAATGGTACTGGTTTATGAGACTTGGATGGACAAGATCTAAGTCAAAAGAGTAGCTAGAAGGATTTTTATGTATCCATGATTTTATGAGTCTTGACTTATGATGCTTGGGCATATGAGTTCCAAGTCAAAGGAGGGGATCGAAATATTCACTATGTTTGGAAGTACGAGACTTGAGTGGATGAGGTCCAAGTAAAAGGAAGAAATCAAAAGATTTGATAATTCTGAAGTATGAGACTTCAAGGATGAGGTCCAAGTCAACGGATTTATGATTGGATAATTTTTCGATGGGATCAAAAAACCTATTTGATGCTAGAGGTGATTTTTGATGTAGAAAATATGTTGAAATGCATATTCATCCATGATTGGAAGGATGCAAGGAAAGAAGGATTGATCCTAGATGGACATCCGATGCTCCTCATAGGCCGTAGAGATAAAATATTCAATGTTACTCTATTGAGATAGTGGATTAGGTTGTTTGACGATAGATTTGTAATTAAATCTCAAAATGGTGGTGTAAGGATCTTCCTGGGTATACAAACCTCATAAAGTGTACGCATGTGGATGTATTGATACATAGGAATCATCATTTTAATAATGTTATGTAGAGAAAATAAAGACTTTACATCATATGATTTTTGCGAAACATTATTAAATGTAATATTGATCCATTGAGGAATTATGGAAATGGAAGGCTACATTATTGCCGTGTTTAAAGTTTTTATTATGGTGTCTCTACAACAAGACTAGGGATGTTGGGCATAAGAGTTAGCATGGAAAGAATAGACTCGGAAAAATGATTCTTGATGATGGACCCTATTATTTAAATTTTTCATTTATATCAAGGGTTGGAAATGAGTGTTTAAACAAGTTCAAGTTCTTGTTGGATGTTTGAAGGGTGTTGTCCAAAAAAAGGTTCAATGTCTGATTGAACTAACAGAAGAAAATGCAGAGAAGAGATTGATTGGTTTTGAGTTAGAGATACTTGAACTTTTTCATCTTGATCTCATTGAGTTTTATTATGTACAGGGATTTGGGACAACATTCAACTCTTCATTATAAGTTTTGGTAGTTGACGTGTTTTTGTTTACGATAAATTTTTCATCGATATCTATAGAATGAATCCATTGTCAACTAAGTCTTAAACATAATGATGGATACTTGAATAATGATCAATAGAATGGCCTTTGATGTAGTTTTATTAACAAAATTTTGATTCATTATACCACTTAGGATTGGATTCCCCATTATAAAAGGGTCTTGTGATTGGATATTTGATCATGTTATCCTTTGCTAATTGTTGAAAGGAACTAGAGAGACTTTCTCCAAGGGGTGTAAATTGACATTCAAATTTGCATGGAGTAGTGTCTACGATAAATGATATGATGGAATTAAAATCGACTTTGTTTGAGGATTGAATTTGTTCAGATATTTTCCCTTTGTACCATGGTTAGGAAATGGATTGGAAAACACCTTTAGATTATCATTGGGTGTTTTTTTTTGGGTGTTAGGTCTTCAACCACTATCTCTCCATTTTCAATGAGGTATTGGATGTAGTTGCAAATTTTCCTACATCTATCTATTTTATGGTCATTAATGTAATGAAAATTGCAATATGTGTTAGGTTGATACCAAGATGGCTTAGGTTCCCCTTTAGGAAATGGTTTCATGATAGGGTAAGTGTGTTGTTATAATTTTCTTGTTCGATTCAAATTAATGATGTCATTTCTACTAAAGAAAGCTAAAAACTCGTAAAAATGGAGGGTTTATGTTACCGCGAATGTGTGATGTGGATGAATGGGTGCAAAATTAATGATCCTCGTTGTGAGCTAGATAAACCTGCAAATAAGAATCACTAAAAAGGAGATTGATTAGATGATATATGGGGGTTTCTGAAAAAGTTAGCTCTAAGAAGCGTTAACTTTCTTAGCGGATGTCAACTCCCATGTTTGATAAAAGAAATTATAATAAACAAGATAATATGCAAAATTTGAGGCACACAGAAACTGAAAATGTAGAAATATAAGGGACATATAAATATGATCTAAATTAAACTTGAAATAATTTTCCGACATGGTCGATGAAACTCTAATCGCACAAAGACAAAGACAAGTTGATGACGACCCGAGTGGATGAATCTAGAAAATAAGAGAATTATGTATATCTACAGAGATCTAAATGTAAATTGGATGCAACAAAAGCCTATAGATGTTGGAAATGACTGCGAGAAGGGAATATAAGGCGAAAAACACCGAAAAAAGATAGAAAATAGAAGTTTGGATGGGTTGGTTAACAAACAAGGCTCGGGTTGACGATGACATGAGGGGCGATAAGCTAGTTTTGATGTAACAGAGAAATATGATGAAGGATCTGGAAAACTCAAATGGAAAAAGCGTGAAGGTAGAAATAGAGGAAGGATATGGAGATAGAAAGCACGGTGTGATGAAGGAAGGGTCGACGATAACTCGGCTAGAAACAAAACTGGAGCAGTAGTAGAATAAAACCTAAGGCAAATGGGTGGATGGATGACTTGCAAGTAAAGAAACTAGTAGAACAGATGATAATGAAGCTCGAGTGTTGTTGTTGAACCTAAAAACATTATATCTAACAAGATAGTGATAGAAATAACATAAGATAACACAAGAAAGCAATGTAAACCTCCCGAAGTTAAGTAGTTGATCAAAACAAGATTCAAGGACTATAAGAAGGTTGACACAATTGTTAATATGCTCTAGTTCGAAGATGGATTTGCAAAATGCAAGAAAGCCAAGTGTTTTTCACTGTAGTCAAAAATTATGCACTTTAGACATTTATTTATCCCAGGGCCTCATAATGTTATTTAGAAGGTTCTTGAGTAAAGAAAGTACTAATCAACCCCCATCTTCTCGGCCATCTTATTTAATTTTATTTTTATCTACATGCCCAATCTATTTTGGCATTTTCCCATCATTTTAGCCTTTTCTAGGGCGCCCAAGGTAGAACCGGGCACCTTGGTCCCACCAGGGGCACCCCGGTCCTTTTTCTACTTTCCTACCACTTTTTGGGCTCTTTCTATCTGTTTCTTATTATTATATTTTTCTTAGTCAGCCATTTCGGGGTTAATTACGAAATCAGATCAAGAGAACCCTATAAATATAAAGTTATGAGACCATAATGAGGGACCTAACATCATCTACTATTATCGCTCATCTAGATTTGTATCCATCTATCGTGCATTTGCATCCATATAGCTTTATCATCAAGGCACAAGCTAGGAAGTCTATATCACACTTCATAAGGGGGGGATTCTATTCTATTCCATGCATACATGTTGTTACATTTTCTACATTTAGTTATTCTTCGCTACTTCATGAAGTGCGGCCGACACAAGAGAACACTAGGGCACAACATGCACACACTCACCAGAACTACATTTGGGTCCAAAATGTAGTGCAATGCTCAGAGTAGTAAGCCTCACTGTTGTGGAAAATGAGGTCAATTCGACCCATTCATTCTAGCATTTTTATTTTTAAGGGTTTGATACTTCCTTTTGGTATTTTATAGGTCTTTACATCATCTTGAATTATTGGTGACATACAAAGGTGCAGACAACGAATCTGATGCTACACACAAAGATGGTTTCACACCACCCTCCAACCCCGTAAGAACTAGTTTTAGATCTCTTTCGCAGCAGGGTGCCAAAATTGCAAACCATAGTGCCTGTGGGTGCCCTAGTCCTCCTCCAGTGCCTCAATCCACTCAAATCCTCTAGATCCAGCTTTTTTTGAGAGCCGTGCACCGTGGTTTATGCTCTTTTTCTCCAATCACCTCTACAAGACTTTGCATGAAAATCATCTCAAGTTATCAACTGAGTTCTTTCCTTATCTTCTTCTTGCATATAGGGTTTCATTTCCGTTAGTTAAATTATATAAGTACTTCATATTGCTTTAGCACATTTATTTACAATGTTTATGTCCTCCTATATTAGATTAATTATCCCCCATACTACCTATTATTAGTTAATCATTTTGGTGAACCCGACATTTCAACATTTCCTTTTGATCATGTCATCTCCTTATCAAGCCATGGATCAATCTTCTTATCCTACCTACACAACCGCTAAGATCTCAGGTATAGTTACTACCATCATTGATTTCATGTGTATACACACCCAACATCCTCCTCTCTTTGTTATGCCTAAGTCTCGATCCATCCATCAATTTTGTAACTACTCTTTGTACTCACCTTAATCCTCTAACAACTCCACCTATGTCTCTTCCACCACCCATTACACCGACACCTCCACCTACCACCTCTAAGGGCTATGACATTATTGAATAAAAATACGCCCACTAAAATATCTCTTTACGAATTATTGTGTACTACACCAAATTTTCATAACACATTAGAGGCTGCCCTCTATGCCATTTATATTGAACGTGATAACTCCACAAAGGCCTTTGCACATCTCATCTAATCTCTTCATAATTTACCGCGCGTTATCTCTTTTACTGATGAGGATATGTCATCTTTTTCCAAAAATAACCCATGTGCTCCGTTGCTCATTACTTGTTGTTGTTGTCAGCACTACTTGCATCAAGTGAGTTCTCATTCATAATGGATCTAGTGTTAATCTTTGTGCTCATTATCTTTTACGGTAATTAGGTATAAGTGGTAATCTAATTTCTCATAATTCCACTCTCATTCGCGGCTATGACTCTACCACTTGCACGTTCTTAGGAACTATCTCATTACACATTCAAGCTAGACTTAAGATTGTCCTTACTTGATTTTTATGTCCTCGATAAGTCCTCGTTAAATTCAATATCTTGTTAGCAAGGACCTCGATTAATGTCATGTGAGTAGTTCTATCTACTATCCACCAATGTGTCAAATTCTTACATGATGGCTATGAACACACTATTACCGCTGACCTCGATCCATTCAAGTCTTTCAAGTCACACATAGATCTCATTAATGTTATGCCCATACCTCCTCCATAATGCATTCCATATGCTAGTGTTGACACCTATGACACTAGTTAGTCTAGTGCTTCACAATATCCTCCTACTACCGCTGCACTCTGCTATATCTACTCACACTTTGGCTATCTTTTCACCTCTCAGATATTCATCCCCGCTAGCACCCCATATGCACCAACCACTTTGCACTCTTACTCCTCTAACTTAAGTGCTCGCCTACTAATATACTCTCGTTATAGCCACACAACGCGATGAAGCTCACACTGATGCTTCCAAATATTCCGATGAAGAAATGGATGTTATAGAGATTATAGATGAATCATTGAGACAACTTGATTTTACTCCTTTAGGTTTCAAGAATCTTATTTTGAAGAAACCTTTGTAGTAGATAGCCTCGAGAGTACCAATTCAAGAATCCTATCTCCACTAAATGCTATGATATTGTATAAGGGATCTATCCATAGTGTTGAAGCTATTTCATCTTCTCCTCCACCAAAGGCTACACCATGGACTCTTTTTACATGCATATTATTTATCAACAGGTCCTTTTGGCAACACATCCCCATTGATTCCACTTGCTTCGATACTATTTGTACCCATGACAGTTTTCCTATGTTTGGTATGACACTTAATGATATCCTACCCCCTCTTCATTCACCACATCTCTATCATGGCTATTTTCACATTACAACAACTTATGGCTTGCGATTTTTTCATTTGGCGCCTTTATTATGCGTACCTCTTGTGATTCTCCACTCACACTTAGACAGTCTTAGATCAATTATATTGGTGGTGCAATAGATTCTCTCCACTCTTCACTCACGTTTCTTATGCCCTTCGGCACTATATCTATTTATAATTATTATTCTCCTGCTTACATTCCTAATATCTCTCGATGTCATGCTCATAGTTGTCCACTAATTGCATTTACTGATGAAGAATACGTAATGAATGTGTACACACTTTGACGTAATGGATCTTTATATGACCCTCCTCATTCTATAGCATACCAAATTTCCGATGCTTGCTCCAGGTAGCTTTTGATCACCGCAAAGATGATCTCCTTGATAGTGGCCCTTAGTTTCCCTCTTGAACATATACGTGGTGGGAATAACACCTAATATACCCCCCACTCATGCATATTTATCATATATTGCGTAACAATCACACATCCTAATCAGACTGTATCGTTACTCGAGGATGCACTCTTGTGCTTCATTTCACACTTGACTATTGATGGATTACCATTACATGAACCCCACACACACTATAGGCATTATACATTGCATTTCATCACACATACTCACACATCATACACCACACATTTTACATTTTGTCTACAACCTTTTGACATTTACGCATTCATCCATCACACATTTCTAATTTTCCAATATTCCTATCATCTACGCGTCTAAGATAATATGTTATTCATCCTAAACATTACATACATTTTTAGGGCATCTACGTGCATGGTCACATCATACACTACACATTTCTACATACTATGTTAGCTTACATTACATATGATTCTAGCATTATATTACATTTTACACATTCTACACATTTAGCATCACATTTTATACACTACGTCTTTACATATTCTATACACCACATGGTCATTTCATCATTACACATACTACATTATTTTCTACGTGTTACACTCACCACCCTATGATGCACTTTAGTTCCTTGGTCCATACTCGACTTCAGGGTTTACAAATCAAATGGACCTTACACCCACCATGTGACATTTCATCATGTGACATTCCTAGGCTAGTGACATATGCTTTAGGATAAATCGTCACTCACTCTTTCTATCTAGTAGTGGTATACGATTTAGGCTATATCACCACCCCCATTTTATCATCTTGTCATGGTATACACCTTAGGTTACATCACCAACCCACTCATCATATAGTGATATATGTTTAGGGCTAAATCGTCACTCTCTTTCTATCTAGTAGTGGTATACGCTTTAGGCTAGATCGTCACCTCCATTCTATCAACTTGTCGTGGTATACACCTTAGGTTACATCGCCCATCCACTCATCATACAGTGATATATGCTTAGGGATAAATCATCACTCATCATTTCACCTTATAGTGATATATGCTTAGGGCTAAATCATCACTTGTCCATTCATCATATAGTGATATACACTTAGTGCTAAATCATCACTTGTTCTTTCATCTTATAGTGATATACGCTTAGTGCTAAATCATCACTTGTTCATTCATCATATAGTGATATACGCTTAGGCTAAATCATCACTCATCCATTCCTCAAGTCATGATATATGATTTGGATATAGGGTTCACGCACATCCTTTCTATATGTCTCACCTCATCACCACTACATACACACTCATTTCAGCGCACTATATACAATACACACTACTCGACCATTTCCCGATGACTCACTCTCATTTATAGTTCATTCTTGACTACTGAGGGGGAAAAAATGAACCTCATTGCATACACTTCAATCCAATTGGGGGCACGTGGCTCCTATCATTCCATTCTATCCACCCACAACATATTCAATTGTCTTGGAGCATTTACTCTTGTTTACTAGTGTTTTACATGAGCACTTTACTACACATGTTGAATTGATTTCTTATATGTCATTATCTATATCATCCACACATATGTGTTCACACCATTTCTTAGTGTGATCGTAGATACATGACTCCTACACGCAGCATGGATGTTCACCTTCTACCCTTCCTACACTAGTTGTTGGGGGCATCCACATTCATCTCTTCTAGGTGTTATTGTTTCATTTTGTACTTAGCATCTTACATTATTTGATCATACATGCTTTTGACATATTGGCTATTTATCTAACATGCTAATAGGTGTTCCATGTGCAACACTTGTTTTGCAAGATTACATGTTTCTATGACTACTTGTTTGTCTATTTATACTTGTCTGCCATTGTTTGCCATTGTATGCGGGCTTTGCCCTATGTTTTTTTGCACACTTTCTTGTTATTTACAGCCATGATGACCTTGCATGTCTTATGACATTATGAGTGATGTCCCATGTTTGTAGCCCACTTTGTGTGGATTACTTGCTTTCCTATGCATTTTCATTTACTACATTGTCTGCATAGCTTACACATGTTTTCTATATGCATGCATTGTTTGTTTACACTTGTCTTTGGCTAGCCTTCTTGTTTGTGTGTGCCTTGGTTTCTACCAAGCACTTTCTAGGGTACATAGTTCAAAATGTAGTTGGTCCTCTTTTGGGGCCACATTCTCCTATCAGTGATATCATAGACACCCCAAAAGAGGGGGGCATCACTTGGGGGTTTTACATACTAACACAAAGATTCCACATCAACATGGTTCAAATTTCTACAATAAGTGGGTTCGTAGTAGTATATGAACCCCATACACAAGTGGATTTTATACAGATCCGGTGTCCTTAGCATTTCGGGAAGCGATTCACGTGCTTGGGGGTTATAGTGGGTGTGCCTCTCTACACTAGTTCAGCCATTGGCATCGATCACCCAAAAACTGGACAATTGTAGCCTATATTTTACCACTAATAGCCCAAGGTGCGCTTAACACAACACTCAAATGAATGAGTGCTCACTTGAAGTGCACAAGGGTTCAAAGTCCCTCTTTAGAGAGGCTTGTTCAAGAAGTTAGCATTATTGAATGTATATTTAAGATCCATAATAAATAATAAATTAAACCACAGTCCATAAACTAGATCTAGATCTTAACCATGTAAAGAATACTTAAACAATTACTATAATCAGATTTACCATACAAGATCCATGCTTAGTTACATCCAACACCAATATCAAGCCAATAATCCCATTATATTAAATACTACAAAACACGAAGCTTCATACATCATACAGTCTCCATGGTCATGCGCACTCATAAATTTGCAACATAACACTACAATAATATCCGATCCCTAAACTATGCAAATCAATACATATTTATAGGGGTGGGGACTTTCCCTTCACCACCCATGCACCTTTCAAAAATAGGCTACATGCTAATAATAGCCATGCACCCTTACATGAGAATATAAAAGCATGCAAGCTCGCTAATAATAGATTATCTACTAGAATAATTATTGTTTAATCCTATTAATAGCTTCAAAGCTATGCATGGCACTTGTTCTTCTCGCTTATACAAAATAGCCTTTGTGTGGTCTTCAAGTATCCTAGAATGTGTTCTCTTCACTCCATGTCCAAAATTAGCCCTAATTTGAAAAATGGCTAAGTCTTGATTTCAAACTGTCTAAGCGTGCACTGCTTTTGCTATACTTCCACGCGCTCCTACATGCCCCGTGTTCGCATGCCCAATCCTTTCATGTTTTCATACTTAAGTTGTATTTCATTAGTTGAACATTACCCCACACTAATTTCATTTTCATCTCTGCAATGGGTAATCATAACTTATCTCTCCAAGAATAATGAATAAAGAATGAAAGAATAAATAAATTTTTTTACACAAAAAGAATATAGAGGCTACTCGGCACCTTTCTCTTCTACAGGCATGATTAACTTTGGATATTAATTATTAATCTCTTCCTCTAAATCATTCCAATCGCTCAACACCTTATTTGTTTTATCTAGAATGTCTACAACTATGGCTTCCAACTCATCAAGGGTCATCTTTTCTCCTTCATTATGTATGACCTTGAGAATATTAGCCATACTTGGAACCATTCCCTCCATTATATCCATCCTCTCTATAATGAGCTTCCCGGTTAATTTTATTCTCTCCTTGTGTGGGACTCAGGAAACTTCAAGCATGTCGTGCTTTGCTTCTACCAGTGTAATTCTCTCTACACACCCGAGTGTTTCATTCTTTGTTTCTTGAAGGACTTCATCCTCTTCTACCATAGTCTTTGTCTTTATTATCACATCTAGTGTCGCACACATAGTTAATGTCAGGTCTGATTTCTTAAGCTCATCCTTCAAAATTTATAAAATGAACTCATAACTTGTAATTTTCCTTGCCATTGTGGCTTTGGCCATTGTTGCCTCTTTCGCAAATCCTTAGGTGTGGGCATATGAACATGCCCTTATTCCATTACCATTCAAAAAAGTGCATGTGCATAATTCATCACAGATGGGAAATTTTGGGGCAAGTCCTCAAATGTGGCCTCTTTTCCAAAATTTCATCTGCAACCTCCTCCACCATACTGCTATGTCTTAGCCTTGGCTTTAGCTTGCACCTTCTCGGTTTTTAAGCATTTAATCACTATTTATTTTTCCATTTTATCTTCGAGCAATTAAAGTGCTTTGATATTTGCCTCTTTGTCAATATCCCTACGTGCAACCTTAGCAAATATCTTTGTTAAGGTATTACTTACCTTCATCAGACATGACATGGGGCTTGACATTCACATGCCTAGAATGGGGCACTTTCTTCATTCTACATGAAACACAAGATTCCTCACACACGTTGAAATCAGGCTCATCCATATGAGTCTGCATAGTCCAAGATAGTTTTTTGCGTGTGTGTGCATTCACCATGTCTCCGTTCCATGAGATCCCATCCATACAACTCCATAGACTCCAAAGTGCTTGGAACCATGGGCGCATGATTTTAATTATGTCATCCACATAACCAACTACAGGAGTCTCATAATATTCTTCGTTCTTTCCTTCCCCGATCATCTCCCTTTTGGAATCTGGGCACTTGTATCCATCCGTATCCTCACCGATTTGCTTAGTATGGGGTGCTCGATGGCTCGCCATTATCTTCACTTATCTCCAAGCCATATTTCTTCATCTCATCTTCATATTTCTTCATCTCCTCTTCATCTTTCTTCATATCCTCTTCATATTTCTTCATCTCCTCTTCATCTTTCTTCCACAAGGGGCGAGGTTCGTTCTTCATCTGCCAAAGTGCCAATTGTATGCTTCCTCTTGGTGGGCCAAAAAATTTGAAATCATTCTCCACATACTTACCATTCTCTAATCTGGGGCTTGAGTTGGATATACACAAGGGCTGCCCCAATCTCACCAATTTCCAAACTCATATACTTCATGCTAATATCATTTGAAATTAACCTCTCAATATATGTAGACTTACTTGGATAAATGTAAGTCTTTCTGAGTGTTGGTAGTCATAGTCTACCTTATCAACATTTAAATTCAACTTTCACGCGTCTAAAAATTTGTGTACAGATGCCTGGAAGTAACGCATACGATGTGAAGGCATAAGGGATCTTAGACCAAGGGTTCCACTTCTCGTCCTTCATCCCAAAGTGCGCAATACAAAAGTGTTGATAAACTATAAACTGTACTTTCTTACCTAATACCGAAGGTAACTCCTTGGGTATTCTCCATTCCTCCTCAAATGCAGATGAGTCACTCATACCACAACTCTTTCCTTTGCTTGAAGGGTCCACTCATGGTCCCATCATATGTATACTCCTCAAATATCTCTACAAGAGATTTCTTCTCTACAAGATACGCCATATTTTATCCTTTGGCCCATTGGGCACCCCAATTTCTACAAAGACAAGTGATAAAAGGATCATGCTAAAACTAATATTCTCACCTTCATGTGCTTCCTCAATGATGGTTTCAGCAATGAAACCAACCAAGTTGTAAGTTACCCCTTCAATCATTTTCTTTGTTATGTGCAGCCACAAGGTATTTACCTGCAACCACCGCTCCTGGTTATTTAACTTTGTGAGGAGGTGCGTTGCTTCTTGGACCACTGGGTACTTATGCAATTTTTCAATATCCATTATGCACCCTCCCTTTAGGTAACCCAACGCCTTCATGGTCACGATTATTGTCTCTTTATCTCGTGAGATCGTTTCTCACTTTAGTTCCTGAACTCCTAAGTCCTATCGACTCCCACCAGGGGCATAGTGATCCTCATCTGGTGCCCAACAAAATAGAAGAAGTCCTCATGGACTCTTCTTCATCAACCATTGGTATAATTTTTCTAGTTTTCCAAAATAAGGGAGTTTATACAACTGTAAAACTCCTACCTTTTCGCCAACATATTTTTCTCACATCGTCACACATGACCATGTCATCCGCTGTTCTCTTATTCATCTTCACAACCAACAACTTATCCAGTTCATCCTTGTTATCCTTTGTTCTATGATTGTAATCACTCACCTTGCACCGACGAATGTGTGAATCCCAATCAAGACCCATATAAACCCCTTTCGGGTATTACTTTTCAGAAAACCTGCTCTCGGGAGTGTTTTGACTTTGATTTCAACCTCATTTTGCTTCTTCCCCCTTGTCTCCGCTCCAGTGCTCTTTTTGGTGCCATTTTCACTATAAAGGTGTGTCCTTTCAACTGATTCAAGCTTTGCAACTCAACTCCACGTGCCCTAGCTTGAAACCACGTGCCCTAGCTCAAATCCAAACCCTAACTATCAATGTTCCTCCTCGCATGCCTCTACTTCATAAAACACTTCTCCAAATGGAGCGGCAATCACCTTGGTGCATAAATCTGACAAATTCAACTGGTTCGTAGCTCTTTGCACTTCACAGCTCATTTGCTAGCTCGCTTGTCAACAACTCACTTGAATTCTCTTGTTCGCAAAGGTAAAAATGATTTCACAACACCACCTTATATAGATTTTTTTAAAAAATTGCATTTATTTCTCTCTACCTACCACCATACTCAACATTGATTTGTTGTTCCATCAATCTTTCACATTGATTGTTTCCGCACCACAGTCATAACCTTCTGGCGTGCCTTCTACTTCTCGGCCTTAGACCTCATTTCGCGCACCCTCACGCACCAAAGTACTTTCCACTGCGCCTTTCACTAAGTTGTTTTCAATGTTGCATCCTACCTCACATTACATTGTGCATCCATTTATCCATATGTGGTCTTCAATCATGAGCAATATTTCTCTATCCGCACCTTTCCTTTGAGCACTTGCATAATATTTCTTCTATGCATACCCATCTTTAAATAATATTCAAACTTGGGCCATGAATCCTGTGTATACTCCACCCCACACTAAGGGTATGATCGATCCTTTACGTATGAAAACACTTAGATAGTAATCATCTTCTAGCGTGCAAGCATGCTTATTACATAAAACATTGAACTAAATTGACAAAGCATAAAAATGATGAAGGAAACACACATAAAGGAAAAGCATTAAGGAAACCTAATCTAAGTGACAATACTACCTTATTACAAACACCAAGAAGACTTATTTATATTAGGGCCCTACTCCCGTTGAAGTAACCGAAATCATGCTTCGTCCAGCGCCTCTAACTGGCAAGCGCCTGAATCAAGTATATAAGTTATAACATACGGTCCAACCAATGCACTTTAAGATTTCCAGGGTGGCGCAAAAACTTTGAATCATACATAAGTACCATTTTCCCAACCTCAATATTTTTATCCTTGATGTGCCTATCTTTTCATGCCTTCTGCCTAGCCTTTTCTTGCTTCTGACTCCATCATGTTATAGTGTACCTTTCATCTAGTTGCATTAATTTGTCTATACGTTCTTCAAGTGCTTGCTCATCTGCTAACCCTCTTGTGTGCGTAATACACAAAGAAGGTAACATGAATTCTACTGGTAGAATAGCCTCTACGCCAAACACCAATTGAAAGGGTGTTGATTTATTCAACCTTTTGTAGGTTGTCATGTATGCCCAAAGTACAACAGAGACTTTATCATCCCAGTCTTTCCTTCCAACATCACAAATCTTAGTCAAGGTATGGCTCAATATCTTGTTAAAGGCCTCAATAGTTCCATTTTCCTGAGGATGATAGGGTGTTTTTTATGGTGTGCAACCATAAATTCATCCAATAATATCTTGATGGTCTCATTAAGAAAATGAGTACCCCTATCACTTGTCAAACTTAAAGGGCATCCATACTTGTTGATAATGTTTTCCCATAGAAACCTTACTATAGTAGTTATAGTACAATCCTTTATAGGTGACACTTATTCCCACCTTGTAAGATAATCTTTATAAGTTATAATGTAGTGCGATCCAGTCCTATGCGCGGGTGGGGAAATAGGACCCACAAAGTCAATCACCACTTTTCAAAAGGTTATGTGCTAGCAATAGGCCTCAAAGGCATTTCATCTCTATGTCCAAGTGCTTTCAAAGGTGCTGAAAATGGTCACATGCCTTATAATATCCTTTAAAATCCTTGTATAATGTCTCCCACCATAGACTAGTTAAGAGAATCTTGCGCACGATGGCATCTCCTGCATAGTGTCTACTTGCAATACCGCCATGAGATTCCTCCATAATTGCTTCACACTCATGCTCAAGTACACAATGACACAAAATTTCATGCCGACCTAGTTTGTATAAATCTTGACTGATCAACATGTAAGGCACGACGCATATGGCAAGTTGTTTCTTCTCCAAAGCCTTCATTCCTTCAGGCGCCACACCTGTGTGTAAAAAGACAACAATATCCTCTAATTCTGAAGGTGTGCGGTTTAACCTAAATAGTTGTGCATCTCATGGTATCTTCTATGCTTTGATTATCCTCTCTGATTCAATCCTTGATAAGTGGTTGGGTCCAGAATTACTCTTTCCTAGTTTAACCACCATAGTAAAGTTAAAATCCTAAAATAACATAATCAATCGCATATGTGCCCCTATAAAATGGGCTTACTCACCAAGTACTTCAATGCCATATAGTCTGTATAAAATATGAAAGGTGTTACCAGTAAGTACTGTCCAAACTTATGAAGTGAGTAGATCGTAGAAAAGGCCTCATGCTCTTTAATGGGGTAACTAAATTTTGTTGGATTCAATTTCCTTCTCACAAATAAAATAGGATGATCAACAATCCCTTCTCTAGGATGGGCTAATACTACACCAATGGTTATGCAGAGGCATCTACATGAACATGAAAAGGCTTGGACCATGAAGGAAAGCACAAAATAGGCGTTTTAGTAAGCCTTTCCTTCAATGTCTCAAACGCACATTATTGTGCCTCACCCCAATATAACTTTCCTTTACCCTTCAATAGTTCCTCTAGGGGCATGACGATCTTGGCATATCCTTTGATAAACTTTTTGTAATACCCTATGTTCCCAAAAATCTGCAGACCTCACTTTGGCTAGTAGGTTCCTCTAAGCCCAAAATAACAACAACCTTAACAGATCCACTAGCAAGCCTTCCTTACAGATGGTATGTCCTTGTAAAATTCTAAATGGTGTGGTAAATACATATGTCTCGATGTTCAAAGAGATGATCAACTCTTGACATCTATCAAAATGAGCCTTAAGTTATCACAATGATCCTTCACCATCCCATAGACTTCCAATCACCCAAATATACCTGCAAGAACTCATGAATAAATTCTGGAATGCTTGAACAACTATGCGCGAAAATACTACATGTAGGCACATTCTTCAATCCAAATGGGATAAACATGTATGCAAAATTCCCCATTCAAGTGGTGATGAAAGTTATATTCTCTTGATCCTCTTTAGCTATCCTTACCGATGATATCATGAGAACCCATCATCAAGGAGTAGATCTTACGCCTTGCAACACCTTTCAATATTTCCTCAGTAAATGGTGTGGGGAAAGGATAAATTACACATGCATCATTTAACTCCCTATAATACACACATATTCGATTCTTCCATCCTTCTTTATACTAATAACCATAGGGCTAACCCATTTAGATTCCTCAATGGGATTAATGATTCTAGAATTTAGCATTTTGTCAATTTCTTCTTTCACCTTAATGTGCATGTTGGGATTCATTCTATAAGGCCTCTTCCTAACTAGACACACACCTTTCTTTAACTTGATTTACATCTCACCCAAAGATTCATGTAACCCTTTCAATTCATTATAGCCTCTAGAAACAAATCCTAGAAGTCCGGCATAAGCTCAATTATCTTAGCAACCTCGATTCGACTTATAATCTCTTATGATGTCCTCCTTAGGTTCAACATCCATTCTAATGTTTACTTTATTAGTTTTCATAGGCCCATGGTATATGTGTGCCTTCTCATTTGCATTGTCTAAGACCTCGAGCGTACTCTCGGTATGCTTAATATCTAGGTTCTCCACTTCTTCATCATCAATAATGTAGACCATCTTACCCTTTTCTTTTTCTAGGAAGGCATGCCCAAGATGTTATGCATATGTTTCTTCCTCTTCTTCAAATTGCGCCTCCAGTGTCCGACTCACTAAGAACTCCTGAATAAGTTCCTCAACCTTGAACTATCTCCCATAATCAAGTGCTTCATAACCTGTAACACCTCATTTACCAGAGGTTTAGTGGAAAACTAATCAAAGGTCTCAATCATACTTACAGTCATTTCTTGCCAATTTCCATTCTTTCTATTCAACTCTACATAGACATATCAAGCATGCACGCAACCCCATAAGGTGAAATAGAGCTTGTGCACCCACAAAAAGGTGGTAAAGCTTCATGCCCTCTGTCTGCAGAGTCTCTCACACTATTGAACGTGGTGCTAAACATGATCATTACCATGAAATTCACAAATCTGAGTAGGCACATTGCTCCTTAGAAATCTAGCAGATAAAGTGATCCTCACCTCTCGCCACTCCAAACGATTATCCTTGTGAACCATCCACCAAAGTGCTACTGTCTCATGTAGATTATAGACCAAGATATTCCTTCTTTCCACCTGACATTCCCACTAAAATTCCATAGAAAATAGGAAAACCTCAAGATTCCCTCACCAAGATACCTTGGTACTGGTTGTTGCCTAAGCATCTAACACATTGTGTCCTACTTACGCATACGCAACTACACTCTCACTTTGTGCCCCACCATTTCATAATTTCCATGTGCCCATTTGTCACATGAAACACTTATCAGTATCTCTCATGGGATGTGCATCAACCTAGTGGAGAACTCCTTCCTCTCGATGGCTCAAGAACTTCCGAATCTCTAATGGTGTGCACATTAATTCTATTTAAATCTTCTTCACTTAAGGGCTCTACATAAGGTGTAACTTTTCCATCTATCAAGGGATAATGACGTGCTCTTCCTTGTTCTCAAAACTTATATATCCTTTTTTGAAGTGCAGATCCACGTTGTTTGCATAACACCAAGGGCACCCAAGAAGCGCTAGAAATTTGTCACCTGCAAGCGCCAAGACTTCAAATTCCCTAGTAAACTTGGCCCCCTGTATAATAATAGAAACATCCTTCAAAACCCCAATAGGCACGGCTTTAGCCTTTTTTTTTCCATAAACAACACATTCAAGTTGACTACAATGGTGTTGTAACCATCTAAATCCATGTGTCCAAAGTGAGTACATTCACTTTTGCACACTGTGTCAATCAATGTTACTCAAAATCCAGCCATCAACAACAACATTTAAAGTAATCTCCTTGTCATAATCTAAACTATGAGGAGGGAGGTTAGCAAAAATCTTCCTTTCATGCTCAATCCCAATGCATGGAGTGTTTCCTTCAACCAGCTTCCCTAGTAAAGGAATAATGTTCTCTTGTCACAAAATCTTGCAAACCTCCTTTAGATCATCAATATCCGTATGATGGAGCTCGTGTTCTTTCTTTTGTTATGACTTCCGTGATTGTTCTTTCAAACATTATATCTCACCCTTCAAATTCCTAATCACCTACATGGACTATTGATAAAACTCCTTCTGATCCATAGGGTCTAGATAATTTGCATGTAATACTTCCTCCTTTGTGATAACATGCTTCTACTTTAGAAATTCCCTAGTGTGTGCAACCTCAGCGCATGTAGTGATCTTCACAGTACCAACTCGTGATCAAAGCTAACTTCTGTATCCACTAATATTCTATGGAACACTATACTCTAACCATTCCCGTGCCCTTTTCTTTATTTTTCTTCTTACTCAAGTGTTCATACAAGTCTAGGAATTCTTCATAGTTTTGATTCTTTCCGCAAAAAGAACATATAATTTTATGAGGGAATTCACGCCTATAATGATCAAGGAGATCCACATGTATAACATGTTCCATGAGGGAAATAAATTTTTACACCGCCGCAACCCTATCCTTTGAATCCTCTATAGTATCCTCGGCCTCTACCATGGTATCCATCAAAGCGTCCTTCATTATGTTCATGGTCATGATGCTCACATTTCTCCTTAGAGTTATTTCCAACGTTGGTCATTTGTACACCAATATCAATGACATCATGAATATGATCAATCAACCTGCAATATTTATTATCATGAGTGGTAGACCTATAAATCTTGTAGTAATAAGACACATTCTTCCTTATCGTGTGTTGCAATAATGGGCACCTACTTGAATCATGATCCAAGTGATAGATCTTGCAGTCCCGTAACATGGTGTGCACCAACTTCTCGAGGACAAATATCCTTAGTATACCCTTCTACTTCACAATTTTTACACCAAATTCCACTGTGTGTTTCATACGCCGAATTAACTGATAATTTCTCGATTTGTTTAGCCATAGCTATAATCTGGGCCTCTAATAATGGGCTCACTCCTATGTCTACACTCCCAACTGCCTCAAAGACGTAAAGCTACTTCAAGTGTTTCGTGTGGATCTGTATAATTTTTATGTGAGAGCTTCCTTTTGAAAGGCATGATTATTCCTCCAATGAACCATTAATCATGTTGTCTTAGATGTATATCATAGGATAACTTAGACATAAGGGTTTTAAAAAGTGCATCATATTCTTGTACACTCTCAGTTTCCCCTACTTGATGTCTTTCAATGCACTGATGCTCTTCTACTCAAACTCAGGGATATGAAACTCTTTCAAGAAAGCATCCCACAATGTGGTATAATCTACAAAAGTTTGTTCTCGAGTCAAACTTTTTGTACCAACTATGCATGTGCCTTTACAAAGTGTAGTTGCAAACTAACTTGCCTTACGCTTTGGAGCTGTAATCCCCTTCACGCGCCCTAGTATCTCACACATATACATGTGCTCATCTGCATCTTCTATCCCTCTGTATTCTAGAAGACAAAGAGACATCTCCATATAAATATTCTGGGGATGGTGTGGACCATGCCCACTAGATCCAGAACTTGTATTTCCTCCTGTGTTTCCTCCGCTTCCAGAGCCACTAGATACGCTAGTGCCCGAGCCACCCGACCCTCCTAATCCTCCCCCTGAAGTATGAAATGGACCAGAGGATGCACTACCTTGTGTTCCAATGGTCGTGATAAAATGAACTCCCATAGTCCGCGAAGCCGTGTAACTTCCAAACGTTATGCGCACTCATGTTTTGTGTTGATGATGTGCCATAAAATATACCTCCAACCAGACCTCCAAATAACATAGATGATGATTGTGATTCCATAGATGAATAAGATAATGGATTAACTCTTGAACTATACTGCAAATTAACTCTATCTACTGCAACTCTATTGCCCACACTAGCTTGCTTACTGTTTGATGTCGTAGAATCTAGAAAACCAAGCGTAAGAGCTAGGTCACTAGGTAAGATCATATGTGTGCCTTCATTTGAAATAGAAGAGGGTTCTCCACCATGATTTCCCAAATGGGGGAGTTCCAGATGCTCCAACTCCATGTCCTTTGAGTGAGATCCAAATCCTTCACGAGCCATCTCCCTCCACAACACCATTCTTTCCGCTTCTCTCTCTCTCCAAGTCATTCACTTCATTAAACTTGAACCACCTTTATTCTCTCTCGTCTCTCGCCACTATATCCGTCATCCTTCACCACACCTGCTCCTACCCCCACGTGTGGTGGGGTTTAGCTAGCCATATGTTTCTCTTCCAAAGCTAGGGTCACAATCAAGATCTTAATTGCCAAAGGTATACCACACAAATATGATCCTTTGGGTTCGCGCATAAACCTGAACTCAACAACCTCTAGAAAAGAGTAAGTAGAAATTATGTACTCCAAAATATAGCTTTTTAGAACACCAAGGAATCAATGATACACAATGCGCATCCATGTCGTATTTGTATCATACAAGGCCTGTAATTCTTCATGTGTCCAAACAAGCGTGCAAAACCTCCAATTCCTCTTAGACGTGTAAGCAACCAGCCACTCGTATAGCTCTATAGGAAATATGGTGAAGAAAGTCTCATATAGCTCATCATACGATTCTATTCAATCCACACACATGCATTAAATTTAGGTCTAGTGCTAAATCTGTGAGCATACTCTTCCTCCAAATCATTGTCTAACCACTCTTCAATACTAACCAAGGTCAATTGGTACGTCTTCATCATGCAACATCCTACCAAATAACTGAAAAATAGGTCTTAGCAATGGAACCAAAATGTAGCCTAGATTTTACCACCAACATCCCAAGGTGCACTGGACACATCACTTAGCCTAAACTGAGCACTCACCCAAAGCGTGCAAGGGTTCTAGGTCCCTCTTTAGAGAAGCTTGTTTAAGATGTTAGCATGATTGAATGTATATTTCATATCCATAATAGATAATCAATTAAACCACAATGCATAAACTAGATCTAGATCTTAACCATGTAAAGAATACTTAAACAATTACTATAATCAGATTTACCATACAAGATCCATGCTCAGTTACATCCAACACCAATATCCAACCAATAAGTCCCATTATATTAAATATTGTAAAATACAAAAGATTCATACATCATACAATCTCCATGGTCATGTACACTCATAAATTCATGGCATAACACTAGTATATTATCCGATCTGTCTAAACCGTGCAAATTAATACATATTTATATGGGTTTGGGATTTTCCTTCACCACCCATGCACCTTTTAAAAATAGGCTATATGATAATAATAGTCATCCACCCTTACATGAGAATACAAAATCATTCAAGATCGCTTAATAATATATTATCTACTAGAATAATTGTTGTTTAATCATATTAATAGCTTAAAATGTATGCATGGTGATTTTTCTTCTACTTATCCAAAATAGCCTTTACGTGGTACTGAAGTCTCCTAGAATATGTGCTCTTCGCTCCATGTCCAAAATTAGCCTCAGTCTACAAAATAGCTAAGTCCTGATTTCAAATTGTTCGGGCATGCCTTGTGTCCCCGTGCCCAATCCTTCCATGCTTTCATACTTAAGTTGTATTTCATCACCAAAAATAGTACATAGATCTCTTCACACACATTTTAGCAGAAGCGGTTAGAGCTTAGAGGACACAGAGCATTTCATCCCTACACTTCTTCAGCCAAGGTGGCATGAGATCACCCAAAAAACTCGCAGTACATGATATCCTTGTACACTCTTCCTCTCGACATGGATCAAGTGCACATGTTCCATTTACACTTTTATTTTCACGTACTTTACATTTGTGTATTTTACACCTTCATATACATGCGTATTTTACATAACATTTTGTACACTTACATACATACATATTTGACTACTTGATCATTTTCTCTTTGCAGTCCACCCGTATGAGAAACAATAATTCAAATTGGGAAAACAACAACAATGTCAACAACAACATTCTCTCGACAACACATGATTTTACCAACCATACAATGTACACTATACACTGCAACACTACACACACGTTTCACCCTAGGTTCACTCTCATCACGTTTTATTTAAGCATTTTTCATCTTTAGTTTCCATGCTCCGCCATCTTTTTTTTTCATTCCACGCTTTTGTCTAGTCCTTCGACGTGTTTCTACTACACTCTTCATGGACATCAGGTATGCATTTCTAATTACTTTATGTTATCAAGCTTTTAGCTCACCAACATAAAGTGGGGAAAAATGTAGTCACAAAATTATGGACTTTAGACATTTATTTATCCTGGTCTCATACTACTATTTAGAAGGTTCTTAAGTGAAGAAAGTACTAATTAACCCTCATATTTTGGCCATCTTATTTTACTTTTATTTCGTCATTTCTACACATTTTTATCTACATGCCCAATGATGTTTTGGTATTTTCCCATCATTTTAGCCTTGTCAGGACGCCTAGTGTAGTACTAGGGCACATGTTGGTGCCTTGGTCCCACCAGAGGCACCCCAGTCCTTTTTCTACTTTCCTACCACTTTTTGGGCTCTTTCTAGCCATTTCTTCTTCTTATCTTTTTCCTAGTCAGCCATTTCGGGGTTAATTATGAAATCAGATCAAGAGAACCCTATAAATATAAAGTTATGAGACCATAATGAGGGACCTAACATCATCTACTACTATCACTCATCTAGAGTTACATCCATCTATTACATTTGCATCCACATAGATCCATCATCAAGGCACAAGCTAGGAAGTCTAGCATCACACTTCATAGGGGAGGGATTCTATTCTATTCCATGCACACATGCTATTACATTTTCTACATTTATTTATTGCTCGCTACTTCACAAAGTGTGACTAACACAAGAGCACCTAGGGAACAACATGCACACACTCACCAGAACTACATTTGGGTCTGAAATGTAGTGCAACGCCGTAGTAGTAAGCCCACCGATGTGGCACTGAGGTCGGTCCCGACCCATTCATTATAAATTTTTATTTTTAGGGTTTTGATACTTCCTTTTGATCTTTTGTGGGTATTTACATCAACTTGAATTATTGGCACATACATCGTGGGAAAATGAATCGATGCGACACATGATGAGGTTTTTAAACCACCCTCCGACCCTATCGTAACCAATTTCGAGCTCTTTCGAAGACTAGGGAGCCCAAAATTGTAAACTAGAGTGCCCGTGGGTGCCCCACTCCTCTCCTCCAGCACCCCAATCCACTCAAATCATCTAGATATAGTCTTTTTGAGACCTTTACACATCGTTTATGCTCTTGCTTTCTCCAAATCACCTCTACGACACTCAAAGATAGTCATCTATTATCAACTGAGTTCTTTCCTTATCTTCCTCGCTTACATATAGGGTTTCATTTTTGTTAGTTCAATTATATAATTACTTCATATTGCTTTAACACACTTATTTACAGTGTTTATGTCCTCCTAGATTATATTAACTATCCCCCATACTACCTCTTATTAGTTAATTTTAGTTAATCAACAGTTGTGCTTGTGTGTTTTTGTGTCTTTTTGGAAAGGGAAGAACTCAATCTTATAGGGTCGACGACGACTGGGTGGGTCACCGTCGACTACTAGGAAAATTTTCCCAACGAGGTTTATTTTGTGATTTAATCAGATTTTAGGTTTTTAAGGATGGGATAAAGCACTTTAAAGCTTGTAGGTGGGAAGAGGTTGTTTAGGGATGTGTCATGGGTAGTTAGGGGATAAAGATAGGTAGGATAAAAGCTAGGAAAAAGAATAGGGATGTAGATTTAGAATAAAAGCATCCTAAAAGGAAATTCCATTAGGGCATAATGAATATTAATTAATTAAGATTAATTAATCAATGTTTATTAATAAATATTAAAGGTGATGGGAATTTAAGTGGGAATTTAATTAAATGAAGGGAGATGAATTAAATTAACTGGGTCTAGCTCTGACTATGGTGAAATATGCGCACGGCAAACAAGGGTATAGATACTAATTTAGGTGTCTACAAAGTGACCATATCAACTTGTTAGTTGTTTCAAGACACTTGAAAGAGATTCTCCCAAGGATGTATATTGTCATTATTTATAATCACGAGGAGGAGTTTCTCTTTTTGATATAGTGATGGCTTGTTTAGACTTATTCCGTTGTGATTGATTGTTCTATATGTTGCGATTATCCGTGATACCATCATTGACAACATAGAGATTACAATTGACATACCTATATTTTTTTTTTTTTATTATTGGCAAATAGTTTTTTGAAAGGGACTATACCCTTGAGTACAAAAGATGGGCTAGGAGCCAGAATAGGAATGAGAACCAGAGAGAAAAGGATCAAAATCCAAATGTGACCATGAAGCTCAAAGTAGCCAAAAAATAGCTACCCAAACAAGACAAAACAACAAAAATACTGCAAAAAGCAAAGAGAGAGACCACAAAAAAATAGCATAAAAACAAACAAGAACAACTAAAGCATCAACAACTACTTTTTGGCAGCTTTGTATTGACGTACCTATATTTATCGTGATGAGTGCTAGTGTTATTTTTTATAATTATTCCCATTATCTTTAGAATGAGGCGTTGTATTTTCTTGTGGAAAGATAACTCATTATTAAGGTTCGGTAAAATATATTAAATAATTTCTTCTCCGGAATGGAACATGGGTACCGACTCACGATTCCTCTCCATCATTGTAATAATTGTGAATTTTTTTGTTTGATCGTTGTTTCACGTTGCACAAATCCATCATGGTGATCTCAAGAGTCAAGGTTAAGGAAAAGTGTTTGACGAACTTCTCCGAGAGGTCCACAAAAGTGGTTATTGATCCCTTTGGAAGGTGTAAGAACTAGTATAAATATTTTCCTCCTAAACTCTTAGGAAAGAGGTGCAAGAGAAAGATATCATTATATGCCACTTCTTGGCATGTCATGAAAAATCCCTTAATATGCTCTCATGGGTCGTTCTTGCCATTATATTTATCAAATTTGGGTGTCTTAAAATATTTTGGGAATAATATGCATATGGTTTCCTTATCTAAGGGGTAAGGACATAATTCATTAAAATTTAATTTTTTGCGTTGGTGTTTCATACCCAAATTGGGTCTTTCATTATTTTCCATTCTTAAGAAAATGGTGAGTTATTTTGTGGGATGAAGGAAGTATTATCATTCTTCATATTGTTGTTCTCTTTATTTTTGTAGTATGGGTTTTAGATGGGTCGTCACTGTTATTCTTTGATTCTTTGTCAATTATGTCATTAGTGACTTTGGAAGATATGAGAGCTAGTTGTTTTTCCATCACATTGATTTGATCGATTAAGGCTTGATTTGGCTCGGTAGTAGTAGCACTAGATTTACCTTTATCATTGGTATTCATTTTCTTGGTCCAACATTAATATTGTTATTTGATGTGGATGGTATATCCTTTGTGGATTTAGGTTGACCAAATAAGGTTTTCAAAATGTCATCTTCAAATTCTAGAGGTAGTTTTTCTCCCATCTCAAGGAGATGAAGCAAAAATTGGTCCTTATTTGTTCATAAAATATTTTTGATTTGGGCTTGTTCCTTGAAAGAAATATTATTTTGGTGATCCTCAAGATAATTGGCATCTTCATCATTAGAATTATGGAAAGGATTTTTGTCATCTATTCAGAAGGGAATATAGTCACGTGTCTTGTTCCCACCATTTTTAAAAGAGGGAAGGAACAAAGAGAGGTGTGATAGATCACTCAACCCTTAGAAAAGTGAATGCTAAGATGGAAGATATTTTAGCGATAAATTTTAAAGGTAGATCGACCCTTAGCAAAGTGAATTCTAAGATGGAAGAGGGGTTTGAAAGATTTGAACAAAATGACCCTTAACAACGTGAATGCTAAGATAGAAGCGAGTGACAATGAAGAACAAGATAAATTCAACCCTTAGAAATGTGAATGCTAAGATGAAAGAGGGGCTTGATTTGATTGAACATACTCGACTTCTAGCAGAAAGTGAATGCTAGAATGGAGGAGGGTGACAAAAATATTGATCGTACTCGACCTCTAACAAAGTGAATGCTAGAATGGAGGAGGTTGAAAATTTGTTTGATGTTCTTGAAACTTAAAAAGTGAAAGTTAAGATGGACAAGACTTAGCGATAAAAAGGTAAGATGCAAGTATCAACAACATGAATGTTGAGAAAAGAGGTGATGAAAATGACGATTCCTAAGATTTAACAAAGTGATTGTTAAATTTATAGATGCAAAATGGACGAATGCTTATAGTTTAACAATTTTGATGTCAAACTAAAAGACATAAGAGAAAGATAAAAATATGAAATCTTGATGAAAGATAATATTTTGAGGATTCTTGATCGTGATAAAGTAGATATGACGATGTCAAGACTTAATTCACAAATGAAAGTGCTCAAGTAAGGATGTGAATATCCACAACTCAAGACTTAATTTCAAAGGGAAAGAGAGTGCTTAAACTTTGGAAAAGTGATCCAAATATTTAATAATAAGGTAAGATAGGAAGAAAATTGAGATCAGAAAAATCCAAAGGTAAAAATTGGTGATTCTCGATAAAGGGGGATGAAAAATCCAAATAGAAGGTGTATGGAAGATTCAAAAGAGAGGACAAAATTCCAAATAAAGGATGCAAGATCCAAATAAAGGAGACAAAAGAAAGGTCCAAATAAAGGATATTTGGAGGGGGTGAAAAGAGATGGAAAAATATCCAAATAAGGGGTATATGGATGATTTCAAGAAGCAATGAATAAAGGTCCAAATAAAGGATTATTTGGAAGGTGGGAAAATAAATGATGAAAAATCCAAATAAGGGGTATTTGGAAGGTTTGAAAAGAGATGGCGAAATATTCAAAAAGTGGAAGATATGGAAAGTTTGAAAATAGAAAGTGAAAGATCCAAATGAAGAAAATTTTGAAAGGTTTGAAAAAGAGAGATGATGCAAGATCCAAATGAAAGAGATTTGGAATGATTTGAAAAGAGATGAAAATGGTGAGTGAACGAAAGAGTGTGGAACACAAAATTTACTAACACGTAAAAAGAAAAAGAAAGGAATAAAATATTGTTTGAGGAAGGTGGGCCTCTAACTTAGATTGGCTTGGACAAGGTGTGGCTTCCTAGAATAAAGTTCTCTCCCTAAATGTCAGTAGTCTATCCAAGTGAGTGCGGTATTGTTCTGCTAGTTTCCAGCTTTACTTTTCCCCTAGTATAATAAAGCTAGATTATACTCCATTCAAAGGATCAATATGGGGTCTCCATTATGGATATCCATGACTCTAATATCTCACAAAGGCATACTAGTCAGTTGGGTGGGGGTACATGTTTCATCATCTAGTTCACTCAAGGCACTAACTACTTTGGGGTTCTTTTGGTACTCCTCACAATGAGTTTCTAGCCCCGGCCATGCACTTCCCATAATTAAACAAAGATCATGGACTAATCCCATCGCTGAAAATTTAATTAAAATAAAATTTATAATAAAAAGGGTGATAAAGGGGTCTTCTTGAATCAATGATCAATGGAAACATGTAGTTAATAGTTTAATATTTATAAGAATGGTCTTGTAAACAAGTTGTTAGAAGTTTTTCCCTGAGGTAGACATAGAGAAAAAAATTAAAATCTTATTTTTGGTAGAGCTATTGCACAAAACTTAAAAAAAAACCGTAAATAATAATCTGATTCAAAACATGCATGATATATTACATAGAGTAGTGATTACATTATATAGAGATAACAACATATATAAATATGGTGTCAACGCCAATGCCTCAATTCTCTCTAGTCTATCTCCTAGAATCACTCCTTATCCCTTTATTCTCTCACTCAACTCTATCAAACTACCCGTGAGTTGTTTATTACAACTTCACGTTTACTCACACTATATTATTATTAAATGAGTTTCACATCTCATTTAAATAATAATACACACAATACAATTTATTAATAATGTTACACAATATATTCGTAACATTCACTCCCCTATTGTTAACATTATTAATTCCTAATATACACTCCCCTAATGTGAACAAGGTAGAAAAACATTTTCACATCTCAGCAGAATGCCAACCCCTGCGGCACGCATGTAGCTCATGACCTTGATATAAATGAAGGGAGAAATGCTCAACCTTCTATGGTTTTACAATAGGTTTACCACCAACCTGGACATGAACAATTCTCCACTCTATTGTTCACCTCATGTGGTTTTCTGGATCTCCACGAACTGTTTCAAGATCCATGTCTGCATGTGTTTTTTTACTTCCCCACTATATTTTTCATCAAAAGGTTACATATAGGAATTTGTCACACATTACAATAACATGAATGTATCATTTGTTTTTATTATCTACCACACAACTGAAAATACTTGGCCACCAAATCAGTACCGCAGCCTCGTCGATGGTGCCTGACGAGAGGTCGCTGATCAACCTCCTTCCTCCATTGCCTCCAGCCTCCATCAGTTTGCTACTTAGTTAGAAAATTTATCTTTGAGGCTCATTACACAATTCTCATGGGTGTCGGGTTCAACCGATAATGCACCCTTACAATAAACTTTAAATGCTGAAAGTAATTTTTTTTAATATTTTCCAAAAATGGAAAAAATTAAAAAAATGTCTAGGAGTAGAAAGAACTAGATCAATGCATAGAGCTCAAAAATACGCGTTTTCAAAAAAAAATGACACCTAGATCTCGAGTTACTAGCTGAAAGTTACGAAACTTACAAGTTCAAATCTCAAAATCTTTCTAACCCTTTCCAAATTTGGCAAAAAAAAAATCAGCTATGTCCATAAATGGAAAAAATTAAAAACAAGCAAATTACCGTAGTTCGGAGGTGAGTTGCAGTCGAGCATATCCACGAACCTGAGTTCATTATCAGACGATTTCAATGCAATAACTCGCAGAAGAGAGAGAGAAAACTACACAATGTCATGCCGCAAAATGGAGATCTCGTGTGGAAAGATAAAACGCCATGGACAAATGAGGACTGCGAATTAGAATTTCTTCCCGCAAATTTTGATGAAAGGGTCTGACATATGTGTAGTAGAGAAAATCGATCCTGTACAGTATGTCAGTAGGTATGCAAACACAGTTAGGGAAATTTGAACATCTTCTCCTGCTAATAAAAATAAATCTTCTTCACTCAATAATTCAAATGGGATTGCGAGAGGTGTCTGCAAACTGTGCAGGAAGATCCAAGAAAATACGTATCCAATTTTTTAGATGTAGTCAATACACCACCAGCACGTGCATAAGACTTCTTAAACTAGAAAGATGATTTGGCAGACAATTCTCCTTTGCAAACAAAAATAATAATTACTACATCATGGCTGCCCATTCCAAAAACAAAAAACTGTGATTCATCACATGATCCTCTCGCTCTGATACCAAATCTTATTTTTGGTAGAGCTATTACAAAAACTTTTAAAAAACACCGTAAATAATAATCTGATTCAAAACATATGGGATATATTACATAGAGTAGTGATTACATTATATAGAGATAACAACTCCTATAAAGATGGTGTCAACACCAATCCCTCAATTCTCTCTAGTCTATCTCCTAGAATCACTCCTTATCCCTTTATTCTCTCACTCAACTCTATCAAACTACCCATGAGTTGTTTATTACAACTTCACATTCACTCACACTATATTATTATTAAATGAGTTTCACATCTCATTTAAATAATAATACACACAATACAATTTATTAATAATGTTACACAATATATTCGTAGAATGTAAAAACAACAAAATCACATTTTTTATTATCAAGATCACTTATAAAAAGCACGAGAGAAGAGCATGCACATGAAGTTGTAGAAATTAAACAAAGACAGAAGATAATTAATAAAATAATTACATAAATTAATTAACTATGAAAAACCCGCAAGAATACAAGATTTAAATAATCCTAAAACAAAGGTTAGAATTAAGAAAACGTGTTAGAAATACAAAAAAATTAAAAATAGTACATGAATACTAGTGCATACATGATTGAGTGCGCTAGCGTTAGGGGGTTACGCTAAGACATACACTTGAGTGCACTAGATTTAATGATAACATTAACGCGTGCATAAAAATGATGGCGCATACAATAGACGTAAGTGTGTGCTATACAATGTAAACACGTGCAAAGTAAAATTATTTGTAACGATAGTGCATAGATAAGCACACTAGTGCATGCTTAGAGACGTAAGAAAGTGCACAGAGATGCCATTGCACACATATGCACAATAACACAACACGTGAAATGCTAGTGCAAGGAATCTGGAAATGATTAAAATTTGTTAGACATCGCTAGAAAACTCGCTTTTTTGGTTTCCTTTCTTCTCTGTTACACTGTGCACCTAGAATTTGGACAAATAAGGTTAGGGACAAACAAGAAAGACACAACATCGATAGTTTAGCAAAAACAAACTAAAAATAATTAAATAAGTTTGGGGTCCCACTAGGCGTGTTTAATGTGAGCAAAGAAAATCTCAAAGAAAATTTGAAAGATAACTAAAATGAAATAGTATAACCTCTCTCCAAGCTTTTCCTTGCAAACCTCAAGTAAGATTGTGAAGCACTTGGACTTGTAGAATCTTGTATTGTAAAGGATTGTGGGTTCTCATGATTGCTCTCCAAATGTAGGATGTAAATGCTACAAGCTCATAAAACATAAGGATGCGGGTGGAAAATTTGGAAGAAGTTGTATGCAATTTGCATAAGCTTCCAAGGATGGATGTACAAAGGAATAACTTACATTTTATAGATGAGGGTGAGGTCATGAGAAGTGGACCATAACTTGAATGAGCTCCACGATTTTAATTACAATTTCTTGAAATAGTAAAAGGATTTGGTCTCAGGCAATGCAGCATCTTTGAAGGGGAAATGATTATTTAGTTTGGTAGTAAGATTTCATCCGTGAAAGTGGTCAGACGTGCAATCTTATCAGCCCCCCACTAATGTAGGGTTCTGTAGTAGAGTGCAGCTGGAGTTGACTAGATGAGGAAGGGGAGTCTAGGTGGGGTCCAAGTGGATATGAAGTGGAGATAATTAATCATTTATTTAATAAATATTAATTAAACTAGCATGGGGTGTAAGAATTAATTTAATTAATTTCAAAAGGGTATTAGAATTAACTTAGTTAACTCTAAGGTTTATGATGAAAATGTGAATTAATTAATTTAATTAATCAATTATAAAGGTTATGAAGGATAATTGGGGATAACTTGGAAACATGTATGTAGTTTTGGAGTATCTACAGAGGATATATGTACACGACCACCTCATTTTCTTTTGATTATAGATATATAATGTGTGTGTATCTTTCCTTTTTACTTGAGCCTTTATGAAATTTTCTCCCAAAAAACCTCCAACTAAAGAGGGAAAACTGGAAGAAGATGGGGAAACATAAAAGGAGGAGAAAAGAAATTAGGTTGCGTATACTCATAAGGATGATTTTAGAGTTTTTAGAAAACCTCGAAATCTAGGGTGGATGTGATTTTAACCTAATGGTCTATATTTGACCCTCTCCTTTTGATTTTCGTTGACTAACTTAGAGAAATTTAAATTAAGTGTTATTCCACTTTAGATTTATAAAAGTTTAGTAGACTTAGGTAAATGTAGAATTCATTAGGTAAATTTTAGAAGTGGGGCTAATGAGTAGGAATTATGAGTCAATTACTAGACTATTTGATGATTGAAAATTTAAACCTATCACGAGATAAGTGGAGACTTAATGATAAAGGAATAAGCCCCTTTCCCTATATTGATTAACACAACTTTTACGTTTGAACAAGGATATTATTTATAGTTATTTTAATTTCTCTCTTTTTGCATGAGCCTCATTGTTGTCAACAGAGATTGACAAATGTCTCAGTTAAATTCACGACCCTTTTTAAACCTAACAATCGCTTTTAAAACTTGATCGTCCACTTGGTTATTGGATTTCCAGTCTAAATCATAATGGCACCATGTGAGAATTCGTAGCGGCGCAAGCCATCGACATCGTTAACAACACGACAAAGTGAATTGGAAACGTAATACCTAACACGTGTTCTCATTAATCCTTTCAATAAGATTATTCCATAATTTTACCGTTAAGATGAGGTATTTGAGCATTTTAATTTGGGGCAATACACCTTTTGCATAGGGTGACATGAGGTAAAGATTCAATCACTCTAGTCATGACAATGCGAGTGATGGTGCTTGTGGTGTTGGTGGCGATAGTGTATGGGATGCTCCTCGGTAGTGGTGGTGGTTATGGAGGTGACACTTGGGGTACCACCCCTTATGGCAAGTTTCCTCACCTTGCCTTGGTCATTTCCCTTATATGGGAGGGAAAATGAGAGGCTAGAGATGGTTGGGAAGACATTCCAAACTAGGATCCTATTGGGTTTTTGGGTGGGAGATAAGCCGATAGTGCCTCATCACTTCCTCCTCTAGCCATCATGTTTGCAATTGATGTTTAATTTCCTTGTGCTATTTATTTATTGCTCCTTTTTTATTGATAAATCTATGTTGATATGAAATCTTTTTTGATTAACATGGCCCATGTATCGTGTATCTCAAACTAAATCGATGCGGCATTCTAGGGTGTGCTTCCATACCACCCATTTTTTTATATGATTAACATTGTACCATATTTTTTATTAATAGAAAGATTTTCAATAAAAATCTCCTTTCATCAACAAAACAATACTTACACAACCAAACATGTTAATAACTTTAAAAATATTATAGATGTATGTAGCTTAGAAAAACCTTCTAAACACTTAGAACTCTTGTAACATTCAATGATGTCAATTTTCCATACAAATAATAAAACAAAGTTATTTGTATTCCAACTAGATAATATACTTAACTTCTACTTAAAAATGTATTCTTCATTTAGAACATGACAATTTCAAATGTGCATTACATTCTATAATTCTAATTTTAGCACTTTAATCATATCAACTTACAATATAAATACTAATTCATCCTCAAGAAAAACACATTATGACTTTATTATTAAATATCAAAAGTCTAAATCTAAATGATTAAGTTGTATAAATACAAAAACAATTAAATATATGTGTATGAGATGCGACTATAAAATTAATGGTTTTGTATTTGTTTTGTTGCATTTAAAAATCCATCATAAAATTGTGTACAAAATACAAGAGATGCCACACCCACCGTTTTGAAATATAAGACAATGTTTATCCATAATATTTGGAGAAAAGAAATTTAATTATTATTTGTGGTAATCCAACATGTGTCGGTGGCACATAATAATACCTACTCCCAATAATGGAAACTATACCTACTCCTTAAAAGCATACCATATTTTCTTGTCGGTGGGTTATAAACGTCATACTAGTAATTGGTGAAAACAATATTTAATCGAAAAAGTCGATGAAATACTTTTATTACTTCTAAATGTATATTCCAAGTAATTACTAGTATTAATCACATTGGGTGGTTGCCACAACCATTTAATTATTATAATTTTTTTAAAAAAACTAAAAATACTTTTTAATAGATTATGATTTTTTCAATATACAAATTTTCTTTTGAGCATAAATTAAATATTTTTTAATACAAAGAAATTTAAGGTGGCTCACTACTTGGGAATAAAGTCATCATTTATGGACTGTCTATGTGTCACCATTTCATTGGTTAATTTATTGATGTGACTTGCTTTATTGGCTAGTTTATATTTAATTTTAATTTTGAAAGTGACATGTGCTCACTTTAATTGAAACAACTAATGGTACTTTATTTCACATATACACTCACAATCATTGACCCATACACACTCATTGGCTCTTTCCCATATTTGAAGTTTGTCACTGGTAAACTAAAAAAATGTCAAAAAGAAATAATTTTACTCATTTAGACAATACATAAACACAAAACATTTCAGGCGATAAAAGTAGATTAAGGCAATTATAGATTTTACTTCTTAGATATATGATCAAAATATATCTAAGAAGTGCATGGATGAAAAGTGGTTTTATATTATCTAATATGCTAAAATAACCTTGTAATGCAATATCAATTTAAATAGATATAAATCAAAATTGATTGCATAAATAAATATTGTTTAGATCATTTTAAATGGTAGGGTAATTAGAGTTTATAAGATAATATTTGAAATAATTAAAATAGGCATAGAAGATAAAAGTTAAGTAGTTAAACTAACCATTTCTAAATTAGGATTAGAAAAGGTTGGCCATATCATAAATGAATATAGAAATGATCTTTTTTTAATAGATGTGAAATTGATTTTGTGAATGCAATCATTTGGTTTTAGTTATCAAAACGATCAATCATTTTTCTTGGTTCTATTATAAATCACCGAGAATCTACCCTTCTCGCTCAAGACCCTAAAATAACCTCAATCCTCTGCAAAATGGTAAGCACTCAATTAAGGCCCTTTTGAGGAAAAAGTCTTGAAATCAACACTTGATGCATGTCAACAAGTAGTTTTCTATATGCAAGTTTCCTTATTTTTATCTTTCAATACACATAACTAGTAGATGTTAGAATGCTCTCTAAATGCTTGAACTCTTATGTTGATGCGAAGATGTTCTTGGAAACAATAAATTTTGCTCTTACAACTTCAATATCACTCTTGTAATTGATTTCTCCATACAAATTAAACTCCGTAATTCATTGTTCTAAATGAACTAATGCACTTATATATCTATAGACTTTTTGAATTTGAATCGGAACCCTATACGAACACAAGCCAACAAATTATGGGTGGAGAAGCCAAAAAGAAAAAGACACCCATCTCTGGGAATTCCAAACTTGGGGCATGTGGCCCAAAATGATGTTAGCCATTTTTTTAATGGGTATGGAAATGGCATGATTGGTTCTATATCAGAAAGAAATGGTTCCTAGTGTGGACCACAATAAAAATAGTGGAGGAAGAAAATCAATGAAAAGAGAGAAACAAAGGAAAACATGGTGATAAAATGAACGAGACAAAGTTAAAAGAGATTAAACAAAGTTAAAAAAATTCAATGACTCATGAGACATAAGATAGACAAGTTGAAGGTCAAACAACACTAGGAACACATGCCAACAAGAGCTTGATTTGACTAATAATAAAAAAATACATAATGAACTAAACGGAAGCAACTAACTATTCATGCATAAAAATTAGGTGTGTAACTAATGCCCCACTTAGATGTGTATGTGCAAACATATCAAAGTAAATGTAATAAATTTGAGAATATACTATCATGATCGCCGCATGATCTCTTGAGAGTTCTCAAAGTTAGTAAGAGAACAAAAGTGGGATGAAATTTGAACAGTATGAAAATATTACTTTGCATCCCATTGCGAGAGATGCAACAATCCTAAGGATAACATTTGCAATCTTGTGTTTAAAAATATAAGCTCTTAAAAACATATATAAACATGTGCAAGTGTGATCCATAGGGATTTATAAGAACACCACTTCATCAAAATAACCAGTGACTTAAGAGAAATTAAGCGGAATGAAGAGAAAATAGTAAAGTTACATAATTGTGCCTCAATGCAGAGTGACGGTTGTGTAACCACCCCTTTGTACATGTCGGTGGTTGTGTAACAACGATCACCAAAACCCAAACACCGACGGTCCTATCACTAATGAAACAAAAAATGTCCATGAACAATCACAGATTTGAAGAATTCGACAGTGTGTCTCTTCCTGTACACCCCTTCTCATTCTCCAAAGTGCACGTGAGGACATGGGAAACAACTATAAATATGAGAAGAACAAGTGGAATTGGGCATCGAAGTTGAATGAAGAAAATTGAGAAAGAAACCATTAAAGCTAGAATTATTTTGTAGAAGTAAGGTGTGAGAACAGAGCAAACAAGTATGAAGGAAGGTTTTGACATTGTTTATCTTCCTTCAACTTATCGTAATTTGCATCTTTAATTTGACCAATATATAAGTGAGAAGAAAGAGCAATTTCCCTTCCCGACTTTTTTCCCTCAAATTGGGGGTTTCCAGGATAAAGTACTATGTTGTGAGTGCTAAATTGTTATCTTTCCTTTTTGCTACAAAAATAATTCTAAGCTCATATTTCATTCATAGCATTAAGAATCAGTAATTTTCAAAGAATTGGAAGTAGAAAGCATTAAAATTTTTGTCGTGTAAATTTCCAAAGCTAGATTTTTGCTGCATCATTTTGGTATCAAAGCTAACAATTATATCTAAGGGACTGTGGTATTCGTTAATATGTGATTTGTATGACAGTGAAAAGGTCCAAAGGTGAATAATTATTACCTTGTGATCTAAACATATCTACGAAGAAGTGGAAACAAAGAGTTAGAGATCAAATGGAAGAAGAGAACTTGGTCCGTAGAATTGAGATTCTAGAACACATTATGGATAGGGTGTTTCAACACCAAAGAGAACTCTCAAATTTGCAAAAGATGACAACAGTTAAGCAAAGAATCCATGGACTCAGTGGTTCGAGATTTGGCTGAAATTTTTGGCATAGAAAGAGCCACAATGAGGAAGAAGATGTGGAAGAGCATGAAGAAGAAACTCCAATTGAAAGAGAGAAGGTAAAATCTGATCATGCTCCTTTTAAAGTTGAAACTAAGGTTGAGATAAAAGCTTTGAAGGACAAGTAGATGCGTTAATTGTAAGATAAATGGTTAAAGAAATTGGAAGTTTACTTTAGTGTACATAATGTCACTGAGGCACAAAGGATTACCTTTTCATGTCTCAAAATGGAAGGACATGCTATGGCTTTGTGGGAAACCCACCTAGCCACTTGTGAAAAGAAAAAACCATCCTATCAGTAAGTTCATGGGAGTGTTTTAAATAATTGATTAGAGAATTTTTTTATCGTATTGTCCATAAGATTGGCAAGATGTTTAAATGGCAATATTTTAGACAAAGCAATGGTCAAAGTGTATAGGATTACACTACGGAGTTTCTGGAGACAAGCCATGTTGCTCGATATGCACTTGGAGGATGAGGATATTTTGACCAAGTATTTTAGAGGAATTCATACCCACCTTCGATGGAATGTTATCTCCACAAATCCCAAGGATCTCAATGAAGCATGTGTGCAAGCATATTACATTGATGATGATGATAATAAAGGAGAAACATAGATAATGACAAAGCAATCAACAAATCAACCAAATAAAGAGCAAAGGCAAATGGAAAGGAAAAGGTAAAATCGATACCACTTTGAATACTTGTAAAGATCCTAAGAATTTTTGCAAGAATTATGATATCAATGGTCATATTGACGCTACATGTTGGAAGTTACATCCATAATTACATCTAAAGAACTGAACCAAGGACTCCAAGAAATCCATGACAATTGTAAATACATATGGGGAGGTATAAATAGAAGATGATTCTAATGTAGATGAGAGGCTAGATGCATGACCACCAACATGGACAACCAAGAACAAGAGGAAGAGATGAGTAAGCTATTCTAGATCAAAATCCAAATCAAGAGAACTAAGGTAAATGCTTTGGTTGATATTGGTTCTCAATCTAATTTGATTTCTGATGCGGTTGTAAAGAATCTTGGTCTTGAAACTTACGAGCATCCACATCCTTATCCTTTGGGATGGTGAAGAAGGGTGTAGAAATTCAAGTAACAAGAGAGATGTAAGTTCAAATTTGGGATTAATTCTCAATATATAGATGTATTAGAGGCTGATGTAATTCCACTTGATGCATTTGATGTTGTTTTCGAGAGTCCTTAATTATATATTAGGATATTATATTCATGAGAAGGAGAACCAATACAGATGGGTCAAGGATGGAATCAGTTACTGACATCCGAGCACACCAAACAGTAAGTCAAAACTTGTTATGGTAAGTGCTAACCAAGAAAAGAGACTAATTTAGGTAAATCATAATCAATTTTGTTTACTTTTATTAAAATATAAGAAAGATGGGGTATAGTTTTCAGATATTTCTAACGAAGGGATTAAGGATTTGGATAACATAATTCAGTCTTTTCAAGAATTATTCTAGACTCCCAGTGGGTTACCACCAAAATGAGAGGTAGAACATGAGATTCAGTTGTTGCCAGAGTCCCCTCTACAAAATATTGGGTTGTATTGGCAATCCTTTTTAGAGAGTATAGAGGTAAAGAAACAACTCCATGAGTTTTTAGACCAAGGGGTAATACATCCAAGCACCTTGTCATGTGGTTCACCTATTATGATGGTGCCAAAGAAAGATGGTTCTTGGAGGATGTGCATCAACTATCATGTTTTAAACAATATTACCATAAAAATGATATCCACTCCTCGCATAGATAATCTCTTCACCAACTTCAGCATGCAAAGTTATTTACGAAGTTGGATCTCAATTCAGTTATCATCAAGTCGAAATGAAGGAGGGGGTATATGGAATATTTCCTTCAAAACAAAGCAGGGTTTGTATGAGTGGTTAGTAATTCCATTTGGTTTATGTAATGCACCCGCTACATTTATGATATTGATGAATGATGTATCATGGGAATTCATAGATTCATGTGTCATTGTTTATCTAGATGATATTCTAATTTTTAGTGCCACATGGGAAGAACATCTAACACATTTGCAACAAGTCTCATAAGTTTTCAAGGAGAAACAATTATGGAACATGAAGAAGTGTGAATTTTCCAAATCAGAATTTATCTATCTTGGGCACGTGGTTAGAGGAAGAGAGCTACGAGTGGATCCGAAGAAGGTAGAAGCCATCACTAATCAAGCAAACCAATGGGGGCCATATAGACTAGGAGTTTTGTGGGAGCAAGAAAAATACATGAGGAAGTTCGGCTTCTACTATCTATTCGACACTCTACACACAACATCCATAAAGAGTAAGGGTTTTGACTGGGGTAAGGAACAAGATAAGGATTTTGAATAGTTAAAATATAAAATTAGCCATGTTCCAAAGATTTCTCTTCCTAATTTGCAGCAACCCTTTGAAGTAGAGACAGATGCCAGTGATTATGTTATGGGAGCATTTTTGCTTACAGGATGTACGCCGATATGTTATCATTGGAAAAATTTCACTTCAGCTTAGATGATATTCAAAGATGTGATAAAGAGATGTATGCATTAGTTCAGGAAATAAAGAAATGGAAACATTATTTTTTGGGTAAAGAAACTATTGTGCACACTTACCAAAAACCTCTCCAATATTTGCAAGCACAATCTAAATCAGAACAACAAGGTGTTACAAATGGATGGGATTCCTTCAAAGAATTCCATTTGATGATCAAGTACAAGAAAACAAGCACAAATTTGGTGGCGCACATGTTGTCTAGGCTGCCCACACAGAGAAAATCTCCATTTTGGAAACCATCTCTCATATTGAGCCCTTCACGAAGGAAGCTTACGAAGAGGCATATGCTCGAGACAAATATTTTGGGGTGACATATCAGCAAATGTAGTCCCAAGGGCTAAAAGGATGGGTATTGAAGATTTTATCTCAAATACAGGTTGCTTTCTACCATCGGGGAAGCTTTGTGTGCCAAAAGAAGAAAGAGATTTATTGATGAGGGAAGCGCATACCTCGAAAGTAAAGCAGGACATTTTGGTGTTGGCAAGACCATATCCCACTTACAAAGGTACTTGTTTTGGCCCAATATGAAAAAATAAGTATCAAAATTTATAAGAGGATGTAAACTATGTTATACGAGCAAGCCTAAAGTTAGGAAGGAAGGTTTATATATTCCATTACCGATCCCTACTCATCCATGGGAGGATATCTCTATGGATTTTGTAGGAGGACTACCTATGTCTAAACATGTCCATGATTATATATATGTTATTGTTGATAGATTTAGAAAAATGTGTTTTCTTATGGCATGTAAAAAGATAATAAAAGCAAGTGAGGCAATTGAACTTGTCTTTCTTAATGTATGGGTGCATTTTGGTTTGAGGAATTTTATTGTTTCGACAGAGATTCTAGGTTCTTGGGGAAGTTTTGGAATACTTTGTGGGACAAGATGGACACTAAGTTACAAGGGAGCATGACCTTCCATCCCCATAAAGATGGATGGACGGGGTGGTGAAATGTCACCGCGCGGCAATGATTAGAGTACACAATAACAAGTATACATGAACTTGGGACGAGTCCTTAGCCTATATTCAACATTCCTACAACCGGCCAGTAAACACATCCACTATGCAGTCACCTTTTGAAGTATGCTTGGGGTATTCATCTACCAATCGACTTGATATTGCAGTTGGAAAACAAGAAGAGGGGGAGATACATGATCCAGAAGTGACTAGAGTAGCGAAAGTTCATTGGGAGGATCAGGTAAATCCATCTCAAGGTGAAAGAACAATTAGAGAAATCTCAATCCAAGTATAAGGCTAGACACGATAAGCATCGTAGAGAGCACAAACTTCATGTTGGAGAAAAGTTTTTGGCTTTATTTGAGCAAGGAGAGATTACAAGGTCAAGCAAGGAAACTCAAGCCACTACGGTATGGACCCTTCACCATATGACTTTTGATTTTCCACACTTCATGTGGATGTACTTAGTAGTAAATTGTGAGAACTTGCACCTATATGATCCATCTATGCTTGATGAGGAAGAAGAATGTTAGTTGCTACCTTCCATAGAATATTGCATCTTGGATTCACAAGGCGAGTTGGAGGAGGACGTAGTGCTGCAGTAGAAAGTTAGAGAAATAAGGAGAGGTCCACAGGAGTCTTGGTAGGTTAGACTCAAGGGGAAGAAACCAAGGCAAACCCGGTGGTACTCAAAGGATAAAGTGAGGTAATTATTTCCTCATATACTCCCTCATTAATGTTTTTTTCAGGGACCAAAAGCCTCCCGAGCATGGGAAGTGTGATCCATAAGGATCTATAAGAAAACCACTTCATCGTAATAACCATTACCAAGATAAATTAAGTAGATTGAAGAGCAGACTATAAAGTTACTGAAGCGCCCTTTATGCAGACGGTTTGTGTAACCACCCTCTACACATACTTGTGGTCGCATAACCGTCGTGGTGGTTGCGTAAGAACCGCCTACTACATACATCGGCAAATTCCACTAATAATGAAACAAAAAAGATACCCATAAACATTCTTGGATTCAAAGCTTCCAGACTATGTCTCTTCCCTATATTCCCTTCTCATTCTCTAGTGCACGGGAGGACATGGGAAGTGGCTATAAATACGAGAAGAACAAGTGGAATTGGGCATCGAACTTGGAATGAAGAAAAGTGAGAAAGAAACCATTAAAGCTAGAATTATTTTATAGAAATAATGTGAGAACATAGAAAAGAAAGTATGGAAGGGAGGTGTTGACATTGTTGATTTTCCTTCAACTTATTGTAATTTGTATCTTCTTTTAATTTGGCCGATATAAAAGTGGGAAGAAAGAGCAATTTCCCTTCCCAACCGGCTTTCCTCAAATCGGAGGTTTCTAGGATAAACTAATGTGTTGTGAGTGCTAAACTATTATCTTTCCTTTCTTACAAAAAATAATTCTAAGTTCATATTTCATTCATTGGCATTAAGAACTTTCATTTTCAAATAATTGGAAGTAAAAACAAGAATTTTGTGGTCACGTAAATTTCAAAGCTAGAGGTTTACATATTAAAGTGAATCAATGACTATATATAGTTTCTTGATTATACATACACACTTATCCATATGTATGTATGTATGTATGTATGTATATGCATGTATGTACAATTAAAAAACTAATGAAATCTAGAAATGATAGGATAAGAATGAATATACATATTTGTGTTAAAATTGGTAAAGATGCTTATGTGATCTTATGTCTTATAATATATGTTAAATTAGAATAGTAACTAAGTGTGTCTCGTGATGATACCAAGGTTTCGAATGCTTCTTTAAATGCATAAACTTTTATTTTGTCATTGGGATTCTCTTAGAATCAATAATTTTTTCCTTACAACTTCAATATCACTCTTTTAATTGGTTTCTCCTTACAAATTCAATGTGTAATTTATTTTTCTAAGTGCACTAATGCAGCCACGTATAAAATTATAAAGATATACGAGACTTCTTAACTTCAAATTAGAATCCTTTATGAACGCAATACGACACATAATGGGTGTGAAATTTGAAAATAAAATCCACAAACCTTGCAAATTTTGAAATGTAGGGACAAGGGCCACAAATAACAATGAATATTTCGTAATGGGTATATAAATGCCATGACCAATTCATAACATATACAAATGATCACTTATGAAAACCAAAAGGAAAATAGGGTAGAGAGAGATAAAATGGGGAAAAGAGAGAAATAAGAAAATATGGTGAGAAAATGAACATGATAGTGTTGAAATGAAAAAAACAAGGTCACAAACTTTGATGTCACATGAGA